>JAVYIG010000346.1:0-643858 GCA_035222895.1 Strongylocentrotus droebachiensis | reverse complement strand
AACAAAAATACACTTCAACTTAGAACAGTTATTCATAATCTTAAAGTATTATTAAAAAACATATTTAAGTTCAATTTGATTACACTTCTATTTTGAATCTAATTTGAAAAGAACCTGAAAGTAGTAGGCACACATATATAGAAAGAAAATTGAGAATATTGCACCCACAGAGAGAGAATGTAATAACACTGGATGTTTGTTCCGTTTCATTCCTTATCCAATCAAATATATTCTTTCATGAGTTGCTGCTATGGTCTAGGTCGGTTGGCGACCAATTAACGACTCTTGGTCATTACAAGAATCAATTAAATAAATTTAATTGGCAGCAATGTTTATTCTATGAATCATAATTGGCTGCTACTCAAGGCCGTTACTGAGTGCAGATCAACTCCCATGCCACATCACACAGCGTTGCTGTCTCCTACAAGTGCCGTATTAGACCGTTGGTACCCAGTAATTTATAGATCAATAGGACTATCAAAATTAAACATAAACATGCAGTGGGAAGCACATTGGATTTTAGGAAGTGCTGTTATGTGTAATCATTTTGATTCTGACTTAGTTCTAAATGTTATATTCTTTGATGAATAATTTATTGACTTTATACTCTTAAATGTCTTACTTCTTGTTTAATCTTTTTTCCCCCTTCAAATGTCCTCTTCTATTCTATACCACTGCCTCAAATGCATAGTTTTATTCTTATCTTGGTCTTTTTGTTATCTTCTTTTGACTCATCTTCACCTTCTTTCCTTCTTCTCCTCCTATAATGCATGTATTTGCTACTCCTCCTTTTTTTTTCCTTCCACTTTACCATATATTTTACCGAGAATACCGGAATAAAATATCATCTGTTTGGAGCCAGGCAGAAGGGCGTTAAATCATGTAATCTAACACAGAGTAAATGCACTTTTGGCTCCAAACCAAATGCATACTGTACATCTAATTCTCTCCTACAACACTGTGTTACAGGTATCATCAGCACTAACACTGTACCTGTGGTTTAATGGATGGTGTGAGCACTGCACCAAATGAGTGACTCACTCACTACACCAATGTATGCAAATTGAGAAGTGAAAATTGATGAAAACTGTTGTTGGAGGTGAACGACCGTGTCTCAAAACCAATGTCCCATACATGTTGGCTTGAATGTTAGCTGGAATACATTTACATATTACAGCATGCACTCTATGGTATGATGGTTGAATTAGTGAAGAACAACCTTATTGAATATGACGATAAGGATTGTGACAATCATGATCATGAATTTGATGATAAAGATCATAATGATGACAGTACTTAGTTTAAATATCAGCATACATAAGGATTGAAAACAAAAAGCCAAATGTTTTGTTCTTTTGTTTTTCTTCTCAGTCACATGATTGGGAGAAGCATTCATAAGAAGTGTTCAAACTGGTAAAGTAGAATGTCTTTAGAAAAGTAGAATGCAAAGACAGTGCAAACACAAAACGTTCACCATTTCTCCATAGAAGGAGACAGTTCATGCACTATCAAATTGTTATATAATTTCTTGTTTCTAATAAACAGTGTAGAAAGCTAGAAACCGTGAGAGGATCAGTCAAGATGATGTAAACATTTTGAAGCCGGCTACATGGATAAAGCCTACAATTCATGCCAAACTTGTTTTACGTTTTGAATTTATTTAGAAACGGTCCACTTCAAACCTATTAACAGGACTTTTATCAGAGTCTGTCTGAAAGAGACAGAATGCGACTTCCTGTGAGAGCATAAGAGATGGAGACGCATGTAAGAGTACTTGACTTCCTTAGAGAAGTAGATAGTCAGTCTCTACTGAGAAGAGTGGGCTTTCAACGATCACAAACATCTCAAGATTGACCCCTTGGTAATACTAGCTGGCGACAGGGCACATCATTCTCATAACCCATTCAATGTTATATGAGAAGTTAAAGCACATACGCACTTGAACCTTGCATTTCATCACATCTTCTAAGCCCTAAAGAATGTCTACTCTTCATCCGTCTCATACAGTACACCAGAAAACATTTCACAGGCTTTGAAAAATAAGTCTTTTGTAATAGTTACTGATGATGAAGAAGTACGTTTGTTTTGTTTGTTTCATTTTCATAGGAGCCTCTTGGCTGAAATATTGAACATGGAAAATATATCACATGGACTAATATTTTCAAGAGGTGCAAGTTTGGCTATGGTAGCAATTAGCCCATGGAGAGCATAGTTTATCTTCAAGTAACAAATGTAAAATATATGAAAGCAACTTTTTGGAGGATGGAGGATGTGAGAATCAAATAATTATCTATATTTTGGAGTGTTTATTATGCAACATTCTTATCAGTGGGAATGGACATCTCTTCTGTTTCTGTGTCTGTCTATCCTTTTCTCTCTCATTCTGTGTTTCTCTGTTATTACATTTATATTGGTCGGTTTCACACATTCACTCTCTCTCTCTTTTACAGGAAGACGGAACGACTACTACCAGCTCTAAGATTGATTCTACCTGTCACAATAAGAGCAGAGTACTATCAAGATACTAATGTCTCCCTAGCCTTGTTCATTACCATCTGACCTCATGATGAGAGAGAGAGAGAGAGAGGCAGATCAATATAGAAAAGAAAGGGCGAGAGAGAGAGACACACACACACATAGAGAGAAAAAGAGACAAAGAGAGAGAGAGAGAGAGACAGAAGGGAGGTAGAGAAGGGAGGGAGGGAATGAGTTTAAATTGAATGATAGAAAGCATTCTTTCTTGGATGATCAATGATTCTATTTGCAGTCTGGAGCCAATGTCATTATGGATCATTGCAGGGATGGATGGGTTGACCAAGATATAGGTTACCTGGTGTCCCCCCCCTCTGGAGATTGTTACTATGCAGTGACATACGGGTAACATGGGCAGGTGGATTGAGTGTACTTTTCTACAAAATACTGTATTGACTCTTAAGTCTTTACAGTAAATACATCCTTGAAACATACATCTATAGAGCTCTGTCATTCTTTCTTTAGCACTTGCTTTGACATGTCAAAAGGTTTGATGCTGTACTTTCTCTAAGCAATGTTAATTTGTTCCTAGGTACCTTACAGGTGCAGTCATACACAAGTCAAATTGTTGAAAAAGAAATAAAAAATCAGTTAAAAAATTGATATTGCAAACTGGATTAAACATTGTTAAAGAAGCCTTAGAATACTTTAATAAAGAGGGAAAAACAGGTGAAAATAATGTGGTAAAGAGCTATGTTAGAAGGAGAAAACATTATGAACCAACTACAAGCATGTGGAAAAGAAAGAGATTATTTTTTCTTCTTCAAATCATTGTCATTCATATTACAACATTACATTCATCAACGATTTTGATACTAACATTAAAAAAGGCCAATAAGAAAGAGAAAAAAATGCACGGACTACGAAGTGATACAGTCAATGTATTGGCAGCAAGAATAAAAGAATCCACTGCCCACCCCCCATCCTACTGCTTCCACCTACAATAAGGAGAATATACATGTAGTACATGTACACGTATATATGGTATTTCATGTAAAATAGTAAAAGGGTAAGCACGAAGAAGGCTTTGCAATGAAATTATTAGATGATATTAAGCTAGGGACTCATGTGATGCTCCAGACAGGATTCATGACTCCCTCCACACCAGTCACACTATCTTACCTCAGTTTAGTGAGTGATGAGTGATGAGCAAAGAACGTGACTAAAAGGCTATCTTACACACATACTAATCAACATTAATGACTCCAGACAGACAGATAGATCTACTCACATTAAATCTGATACATTGCATGCATGTTCATTACATTGGCTTTCATGTTCACTATGTGATGTGTAAGCTACATATGTACATGTACATGACCAGCATTTCTAGATTACTTATACTTCAACATAGCATTTTGATTTTGGGGTTTGCAACATTAGTGATTTTTTTAAGAATCTTGTCTTTGGAGTTTTTAAATTGTTGATAAATGTTGAGAGATCCTACATAATTATAGGCTCATTTACACAAGCTAATTTATCTTTGGTGAAACCAATACAACTAACAAAAGGAAAAATAGGAGGGGCAAGGAAAAAAGGTGATTAAAGTCTCCCCCCCCCCCTCTCTCTCCCTCTCTCTCTATCTATATATATATATATATATATATATCTCGCTCTCTCTTCAGTGTCTCTCTGTCTCACTCTTTCTTTTTGTGTCTCTGTCTGTCTGTCTGTCAGTCTGTCTGTCTCTGTCTCTCGCTCTCTCTCTCTCTTTTACTTTCTCAAAACAGAATAAGCCATGATGATATAAATAAAGAATGAAATGTGTTAAAGAGGAGAAGCGTGGTGTTGGCTTGGTATTTCAAATGACAGTGACTCCACATCAATCTTAATGTTTACATTAGGCTAAGATAAAGAAATAAACAATATAACTAGGCAAACATACTGGCTTGCGATTCACTTTTCTATTCCATCCTATGTGCATTTGTTGAACTGCTTGTGAAACCCAAGTTAACACCTGATTCTAGGTTATAAACAAGGTTTAGATGTACTTTAAACAAAAATCAAAATAAGCAGTTTTTCTTCAAGCATGGAAATTACAGGAAGTATCCCTTGTATTTACAGACAGATCTATATGTTACACTCTTCTTTTAGACGTAGAGGTGATTACAGCTTTTATAAAACAAAAAATGATTTCATCATTTAGTGGTATGACTGATGAGATAACCTGTGGATTGATAGCTGAGTGACCACATACTGACAGCTCATGAAGGTTCATTCCTTCCTACATGCTGTATAGATGAAACTGAAATATTTTAGAGTGCAATAAACCTAACCTTATCATAGTGAAGAATGCAATTTAAAAGTCTACCTACTACATCTTCTTTCTGATAGAAGATTTAATTTCATAAGTATCTTGCAAAGGAGTATGTTTAAGTAGATAAATCTCTGGGTAAAAGAGGAGAGTGTGAACAATACCTATATGATTGATTGATTAGGGGAATCATTCATGCTATTACCCACATGATTGGTGCGAGAAAGAGATTTGTGATTATGTACATTTTCTATTTCAACTGTAAATCAAATCCACTGAATTGTTCCTACATTGGTTAGTCATTCGAAGAAAAAATGAATTTAACTTACTTACCATTATAACTTAGGTGTTCATCCATTTTCCGTTTTCGAAATATTCTCTCCCCAGATTTCAGAGATTAATATTTTGGGGGTAAAACAGCTGACAATGGTTGCTGATTCAATCTACAGTGATACCTTGATATCATGTTTGGAATGATTTCCTCACCGACCCACAACCATGGACTCCTTGTTCATGAATTGTAATGTATATGTTATAAAGTTCAAAGGGAAGGTGTATTTTTTTACTAAGAAATAGAAATAGATTTTGCGACGTTAATTTTAATCCTTGCCAACCCAGAACTCCTTACCTGTTTGTCATGAGAGCGATTTGTAGTACATTGAATTATTAAGTTCCTTTAATTTTATAATTCCATATTGATTGAAATGATGAGCCACTCACACAGAAGGGCCTTCCCAATCACTATTTTACATGTCTAATATATGTACTGTATATACCATGTTAACTAGTGTAAATACTTCTATACAGGTTGCTTTCAGGGGAAAATATTCAAAAAAAAATTTGGGGCTCTTTTATGACTTTTAGGTCAAATTCGCCCGAGCCCTGTTTTTTTTTTTCCCTTGGTGCTTTAGATCTCTGAGGTATTTGGTTGAGTTATAGATCCATGCTGACTCTACATGAGAAACTATTATAGACAGATAAATGATACTAACCTTCTGTGATACGAGGTGTTGTGGTTGGTAAGAATGTTGGTTGTAGATCACTATTACAGAAGGAACGATTACAGCACAACACAGAGATGTCTGGATAAGGATGCATCTTACAAAACATGTTGAACTGTTCTTCTGTATTCACACATCCCTGCAAAAATAATGAATGATGGAATATCATGGCTTAAACAGGGGCTAAAAAGTGCTTGCAGACAACACCTAGAAGATATAAATGTTTTTGATGCCAACTTGTCATCATATGTGAGCAAGTTCTGTAGAAATAATTGAAGAATTATCTGTCATCGACTTCCATATTATGTCATTATGAGCATAATTGAGCATAATCTTAGGTCAAACAATTTTGGCTTAATGAAGCTGAAGCATGACACAAAAATTTTGATGAACCATTTTCAAGTATTTTTTGAAGTTCCTAAATCACCATAGCTGAAGATGTAAGTGATATTTTAAAATAGGTGCCTTGGCACTATGTAAAATCATCACTATATGTGCATCAGACTAAATAACCCGCTGAATACTTTGTTATGGGAACATACATCGCACATGCACAGTGTCATACAGCACATCAAAGTGTGTTTTAATGATCTCCGGTCATTATTTTCCTGGTTTATGAAGAAAAAATACCTCTTTGACATTATCTTGCCGTTAGCTATAAATTTCAAAAATTCATACTGGATGAAATTTGACCTGATAGACTTATAATATCTGAGTATGAATCCGGACAGAGTACCATACATAGCCCAGAGACTAAGATTACTCAGTACTCCGAGACAGAGTAATAAATCCTGGTTCAACTCACCATTCTCTTCATGATGATGCCATCTACTTCTGTTATTGATGAGAAACATTTCCGAAGAGCTTCACAGCGATTGGTCCCTTCACAGCTATAGTCATCACAATTACACTGTAGAGTCACACTATTATTGACTTGGTGAGCTAGGTCAGCCACATATACATCTTGACTAGCTCGCATCGTCGACACTGAAAGATATAAAGGTCGAAGGTCAAGTTCAGTTATGGGCATGAACAAATTTAAACTTCATCATTAATGCAATCATACATTGTTTCATATCCCTGAAGACAACAATGTGCCCAAAAGTTCAATATTGCATCAAGATTTTGCATCATGGATTTGAGTAAATGAGCATTCTTTTGAATCTTGTATCAATCCTTCAAGTGTTCACAGAGCCAAGCGACACAAATAGCACACACATCACTCCATGTACAGCATTTTACCTATGATGCCCCATACTCAAAGCAATGCATCAATTCAAACAGTGGCAAGCAAAATTCCTGAAATTTATGCAAAAGTCAGATTGTCTTGAGACCTACCAAATACAACACCTACTTCAAGTGGGAATTTTTTTTAAATGTTAAAATAATATTTGAAATAATGATTATTACTACCCTTGCCAGAACAAATTCTCTATACAAATCTAGAGCTAGAAATCAAATTTCAAATATATATGTGGCGTCAGGTGAACTGATCATGCAAGAGAGTGTAGAGCTCAGTATACTCCCAGGTTTACATCCATGTGGATAATGGGAAGGTACATAGAGTTTCCACAGAGATAACGCCTAACAACTAACTTCGGAAAGCCAGACAGACTACTCACATATGATTCATGCATTGCTCTGATAGATAACAGATACAATGATGAGGTTACTATGGAGATTCATATTATGTTGATGTGGTCCTTGAAATAGTATACAAGTAACATTCAGTAAAATGTGACTTTTCTGCATTTAAAAATGATCATGTCATTATACTATGTAATGCTGATGCTGTGCATGCATCCAGGTCTTAATGTACTATTATCAACAAGCAACATGGGTTCGTCATTGTCAAAGGCACGTTAAAACTAGCAAGTCATCATCCAAGACAGAGCTGTCAAAATTAATTTAAGGGTTAAGAAGAAATTACATGAATCAGGTACATCATCAAACCTTATGTCAAAATCTATTATCATGAGTACCAACATAATCCTCTTACATGATATAACACTTGTGACATAGTGAAACACATATATGCTTGGGTTCATTCTTTACTTGTACCTAACGATACAGTTCTATAAATCTCAACATTCCTCTCCCCGTCCACCCAATCAGGGTCTATCAGGGTTACAACAGATATTAAACAATATATTTTCAATAGTTGGCTGATTTGACTGGTAATCACTTGTAAATGGTGAACAATTATGTTTGGTTGACAGTTTATTTGCATTATATGAACTTGCACTTCATCTTCCAACTTGAGATTGGAAAATGGAAACATTACTAAGAAATAAGAATAGTATCCTGTGATTGCATCTACATGTACAAACCAGAAACACTTTGTGGAATATTCACAAAGACTGAAGTTTCATTTGTTCTCATTAATTCCTGTATTCTTTCACGTTGTAGCCTAGACTATTGCTTCAACAGCAAGGCATGAAGAAAGAGTCTAGCCAAACAAACACAAAGCATGCATGCTCCATCTGTTGTGTATCTCATTCTAAGATGTGATACTTCTTAACCTACAGCATCCCAGAAGAATACTTCATAGCTCCTGCCTCTGCAGTGAAAGGGTTAACGTCACACTCTCCCAGCCCACAAGGCTGTCCGTACATCGACATGCCTGCCATGGAGGATTCATCTACATAGTCATCTGGATTACCAACGACATCAAGCCAAAAACTGTCACCCTTCATTTCCTGTTGAAACATTCTCTGAGAATCTAATCAATTCAGTCTTGCCCATGAGCAGCAATTCAACCAAAGATTAGCTGCTTTCTTTTTACCCACAATCTTCTAGTCCTGCCTTCTACATACATAGTAATGATACTAATATTGAACAAGGCATGAATGCATAGATGTTGCATCATCTGATTGAAGACACCTTCATTCAACCCACTCAAGCCAACACATTTAATTGAAATACTGAGAGGAGTGTTCAATCTTTGTTATTGGCAAAACTAAAACATCTTTTGGCAAAAACAGTGAAGGATGTAATTGCTGCACTTGTTGCCTGTAAAACAGTTTCCACGTACAGGTTCATCAACGATATTAAAATGATTCTTGTTTTTCCAGAGAAATGTTCCTATACTTGATAAGAAATCAACATGCAAGGAAAAAATACAGCTTATCAGCATATCTGACAATTATTTATTTACTGACAATATCTATGTAACTAAACACCATTTAGAGTGTCACGTTTTCTTTGCATTCCTTAGTTTTAGATGTAATATTAATGTCATTAGTCATTGTATATATTATATAATTGGTAAATGAATAGTTAAATAGGTAGTGGTCCGGTGTGGGTTTCAATCATCATTCCCACTTTTGGCCAACACCCTTTTCCCACTCTGGACAGTGCCTCTTATGAATCCTCTTGGTCAAAATGTTTGGCTGACCCTTGGACATACCCATTTGACCATTTCCTTACGTCAATTCCTTAATTTCCTGTGACCAATCTCTTTGGCCGCCTCCTCCTTGGCCAACCATTTTGGCTAATGCCTCTGACCAATATCTTTGGACTAAGCCATTATTCAATCTCTTTGATCTTTCTCTGGCCAATCTCATTGGTGATTCTTTGTTGCTCTTTATTCATTTGGCCATAATTACGTTTGGTCTGTTCTTTTGATGTACATGAGTCTGTTTGGTCTATTTTTAAAGCACTAGTGCTTGTGGTAAATCTGTTGGGAACTCCTTCAAACAATCCACTTAGTTACCAGTAGTCCCTTCAACCAATTTTGTATTGGTCAATTCCTTTGGCTTATCATTCTAAACTAGTGCTGTAACATCACGGATATCTCCAATTCCGTTTAACCGCCAGTCAAAACCGGACGGTTTTCGGTTAAACGATTTTTTAAAAAAATTAAAAAATAAAATAAAATTAAAAAAAATAGTTTTATTTTTGTTTTCCAATTTTTTTTTACCGACTCTGTCGGCAGCAAGCCAGGTCTGTGTGAAAAAGCGGGAAGGACTTTCATTTAAGCCAATTTGTGCTTGTGAACTTGTCACAAATAATAGTAACAATGTTGTTTTTAGAATAATGTGTAAGATCATTAGTTGGATGAATTATTATTATAAACTACATATTGAGATCTATTACAAAGATTACTTTCAAGCCAAGATGACAGACAAATTGGAGTGTTGTTCTAGTTTTGAAGTGGTGAGTCAACACACAGATTACTGAGCTGGGAGACATTGCCAGGCATAGTTGCCAGGTGCAGGGGCATAAATCGAAACTTTAAAAAAATAAAATTAAAAATTAAAATTAAAATTAAAAAATATTTAAAAAAAAAAAAAAAGGGAAAACAAAACCGTCCAATTGAAAACGGAATCCGCCATGGGCGGTCGGATACCGGACAGTTAAACATTTGACTACAGCACTATTCTAAACAAAGCATTTTGTTCATTCTTTGACCAGTGCTTTACAGCCATTTTTTGGCTAGTAGCATTATTTGATATGGCACAAGACCTTTAATCTACCAAGTTGATGTACCAGGAACACCATTTAGCCTTTTCAAACACAACTATGACAATGTAGGACAGAACAAGTAAATGAGATGCACCTGAACACCTACATGTAGAATATCCCACCCCCTCCCAAGCCCAGAAGCCTCACATGTACACTGTATCAGTTGCAGACAATCCTATGGTCATTTTCATCTGTTCAATTATATAGAGCATACATGTATATTCTGCGCAACTTCAACATCTGTATAGGATAGCCTACAAACTACTTTATTTGCTTAACACACTTCTTTACATTTAATAAGGGGTTATGCCTAATAATAATATCTCCTTGCACATTTGAAGTGCACAGCAAATCCAATTGCTTAGGCTTCATACTCAGTCATGATGCATCACCAAATCAATATTAAATTTGGATTTCCTAAATCCTAATACACTATAGGGTATGTAATCAGTGGCTCTGCCGTAGAATAACAAGATTTTTTTTTTTTTTGATAAAGAAAGCAATCAGGATTTTAAAAAATCAATGAAAATCTTGCCTTATTGAAGTTTGATTGACAAGATTTCGTAAATTGTTATTTTGTAAGTGGAGTTCAAATAATGCATCATTACTAAACCCATGTTCAGTATCATACAAAAGTAAAGATATTGAGCATGAAAAGGATAAGGGATTTTTTTTGACCTACATGTAATTGGCTCAAACAAGGGTGATATTGGGTTATAAGTACAAACCCTTTCAAGTGGGAATTTAACACTTTTAATTTCATTTCTGTCCTCAGGACATTCGGAGTGTAATATATATATTTTTTTCAGAATTCAATTTTATTTTCAATTACAAGCAATCTTTCCAAAACAACGCTTAAGTATCTCAGGTTACCAAGCAAAAGCCTCCAAATAGTCTGTTAAAGAAATCAGCATTGCTTAGAAGCCAATGACCTCAGCTGTTTAATCTTTTTCTTTCTTCCTTTCCTCTTTTTCTTTCCACCTAATCCTGGCTAAGTATTGCTCCCAGATGCTAGAAACACACGGGAGCTAAACGCACAGAGTGGAAGCTAATGCAGAGCCCAAAGGCACTCAGTGCAGGATGGAAAAAGATCCCGTTTACAATCCTGTTTCCTGAAATGAACGGGATTTGTCGCCACTGGCATTACGTATTAAGACAGGATGCCATATTGCATACAGTGCACATGAATACAAATCTCCTAATGTACATGAATGAACGCTATCCATTATGATAGAGGGAGTTATTTGAGATATAAAGAACAAATGTGCATAACATAATTTTTTCAAGAAGGGAATCGTATTGACAGAAGCCAAAAAGGAACATTCAAAAACTTTCATTTTACAATCTTGAAAAGATCCTGAAAATGTAGAAAACAGAAAGCAAAAGACCAACAGAATGAAAAGGAATTTTGAGAGAGGTATCAGAATCTTGAGACTTTGGCCACTTCTCAAGACTAAGCTGAGGATCTATTATTACTTGCATGTCCCCCTCAAGATTGGTCACCACTCACCCGCTCACCCCCTCAAAGGTTTCCTTCATATAACCATTCAGATCTTAGCCTGTATAGATGAGGGTTGAGGGGTTCATTTAGCTCTGAAAAGGGGGGGTTAAGGATACCCCCCTCTTAACAAAGATATTGACTCAGGGTACGCTAATCCTGGCTCTTGTATGATCAGGGGTGTCTGAACTCTCATTGCTGCTTCCTCCTCAAAGACCTCAATAGAGGATATATCCTTCCCATTGTCTAGGGGTGATCACACAATCATCAGTACTTCCCAATGTCTATTGTCTATACAAAGGACCTACTAAGACTCTATACAAAGGTTGTCATTTGTCTGGACTACTGTAAGCCCTCAAAGAAATAGGCCTACTCAGAATCTTTCAAGAAGAGAAGATAGTTCTTGGCTACTGGTATTGTTCTAGCATGGACTACTACTTATGGTCAGAACAGTTTACCTTTGAGCAAATGATTTACAACTGTTTTAGGCACATTAAGGCTACTGAGTGATACTATTAGGGACTTATTTGATTCTGCCCGACAAGAACGTGGACTGCCCTTTTAAGGCAATGTGACGTCACTGCCAGTGCCTTAAAAGGACGTCATATTGCTTTAAAAGGGCAGTCCACGTTCTCGTTGTGCAGAATCTAAAAGTCCCTATTAATGCCTAGTAAACAGCATGAGAGAACCGGGTGTACTGTACATGTAGGGCTTATTCTTCAAATTGCAAAATGATTTGAAGTGTTTGCGCTGGGTCAGAAAAGGCCGTGAGTAGGAACAATAGAGGGGAGAAAGGACTGGTGGAGAGGTGCCAAGAAGCCCCCTTTCAACCGCCCAGTGGGTCAATAACAGTCACACCTGGTAAAGGAGAACCAGGAATGAAAGGTCAGGAGAGACATGAAGCTATAATCACTTGACAACATTGCACATTCCATGGCCATATCCCTATCTTCTTCTTCGACTATACCTGGGTTTATAATATTGATGTCCAGTTTATAAAGAGGCCCTCACCACAAACAGTCTTTGAAAAATGTATACATTTTAGTGTAGTAGGGATGCTAATAGCCTAATACCCATTAAAAACTTATATTTTTAATTTCTGATAACAAAATAAAGCTGGAGTAATAGTATCTAAAATCCTTTGAAACCACATAAAGACGCTATTCTACATGCTCTACACAAGAACGTCATATTCCTAATAAAAATCACAGAGGAATTAAACTTCATCAATAGGGAGAAAATGCCACAGCATTCAGACTACCAAATTCATCGTATAGCTATATGATAGCTGCCATCGGGATTATCTCTACAAGTAACAAGTAACAACAAGTAATTACGTTTGTTTCTAGTCTGAACATGATACAGAATCAGGGTCCAGCTCTAGCCTAGTATGAAAATCATACCGGGCGGGGCTTATTGTGAGTGCGCACCGATCATTGGCCAGCTGTCACGTTATCTAGCCTCTTGAGATTTAGTTTCTTTATAATGTTGTCTTCCTGCAGGGAAAAAATTAATATTTATTTTTCGGGGACTACTTATCAAGCTTGCCTGCATGAAAATAACATTCTAATTTGTTTTGCATTGAACTCTATGCAAATTTACAGGGGCGCTTTTCTGATTTTCGGGGGCTCTTTTACGCATTTCGGGGGCTAATTCGCCCCAAGTCCTCGTGTATATTTTTCACTGTCTTCCTGTCTGTATGCTCCTTTTTCTACATGTTTCTTTGTACAAGTTCCATTTAAATTCCCTTTGGTATGAAAATGCTATTAGTGAGAGAAATTAGGCCTTGTCCGTTGGTTGAAATAAATTTTTGTTTTGATTTTCAGACAGACATGGATCAATTCTCAATCATTAATTACTATTTTGTAGCCTCATTACATAACTCATTACAAATTTCATGGCCACACCTATTAAAGCTCCTCTAGATATGGCATACATGTACATTGTACATGTAACTCTCACTAGTCACTATTAAACTCTGGAGAATGATGATGAGAACTCTGATTATACTATTAGCTTTTTAATAAACAAAATAGATAGGAATAGAGAGTGATAAATACCTCTGAGAATCTTTGGGGAAAATCTAATAAACAATAATAATAATAATTTTGTTTACCAAGGGCAGCCTCATCAGCTTCATTGCTGTTCTTCCTGAGGGTCCTACAATTATTTTACAACAGGAATTCACAGGTACCCATTTACACCTGGGTTGAGAGTGGCAAATGTGGTTTAAAATCTTGCCCAAGGACCTTAGTGCTGGGCTAGGATTCAAACCCCTAACCCATGGATTGAGAGTCAAGTGAATGAACCACTATACCACGACACCTCCATAAACAAGAAAGTAGCAATTCTTTTTACATATTAATAAATACAGCCAACTGTTTGCCGAGATTCTAGCACAATGTAAGTCACAAGAAGTAGAAATAAATGAGATAAAAGAGAAATCTTGTGAATTTAGTACAGAATCAGTAGTAGTGATTTACTACATGATTCAGAAATGAAAAGTTACCACATACCGGTACATGTACAGTTTCATTCGTGGGATGTCATTAACCCCTTTTGATGGATATTAAATACATTCATGTTGTGATGGAATATTGATCACATGTTGAAAAGAAGTATTGATTTTTCACTCAATTGCAGCAATTACCGAGGAATATGCATAATGTTCAGAGGTCATGCTATCTATCATAATGCCTGCAGTATGAGTGCAAAACCGTTTCTAAAACAATATGAATGAGAGATAAAAGATTGGTAAACTGCATGCTATCTATCATAATGCCTGCAGTATGAGTGCAAAACCGTTTCTAAAACAATATGAATGAGAGATAAAAGATTGGTAAACTGCATGCTATCTATCATAATGCCTGCAGTATGAGTGCAAAACCGTTTCTAAAACAATATGAATGAGAGATAAAAGATTGGTAAACTGCATGCTATCTATCATAATGCCTGCAGTATGAGTGCAAAACCGTTTCTAAAACAATATGAATGAGAGATAAAAGATTGGTAAACTGCATGAAGAAAGACAGGATTTTATATGACACTGCTTAGAGGAAGAAGGATGTAACTATCTACTCAAGTACTATCAGATTCCTTTCCAATACATGTATGCATTATGAGCAAATACATATGGGGCCTTTAGACAGTACATGTACATGCTGACAAAGAATTGGATGGGTTTCAAAAAGAACATTTCCTGTAGTATTCACTACTAGGTATAAGTTGGAAAGTATACCGGTATGTAAGCTAGGAAAAGATGAATTACTTACCACTTCCGCCCTCCCCCCCCCCCCCCCCCAATACATGTTAATCATACAAGAATAACCTAGTCTGAATCCATAGACTATCCCCCATACCTTCCTTTGTCTAAACTCAACATTTTTGTCAATGGGTGGGATAAACTATTTCTGCCTGAATGCTAGGCCACTGAAAACCAATCTATATGTTCACTGTACATGCACCTGAGTCACAATGATGCACATTGTTCATATGTCAATTATAGTGCAATGACATGCACAATAACACAATGAGCCGTCTCATGTTTTTTCAACAGTTGCATACATTCAAGTATGACAATGACAACAAAATATTCCACGTCACATCTTTGCAGAATGTCTTTCTTTTTTTGCCACTACAAAATTCTAAAAAGCCAAAGAATCTTATCATAATATATTTCTCTCATAAAGTGTCATTAATAAATTAACAGCACTTAAATATAAATAACATTGTTGCAAAACTTTACATGTAATACTCTTTTGAAACCATGGACTTTGACAGGACTAAACCCCATCTCTTTACAGAATATGTAAACAATAAGGTATAAACAGTTTTTTTTATTTATTTTTTTAATTTGATTTTTAAAAATCTTTTCAGAGTAAATTTAAATTGGTTGTTTGTTCTTCTCTTCTTAAGGTGATCTCGAGATTTCCTGAGCTTTATTGTTCTACACCCAATGTCTTTCTTTACACCATCTTGACTGATACCCATTCTTAAAGCGTTCTAATACTGTGTTAGAAGACACAACCCTTGAAGAAAGGCTATAATGTTGTGAGCACAGCTTGAGAGAGAGAAGTCCCTCGATGAAAGACGCAATTAGGAGAGTTTACTTACTCGGTCTTCAAACCCCCCTACAGGGGTAAGTTTGCTGGGACAGATGGATAAATATGCACATAAACTTGAACGAGGCATGAAGCAGAAAAGAAGACCATGGATCGAGCTAACACTTTAATGATGCCATTGTAAAATCTTCATCAAGATTAATTCAGCTTTGATACAGGAAAGTTATTATATATTGACAAATTATATATTGCCATTTCAGTAATTACTTACCAGCTACACTGTACGTACATGTGTGTATAAATCTGATTATAAAAATACCATGACCGTTTGTGACCCCTCGTGTAATATATGCCATAAAATTATAATACATTTTTGACAACCATTTGATATCCATGTTGGCAATTGCTGCTTGTATTGCTCTTTTATCGAATACTATGAAAATTGATGAGGATCCTGCCAACAATGAGTATGGTATGATAAGTCCTTGTGGGTAATTGACCAGTCTCAATCTTTTTTTCTTTTATATACATACATAATAATAATAATAATAATAATACTCTGTTCTTTTATAGTGCATTTCATGTCTGTTGACATTTCAATGCGCTTTACAACAGACATACATGTATATATATACAAATTACAAAATAACAATGCATGATGTGATCATTAAATTATCACATGAAATATGATGCATTATGTAATGAATGACAAGAGACAGGAAGGCTATCATCTCCTGTCATCTATTAACAGGGTAACCATCATTAACACATACAAATGTAGTTACTGGTACAAAAGCTTATCTGCTTGTAAATCGTTCAATCCGGACAGTCTACCAGAAGGTTTGTGTCCTGGATTATGTATTCATTAATTTTTCATTTTATTCACATTTTATAGTGATTATCAGCTGCTCTAAATTTCATTACATATAAAAAAAAAAGGTCATATTTGAAGTATTTATAGGCACTCGATAAACAGTTGGGCGTTTAGGCTCTTCTATCTCAAGTAGGGACAAAATTCCAAATACTCAACTGTCTGAGGACAATATTATTATCAGGACTACAGAAATACATGTAGCTACCCTACCCAACAAATTAGCCCCTTTTCTTCTTCAGGATAATTACGGTACTATTTGTTGTTGAAATTTTGAGAAAAACTCATTTTTTGAGGATTACACTTATCTCATCAAACCCATCTTGCTAAAGTACTTCTGGTTTGCTTAAGCCAAGCCAACATTTGAATACAAAAGAAACTTTTCACAAAACAACCCATAAACAGCTTTGTCAATCAAAGCAGAAAGGCATGGTTTGTAAGCTCCTGACATTTTCAGATTCTAAGATATTCATCTAGATTTGTAGAAGAACATCTCCTTTAAATCACCATACAAGCGAATTCCTTCATCAATCTCCCTCCTACAGTTTTATCCCCAGATTTTGAAGTGAAGAAAGTTGGGATCGAAGTTCGAGTACAAACAACGCTGCACAATGTAGTTTTGATATCTTAACTTAGCAGGGATTGAGACTGCACCCTATCACCAGCCAGTGGGTGGATATGGATCTATCAAAGCTCTCAAACTAAATCCTTTTTTTCTTCATTAGTTGGGAGGAGGTCAGGAAGAATGCTAGAAATCCTCTAGGATTCAAGCCCAAAAGGGTGTGCACTTGTCAGGTGGGGGAAGAAGATATGGAATGCAATTAAACCAATCCAAAGAGCAAAATCCAGGCAATACATTATCTTGTCCCTCTGGAGGCCTCCACTTATTCTCCTTGATTTAACTAGTAAACATTTCACAACCTACAGAAATGGAACATCACAAAGCACATTGGTGCATCTTTATTCAGTCAACAACATGATATGATATGTAATAAATGAAAAGGAAACGAATATTGAAATGTTTTACATTAAAATTAATTATTCATAAACCTGCTACTGTAAGTGTTTCTATTAAATAAAAATAATAACAAAAATAACACATACAACAACAAAAGCTAGAGAAGATTCTAACGGATAAATATAAAAAATATAACAATTTTATATGATTCATGTCTGCGTTGTATTTGATAGAGCTTTGTCATTTTGTTGTTCGAGTGTTTCAACAAGCCTACATGTTTGTCATACGCTTGGTCAGGATATCCACTAACTTTGATTTAAGATCTATGACAATTCCTGGAAAAGAGCCTGATTTTGCTTGTAGACCACTTTCATTTCCACTTCCTCTTCCACAGCATACAGGGAGCCTATTACACTTACAAATAATATACTGCTAATTAAAAGACCAAGAACACCACAAAGAAAACTGCTGTAACTCACCACCTGTAAGATGACCAGGCAAACTCATGATTGTATATCCAAAAAGGGTAAAAATCCTCAGTAGAAATTCAGATAAAGGCTGAGAAATTATGAAAGAGAGCAGACTCCCATAGGATAGAACCTGTAAACAAGTGCCATGCTCTAGCTAGTAAGACTGAATGAGGGACTGAATGAATGACCTAACCCTCGCTAACTCACTAAATGGTCCCTTCCTCAACAATGACATGACTGGCTGGCCATACACTCTCCTTATACATTACAACTAGTCTAAAACATGCAGACCCAAGGCTCAATTAGGCTACTTCCAACTACAGGCCTAGTCATATCTGTAACTACATTGTAGATGTACATGGAGATCCCAGCTCTCTAAAATTGCTAACAATCCTTTATCAATATTGGAGAATAGTGAAATGTTATCACTTCAATTAGGTACAGTTTTAATGTTGGCATTTAATAGAAAAGATGGTCCTGCGTGGTGCTGCTGTACGGATTATTGTGGTTATTGACATTATTTTGAGACATTCTTGACTAATGGACCTACAAAATAATATTTAGCATTTGTTCGTTTGTGTCTCCTTAGATCAAGATTAATGTATCTTGATCTTCGGAGTAGTTGCTACAACCGGCCGTGATGCTATACATGTAGGTGTAAGTTCTTCTCATTTATTATGTAGGCTAATAGCCTGCAACATTGCTCAATGTATGATGATTGAAATTCCTATCACAACACTTAACAATAACTTGCTCAAAAATATTGTAAAGGCCAATGTGAAGAGAGCAAGAATACTGCTTTGATCTCAGAGTGACCTCCAAGGACTGAAATCAGGTCTGTTATACAAGACTATTCAAGGTTTGCCCTGATTGGTTGAAGCTTTCAATTTACACAGGAACTCAGCAACCAAGGTGTGAGAGAATCGGAGCAGTCCTGGCTGGCAAACAGGTTACTCTGTGTTCATACACATGCTTTAGTCCTGGCAAACAGGTTACTCTGTGTTCACACACATACTTTAGTCCTGGCAAACAGGTTACTCTGTGTTCAGACACATACTTTAGTCCTGGCAAACAGGTTACTCTGTGTTCACACACATACTTTAGTCCTGGCAAACAGGTTACTCTGTGTTCATACACATACTTTAGTCCAGGCAAACAGGTTACTCTGTGTTCAGACACATACTTTAGTCCTCGCAAACAGGTTACTCTGTGTTCACACACATACTTTAGTCCAGGCAAACAGGTTACTCTGTGTTCAGACACATACTTTAGTCCTGGCAAACAGGTTACTCTGTGTTCAGACACATACTTTAGTCCAGGCAAACAGGTTACTCTGTGTTCAGACACATACTTTAGTCCTGGCAAACAGGTTACTCTGTGTTCACACACATACTTTAGTCCTGGCAAACAGGTTACTCTGTGTTCATACACATATTTTAGTCCGTGCAAACAGTTTACTCTGTGTTCAGACACATACTGGTGAACGCAGCTTCGCTCACACTGCCTCAACTTTATGGAACAATCTCCCGGAACATTTAAAAAGCATTGACTCCATTGTTAAGTTTAAGATTGCTTTAAAGACGCACTTATTTAACATTTAATTCATCCATTTTGTCTGTTACCCAGTACATCTTGTCTTTGTATTCTGTTGTGTTTTTCTCTAGAGCGCTTAGGGACATGTTTTTATACTATGTGTTATGCGCTATACAAGAACGGTTAATTATTATTATTATTATTATACTTTAGTCCTGGCGAACAGGTTACTCTGCGTTCAGACTCATACTTTAGTCCTTCTTTAATACTCGGCTTTTTATAGCAATATACCCTTTTTTAGGTTCAAGTAAAATTATTTTCTTTATCCTCTTGATGTACTGCAATTACCTCCAACATACAATTTGTTGTAGATCACATGTAACCAGATTAAATTGAGTTTGTTATCGCTAGTTTAAACTCTTCCATGATGACCTTTGGGAGTTAAATACAATGTGCTCTCTTTCTTTCAGTATCTTAATGTAATTTGGGTGTATATGAAATTTCTTTTCTTAGTTCCCATTTCTAAGAAATACAACATTAAAACATGATTCATGCAAGTCTTGATTTCCAAAGGTAACTAAAACATAACTCTAAACATGATTTTGATCTGATTGAGAGAGGGTAAGTTTGAGTTTGATCAGTACACACATCATAGAGGACCAAGGTCAAGACCTAACAAACACCATTTAGACCGCGCGATTCAACATGGTGTATTTGTAGAATACTTTTCCTCATTTGTCCCCCTGTATAGCCAAATGAAAGCTGAACAGAGTTGTATTATCTTGAGTGTATAGACAGACAAAGATGTGCAAACATTACCCCCATAAACATCCCAAGGAAACTAATTTGTATGCTGCTTGTTAAAGGAATACATCACTAATTGTATTTTCCTGCTTCAGCAGAAATGTATAAAACACATATTATGCCTAACAATGATACAAACTATAATTATATCAGGGTGCTACAAGAATTTTTTTCAATTTACTTGCCCAAACAATATTTCCACTTGCCCAAAACTTTAAAGCGAAAAACCATGAAAACAAAACAACAACGGCTTATATTCTGGGGGTCTCGATACTATTATCAAAATGACTCGCTCGGTCGGATCTTGAGACCGCAGTAATAAATTGAAAACGAGACAAAAACATTCATCTGATTTATATGAGCAGCGAGTTTTAAATAATATGTTCACAATCATTAACAGTCATTATGAATAAATATCAAACATTTGACTTTTTGTACTTAGTACTAGAAAATCCCTGTTGTTTATTCCATTCCGATTCGCACGTGTTCATTTCCCTAGAATAATGACGTCATATTTGGCGTGATTCAACCAATCGGCAATCAGAGAATAGCAAAGGCCTGTCGGTGCGGCCTGCAGAGCTAGAGAGAGAGAGCGCGAATAAGCTCGCAGCTGGTACGATCGCGCTAGCTGTCTCTAGCTAGCTCACGGCCGGCCGTGCGTGGAGGCGGAGCGGCATTCATGGCTTGAAGTGTCACTGTTGCATGCGCGCTGAGCTAGCTGAGCTGGCTAGCTGTCTGTGAAGTTTTTTCGAAATCGGAACGATCGCTTTTTTGCTTCTGGATTTTGACGACGGGTAAGAAGTTGACGGGTGAATGGTAGAGTTCTTGGACACTAGGAAATTACTGTAAAAGTATCACTTGCCCGAATCGGGCAAGTGATAATTTGATTTACTTGCCCGACGGCTCAATTTGGTTGCCCCGGGACGTCGGGCAAGCGGGTTTGTCGCGCCCTGTTATATGCACACAACAGGTCAAGCCAGAAGCTAGTTTACTTTGGTTGTTCATTTTTAGTCGGTGTAGGCCTACATGTATATGCTATTTTGTCCCAATTTGAAATATCTGATAAAACAAGAGTACCAGTTTCACAGGCTATCTAACTGAACAGACTTTTTATACCTCTAAGAGCCTGGAATTATCGGACACTTAGAAGATAGGAATACAAGCTAGCAATAAAAGTCAGAAGTCCTTTAAAGTACATGTCCACATAGATAGGACTACATACATGTACATGTCTTGTAGTACTAAAAGACACCATTCCTTTAAAGTAGATGGGACTACATTGTAGCGATAAGCTCCTGTCATCAAGCCCATTACATTGTGTTGAATGATGGACATGTATTCTATGAATGATGGGAAGGTTTACTTCTCAAACATGACCTAGATAGGTTGTGAAGCAGGACCACCTGTGCATACACCACCACACAGTACAAGCTCAACTTTCTTCCCCTCTTCACATCCATCCATCCAACCATCCATCCATCCCTCCATTCCTACATCATATCCGTACAATCAATACTTTCATATGATTCCTACACTTCATACTACACACCATAATATGCTTCTATGGTACCATCAAGGAACATCTGACACCTGTACAAGTACAGTTACTGTCCATATTTAAAAAAAATATTTAAAAAAATTAAACTGAAACAAAAAGAGAGAAAAAGCCAGTATCATCATCAAATCAGAACCAGAATATGATTTGTTGGTAATGATTTGAATACCTATTAAAAATTGCTCTCTTCTACTTACTTCCAGATGACTGAGTAGGTAATGAATCCACTAAAATAAAAGAAATATGAAGATATGTCACACTTATCCACATAAGATCCATCACATATACACTGTATGTATTCAAATTTTCTGAGTCCTTCAAATACTGTTTCGATTTGTAATGAAGATGTCCAATCCTCAAAACTCTAGCCAAGTCATACAGAAGCTTTAATGCAGATGATGTGAGTCTACATCAAATCTAGTGACGATCTTCAGAATAAGTTCAGATATCCAAATGTCCAAATATGGAATGGAAATGGTATGATATTTCAGGCAGCTCAGATATCATGTTCCTTGCAAGATCTTTGTAGTTGGTAATGAAGACCATAATGTTAGGAAGGATCACACTCGCTCGTCTGCCGGCACCGGAAATGTTACAATAGAACAATGATCGCTCCTAGCTACACTCTCCATCAATGAAAACAGGGCAAAGTGAGAGAAAGAAAGAAAGAGAGAGAGAGGAATATAGAAGCAAAGCGGAGACAGACAGACTGACTGCCTGAGCCATGAGATGGGAGCATTAATATTCAATAATCAGTCTTGGGTATCTATTAATACATTCACATGAAAGCTTTGTGTGTCAAACTCTGTAAATTAATGACCATCACAGAAGTGCTTGTTGATTTTCTAGAAACCTCAAAACCACTATTGTTCGATTCCTTCAGGCAACATATAAAATGGTTACAATTTGAAGTCTCTTCCCCTACAAAAGGAGAGTCGTTGACAATTTGAAAGTGTGTTGTTGCCATGAAACCTAGACAAAGTTGCAGTTTGCAATGTCAGTACAATGGTAAAAATGTTGTGTTGTGTTGAAATTAATTTTATGGTTTATTTTGTCATATTAAGAAATATGGGATATCTAATTAATCAACTCATTTATTTCTAGACTGAAGACTGTCCAAGAAATAATGGAAAAACAAATATTGCAATATTCAAGGTTAGGGTTGTTACACTACATATACTGTACAAGTCTTATATTGAATTCAATTGATATTTAGAGTCACACGTTGGGCTAATAATCTCAGATATACTGCTTTTCAGGAGGGTTTCATTATCAAAAATTCCACTAATTGTTAAGTTGCAAATTCCACAACATGCCAAAGAGAGCTGACAAGACAATGTATGCAATCATCTTTGAAAAGTACCTTGGGTTATCGCGATAACAACAACTCAAAAATTACTCGAGTCTATGTCAACCACCAAAATGTTTTCATGAAAAACTTGACTTATACAGTATGTACTGTGGACAAAAATTATAATAATCTACGCATCACAAAATCACTAAAACCATTTGCTCACTTTCAATAGCAATCTATGCAAGATAAACAAAGGAAATATTTATGGAATATATCATGGTTTGACTACCCTCGGGGCTAGCAGAGTTCTAAGGTACTTCATTGAGACTGTCACTACTAGTATCTAATTGAGGAAACGAGGGGAGACACAGCCAATGCAATGGAATGGAATAGTGGCGCCAGCAGAAGCATCGATACTAAGTCGTATTGAAAGCCAGTTGTTTGGAGGGAGGGAGCACCATGGATGCTCTCTCTCTCTCTATTCACCAGACCTAGTCAACCACTATGAATGGAGTTATACTACTGGACTACTATTCACAACAAACATTTATGACCCATTTAACAGTGCGCAATGCTGGTACAAATATCATGGAAAGTTGGAAACTTATCACAAAGGGTTTGCTAATGGTTGATTAACAAATTTTGTTGCTGTTTACCTTTCGTATGTGATATTTGTTAAAAATTCTAACTATTCAATGTTTTACAATATTTAACTCGGATCTCCTAATCTATGTAACTACCTTACATCTACATTTGTAGATAGGCTTCTATCCTACATGTACATGTACATAAAAACGGTATGAGCATGATTCTTTGGCAGTAAAGCGACAACTTACAGTAGTAACTGAAACTGATTTGGTAGAACCATCTGGAAAATGAAAAGCAGTCCAGAGCAAAAGATTTTAAACATTTAATTCAAGAAAGAAAGAGATATCTGACTAAAAATACAAAGTAATATGCCAATACGCCTCCATAATGATTTGAAAAGGAAAAAAAACTACCCAGTAAAGTAGGTCAGCAGCTCAAAATGTTCACAAGAAACACACCTAACAAAAGTGGTATATATCGTGATGATAAATTATGTTCCTGTGACCCATTCTCGTCTGCAAATTTCACTTGCACAGCACACATCACACAAACAAGTAGTCATGTTTTGACCTTTGCACAAGCAGGATATAGCATCATTCAACAGATGACAGGTCTTGAAACAAACGCACCAATAAGATAGAGAGAGAGAAGAGAGTTGAATCTAGGCATCTACAAGATTTAAAGGTGAAGTCCACATAGAAGCAGAAAATGAGAAGAACAGATCAGTGAAAGTTTGAGCAAAAATCCAATCAAAATCAAGTAAGCTATGAAGTTTTAAAGTTGTCATACAACCTATAGGTTAAATACAAATTGGCAACACTGTAACTAATATCTTGCGTGCTCTGTTAAATTGTTTTCACAAGCTTTCCTTTTCTTTGTTATTGATGATGGAATAGATATGTTTCATACAGGTGTTGTATAAGGGTTATAGCATATTCGCAATACTCTTATTCAGGGTGAGTGTTTTTTGCAGTGGTTTACCACGCCATACCTTAACAAGCCTTAAGGCTATCACTTTGTTCAACAATTCATACTCCTCGCTTGTTTTCAATAAGCCCATGCCTATACCTATACATAACTGTATGCACAATTCAACCACTTTCAACCAAAGAAATATATACATGTACATGTAACTAACAATCATGACTTCTTTTTGGGGTGTGTTGGGTTCTATAAATGTTCATCCTCCTAAAAATAAAAAAAGGCTGATGATCTAGTTTTCCTAAATATTTGTTCTTTCTTCATAAATGATAACAACAACAAAATCTCACACAATGACTAAAACTTGGCACCAGTGTCAAAGAAATATACAAAAATAAAGAGAACTCTCATTTCTGGAAACCTCAACTGTTTGAAAGCAGCTGCTATGAAAGATGATTGAAACACCATCCTTATGAAACAGAAGGATAACAGGAGAGTTAGGTCATAGGTCAATCTCCAAGTACAATGAGCAATGCTGTTACTACGGTAATGCTTTTTACTCTCTCTAGTGTTTTTACGGTATACATGTACCTACATGTACTAGAGTCAAAACTAAAATTCCAACATCACAAAGCTAGGGAGGGGAGAGTAAACAAGTATAATCCAACATTACATACACATGTTCATTTCAGTTATTAACATTAACAAATATATACAAATGGGCCTACAGACACAGTACTTAAAAGTAATGAGAACATTTGAACTTTAATATGCTTGCAGCAAACCTTCCCTTTCTCCATATAAATTATTATGACCATACAATAACACAAAGTCCACATGTATGTAATATGTGCACATAGAAGCAGTGTATGTAAAGGAGTCATTGCTGATAAAACAATCAGAAGAGTGACCTCTAACCTCCACTAGAAGGGGACTGATTGATCCCTCCTTCCTGCGTTCTATCATTCCCCTACCCCTCCCTCCCCCTCCCTCCCTCCCTTTAGCTTCCTGTTGTCTCACTAGAGCCTCTCTTCATCACTCATCTCATACTCTGACTGGCACCTGTTACCTAGCTCCCAAACCCCTTCTTTCAGTCTTTCAAAACTTGCTGTGATAAAGTCCCTCTTTCAGACTTTCAAAACTTGCCGCGATAAAATAAGAAATTAGGATTGTCTGAAGTTCTGAAGTCTGAACACTGTATCATGGAACATTGTGTAGCAAATCACAGGTTTTGTATTACTTACAAGTATTGTTAGTTTGTTACTAACAAAAACTTGATAAAGAATGAGGATGAATTAAAAACAAAAAACATGCTAAAAACATGAACTGAACAAAAAACATGCTAAAAAGGGCAGTTGTGGGGGTTGGCATGACACTTTTCAAATGCGTGTCAGACAGGAGAGCCCTTTAATCATTTTTTTTCTCAATGTTTGTGCAGCACTGCTATACAAGATAAATAAAGACTAGTAAAATTGATTCCTGGTTTCTCATCTAGATTTTATGAACATGAGGAGGGTTCCATTTTATGTGAGATTATATATTATTTCTCTACATACAGTACAACACATGCTATTTATGACAGTTGGTCAATTATAACACAAATCAAGGTGAAATTGCAATACATTAATGAATTTTTGTTAACCCCTTTTCTACATGTCCTCAAATTAAACAAAAGATAATGATAATAACAATAAAATTGAGGCATGCCAAAAATAGGTAGGAGGATGGGACAAGAAACAAGAAATTATTTGTTATTTTGCCTACAAGATTTCAGGTAAGTCTAAGTACAATAAATCTAACAAGAATGCAGACTTATTACCATCACCAACATCATCATAGATGCAAAAAGAGTTACCGGTAGGCTATGTTAAACTTATTCTACTTTTTCAAACCTCCCTATTCCTTGATCTGCCAGCCTCTTTTTGATTTTCAAATTAAAAGAAAGAAAGAAACTGACCCCGCAGAATGTGTATGTCTGAGGGAGGGGGGGGGGAATCAAACTTAAAACAAATCATGGATCCCTCTCCTCACATGTATACACACAAAAAGAGAATCTGGAATGTGTTTTATATGGCCTTTAACATGTATCTGCATTTAACAGAGCAAAATTTTAAATCAAGCCTCTATGATAAAAGAAAAAAAAGTACAAATTTTGAACAGTCTGTAAGTACAGAGTACAGACCCATGAAAATGACAACAATCAACTGTAGGTATTTCTCTAGATATATTCAGTTTTCAAACATTACCTTGATACAACTCTAATCTCCTAAACGTTTGTTAAATTAATGTTAAAATCTTGAGTCATAAAATATCTTGTTTTCATTGTTTTCTTAACTAAAAATAAATTAAATGAAATGGTCTTCTTTCGATTGGATACGAGTTATGATATCCTCTAACTTGCAAATTAGGATTCACTCGTCGCCAAAGCACCCTCCAGTTTCTTCAATTTTACAAATTCTAAGATGTCATCAGTAACACATGTTTTTATGCAAATTAAGGCTGCGAAGAGTACTCGCACTGTTGACAACTACTCGAGTGCGATTTCTCGTACTTGAATAATCGGCCGCCATTTTTTTTTGTGCGCATTACCGGCACCTGGCACTATCCAGACCGACGTTTACCCGTGCCCGGAGGGGACAGCGCCGGCATGGTGGTACCGTGTGAAAAAATGTTTCCCAGCTCAATCACTGTCAACTCACCACTCAGAAACTGGGACCAACAGAGCTACCAAGTGTCATGCATTAGGCGTGATGTCACGCATTTTGAGGGTGTGAAAACACTCTCACGTGTCAAATTTTGGATAGATCTAGGTTTTTGAACAAGCAGCGACTTTGGTTTGTTTTTATTTTCATGTGTCGCTATTTTATAAAACAAATATCGCATTTGACCCTGTTGTGCATAATGTAAATGCAGTGAACGCTCGGTGAACGCTCGGTGAACGCTCATTGTGAACTCGCCGCAAGCAGCTCGTACACAGAAGCGGCACCAATCTAAAGTTTAAAGAAACCTTGCGTGCACTACATGGCGCTTGTTCAGAAACGTATCAAAAATTTGACCCAAAATGAAGTAAATATTCATTAAATGTCCAAATAAGATCATGAGTTAAAAGTCGTTATGTTTTTTACCTGTTTCGTGTCAGTTTTCTTGTTATTTTTGGAGTATTTTCGGATAAACGTTGATATTAGTATACACTTTTTCACAGGTTTCACAGCAAACCGCGCCGCTGCACAATACAAGTACATACCGATGGTGGGTTGTGGGCGGGCGCGACCTGTGTGAAGTTATCTATCGTAATGTCTCAGATCCTCACTACGGTAGATAACTTCACACAAGCGCGCGCCTGCCCGCAACCCACCATCTGTATGTAGAGTCTACTCATGATCTTTATTTGGACATTTAATGAATATTTACTTCATTTTGGGTATGTTTTAGTAGGATATCTCCACGCTGGAGCTACGGGTCAAATTTTGGATACGTTTCTGAACAAGCGCCTACTGGTACTGCATTACCACTAACGCACGCTGGGCCATGCATTATCTAATTTACTCTAGACTATTTCAACTGCATTTATACCTTCCCTATCCTCTTTTCTTTTTTTTACTCATAGAGTCATACTGATTGTTGGTTCAGCAATGAAATGACACAGTTATGCCGACCATCTCAAAAGTGTCAGTGCTCATGCTCGGTTCATCGGCGCCGGAGCCGCTGCGAGGCCATGACGGTCGGCTAGACCTCGGCACTAATTGTGAGACTTCAGCTGTTCATCAACAAACAAACCCTTCAAAACATAGCGGTCTAAAACATGTTTCTTTCACATAATATCTAGTATCACATAAAACTATATAATAAATATATTTCAAACTACGGTATTCTAAAATCTAAAGTTTCATACATACCAAAAAAGTCTACTTTTAAGGCCAAAAGTATAAAAATAAATTCTAGTCGTCGCGTCGCCATTTTCGCATCACTGTCGAGAACTACATCTGTTGCCAAATCAGAGGGTCCATTCCTGCTAATGATCATAATTTACATCAGATATATTGTGACAAAACTCCTTATTTGGAATAGAAAAGAAAGAAAAATAATTTTGATAATAATAAAAATATTTTTAAAGGGAATATTTTGAAATATCATGATTTTTAACATTAAATTTATTTTAAAATCAAAACAAAAACTTTGCATTTATCTAAAATGGTGGCACCCTGGCGTCAATATGGGCTGTTATGTCTGCGGACATAAACATTCACCTCCCTCTGGAAAAACCTGTTCTCCTTGACTGTACACATCTTAATTTTTACTTTTTATTGCAAGTAGAAATCTTGGTATTTGTTCTACAGTGGAGACGTTACCGAGATGATTTTATAAAGTGTTGTACTTTTTTAAATGTTTTGCTCATAATTACTCTTTTGATGTAAAAAAACACAATTTGTTTGGCCAAACCAGATTTGCTAAAATAGTAATCTGAAGAGGGCGACATACTCGAAGTCACAAAATCAACATTGCTTATGAGGCCTGTTTATGATCATATTTTTTATCAGGTGGTCAGTCTCCTTCTCCTCCTCTCTCTCTCCCCTTTCTCCTCTCTCCCCCCCCCCCCCCCCCCTCTCTCTCTCTCCCCTCTCACTCTCTTTCCCAACCATCTCTCTCCTCTCACTCTTTCTTTCTTTCACTTTATTCTGTTCTTTTTCTTTCCCCCCCCCCCCTCTCTCGGTTCGATTCCCGCCGTAGCACTACTTTTCTTTGGCAAGACATTAATCTCAATTTTCCACTTTTCACCCAGGTGTAGTAAATGGATAACCATTAGGAATTCATTCTTTGGGTGCTCGCTCTGAGCGCCTTGAAGGCAGCTGGGATCAAAACAGAGTAATAGTAGGCACGTTGAGCATCCCCTGGATGTGTGTAATATAAATGTAGCTATCATTGATAGTAATATTCTTATTATCATTCAATTCTTTATTATTACTATCATTAGTATTCTTATTGTTATTTTTATTACAATTATTTATCATCATTATCATTATCATCATCATCAGTAGTCGTAGTAGGAGTAGAAATAGCACTGAGTAGAAGAAGAAGCTGAAGTAGACGTACGATTAGTATTTTCATCATCCCCATCATCATCACAGCTATATCAATACTTCAGAAAGCGAGATGAGCATTTACCAATCCGAACGTGTTACATAAAATTTGCATGGTTTAAGCCATCTTTAAAACTAAAAAGGTTAGATAGTATTCAATATACTACATCCTCAGAGGTGCAGCTATAAAATCATTTTAAGGGAACAAGAAGTTGCTAAACACCAGATGGGCAAATGCTTATATGCTTTTACATTAAATAACACTGTGATTCAGACTCTAAGGAGACAATAATATACAATATCTGATATTCAGGAAATGATGCACATTTCTGAGGAAACCTTGATGACAGAATGAAAAGGTTACACTGATATTAATCTTGTTGCAAAGTACTTTATTGGTATATTGCCATCATAAATACATTCTACATGAAGGAAAAAAGGTCATTTCTAAATCATTACACTTTGGTTGCCTTGGTCACAAACTGAGCACAAGTCAAAGCTATATACATATCTTAAATCATTATGTACACAGCAAATTTGGTTCTTATCAGAGTTAAACAAAAATGAGTCTGTGAACTTAATATATGATGAAACTATTATGTATCCGTGGTAAAGCAATTACTTATAATGGTTGGTTGAAGGGTGTAAAAAGATGAAATCGGAAAGGAATTCCCATGAGATAAAGAGAAGAAAGAAAGATTAAAGATGTACAGATAAAAGCACAAATAAATAAACATAGGGTAAAAAGATGGAATGGAAGGGAAAGTGAAAGAGAGGGAGAGAGGCTTCGAATTTGCTTCTGGTATGCAAAAGGTTATAGAACAGAGAAGGACAGAAAGAGGAATGGGGAGGAGGAATGGGGAGGGGGTAAAATATTTGTAGATGACATATTAAGTAGGGGATGTTCAGTCAGTGCAGCAATAGAAATGAAGATAAATATATAAAATATGTCCTTTTAAAAAAGAATGAGAGAAATAACAGCCTTCACAGCATAAGAGAAATGCAGCACTTTCCTTTTAAGAAGGTACAATTATTTACTTTCCAGACTAAGCTCAATAGCATCTAAATTTTTAAAATAAAAGCTTGTTCACAGCAGATGCCATATGACATTATAATAAAAGACTACAACATTGCCAAAAAGGACCATTTTAAATGTATACGAATAGCAAGAGACAGTGTGGATGCAACACAAGCCCCTATGATTTTAACATTAGTTTATCATAAAGTCAGTGTGTGCTTTAAAGCTGTATGAGCCCCCCCCAAAAAAAAAAAAAAAAGAAGGCTTTTACCATAATCAAATATTCATCAATGAGTGCATGGCATTCATAGCACTATCAAATGCAGCACTTTACATAATGGAAACCTAATAAATAATTCATTTACTTTGAGATAAACATTTAATTACATGAAAATTATTACAATAAAAGCTGCACAAATCACACAAGAGGACTTCCACACATTGAGATTACTAACAGGAAATCCTAGAATGGTTATGAAAGGAGTGAATTATGATACTAAATATTCCATTTGTTTTTTTCACTACTGAATTTTGTTGTTAACAATGCAAAGGTTGATTTATATTCTGATAATTATGACTAAAATAAAGACATTTTAGACCATGATCACATCTAAACTAAATATCCTCACTGCAACCATGTATCATGTAGATACAGATCACATGTTCTATAATCAATCTCCCTGATATCTAAACTAAAAATATATCATATATACGGGATAATAGTAATTCATTATACTATCGCCAACTACAAAGTAAAACAATTTTGTTGAAATATACATCAACAAAATACCACTGCAACCACTTAGAGAATTTACAGTCAATGTTTGAGACATAAATAATATAAAAATATACAGTTATGTATATGAAAAGCTTTCCTTTTGTTATTCTACACTTGAAAGTCATAAAATATACAACATTTAGTTTGAATATCTCTTTTTTCTCATTTATTGCCATGTTTAGAACCACAGAGATATTTTACTATCTCTGAATGATGTTCTTTGTCAGCCGCTATAGCCATGCATCATTTATTGGAATGTGGCTGTATTTGCAAACATAATATCCCTATGTAAGGCATGATTTTTACAGATAAATTACAAGATGGATACTCCTATGCAACACATTGATATATCAACTATATTACCATCTACTGGTGCCGGAAGGGTACCTCCAATGATTTCACACAGAGTTAACATCCTTTTGACTCTCAGTCTATACTGGTTGTACAAGAGAGATTCTAGCGAATATCTTGGGCTACCACAAGTAACACTGTCAAACATCTTTTGATTAATCATTATTGATAAAAGTGGTAAGATATATTTACAGCTTGTGTTTCTTATATTCTTTGATTTTGGGTGTTAAGTCGATGCCTGCTTGCTTACATCATCATAAAATAAATAAAAGTTCAATCTTAGAATACTTAAATGCGATGATGTGAAGTCAACTAAAATGTTGAGTTCCACCCAAGAGCACCTACATCGAAACATGCCACAAGACATGGGGCTAGTAGATAAGGAAAGTAATGGAAAACCCGTTCATTTTATTTGCTTTATTAAGGCAAGCAGACAATTTAACATGAAATTCTTGACTGATTCATCAAAATTGGAAATAAAAGATGAGTGACATTTCTTTCCCAAGTCTATTTGTAAACCAATATCAAACATCACACAAAACCAGTTTGTATCCTCTACAGGTCAGTGACCTTAATACTCTAGTCTCTATATCTAGACTTTATGTCTGCCCTGGGTTTCGTAGCACAAATGATTATAATCAAACACAATGTGTTCCAACATTTCGCAAACAAACACATTCTATACTATCAGAGACTGAGTTCTGTATGATATAACATAGAAATTGCAACATTTTGCAAAGATGATCAGTACTTTATACAACCTTCTGTTTTGATCCTGGTTTCTTTTACAATTATCTCGTTACAATGGTGACAATAAATCAAACATGCTTTAAAAAGCCAATGCATAAAACATACACACTTGTCTATTACTCATTGTACCATGTACAAAGACAAGCAGAAAATAACAGATATACATAAAGTGAAATAACCAGGACATCTGGTTAAATGCAACATGTATGGAAGAAGTCATTATCGTCAACAAATATAAACACTATTAAAAAGATATGAAATACATAATTTTTCATTAAAAGAGAAGATAACCTTACATGACAAACCATCTATTGACTAATGATATTTGAAGGTCATATGGACCATTATTCTCAATCATTCCTGTGTATTGTAATAATCAATTAAAAAAGCATAAAAATAAGCATAAACACAAACAATACAGTCCGTATAAAAATCTGACTTTCAAAAAGTAAACACATTATTTTTTTTTTGCATTGTAAGACTAATTTTTTTTAAATATGGATTTCTTTGCTTTCTGAGTATAATTCACTATTATTGTGTTTGGATTATTCTTTTTCAAGAGATGTATATATCATTAAAAAGCAGAAAAAGAGAGAAAATATATTCATTAAATCACTCTACCTGAACATAACGAAGCCTTAGAAATCCAAATGTATTTATTCAGTGCCCCAAACTGGCAATATTTAAAAATGTCAATATTTTGTTTACATAAAATTCAGATACCCTGTTTCTTACACTTATTGCAAAATAAACTTACACAGATAGGAGAGAGGGACAGAGGGAGATATATATATATATATATAAAGAAAACTAACAGGAGTTCATTTTTCATGTAAACACATTAGCATATCATAGGTAACCTAATCAAAATGTTTCTAATTTTTGTCCAGATTTAATATGGTGATACTCTTCATGAACAACATACAAACAAAGAAGTAGACGGAGCTGTTTAAAATAGGCAGCAAATTACAATTTATCTTAGCAGTGTTTGCGCATATTGGAAAGAAGATGATGATCATTCATCATAGAAAACCACTCAACTTTTTTTCATTTTTTTTACGGTATTGCAGTTTAGACTTGGTTTTTATTTCTGCTTTACATCTGAAAGCAAATTGACGAAAGTAAGTGACACTATCTTTGAAACTGCACAGACTTAGAGCAGACAACACATTTGAGCAGCACATGTTAACAGGCAGCATAAGGTATTTTTGGCAGCTTAAGGGTAAGCACATTATGAAATGTATCAAATACTTTTCATACAGTTTTTTAAACAAAAAGATCAAATTAATAATATGATACACTTCAATGGCATTTCCACATCACAAAAGAATGATACTAAAGTTAATTAATTTCAACCGCACTTATCATAATCATTTGTCATTCATTTTGGGAATACAATTTTAGAAAACATTGATTCATAACCATGTTGTTCTACAAAGTAAGCACAAAAGGCAAATTATTATCTTTGGTATGTCAACTACCTTTATAAGGCATTTCACACTAAGGTAGCAGATACTACAGCTTGGTAGAAATCAGTACCCGATGGCAAACTGTGAAACTTGGGATTAAAACATTGAAAATCAAACATTCCTTGCTGCATTTGAGGATACATTTTTATAAAGCTTGCTTTCTCTTTATAAGCCTAGGATCCAGTCTCCTCATAAAGGCTGTGATTTTCTCAAGAAATAGACTGACAGCACTAAAGACCTTGAAGATATAAACCTATCTGGCCGGCAATAAAACCTTAAATATGGCCAATGTAATAGAGTTGTATATATAAAATGGGTTCAAATACTTGGGAAGTAAATAGCTACTTTAGAATGAGAAAGTTGTATTTCCAATGAGTTTACAATAAATTAGGTGGGCAAGAAAGTTTCATATACTTGACAGTCATTGTAAAATTGAGAATATTAGTATGCAGTATTCATCAGTAGATTAGTGTTATTCACATGACAAGGTGGAAATCCAGCCTCCTTGTAGTAGCAATGTAAGAAACCACACTGAGAAATAAATAAGTTTACTTTGTTCCTGATTGATATGCGTATCTACTTCAATAACAGACTAGTCATGTAGACAGACCAAGACCAGTCTGGTCTACATGGTGGGCCAGAAACAAGACCAGTATAGTCTATCTGATGGGCCATGTACAAGACCAGTCTAGTCTATCTGGTGGGCCAGGTACAAGACTAGTGTATTCTATCTGATGGGCCAAGACCAGTCAAATCTATATGGTTGGCCAGGAACATGACTAGGCTAGTCCTTTTGGTGAGCCAGGAGCTTCTCTGAGTACTTCAGGTTAAGAACCCTTAGGTCTAGGACTACCTGTAGACACTTGTGGAACACCAGAGCATCAGGAGCATGTGTAGCATAGAGGAACTTCTCCAGGACACCCAGAAGGTGTGTCTGGAGGCTGCGTACCTCATCCACGCTCTGGATACCTTTCCGATCTACATGTAAGCAAAAAGAGATAATACAAACCATGAAAATCAGTATTGATTTTATTATTTACGATATAAATCTACGTATCTACCTATTCTACTTTGCTATTGTTGCACCTCAACATTGCATAACCGAAACTTAAAACACATCGCCAAATTGCTCATACCCCCCCGCCCAAAGGCGCCCTCCGTGACCCTTGCGTCCGAGCGCCGCCAACGTAACCTCTTCCTCTTATCACGAGTTCCCTAGGATACACCTTGGTAAAGGCGCTGGGGATGGAGGGAGGGAAAATAGGTAGATACGTAGATTTATATCGTAAATAATAAAATCAATACTGATTTTCATGATTTACATCAATAAATCAACGTATCTACCTATTCTACTTTGCTAAAGACCAGCACAGATTAATGCCGGGTGGTAAAAACCAAGCAAACTTATCAATTCAAATGAGAAATAGACGACGAAGCCACCTTCAGAGAAGCGACCACAAAGGCTCGTTCGCCCGCGGGCACATCTTTGAGGTAAAAAACAGAAAAAGAACTTGGAGACTTCCAAAAAGCTGCTTTACAGATATCCTGAACTGAAACTCCGATGAAAAGAGCCCAAGACGTACTGACACTGTGAGTATCATGGGCACGAGGAGCCCTGCCAGGCGTCAAGGCCTCAGGACCCGCAGCCTTGATAGCCAAGACTAACCACCTGGAGATCGTATCCCGAGATGCCGCCGAAAGTGGCTCTCGAGAAACCAGAAAGAGCTGATCCGACTTGCGAAAAGGCTTCGTCTTGTAAAGATACCATTTGAGGGCGCGAAAGGGACACCACAGTCCGTCCCTGAAAACCGAAGAAAAATCCGACAAGGGATGAAGCACCACTTCCACTGAACCCGACGTGTCAGACTGATTCTAAGCAATAAAAGAAGCCTTGGGAATCAAACGAACCCCACGTCCTTCCCAGCGGATATGCCCAGGGGCAGCCGAAAGGGTATGAAGTGAGCTCCTACGCTGACCAGAAGTGATTACCATGAGAAAAACCGTCTTGACCGTAGTAAGCAGAAGCGTCGCAGAACACAGCGGTTCGAAGGGAGTGCCAAAACCTTGGATAAACTCCACACTGGTGTCAGAGGTCTGAAGAAGGGCCTCTTAAGGAAGAAAGACTTCAAAAGAGCCGCTAGCTGAGGAGCAGAAGAAACCGAAGATAGCAGACCGATAGCCACAAATCGTTGACAGAGCTCTCCCCTTGTCATACAAAGAGCTCAGAAAGTCAGCAATAGAAGGTAAAGACGCCTCTCTAGGGGCGACGCCCACCTCCTCACACCAAGTGTGAAAAGCATCCAACCAGGAGTTGTAAACCGTCCTGGTCGACTCTCGTCTACTCTGGACTAGAAATTGTACAGCACGTTCGGAGAAACCTGACGAACAAGCCCTCTTCCCGATAACCGCCAAGCGGTCAGACGGAGGATTTCCGGTCGCTGGTGTAGAATACCAGACAGAGGTTGCGACACCAGATCCGGATGACACGGCAACGACCACGGAGCCCCCACCAGGAGGGTCAGGAGGTCCTGAAACCACGACCTCGCCGGCCACCAAGGAGCTATGAGAATCATCATCGCTTGATCTTCCCTGATCTTCCAGAGCACATGGGGAAACAACGCGAACGGGGGAAAGGCGTAAGCCCTCCATCCCTCCACGGGATCGCAAAAGCGTCCAGAGCAAAAGCTCCTGGTTCCCAGACTCTCGAGAATATCGAGGAAAACGAAGGTTGAGCGAAGTTGCGAAGAGATCGATGTCGAGAACACCGAACACTCTCCCCAGTTGCCTGAAGACAGTCGGAGGCAGAGTCCACTCTGAGGGAAGGCACTTGCCTCGGGAGAGAAAGTCCGCTAAGATATTCTCTTCGCCCGGGATATGTGATGCAATCGGGAACACCCTCGTCCCCTTGCACCACGCCCAGAGTCGAGAGGCCAACTCGTTCAGAGCCACAGAATGAGTGCCTCCCTGTCTGTTGATGTACGCCATCACCGATACGTTGTCCGTAAGAAACAGAACCGAACAACCCACCAGACGAGCACGGAAGTGACGAAGCGAAGCAAACACTCCCATGAGTTCCAACACATTGATGTGGAGCAGAAAGTCCAGATGACTCCAGTCTCCTGAAATCATTGACCCCTGGCAATGACCTCCCCAAACCAACAGCGACGCGTCCGTGGTGACGGTCACAGAAGGGAGAGGAACTCGGCAGCGTTTGCCCTGAAGGAAGAAGGAACGACGAAGCCAAGGACCTAGAAGACCCTTGACTCCGGACAACAGGGAGATCCACGACAATAAAAGAACTCACGCTCGGCTGAGAAAACTCCAACAGAAAGAGTTGGAAGGGACTCATCAAAAGTCGACAATCTGGAAGCATGCCGACTAGACTGGAGAGAAACCCTAGCCACTGAAGCCAACACTCGGCTTTCACCCGACGTGCACATCTCAGAGACCGAGCAGTCCTGACTATCGTCTCGACCCTGTCGAGCCTGGGACGAGCCAGCTGATGACGAATGTCCAGCTGAGCACCTAGGTAAGACGGCGTGCGAGCCGGAACGAATTCTGAATTCTCCCAAAATATGCGAAATCCGAGATCTTGAGTCGTGCTGATCAGAATCTGCATATGATCCAACAGCATGACTGACGCCACGACTCTCGTGAAAATCCGAGGAGCAGGGCGCAAACCGAACAGGAGCGCTCTGTAACGGTAGAATTTGCCCAGGAAGGCAAAAACCCCACAAGATCCCGCGACCGCGGATGTATCGGCACATGAAAATAAGCGTCGCGAAGATCCAAAGAAACCGCGACGTCTGCGGGATTCAATGAAGAAAGGATGGTTGCCAGATGATCCATTCGGAAATGAACCTTTCCCAAATGAAGGTTAAACCGCTTCATGTTGAGAATCATTCTTAAAGAACCCGAGCACTTGGGAATCACGAACACCGGCGACAAACAAAGACATGGGTGATCGTCTACTTCCTCTATTGCCCCCTTCTCTAACAGAGACACGAAATCGGAGGAAAAGTGACTCTGAAAAAGAGGGGACATGATCGGAGAGCGGCTCCGGAGGACGCCATTCGGAAGAGGTTCCACAAAATCTATGAAGAACCCTTCTCGTACCACCGACAGAACAAATGCGTCGCTGGTGATCTTCTCCCACGCCGGGAGAAATCTCTGGAGCCGCCCGCCGACCTAAGACCCAAGCACTCGGGGGAAGCCATCACTAGAAAATGACTTCCCACCCCACGAAAGGGAGTCCGGGAAGATAGAAGAATCACGGTAAGAAGAAACTCGAGACGAAGGACGACCACGATCCTGGTATTCCTCCTCGGCCGGGTACCAGTCCTGAGGGCGGCCCTTAGACTGGCCGACGTTCTTACGAAAAGAACCCGAAATCTTCAAACTTTTCTTACGAGGTCTGGAGGAAGGAACCGGTTCTTGGACATCGCGAAAAGCAACGGACAGGTCTCGAGCCTGCTTCTCACCATCAATCTCGGCTTGCAGTAGAGTAGCGAAACTATCTCCACAAAGGCGGGAGCTGGCCACTGGAATCTGCGGAAGCAGTCCTGGAATTTGATGCGGTCGAATGCCCAAATAAGTGAGCACAGCCTCCCGACGATACTTCTCGATGGAATGCGAAGTCACCGCAAGCCGTGAGAAAAGATCAAACAACAAATTGTCACTTTTATCAAAAGGACCACGAGTCCCAAACTTCTTCCCCAAACGACTGGCCACCGCCACAAGTTTGGGAGAAACCCGTTTAGGACACAAATACAAATCCGCATTCTGAGGAACGAAAGCGTACTTGTCCACCTGCCGCTTAAGAAATCCCGTCGATGACGACAAGTCTTCTGCGGCATTCACAAATTCTTCTTTGTGTAGAACAGGAAGAAACAGTCCCTGAAACGCTGAAGAGTCCGATTTAGAAGACAGGAAGCCCCGCCGATAACTCCGGGACGACACAAGAATCGGGCACATAATTGTGAAACAAGGCTAACGAATCCGCGCCAGAGACACAAACGGAAGTAGACGCATCATCCCCCGCAACTGAACCAGACGACTGAGCGATGGAACCAGTGTCCCAACGATCAACCGAGCCCCCCCTATCTTGACCAGATAAACAGGGACGATCCCCGCCTCTCGGAGCGCCCAACGAAGCGTGAGGCGGAGAAGCAAAAAAGAGCGGACCCCGGCTGAATACGACAACTCGAAACCCGCACCGGCGACTGCTCAGGCGAGATCGATGCATCTTCGGAAAACTCCGAAAATAAATCAACCGCGATCGGATCCGAAAGTGAAGTAGGACGAACCGGAGGAGCCGACTCGGGCACCGAAGATCGAAAAGCGACAGCAAAAGCCCGCTCCAATCCGAAAATTCCGGCGGGGGTGGAGGCACCGACGGAGGGAGAGTAGCCACCAAAGGCGGACCCCGAGGAACCGCAAACGGTGCCATAAAAACAGAGCGCGGATTCTTCGAAGGATAAACAAAATCCGAGGAAGAACCGGCCACCGCGTCCCGGGAACCCCGCCTCTTACGAGACGTAGCGGTAACGGAAAAGGCCGAAGAAACGGGACGGTTATCCGATAAAGGTCCGACGGTAGGAGTTCCCCGCAAACCGAATCGGGAAAACGGAACACGCACCGACGGAGAGGCGCGGTTAGTTGAAGCCCCAGGATCCGACTCGGATGCACGGGTATCCGGACCGAAATCCGGAACCGGCAAATCCGACAAAGGGACAGAAGAACCGAACGGAGACCGGTTCAAGTCCGGATCCACAGAAGCAACCCGAATATCCGTCGATGGATTTGTGCACCGACCAAACAAAAGAACCGACGGAACAATTGTTGGCGGTGCAGAACTAAGGCCCGTTCCACCCAGGATAAGAACCCTGGGTTTCCGGGAACCGTATTGAGGGGCGACGTATCGCCTTGCTCAACCATTCTCCTGGGCTTCCCTTGCCCGCATAAACGTCCACTGACGTTCGCATCCCCGGGGTTTGCGGTGTCACCACCGCTCCCGAGGGGCGTAACTAACGAAGACTTATAACTGGAATCCTTCGTCTTCGTACCCGTCAATGGATTTGTGCACCGACCAAACAAAAGAACCGACGGCACAATTGTTGGCGGTGCAGAACTAAGGCCCGTTCCACCCAGGATAAGAACCCTGGGTTTCCGGGAACCGTATTGAGGGGCGACGTATCGCCTTGCTCAACCATTCTCCTGGGCTTCCCTTGCCCGCATAAACGTCCACTGACGTTCGCATCCCCGGGGTTTGCGGTGTCACCACCGCTCCCGAGGGGCGTACTTATTAATAGAATCCTTCGTCTTCTTTCTCGCGACAGAACTTGATTTCTTCTTCGTGAAACCTGCTAAGAGAAAATAAGAACTGCGAGACATATTATAACCTGCGGGAAAGAAAATTAAACAAAGGGTACGAGCAATTATCAACAAGAATTAAATAAACTACCAGTGACTAAAACACCCCACCGACTACCCCCGCACGCACCCGAGGCCTCGGAGGAGTGAGGACAGGCAAACACGAAAGCGGAAACGTAACAGTAGTCGGCAAGAAAACGTTCTAGAATACTGATAAATAAATAAATTCACGGAGTGAAACTACTCTCTAACGAACAGGAAATCGTAGAGAATATTATAAAAGGCGAAAATGCGAACCAAAAAGTGACTAAAAGAGGAAAAACTCTTCAACTTTTGGGAGCGATTTTTAGTGTAACTTATCCGTTCGGATGCGAAGAGATAAGAGGAAGAGGTTACGTTGGCGGCGCTCGGACGCAAGGGTCACGGAGGGCGCCTTTGGGCGGGGGGGTATGAGCAATTTGGCGATGTGTTTTAAGTTTCGGTTATGCAATGTTGAGGTGCAACAATAGCAAAGTAGAATAGGTAGATACGTTGATTTATTGATGTAAATAAGGGGTTATGGGGAATTCAGGTTAAGTTTAAAATTCTTTCTGAATTGCATCACTTGAAAAGAGGAATTTATGAACGCATAAAGACTTAACAGGTTGGGTAAAATACGCTTTAATATGAATTGTATTTCAGAGTGTCTATCTAACAGGGGAAAAAAGTGTAAATAAATGTGTATGTTTTGACGACGTTAGGAGGACACCACAATTTAAGCTTCTGGTTTGAACCTGTGAGGATACAGACCAAGTCAAAGCTATGCAATTACAACATTATGAATAACACAGGCAAGTCAAATGAGCTTTGTCAACATGTTAGCTAAAATCTTTCTGATAAGCAAAGAGGAAAAAGAGATTCCCCCTTCCCAAACCCTTTCCTCTTCATAAATGATAATACAATAGAATTACACAGAATCACAAGTCAACAATTTTTTTTGTAAATGAAGAAAAGTCTTTTGTCCAGCCATTAAAGGGAGAGTTGAGTTCTGTTGCAGAGGGCGCTACACAAAATATTTTTTGGTGAGATAATGAAAAACTGAGTGTCAAATTTGAAAGAACATAATCATCTTTGTTTGATCAAAATCGGTTCAGAAACGGCTGAAATATAACGATTTCTAAAACTTGGTACCACCACAAATATTAGATATTTTGAAAAATTTGAAAAAACCGTTGAAAACTGTTGAATAAAAAAAAAATTATGCCTTTTACGTCGTATTTCAGCCAATGCCGATGTTGACTTCTTTGTTGGCATTTTCGTGTTGCTTATATTACCCACAATCAGCCATCTCTTGATTAATTAACATTAACCATTTTATATTAATTAACAGTAACCTTGTTTTTTTTAAAGTGGAATTGGTATGATCGTATTGGCTAAATTTCACACATTTTGGGGTCTAAAGTTACCTTCATAGCAATTTTAGGTTCTAAAAGGGCACTATAAATGTCATAGATAAGAATAAGAGCAATAACCATGCACTTTGATGGCATTTGCGGTCTGAAAACAGAACTCAACTATCCCTTTAAGATTCTAACAAAGCAACTGACCTGATGCTACTAATATAGATGCTTGTAACAGCGCCCTCTCTGGCAGAGATAGGTTAAGCTGGTTGAGTTGTGAGGCTATCTTGGACAATGCAAGAACTAAATCTCCAACATCTGCATAGGAATAAAGCAGGATCAAAGTGAATAAATGACAGATCAAACAAATGAAATACGATTTCATGAATCATAGTCACAAAGACATAATACAGCTAGATCCTAAAATACAAATATTATAGAACTACAGTTCAGGGCAGCGTCTTACAAAGAGTTGCAATTGATCCAAATCGAGTGCAAGTCCTCCAATCAATCGCAAGTTTGCAGTCTCCTATCTCTTATGTACATAGTTGCGATTGATATCAATCGCAAATAAGTTGTGATTGATATCAACTCTTTGTACGGCGGGGCTCAGGACTTAATCGTAGCCCATGTTTACTGCCAACTTTTTTTTTCCAGGTGTAATATTCTAATTCGAGATTCATATATTTCTCAGATATTATTCAGGGTGGTGAAATGCTACAAGTTATTGAATGATACAGTAAATCTGCATAGGACCTGTAGAGCTGTCTGAATGCAATGGTTTGATCACTAGTCAATGTGACTGGGTGAGCATGTAGGCGACCATTGACTGGAATGCTTCCCATTAGAGTGGAAAGTGTACAGAATCATAACTAAATCCAGTAACAGGACTAAGAATAATACTGTAAACGCTTTGGTCGGTTACGTTGCAACCAACTGGTAAAAACACTTTACGCTTATAGCTACTTGCGCCCTCTATATAGCAAACAATGCCTAATCGGTACCTGTTGGTCCCCCATGATCCCCTTTATCTTATGTCAATTGAGAGCTGATTTAATGAGATAACCACCTGTCAGTGACCTTGCAGGGAGGTCTTATCCCCTCTGGCCAAACTAGTACAGCCGGGCTTTAATAGAAAAGTTTTTAGTTTTCTTTATATCAGTCATAAAGACAGACGTTGCAGTCCTTATGATAGATGACATACCAGGTGAAGTCACCAAGATGGATACAACCAAGCATACAGGGGTCTCTAACACCATGTTACAATATAGAAGATTTAAATACCCACCTGATTTTTGGAGAAGACCTCTGTGAAACTTCTCTCCATTGGTGAACACAATGAAGTCACTCTCTGGGTCCAGGATTTGACTCAGTTGTAGGAGCAGCACTTCAAAACAGCCTGCTTTTAACAGTGTCAACTAAATAGAAAATGTAACAAGATAGTTTGATAAGACAATGAAATAGAGGGAAAGCATTTCACATGAAATTAAATACAATATATGAACATATTTTAACACATATGAACACACAAACATATTTTACTTTCATCCTGGGTTATTATCTTTTTGAATAGTATAAACTGAGATTACATTTCACAAGGGCACATAAATAGAAGCACATAATGCACCACATAAGCTAAATATTACAGAAATAATTCATCTTGTTCAGGCTTTTCAGCATATCGTGAAAACAAATTTGTCTTCTTTCATCCCTGATTTATTCCTGATACGATTTCAAAATTCAAGGATCATTATTTATACCCGTTTCCAGTTTGAAAGTCTTCATCCAGTGGATAATCTCTGTTTACTAAAAACAAGATAAGATCTTTAATTCCTTTTGTTTTTTTATAAGCCAATGAAAGTCCTTATTTTTTATTTGAGTGAATTTTTCTAAAATCCCCCTGACTTCTCCTTTTCCATGTTTTTCCTGATTTCCCTGATCTCTGTGAACCGTCCACTTTACCTGGTCTTCATGCGGGATTTCTTCAAAGCCTTCTGTAGCTTTGGCAAAGCTCACAATTCGACTGATGATAGGAGCAAACCGATCACAGAATGCGTCCTCTTTGTCTCCTACCGATAACTCCAAGGGTAGTCCGCATAAACCAGTGGAACCGTGCGTCTGGTAATCAAGGGAGCAAAATCAGTATTTAGGACAATCAAATCAAAATAACAATCAGTTGTGATTTATATAGCACATAATACTACAGTATACCCTGATTTTGTTATATACAGGTTTATTTACCCAGATCATTAGATTCATGCCCACATACATTTTGTGCAACGTTTGTAAAAGCATTCCTAGCATATGATTTTAATGAAGGCATACAAACAATTATTTGTACAATTAGAGTAAATTTGAATGATAAATGATTTCTCTTTCTTCTAATTGTAATTATGTTTCATGGTTAATCTTTGGAAACAGGGAGAGTGGTTGAAAAGCAAATCTTAAATAGTGCATTTGACTACAGCAGAGAAAATTTCAACCTGTTTCAAAGAAAACAACCTTCCATGTCCAGGGAACAGGAAAAAAAAAGTAAAACTGTATAGCACACAAAAAAGGGAGAATCTGAAAACCAAAGATTTTTCCATGCCTCCTAAACAGTGTGCAAAAGATATATCCTCTGCTGAAAGTCCAGTTGATGTTAACTTAATGTTAGAGGATATGAGTTCACATTCTTTTAGCTGGCTCATGAGATGATACAGCTTTGCTTATGGCATCAGTTCTTCTTCTCTTACTTACCTCTTTGCCATCAGCTGCATGTAGATGCTGTTCACTGCGTAGATGCTTCTTGATAGCCACTCTAAGGATCTCTTCTAGACTTGAGAACTGAGCATCAATCTCTGTACAGTAGGCCTTGCTCAAGGAATCTACCAGACCCATACCTTGTAGGACATGAAGCATGTGAGGATTATGCCCTCCGCCGAGGAGTCTAGGAGCTCTTAGTCTATTCCTGTGAGTGGCCTCAGGGTGGTAGGACAGTCTTGTGTTATCCGTGGTGCAGCCGTTGGGTATCCTTCCATTCAGATGTGGATTGACTACAGAGTTCTGTACCTTGGAATGGTTGTAGCCATTCTTCAGGTCTAAGTGCAGCTTGGTGTTGCTTAACCTGGCTTCAAAGCTGTGATGAACACCATTGTCATACAGTCCATTCATGGGTGGAGATTTAATACTCCCAAGATTCATATTCTGTAACTTCTCTGGCATCTGATGAAAGTGTGGGTTTGGATATGGGTTCCCGTGGTAACCGTTGCTAAGATTCTGGTGGTTTCTTCTGACTTCTTCATCGTGATGTAAGCGTGCAATCTGCTTACGTCGAGGCAAGAGATACTGCTTCTTGTCTGATGCCATATGATCAAAGTCATGATAAGTAGGAGTTTGATCTTCCTTCTTGATAACTGATGCAATCCTTTCATTAAGATGAGGATGATGTGCTGGGTAACCATGGCATTCATTTTGAATGTCTCTTTCAACCTTGATGCTTCGCTGGACACCACCCTGCATGCCATTAAGTCCATTGTTTGGGATGTAGCCATTCATTTGACCGCTACAGTACTGGGTCAGAAGCAAGTCCTGGATGCTTGTCTTTTTCTCATTAATATGAATGTCTTGCACACCCTTCCCAAAACTAGAACCATTCCTTCCATTGCACTCACCCCATCTACCATTGTGTTTCACTTCTGCGACATCCTTTATGCTCGTCTTAGATGCTGACCAATCAGGTTTACACTGCACTCTGTCATTACTTTTACTGGGCTCCCTCCCCACATCTTTCATATCCTCCAAGCTGTCCTTTACATCTCGTTCTACAACGTCTGATATTGCACACTGCTGAGACTCTGTGGTTGCTAGGGGCCCATCCTCGCTAGCAACCATAGCTTCTTGGCTCGGAGGTCGGCTGAGGTCAAGAGGTTTATCATCCCTGACAGTGACATCATTGCTCTTGTTCGCTATCTCCTTCATCACCTGAGTCAGTTTCATCTTCTCGCGTTTGGACATCCTTCCAAAACGAACAGCTGGAATAAAACAAAATTCACGTAAGTGAGTAAGGGATATTGTACTGTGCAACAGACAATAAAACCATTAGATTATAATCATAAGAGTTGTTACTGGGTCTGTGAAAATCTCACAAAAACTTAAATATCTACAAAATCAATACAATATGGGAATATATTTGTAAAGTAATACTACCATTCATTGCACTTAAACAAAAGCTAGATAAATGGACTTGTAGCAAATTTTGCAGAAATTGATCAGTAACAGTATGCTTTTACAATGTGAGAACTGACTTACATCCCAAATACAGCTTATGGAATATAAATAATCTTAAATAGTCTCCTCACTAAATCTTCATAAATGAAAAAAGGAAGGTCTGTTTTGAACAACTGGTACTAATTTCTACTATAAGAATAGTAAAGACATGCAATACTGTTACATACCATTTTTGGACATGCCCATAAGAATGCACTTCCTGAGTCTACATGATTGACATTGGTTCCTATTCTTCCTCTGTATCACACACTTTCCTCCATTCGGACAGGGTCGGTAGGTTAGGTTGTGCTGTACGGTCCTACGGAAGAAACCCTGTAAAGAAGAAGGATGCAGAGTGATTATCACCATTATCATCTTCCAATATTGTTAGTTTTTGTCATTATCATCATTCTATTCTCTCTCTCTCTCTCTCTCTCTCTCTGAAGTCTGTATCACACACTTCTCTCCATTAAGGCAGGGTCCGTAGGTCAGATTGTGATGCATAGTCCAGCAAAAGAAATCTTGTAAAGAAGGATGGAGAGTGATTATTACCATTTAGTAGCATCTTCAATATTATTTTTTAGTTGCCAAGGTTATCCTTCTTTGCTTCCTCTGAATCACACACTTTCCTCCATAAGGGCAGAGTCGGTAGATTAGGTTGTGATGCAAAGGCCAGCAAAAGCAATATTGTAAGACAGATATTACGAACAGTGAATTTTATGACCAATTTTTTCTTCATCATTTTTTATCATTATATTCATTCTCTCTCTCTCTCTCTCCATCTCTCTCTCTCTATGTCCCATGCACTTCTCTCCATTAGGGCAGAGGTTGGTAGGTCAGATGTACTGTTCAGTCTGACAAAAAAGAAACATTGTAGAAATTCATAATTGATACTTATGAGAATTACGGTACTAAAGCAGTAATGTATTCTTGTTATTTTATTAGAACAGAAACAAGCAAGCAGGGCAGATAAAGTTTAACATAATGGTTATTGTTCTATTACATAGCATTCAAACTTAAGATTACAATGGTTGTTTTATACATGTAAGAAGGAAATATATACCGTTGATATTTGGTATTTGGTTAAAAAACAGGAATCCTTCTTTCTCATCTCTTAAGCTATGCATTACTTTATATTTTAGAAAATAATCAAATGTAATGAGCAGGAGTGCAGCAAAACTAAAACTAATAACAGCTAAAAAATTCTTTTGACAAGTTTTTTTTCTTCACGAGCACAAGAAGCCTATATTCTTGCACATTTCCCTTGAACAAGGTCAAAATAATTTGGTTGCAGTCTTGCAGCAAGGAATATCGATCACAGAATGGAGTATAATACCATTTTCACATCTATGAAAGATAATATCTGAAACTCAAAAGTATTTTTGAAAAGGGAAGGAAATGATTGTTAAGACCTTGTACAGGTAGGATTGTTATTTTAAAGAATTCCTTGTACAAACCACAGCGAAAGCGGAACAAAGAAATTGAAATCCCAGAGTTCATGTAAAATATGAGTGAGTATGAGCCGCATGGTTGAATTACAAAAGTAGGAAGTGCTTTGTAAAGATGACCTCCACTTTCTCAATTTCTCAGAGATGTATTTTGTGAGAAAAGTGACCTCCTGGAGTCAGTAAAGAATGAATAGTGGTTGAAATAACAGAGTAATAGTAGAGATAATTACAAAACAACCTGCATGAGAGGACATGAATGAGGTACAAGATATTGTGTTGTTACTGTGGTCACTCACTGGTCAGCTTGTCCCCCTATGACCTACTGACCACAGCTAGTCTTTGGGTCAAGGATGTTCTAATCAGGAAATTAAAACGGGATTGTAAGCTTTCAGTATACATTCGACATGTTTAGCTTGCCTTACTCTCAATCAGCCCCCCAATATATAGCCAGCCCTCTTCAATAAACTCATCACAGATGTAATTTTTAACGTGTTTAAAGGAGGACTAGCTAATGTACTGCCATATACATGATAAGGATATGAAAGTGAATTAAAAGATGGAACGAAATCAAACATATTTTTTGATGAAATAAAAACCATGGGTCAAGGTTAATTAAATCCTCCATATAAATTAAAAGGAGTGTTTTTCTACCACTTTCTTTCTTTTAAACATGGGTGAAAGAGCTTCCATCCAAACTGACCAGCTGTGTGTTGGGTCAAGGCTGGACAGAAAGAAAGAAGGGGCACAGTGTATGGTCCTATCATTTGGATTGTGAGCTGCTGTATCACTCATTAATTATGGGAAACAGACATGCAGAGTGTTGAGTTTCAGATTTGCAATGAAGCTGACATGACTGTTATTGTCTAATTCAACAAATTTCACTAAAACAGGCAAAAATTGGAATAAATCATTATATCTTCAAACTTCGTAATAAGATTATGAAGGCTTATAAATTCAATAGACCAATTGGGTAGTAGATTTATTGGAGGTTATACCAAATGGAAATTGGACCAAATGACTATTAGCCTAAAAGGTCATTTATAAGACCAAAATGATAAGTAGACAACATGATTAATTAGGCCATGTGGATACTAGATGGGCTGGGTGCAGACCATATGGGAATAGACTGATTGCGTATAGTAGTAGCTGAACTGGTTGTAGATCAAACGACATTCAACCTTCTTTTTGTCCAGATATTACATTTCTGACAGAATGTTGAAATGTTTTTAAACTGTCTGATTGTAAAGACTAAGTATCATGTGTTGTCTGGAAGTCTAGTGGACATATCTTCTAGGTTAGTATGCTATTCTTAGCTCAATCATTGGGTCAAGGTGAAGTAGTGGTCAATCTACCTGGTCTGGCTGGCTTGACCACTGCTTCACCTCTCTTATGTAGTAAACCTACTGCATGCAATCACATGTATGCTCTAAATATGTTGTATGCAAGTTGTAAAGCAAGTACATTGTACATGTACTTTAAGTTTAAATAATAATAAAAACCTGAAATTAATATTGACCAGACCTTACTCTTGTGTAATTCTTTTAATTTTTCCACTGATAAGCCATTTTCAATTTGTTTTGTAACAAGTTTCGGTAGGTGAATGCTCATTGGCCATCATTTCAGTGAACTCTCAACTCTCCTCCAATGATTCTCATTCCCTCATAAAGACTCCTAATCCTAATAATCAAAATAATAAATGGCACAACGTTGGGCCAATAAGCCTACATAATTACACATAATAAACACACTCTAAAGTCAACGATGAAACAAGGTGAACACATTTAATTCAAACCTAAAGATTTTCATAACATGCTACAGTACTTTAAAAACATACTGGAGAAACTTCTGAGAATCATTTCATTGTATTGAGCATAAAAAGAAAATCTTATATTATTTATATCACAAACCCTAATGTATCTGTTGGGCAGAAAATTCATCAATTAATCTTAGATCATATATTCCTAGAATCTATATGACCAATTGGAAAAAAAAGTCACAGAAGATTCAAAGTGATGACTATTCCAGTGAATATTATAAAAGATTATTACCCATTACCGGGTAAATGAAAGGTCAAAGAGAAATATCATTTTATAATCTCTTTAACAGTGTGGTGTGGGGTTTTGGTGATGAAAAATGACTTACATGTGGCTTACTCTTTCTAATGGCCTGATAAGTTTCAAAGAATTAGCAATAGTTGACTGGCTTTTGTTTGAGAATCCAGCTCTTTTGCATGATTTACAGGGGCATCCATCCCTACAGGGGAACATGACCCGGTCTCCCTCATTCCAAACTTTCTTTCAGCAAATTTAGACTAATTAATTCCCTCTTTCAAAACATCTAGCAGTGCCTCTCAAGAATATCAATGTATACTTCATAATAATTTCATATCAAGGCTAAGCTAGGCAATATAGAAGAACACCTGTCTATTGTACATTACCATCCAATCATGAATTTCATGAAGAGTGTAGATTTTATTTTGTTCACTTTTATCCTCCTATATCAAACTGAACTCTATCTACACCTGTACGTTCATATTATTTGCTGTTCACATACAATGTAAGCTTCAGCAACAATTGCTCCTGAATCTATTTTGTCAAAGATGAGGCGTCAGGGTTACAGTTGAATTTGTTTTAATGGGAGATGTTACATATATGTAATATCGTTAAAAATATGTTTATTAAAACCTGAATTGAAGTTGTAAAAAAGGACTATTCAAATGCTTCCTTTAAGTATGTTGATTTAAGATTTTCATAGCACAAATTCAGACTTAATTAGCGCTTTATTGATCTTTTGGTTTCAGAAGATGATAATAGTATTTAGCATGAATAACTTCCAACTTCCTTGAATGAAACATAAAAACACTGATAATTGCTTCTTGCAATCATAGTTCTTACTACCAATAAATGATTTCCTGTCAAAAAATGAATAAAACATCAATTATATTCTGCAATGGAATAAAACGTGAAGTTTGAAGCTCCTCTGCTATTTGATCATCATAAGTATTATCCAAGTAGAATATCCAAGTAGAATTAAGTTCTTTAATTAACCTATTTGTTCATGACAGTTTCTGCTTAACTTTCATAAAAAGAACATGCAAAGTCAAAGAATACAAAACTTAACTAAAGCTTAAAGAGCATTGAATATGAATACAATTCATAATTTAGAGGTAGTATTACCTATTTCATACATTTTCTGTCTACGCACTCAAAAGTTCAAACCATTATTTCATTTACCATTTCTTGAATCAATCTGTTGGTCACCTATCATTTACAATTATATCACATAAATTGGATTTCTGGTTTCTATATATTTTATCTTTGCTAATTGCTGCGTGGTATCTCAGAAAAAAAACACAACATAATAATCTGTCAAACATTGTAATTCTAAAAGACCGTATCTGTTTTGAATATCAAACACTTTCACTGAATTGACTGAATATCAATCATCCTATTTGAGCTTTCAACAGATTAACCGTAAGTAGTTTGCTCGATCTTTCTCATCTCTCTTGCTCTCTCATCTCTCTTTCTCTCTGGGTATCTCTGCTCTACATTTATCTGAGACAATGGATGCACTCCTTTTACACATAGCCTTTACCCACAGCCCATCTATCAATCCTACTGCGGTTTATTGTAACACTGGCGACTCCGTCGACCGAGCGACCACCGCTGCTGCAGCTAGATGAACTAGTTCACGTGAGCTCATTTCAAACATTCATAGAACCATTAACCTAAATGAGCAGGGGAGCATGATGACGTCCCAGCTTGCTCAAATCTACACTCATTTGCATTCCAGAAACATGATTAGTTATACACCCGAGTCTACACTCATTTGCATTCTGAGAACGTTATTGTTGACACCAAAGTCTAGAAAAAAGAGAGGAACAGTTATAGATGGATAGTTACACTAGAGTAATTTGCTCATGCATTCTGAAAATGCTAATACTCAAACCAAATTCTAGAAAAACAGAGATAATAAGAAAAAAGCTACACCAGTGTCTACACTCATTTGCTATATCTGAGAATGATGTTGTTAACACCAAAGTTTGAAGATGGATTAAGTTACACCAGAGTCTACACTAATTTGCATTCTTAGAACAGAACTGTTAAAGTCACTGAGTAGTCGGCTCTCATGGGGAATTCGACACCGTTCGGGTGTTTACCCAATAACAGGTGTTGTCAATCACCAGGGTTAGCCTTGAGTTTTATGACCATTCGACCTAATGCTACGTTTACACTATGTTCCCGGCGGCCACGGCAACCACGTTTCAGGCCACCGTGGACGAAACGGGATTGACGTGACACAACGCGGGGGACCGTATGGGCAAACGTGACAGGCCGTGATTGCCGTGGATACCGTGTCAGATTTTTAAACTGTCAAAAAATTTGCCACGGCAGTCACGGTGCGGATTAGAAACCTAGTAGGCCGTAATAAACCGGGGTGAACGTAACAAAACGTGACAGTCCGTAGTAGGCCGTAACAAAACTTGGGGGTGGTCCGTAGTGGGACGGTTTAAGCGCCCGGCACGCTACGGCGCGTTGCGTTCTACTACGGTCTGACACAACGCGAGGTCTCAGAATACCATGATTGCTATTGCTTGGGAGACCTTCTTTTTATACCGCCGGCACAAACGTGCTCCAAAGCTGCCCTGCGTCCACGTTTCATCCGTACAAAGCCTTGACAGAACGTGAAAAACGTGTCAGACCTTGATCAGAACGTGGGAAACGTGGGGGACCCCATCAGAACGTGACGGGCCGGGAGGGAACGTTCTGGCATCCGTGATAGAACGCGGGCCGAACCGTAGTGCGCCTTGGAGCCTCCGGGACTCAGCATCCCCTTCCCCCCACGGCCCGTCACGAATACCGTGATAGACCGTGAGAAAACTTGGCAAGACGTAACAAAACTTGAATCCAGAGATAAAATTGGTCTAAATCCCACGGCGCACTACGTTTCGGGCAAACGGGGCTGCCGTGGCCGCCGGGAACATAGTGTAAACGTAGCATTATGTAATGCTTTGATTTGCCCGAAGACTCTCGAGCTCTCCGACAGATTAGGGGGTAATTCTTGACTGGACTATGGGTTTGCTGTGTGGAAATTTGTACCCCCATTAATGGTATTTCCACCAAGTCTGGTGTCAGCGAATTATGGCCTTCTGCACATGGAAACTGGCGATCCAATCCCTTTAACACCAAATCTAGAGGCTGGTGTTACCAGTTGTCTTCTTAGAGAGACAGAGATGGGTAGTTACACCAGAGACAGCTAGGTTAATGAGCACCCAGGAAACTGTACTGTTATGGATATATTCAGAATCTGCACTTATCACTGAAACAGACAATAAAGCTATAATCGGGGTAATAGTATATCTGTAAAACGCTTAGAGACATCGTAGATGTAGTAAGCGCTATATAAAAGCGGAATATTATTATTAAAACAAAGAGAAATAGTAATACTACAGTCTGCACTGATCTGTATTTACACCAAAGTCTAGCAACGAAAATAAAAAACATGACACCAGAGACAGAGTTTAGTTGAAGGGCTATACATGTACACAATTTGTTTTACTTCTAGAGGTATAAATGACATTGTCTTATAAGATTAATAGGATGAACATTTTTTTTTTAATGAACTTCAGAAGATTTTACTCTGACTTTTAATGCTACAATCTATTAACCAGAGTTTTAAAAGTTGAAGGCATATACATGCACACAATTTGTTTTACTTCTATAGAGGTGTAAATGACATTTTCTTGCAAGAATTAAGAGTAACAATTTTTTTAATGAACTTCGGAAGATATTACTTTGACTTTTTAATGCTACAATCTATTAACAAAAGACTGCAGGAAATATATAAAAAGCCGCAAAATAGCTCTTTGTCATTGTGATGACAAAGAGCATGGTACATCACAATCACTTGACACCAAAAGTTAATGTGCCTTGTACATGTAAATTTATATAGGTTAAAAGTCCTATTTAGATAAAGAGATTGAATAAAAAATAAGGCTATTAAAACCACAAATGCATCAGAAAATGTCAGACTACTCTAGATATGGTTTATGTATCAAAAGAGAGATGACAAAAATAGGGCATGTTTCTTTAAAGAAAGCATGTTATAAACTGAATCGCATGACCACACTCATTTTCCTCTCCCATAGAAACAGAGGTTGATCGCAAGGCATTACTAAGTGGATAATACAACCAATTTGAAAAATAGAGCAGGGACAAAACATTACGTGATTATTCAATTCCATCTCACAGAAAAAATGGAGCAAAAATTGTGGCTATTAAGCACTTTCAATTTAGTCCATTCAAGAATGGCACTCAAGCATTCAATGACTACCAACTCCAGTTTACTGGAGGAGTCAAGAGATGGGGGGAAAAGAAGAATGAATGAGAGAGAAAAAAAAAGATAACATGGCATGTTGTCACTGAACTAGTTCATGACCTAGATATCCCAGTTTTATTTTCCAAAAAAGATCTGACATTCAAATCATTTCCGATAATAGTAACCTAGATATTATTTCCTTCTACTCTCTTTTTTTTTTTTAAAGAGGGGATCTGTGGCTAGCGATGGATGAAACCAGCACATGGACTTTTTTCTTTCTTCTTCTTCCTTTCTTGCATCGTTCATGTTGCATCGTTCATGTTGCGTCGTTGATGCCCTCATGCAAGGAGTTTAACTCTCCTGGGTCAAGTATGTCACGCAAGTATGTTGATCATGGCTCTCAATTCTTGGCATGGTGCACAGCTTGCCAGCTGGGGTCAAACTAGGAAAGGTTGTGGTAGCGAGAGAATGGTGATTGTGGAGATGGAGAATGGTGGTGAGGAGGGAGATGGATGGTGGAATGTGGCTAGGGTGGTAGAAAAGTTGCTCAATTTGGTAGAGAGGTAGTGATATTAAGGGGAACGTACTTTGGTAGCCAAATACAATGCTAACAAGAATGATATAGAGGAGGGATAGATGGGTGGCAGAGCGGGATAGGGTGGTACGGAAAATGGTGATGAACATGGACATGACTAGCTGATTGTGGTACGGGTGGTAGAGAGGCGGCTAAACTTCGTAGAATGACTGGTGAGGGAAAGGTACTTTTGTAGCTTAATAAAGTGGTAGTGAGAATGGAAGGAGGGGTTTATTATTACCAGATTATGGCAGGTAGAGTGGTAGGGATTAAATGGTGCAAGGAGGGCAAATTTACAGCTGAATATTGTGGTAGAGATAATAGCGGAAGGGATTATGTGGTAGTAGGTAGGAGGATGGGTTGGGTCCTAGGGGAGTAGAGGAGATGGTTCCAATTTGGTGGAGTGGTAGGGGAAATAGTGAAGAGAGAATCATTTTGGGCCTGAATATGGTAATGGCAGTGAGAGCAGTATGGAAAGGGGGTAAATGATTACCAACATGTACATGTGCTATGGTGGTAGAAGAGTTGCTACGTTAATGAAGAGTTACTGGATTAAATGCTGTAGGAAAAGCGATATTTGTTGGTAAAAATGGAGGTAACTGAGCTGAATATTATCAGGTGGTATACAAGGTAACTAGAGTAGAAGAGTGGTAGAGTGAACGGTGATAGAAAGGGAAGTTGTAGCTGGATATTGTTTGGTGGTAGTTAGAATGATAGGAGGAAACAATGGATTGCTAAACGTGGTAGGGTGGTAGAATAAATGATGATATCTATATCAATGTGTAGCTGAATGATTGTAGGATGTCACATGGATCTAGTTGGCAGTTGGGCAGTACGTTGTTCTCTGAACATATAGAGAGATCAGGGAGATCTCCTTGGAGAGATGGAACAGATGACGGTGAAGGAATAAATAGGAGCCAATCATATCATTTCTTATTCTTAACCCAAGAAAATGGATCATCTTCCCCCATATAAACAATTTTGACCTCTTTGCAGATGTGCTTTTAGAAATTCAATTGTATTTAGTTACTTCTTATACCCAATATCTGATAATGGGATAATAAAAGACAAATTGTTCATCATGATATGCATGTCTTGCATGATAGGAAGAGACCTTAACTATTTGTGAAACCCAGTTTACCCAAATGATTTTATGTCCAATTGTCCATTAATTTCCTAACCTGTTTTATATAGGTTTACAGAATATTTCCACAATTATGCTACTTGTAGCACGTACTAGCACTGACGTACAGTAGTAGATAGTTCAGAAGATCATCTTTAATGCTTTGTGAATGAGTGACACATTGCTTGGCCTACAAAATCAATTGTCATGGGAAATATGTGCGTGCATGAGAAAACTGTGTCAATAAAATAATCAATAGATGTTAAGTAGCCGTGAAATACCCTTAATACCATGCACTTGACATGATCTACTGCCATTAACTTTCAAGTGAAGTTACTTTAATGTCACCAGTGTCAATTAAGGGCAAGTAGAGAACAATAAAAGAGTCCCCAATGGGTTATTTATACATGTAAATTAGAATGCTATGATAACGAGCACTATGCAGGGACAAGAAGCCAGTGTCTTGATGAAGTGATAACTTTAAAGTTCTTTCTTCAAGAATCATACTTCAAGCTAGGAAAGCCAGAATCATTACTTTATGTGTCAATATTTTTGTGACAACTACTACCTATATATTTTATTTGTAGTCTTTACAATTTGTACAGGGCCTCTCAGAAGAAAAAAAGTTTTAATACTGAGAAAGCAACCCTGTTTGAAAAAGACATATTACAAACAAATTAGAATTTCAAATTCATGTATCTCCTCTGCATAATATATATACACACATGAAGAGCACACCTGATTATTTTTGACACACATGCTTCTTCTATACTACACTGAAGTAAGCATAACATATGTTTTGTTGATGTATTTTTTAGCATTATACTAAAGTATCCGACTATCCACAACAATAACAAAGAAAGAAATGATTGGGAAAAAATAAAGAGGGAATATATTCACAGTATCCTTGTTTACTTGTTGTGAATGAGCGTAAAATATGCAGGTTATTGAACTTACAGTGCTATTGGATTAAAAACCAAGAAGTTATAGGATCATAAGGAAAGAAAAAAATCATAAAGCAAGGATAAAGGCAATCTTGACATAAAGGCAAAAATATTTAACTCATAAACTCAGTCTCATTTCTATAAGAAGAGATTATAAGAGCACAACAAACCTTCTGAAACAGTGTTTACTTTCAGGTGAGTTGTCCCATTTTGTTGTTTTTCAATAATTCTGTTAACAATACAAATGATATGAATTCCCTACTTGTATTTTTAATTATCCTGCATTAATAAAAGTTCTTTTTCTTCTTTTTGGTTAAAGCACACAATAAACATTGGAAACTATCAAATTTACCCAAATCTTGTTTTGTATCATAGCTTTGTGCTATTCATGTATAACAAAGAAGGCTCATTTTTTATAGAACATGGATGTGGTAGAGGGAAAAGATTAATATTTATAATCAGGAATGGTGTTTTGATTTAGATAGCAGGCTTTATGCATTCAGGAAATAGTATTTCATCAAGCTTAATCCCTTTTGCTACATTTTTCAGAAGAGCTGGAATATCAGTCAATATCAAACCAACCTTATGCATTATCTATTTCTCAGAACAAATTTTCATGTAGATTAATCAAACATTTGATCTGAAGTACACAATTTAAGATATATACTAGAGAGTTTTCCTAATGCCTGAATTGCTGATAGACATCTATGTAATGCCTGTTTACATTTAGCTAAAGGAAGCATCTCACAAAGTGAATTTTTCATTCTGTTTCTGGTGCCTCCAACCCTGGTTCAGATTATTTCAGTTTTCACGTTTACAGTTAAAAACCTAGATAAAATTTGGAAGCTTTTCCTTCTTTATCTTGGAGGACATCTTCAAACAAAGAATTATGATTTTTTAATCGGCTTTGACTACAAAGCCAGATCACAAAACAAAGCTTGATTGGTTGCATGAGTTTGTTATTAAACATGGAAACACATTGCAGTTCTTTGGGCTACTGGTTGCTAACCATCTGTTATAGTCAACACAATACAATATAAACCATACAGGATGCAGGATATAGTAGAAGTATGATTAAAGTACAATCAGATGGGATGATAGTCTCGTTGGACGGACGCCACCAACGCCGAGGGGGGGCGGGGCAGATTGTATCAAGGGGGCGGGGTTAAGAGCCAAGCGATGGCGTGGAGAGGAAACATTCTTGCGATTAAAAAAAAGTGGGCCGTTGACCCAGTTTTTATTTCCTGGGTAAACAATGAAAGCTAAGAAACCTGGTTAATCAGTAATAATTTTGTTTTCATGCCCCAATTCTTGTTTCATAACAAAAACTCAGTACAGAATATGATGTCATATCCATTTCTTGTTCCTGATTTGTTAACCGATCTTAGTTGTTACAATATCAGGCTTGTTTCTCTATTATAATACAATATAGGTTATCTGACATATTCTAATAGCAAGGTCTACATCCATTGGGAAAAAATACAGATCAATCTCAAGAGCCCTACCAGAAATATAACTTTAATCATAGGGATGAAATTGCACAATTAACATGAGACAAAAAAGGTTGAAAAGTCCTTGCCCAATTTGTTTTCATTAAAGTTGGAATATAAAAACTGGTGCATTGAATAGAATTCCACTGTTCGTATTCTTCAACAATTGCACAAAGATATACCGGTATGCAAATGTGGATGTGGATAAGCAAATCATTTTGATGTAATTACTCACGGCCACTTTAAAGGTATGATTTAAGAATAAACAATCTTATTTACCTTGCAACCTTCGCATGAATGTACTCCATAGTGAAAGCCTGATGCCTTGTCTCCGCATACCTGACATAGGATGTTCATGTCTTTATCAAAATCTAGAAAAGAAAAAAGAAAGAAAGATGGTTAACAAAAAGAAAAAAGAAAGAAAGATGGTTAACAAAAAGAAAGAAAAAAATTATCTAAAAAGGTACACCTAAACCCACTGCCAATGGGAACAACAGAACACGGCACAAACTTTGAAGACAATTTTGAAAACTTACCTTTTTCATAATTAAGTTTTCATTTGTGTAGTTAGGTTTTACCCCTATCATTCTTGATATCTTGTGTCACAAAAGTCACCATTTTACTGGTTATTTGTGAATATGCAATGTCTTTTGTTACTATCAGTTTGTGTCAAATATGGTTTCTTCCTCTTCTTTCATGTTTAAGTTTAGGAATAACATACATGTAATGTTTACCTTTGACTTTTTATGTTATTAATATCATATTATAGTACATTATCTTCTTTGTTTTATATAGGAATTAATCTGTATAAATCTATATACGGTAAGCATAAAAACTGTATTTGTTTTAGCAATATTGTTAAGCGAATAGACAGATTTACCAGTCTATTTTGTACTCTAAAAGTTCACCTTTTTATTAATATTTATGGGAACCATGATGTTCCTGCGTTAAGTAGATGAGAATATTAAAATGAATTCAGTTTCCAGGCTAATGTTGTCTCTTTAACTTCATACAAGATGTACAGTTTCTCTCAATATTTATCTTTACAAAATTTATGAGCAGTAAATATCTTTATGCATGATTAAAATAAAAAACTATTTAAAAAAAAAAACTACACAAGAGACCAGTCATAAAATTCTCAGTGTAAAATAATGTTAAAAGTAGAATCCAACATGACAGCTTAAGATACATTAAACATGTTTTACATTGGGTAATATTTATTGGATATTCACGACAAGCACTCTTCATAATTCACTGCTCAATCAATTGCTACTTTCTGTAACTCTAAGGTTGAACAGCCCTTTTCATGGAAATAGAAATGACAATGACATCGTGAGAACCCCTAAAACTGGCCAGCCTTCTCCAAATCATGTCTCCATTTTTGAGTAGCGCTTATTAAATCACTCCTTATCTTCATTCACCAGGCAACCATATGAGCAATCAGAAATCACTCAATCATGTTAAATGGAATGTTCTAATTTCACGTATTTTCCCCTTCCCAGATTGCAATTCTGCCCTTTCGTGCAGCAAATCTACCTTATTTAGGTCTGGCCTACTTTTACCCATTTTGTGGTCTGCACGTAATTTTCCTAATTTAATTTTAGTGCCTTTCTCCTTTTGTTTTCTTTGGCAGATCGAGAGAGGAAAGTCATTGTGCACCTGAGGCAGGGGCAATCTATGAATTGCAACAAAGTTGAAATCAAACTACACCACTATTACATCCCCTTCTTTCAAAAACAAAACGGGGGAAAGAATGGAAGAAATAGAGCGAGACAAACACACACTAATTGAATGCGTTGGATAACATGTCCATGAAATCAAATGGTGCTCTAATTTTCTTTTATTATAATTCCAATCAGGGCAATCTGTGTTTAAAAGACAGTTACAGGAAATGAGTAATAAAGGAAAGGATTTTGAAAGGAGAACATAAACTTGACATGTATAACATAGAATACATCAATTTCCTCCAGTGTCCACTTCTTTTTATTATTTTTTCATCATTTTTTCATATCAATATGAAGCCAAATATATCCAATTCGTCCTTGTTTTCACGAAGTGACGGTAGTGAGGAAAATCGTAACGCAAAGTGAATGCATTTTTTTTTCACTACCGTCACTTCGTGAAAACAGCGACAAATTACTTGTATTACAAAAGAGGGGGGGGGGGGTAGACACAGATACACAGAAAACTACAGAGAGACCAAACAAAAGAGAAACAGAAAGACAAAGAGAGAGAGAGAGAAGAAAAAGAAAAAAAGGTATATAGGTACACAAGATGAAACAGAGAAGAAAATATGAGGAGAGATCTGTCAGGGGGGCAGAAACAAAGAGAAATACAGAGAAACCACATGAAAGAGAGAGAGAGGCAGACAGACAGCCACACAAAGACAAGAGACAGAGATAAACAAAAATATATTCATACATGCACAATGGAAAACAGAAACTGGAAAAGACAGAAGATACAAGAACAAGAACACTGAAGGAGAGAGAGAGAGAGAGAGAGAGAAAAAAAAAAGAAGATGAAGAAGAAGAAGGAGAGACAGATGACGGAGAGAAAGAGAGCAGGGAAAGAAAAAATGCAAATACAAAAAAATACTAGAGAATGATGACAGATCAACATATTGCTAATTACATTAAAGGGACAGGTAAGATTCCAGAGGAGATAACCAGAAATAGACAAGACCCCTCTCTTTTCAAGGAGCTGTATTTAAGATGAAGGAAATCAAGAACCTAAGATATTCATTTCAAGAAAATAGGTCAGCTTAAACCACAGCTAGACGACCACACACACACACACATCCTATTCTCCTTCCATCTACCTAACCTATATAAGTAGATGGGTTGAATACATATCTCTCCGAGTATCATCTGCGTTCTGACGTCTTCAAATATTTCATGTTGTAAATGCTAACTTCAATCACCCTACTTATATTCTGCTCTATCTTAGTCAAAAAATTTGCAAGCATATGTTTGTCTGCCTCTCACCTTGGAAGATCTGTCTTTTGCACATGATTATTTAATTCAGTCTGTATTTAATTCCACATGGCTATCTATCCGTCTGCACTTTTGGAAATACGTGTGTGAAAATTCTCTAATCAAGAGAGGGAGATCCTTCCATAAGATCCGCCCTTAAAGGAACATACATGCATACAATGTCAATGTCAAATGTTAATTTAATGCTAAAGATATTATCAATAAAATAAGGAAAAGTAATACTTTTTCTATAATATAATTCAGGTATAAAGAGGTGAGTCTTTAAGTTCTACGTAAAAGAGTCAATCAAAGTGGAATTGCAAACTGTAAAGACAGGAGAGGGAGCCATATTTTGGGGCCGTAATGACGAATAGTACACCCCCAATTAGGAGTGGTAATCAGTCCATTCGGAGGAGTGTAGGATCATGTGAAAAGCAGAGTTGATATTGTGATCATGGAATAGGGTGTTTAAACCATGGAACTACTAGATACATGGTTCAAACACAGCTATTGAGGCATTTATAGACTACATGTACTAGTGAAACTTTACTGGTATATAATTATGATATGCTTTTTCACAGGCACCCAGTGTAATTCTCTGAATATGGGAGATGCAGATTCTGGCCTCCCATTGCCCATTGTAAACCCAGGGATGAGACAGAGAAATTCCCCCAAAAGGAGGAAGATTAAACGGGGGTCCGGGGGCAACACCCGTCGCAGATTTGTTTAAATAGAATATATAGTGTTTACGTAAAAGAACACAATTTCCTTTTAAATTCTAAATTTAAGAATATTTGTAACCCCTCGCCCCCCCCCCCTTTCCCATCTTGCTTAAAGATTTAATTAATCTCAAAATCGGCAGAGCAATATTATCCCTGTAAATCATAAGGTTATTTTTTTTTTCATGGGGGTGGGGATTTTTCTGACTACCAGTACATATATGAATTATTGTATGATACACTTCAGTGGCACTCGTTCAACAGTCAGTTTCTTATAATATCACTAATCCTGGAGCTAAGACCATGCAGGCACATGACCCTATATGACCCTAACCCTAACACTTTAAGAAGCAAACCTGGAGAAAATGTCACCAGAGCAAATGTAAGGTGCCCTTAGAAGGGAGTAGAGATGAATTAATGTTTGTAAGCTTTCGGCTAACATGGAGGGCTTAATTGTATTCCATTCCTACCATCTTCAACTTTAAGAGGTAGAGAAATGTAGGATAAGAGATATCAAGAGAGAAGTAGAGCAGACGAGGATCTTCACTACACTCTCATTACACCAATAAGAGCTCTACTCTGAAGTAATACAACTCTCACTTTACTCTTCTCTATATATACAGCAAGAGCATGCCACGTGAACCTCATCAACTATAACAAAAATTGCTAGGATTTACGCAACGATCCTTATTTCATGCTTTATTTGAGATTTTATCCTAAAACAGAAGAAGAAATATTGTTTTGAAGATGATATTCATTGCTTTCATTGAATCTCATAAAATGGTATTGTCCATATCCATGTTTCCATATTCATAATATCTTCTAGATGAAATAGATAAGATGAGAACATGTTACTGATGAAGAGGAAGAATTATGCAAATCAAATGAGAGCAGTCTACACCATGTTTGCTTTCTTAGTATGGTATTACATGGAATATTAATTTAGGTTATCAGGTAATGAAAAAGGCAATTTGCAGCAGCGATCTGATTTCAATCAAGTTTTTGTTTTTGATGCATGCTAAGTGGTTCAATCATCGACGGCGCACGCATTGAGAAAGCGATCCCTTCAAATAGGTTGCATCCACACTCGCATTTATCACCAAGATGTTGATTGCATAGAGAAGACACATGTGATATGGATACCAGTGAGATTGAGACCACCTTACAATGTAGAAGCAACCCTCTTTTGTTTACTCTCTCTCCTCCTTGTAGGCAGGCAGCCGAGGAGACATGCTTTCGTGTTCTGTTCTTGTCTCAGAGATATGTGGGTCGCGGAGTGGCGTATTTGGGTCGGGGCGCTTGCCTGTCTGTATTATTAACTGGGTCGCATTTTTCCATGACCCACTTTCGATTCATCCTGGTGAAATCAGGCTTGAGACGGTGTGAGAGCCGCTTGTTAACCTCTTTCCAGCCGGGGCCCCGCCCGCCGCTCACCAATTTCAGGCTCCGCTCTTATTTTCATTACCGTTGCCAAATTGAACTGGGTCTTGTATGTTTTTCAACAGCAATCGCATTCTTGGCTGACTTGCGCAGTATGAGCAACATATCTCCTTCTCTTACAGGCATTTCTCTTTGTTTGCAAATCTTATTCTAGAATCTGGAACATTGATAAAAGGCTCTTGTTTTGGCAGACCTTTTTTTTCTTCTGCATCTTCTGTTAGAATCCATCAGACCCTCCCTCTCTCCCTCCTCTCATCCCATGTAAGAACCCTCAACACAAGGAGCATTCCATTCCAGGCTCCTTGTCTCATTTTATTGATTTTCTTGCCCTCTTTACTAGAATGTTGACGAAAAAGATACTGAAATTGTTTTGAAGGGATAGAAGGGGAACTGTTAAATGTGTCAATTGCCCATTTGTATCGCACTCTGTGGATGATATGTTATGCTTGCCCTAGTTCACTCTATTTTGTCTGCTCTAGTTGTTCAAAAAGCTGTGCATAATGTGACATTACATAGCCTTTGTTATAAATAGGTTACAGACAAATACCAATTGAATGGTACATCATGTAATTGGTTCAAAAGGATCGAGGGCTGTCAATCAAATAACAGATGGCCAACCTTGAAGCATATCGTAACCATTTTAGATACATAGTCAATTTATGCAAACACGCATATTGATATATATCCAATTAGAAACAAATATTGATCAGAATATATACCGGTATCATCCAAGGTGTATAAATTTATACTCTACGTTAGTTTTATGGACATTTTTAGAACAATTTAACCGACCAGGAAGGATGTACATGTAGATTTCTATATTTCTGACAAACATGTGTCTAAAAATATCCTTGTTCTTAACACCTTTAGATGCATTCGCTTGTGGTTCTACATTAAATGAGTAGACCTTCAGTATGTAGTATGTGTGTATTTCATTTTATCCAATATTAAGAAATGCTATATATTATAGGAACACAATGTATGAATTTCCAGGATAAATCTAAAAGACATGGTTACACTACATGTAGTTACACTTTAAAGGGGGTGTAGCATGGCAAATACTGGTTTAGGACAACTGCACGTAAACGAATGGACTTGAGTACGGTGCGCGTGCGCTAGCGTTTTTAACAGACCAAAGTTCTCCATACGCTTCGGTTTTTTGTATGTTGCATGCACGTGAATACTGCGGTCGCATCCTCCGTAGTCGTATTATACCCGAGTGGCATGGGAAAGACACGTAGTCTTATCATGCTACACCCCCTTTAATACAAATTAATAATTTTTACAATGAACATGCATTTGTTTTTTTGTTTAAGGAAGAAACATGTAGGTGGTCTTAAGAATTCATTAATAACCAAGATTCCTTGTACTTTACCACACTGCCAAATAGAATTTGAAAGAAAAAAATTAATACAAAAATAAACAACTCCAAACCAACCAAATCTTATTCATTTGACAGTGTATGTAATATGATTTCTTTTAATCACTTTGTTTTCCATAAGGTGTCATTGCATGGTGTGATTGGGGTATTAGCTTCATATGATATTTTTACCTGGAATCCTGCAATATGGAAATGGACAGAGCCATCTTGAAATAAATACGGACATGTATGATATAAGGCCATACCCCCCCCCCCCCCCCTCCTCTCACCCCAGTGACCCTGAAAACAGCACCGCCTGTAAAAAGTCAATGGATTAATTTACCTTTTTGTGCAATTTGAGGGATTTTAACTGTTTATATTTTTTTTCAAAAAAAATCATCAAATTTGAGAGGTAAATAACCCCCTCATGAATTCATGGTGTCATCCTCTCAGCCATTGTAAGCTCAACAGTCTTACATTCATAATCAGTTTGTCATTGTGTAGGGATTCATATAAATCTGAGAGAAAGTTTATAGGGCTGAACCACCATGCTGGCTGGCCGGCCGAGACAGACGGACGGATAGGAAACCAGAGATTAAGAAGAGAATACTAATTGGGTCACAGCTCCAGGAAGACAGGGCAGGTATTACGCTGACCTATTTTCACAGTCATTATGACCCATATTTTGACATAATAAAAACATGTCGTTAACCCACCGAGAACAATTAATGCCCTATACAAGAGGATCACGTTGTCGGCTATCAAAACAGTGAAGTCGTGACCATGCTAATTCCCATTTAGCGACTCATCATTTTGGGGATTATCTTTCAGAGTATTAAAGAGTAATGTGACTGTAATATATCCAATAACACTTGCATCAAATCGCAGTAAATGTACATGTATGAGGTTGAGAAAGGAGCAAAGCATTATTTACCTTCACCTTTACACTGTACCTGAGTTTCTGGAAGATTTTTTTTCTTCAATAAGCATACATTTGTTATCACACATGTATTTAAAATTAAAAATTCAATTTCCTTAGGGTCCTTCTTAAGGCCGGATTTCATATTGAATGTCCTATTTCCCATATTGCTGCTGAGGCCAGAAGCCCTACAGGTGTATGCACATTAATACCCATTGTATGATAACAATCAGTTGAATAAAATAGTTAAATAGATCTCAGTTAATGTGACATGTACTGCTATGTCAGCAAACATTGTTGACTTTATACAACATACCATATGTACATACATATGTTTATTTACTGTCTGAGTCACAAAGTGCATGTAACAGCAAAGGGTCAAAGATTAATAGGCTAATTTTCAGGTTCAGGCAAGGACAAGAAAAAATTAAATCTTGGTATTTGAATCATTGTAATCAGACTTACATAACTTAAAAAGACCAATTAGCTTTATCAAATGACAATGGTAAGGCTACTGGAGATTTTGGTGAGTAAACTGCAACAAAAGGGAACATCCAAGATAACTCTTATTCTCATAAAAGAATTAGGGTCTGTGTTTTTTATGATAACCATCAAATATTGGTTGGTAGTTTAACCCAATTTTTAAGAAAGCATCTGTATGCTTGTGAGTAAGCAACTAGGAGAACAATAGTTTTAAGTCCTCTTTGAGGAACTTGGTAATGAGGATTAATGAATTACCAAAGGGCACAAGCACATCGACTTGGTTTCGAACCAGGGACCTCCTGTTACAAAACCATGCACTGCTCTATACCACTGAGCCATTCTGTTTCCTCCATAATCTACTTTCCTATATACTCAGGGCAAAATAACCTGCATTTCTTTATGTAATACATGAATATTATTAGCCTTGTACATTCAAAGTAGTATAGCTATAACTACCAGGAAAAAGAAAAACTCTGTAGAAAATACACCTGTAAGTTGACTTGCATGAATGAAATTGGGTTAAAGTACATGCAGTTAATGATTCGGAATCTCTGCAATCTGTGAAAAGCAGGGTTAACAAGTTTTTGTCGGTAGGTCTGCTACATCAAAGGGTATACGATGACAATGACGGTAGAACTAGTGTTCATACTGTTTGTATTATTGATAATAAAGATATGACCTTGGGACTGAAATTGAGGTTGATAACCTGTATCATCATATGCATTAGAGTAGGTTTGACGTCCGAGCTTATTAGATGCATTTACACAACAACTACATGTTACTTCTAGAAAACTTACATAAAAAAGTTCCCATAAAGGAAGAAAACTTTTACAAGTAAGTAAGATCTATTTCACAGGAGTTCTTCATTCATGTAAGTTTAATGCTGTAAAATGATTGAATCAAGACAATTAGACTTTTTTGCCATTCATGAAAACAGCAATCAAAGATGATTTGCTTGTGTCACTTGACATTTAGTTTTGTAGTAATATTCTTTGACTTGTAACCGAGGAGCTTCCCATTGATGTAACACTGTCGTTTACCAATGAAAAGAACAATTAAATGGTTAATTCAAAGTTGGTAGTTGTCATCTTAACATGAACACAGCATTCTGTACATGATATCTGTTGAAGGTATTAATTTAGCTATTTAAAAAAATATATATTATTTCATTTTTTGGTGAGAAAAAACATGCTTCTTTTCTATAAAATACAATGATGTTGGGGTCTAAGAGAGGAAATACAAACATATAAATACACTTCACAATGATCATAAATGTTTTAAAAAAACAATTTTATATTGATTTATTATCAGCCACGACTTTAAACAAAGTACAGATAGGTATCTTAAAGAATAAAAGCATAACAAAATGTGGTAAATTTTTAATAAATCACCTTGTCGTTGTGTATGTTTTATTTGCTCTAGATGTATTGATTATCATAACATTACAGGTTTGTTTAGTTACCAATGGGCCACATCAAAACAAGAGAACATACAACAGAATGAAATCTATCTCTCGGATTGACACCGATAACATAAAGCAAATAAAACAAATATAGCAAATAATAATCATTCAAAGGCTCTGCGGTTTATGATTCTGGCTAACCACTCTTTACGCTCCAATAATAAAAGCCATAAATCAACCTGTCCTATTTGAGCAAGATATAGGGTAATCATTGTATAATATACCACAGAAGAAAACTACTATTCCAATTCAACTTTCAACAACACCCAAATATGTTCTAGTTAATGAAAGGAATTAATCATATGGCATCCAATCTAAATTTATTTGACAGCTGTACTGGTATACAGGAAGTTTTTTTTGTGTAACAAGACATCAAATTTGTTGGTGTGTAACTATAACAGTGATGTAAAAATACAATAATAAAAACTTGTGGAATAGAACAGGATGCAGAGCAAGAAGTAATTGACATAATTTACCCTAGATTTCTGATCTATTTCACCAACAAAGACGTATATTTGAAGTTTGATTGCAAGTTTTAAGCAAGAAAATAGAGTAGAAAAAGCAATTAAACTTTGTAAGTAGTCTATATACATAACAAGTTTTAAGCTGTGTACTGCCCAATCCCCACAGGATTAATCTTTTTCCCCCATTTATTTTGCTCGACTGAAAATGAACTTTGAGTAGAAAAAGTGCATTAACTTTGCTACTTGTAGATGAACTTTTCATTTCCATTAATAAATGCAGTATGGTGAATTGGTTTCCTTTTAAGAAAAAAATGGATATTAAAGATCAGTAACCCCAATATAAATGGGATGCGCACTGGTTTATTACTTGTAGGTGCAAAGCCCTTATAGTTGATTACCCCATATCTCATTACAGTCAAGCAAATTGAAATATTGATAGTTAATCCGGTGAAGTAATATATGTAACACTGGACAGGGTTAGAAGTTTAGATTATCATACACACAAGTAACTCTTGGGTTAGGATTGTGATTGGATTTTAGGTTAGGCTTAAGGTGTTGGGCCCAGGATTGGAGAGTGATAGAAAATGAGCACTGAGTTGCTGTTGCTCAAGCAAAGATGAGCATATGCTATCTTCTAAACTCATCTTTCCTTTTCACAATAATGAGGATTCTATTATTTAACACTCTATCTATAAATGTCTTGGGGTGTCTGAATAAAACAGCTAGCCTCATCACAAGCTCAAGTATGCTTGTTTAAACTCGTACCCCTGTCAAAGTAGTGGGCTGATACCAAAGCTAATGCCTTGAATTAATTGATGATCATCAATAACAATACTCTGGGTTACATAGCGCTTAATACAAATGTACACCGCCAACGTCTCTCAACGCGCTGATACATATATTTGATTTATACATGTACATCTTTTCTGTTGCACATTAATGGAGTTATACGGTATATTTAAAATTCAGATGAAAGCTTTAAACTATAAAATGTACTCTTTAGAATGAGAAAGAAATTGATACAAGCAAAGCTGAACAAAACCAATTAGTCTTCTGTAAAGGCTGTTAAGTTCTTGCGATTAATTTTTCATGCTGAGCGACCCCAAAACATATTAGCTGGTTCTTAAATTCGCGTTGCACCAAATTCAGCCTGTTCAGAACACCCATAAGAAGTCATGTTTATATTTTTGTGGGTTCTAAAATTTGCGGACACCAACTTAAGCGCGAAATCCGCAAAAACTTAATGTAACGTGGATATTTCCGCGTTTACAGTATACCTTTAAATCTTGAATACTTGGGTATATAGAAGAAACAAGAAGCCTGTACGTTGCCAGGAACTCTCCTGACTTGATTACTTTCTGAGAAAACAGATAATCTGACTTGTTCATGGGGTCTGAGGATTGATACTGATGCTTTCCTGATGGTTGTCATGGTAATCATAACATTACAGAAGTTCATAGCAACATACAACATGAGGTGCTGCTGAATATGTGAAACATGCTGTGGAGAATGTTTAGATACTGTACATGTAGGTGAAGTTGAATACTCCAAAATATATAATCTTTGGAAGAGTACACAGTGACAAAAACTTTAAAACTGAACAAACAAATATATTCATGTCAAAATTATTAAAAGATATGTAATATGGAGACAAAATTGAGAACTTGAAAAGATAAGTACATTTTGAAAAGGAAAAACCTTAAAACCTACAGTACATAAATCAACTCAGCTTTAGTATTTTTAAACTGATCATGGTTTATGTATGTAAATATATCTTGTTTAAAAAATAATTAAAAATAAATAATTATCCGTGGCAGTTTTCGTACGAAAAACTGCCACGGATTCATGGTCGATAATAAAAAAACAACGACTAAAGCTAGACCAGTGATTATAGGCGGTGCGCGGCTCACGGTTCGTAGTCTCGCCGTATCAGACGTTCTGCTTAAGGTTAGTCTAGCAGCAAAGAAAAAATCTCGGCACTCCGCCTAGATTATAGGCTAACATGTACCCTGTACATAAATATATTTACTTTATCGACAGACAGTATTTTGGTTGAATTTTGGTTGTGTTTATAGAAGAGGCTTGTTTGAATAAAGTCTGTATTGACTGATCACAATCTCACTGGGTGTTAGTGACCTAAAACAATTGTTTGACAATGCCTACAGATAACTGGGATCTGTCACAATGCAGTTTAGATTATGTAGACAGACCTTCACCTATAAACTTGGTGCTCATGTCTATTGTGAATTTCATTGTATGACCAGATGAACTACATGTATATTATTTTACAGCATCAAAAGAGGAATGCCAACCTACTATTTTATTGGATATAAATATTATAACAAAGTAAAGGCAGAAAAATGAGAGAAACAGATAAGTGACAGATTGAGCAAAATTTGATTAAAATGAAAAAGTTCTAAGATTTTAAACGTTGAAATCATCGAGCACAAACTGAGATGCATATATTGAAGGTTTTCCTTGGAAGAAATGGAAATTTATAATTTTTCAGTGCAGAGCAAACGGGGGGGGGGGGGGACCTACCAACTATGGCACAGCTAGTGTTCTCAGTTTGTGTTTGATCGATTGAAACTTTAACTATGTATAAGTTATTCTCATTTTAATCAAACTTTCAGTAAAAAGGTGTTACAGTAACTCACTGGGGTGGGGGAGGATGGCACGATTTGATCCCCATACGGTCATAAGCAGATTTTAAGAACTGCAATTCATCAATCACATCACTTTATTTCTACAGCGTTTATCCCATATTTTAATGTCAATAGATGACAAATTTATTTGTCATGAGGCATCAGTTTTCGAGCAGTTGAGTATGAATCGTGCCACACACAGGTAAAGGAGACCTAACAATTGATATTCTTTACCCCCGAAAGATTCCAAAGGTCTTGTTGCCTTAAAGGTAAAGACCAGTATTGGAAACGGCCAAATTTCAAAAAATGAAATGGAAACTCTTATTACCAATCATGTGAAAGAATATGTTTTGACTAATACATGATGATCAAAATTTTGCCGGAAAACCGCCTTCTAATTGATATATTTGGTAAATTAGTTTAGCTATTGGTGTGTGAGAGATAAACACATGTGTCGTGCACGTGTGCGTAGTCCCATATACATCTTCCTGTGTACAGTGCTTGTAACTTTACAAAGACTGGGCCAAATTTCTTATCATTTTGATGATTCCAGAACCTTGCAGTACACACCAATACTTATATGCTAGATGATCAACCTTTTCTGATCGATTCCACAACGTTTCTTTCACAATGCAATCGCATGACCATAACTGGTCTTTCCCTTTAACATGCCTGTCTCAATGAAGCAAAGCGATACCAGTCATGAACATGAATGATTGCAATAATCAAACAATGTCAATGGCTCAATTTGAAAATAAAGTCTGAGGTACCCAACAAAGTGCATGCAATGAAAAAAATAACTGATAAATTGTTAATTGGTGAAACTGGCCATGGTAAACATGACTATAGGATATAAAGTAAGGTCAAGTTATCTCATAATCAATACCATAAATATCTTCATCAAAATATCAGTCTATCTGAATCATTAAATATGATAAAAGAAGATGACGTTTGAAAGAACAGCCTATTAAAGACATTTCACTACTACTAGCCTTGTCCATCTCCTATTGAAACGTGCAAACATTATAATGACATATTGTGCAATCCAAACAAGATTTCCATTGGATATATACAAATTGCCTTAGCCGATTTCTCAGCGCTTTGTCTTTTTAATCATTTTAGTTATGAACCATAGAATGTAAATTATATAAAAATGCCAGGAAAGGTTACCTGTAATTAATTATTCTGACATTTCTTGGTTGTAATTGGGACATCTCAAAAGAAAATACTTTCTGTAATTTGTTCTTTCTTGTTTCCTTCTAGAATCAAACTATATAATACAGCTTTGGGAACATGTGGATAATTACACATCAATCTCTACTGTATGTGACATCGATCAATAAGAAATGCTATCATAAAAGGGGAAATACATTATTTCACTTTATTAAGGATATTGTTACATTATGAGAAAGATGTAAAAATATTGGCACATCTTGAACCACTTTACTCTCCAAAGCAGTTCTACTTACATTAAGTAGCTAGATTCCAATCAACTGATAAAATCTTGAGATTAATTAAGGTTATCTAGCTCTGCCGATCCTGGAGCAATGCTACGCAGCTTAGTTTGGAAACTGAAACTCTGATCTATTCTAAATATACATCCTTTACCGAGGTAGTCTCTGTACGGATTTGACATCATTCCTAGAGAGCTTGGGGCAACAAGACGCAAGAGAAACATCAAGAATTATGACCTAATTCAAAACAATATCATTGACCTACAAACAATGAGATATTCCTGCCTTGCGGATGCACAATCGCTTGCTCTACATAATATACATCTCCCTCTCACCCTCTCCCTCTCTCTCTCCCTTCCTCCTCTCTCTCTCTCCCTCCCCTCATCCTCCGGCACCCTCCTCCACAGTCTCCCTATCTTGTTGAGTCACTAGAACGCTGTATTTCATTCACGGCAGAGAGTCGATGCAAGATGCTATCTCCACAGCCAGGGGGCAAGAGAAAAAGAGTGCACCATTTGTAAGTCAAATAAATACAGTACCATCAATAAGACTGCGCAAAATTACAAGGAAATGAATAGTTGGCAGTCAATTATTCCAATTTTGCTCATCACCTTGTTAGATCTAAGATGTTAAGTGATGTGGTCTAGCTGATAGGCCAAAAACTAATTGTGTCAAGTGGATCTCTAGTCTACACTTTTTTCTATAAGCTGTTGATGTATGAAAGTAATACAGAGATAAGCATGAAGTAAACCAGTTTCAGCTTAAGCCTCGAGATGCACACTCCATATTTCCATAACATAAGATATAATATCAGAACAGAAGAAGGAGTTTATATATAGTATATAGGCGGAATGGATATAGAAGACTGACATTATAAATTCATATTGACTTGAAAACTGTGACAAATTATTAGGCCATGAAACTAGGCTACTGAAACTACGAAATCAAATAAGGTCATTCTTTTCAACACAGACATGTACATGTAGATCATCATGTCTATGATACGTCTACACAATTTAAAATGAGTTCAAATTGCAAAAGCTTTGTTCGTATATCAAAGCTAATGAACATGTATCTAGGTGCATTGTTGGAATATTTGATCTTTATATGTTTTAAATGCTGTCAAACTTTACCCACTTGATATCAAGGTACCATACAACATGTAAATCGGATATTTAAGAAGTGAAGTTGTCTACATTTACTTCCCTTCTCCCATATTTTCTTTACATTTGACTTAGAGTCAAAGCACAATTTACAAAATTACTGATACTAATTTTTGTTCTTGTATCTTAAAAAGAAAGAGTATATGGGAAAGAAAGGGGGACAAAGGTACAGTTGAAGACAAGGAGAGTTGAGTTTAGAGTTATGAGAAATTGAGAATAAATGTGTAAGCCTGCATTTTAAAATAGAAATATGAAGGAAAGTGTTGAATGTTATTTTGGAAACGTGAAAGGAAGTTGCTGAAAACATGCATAACTCCGCCGCTGTATGAGTGATCAGGAACTAGCAATGAGTGATGACAGAATCAAATGTATCATTAGCTTCATTTACATGCTCACATTTAGCAATGTAGACACACAGTATACATGTGTCAGAGATGCCAACTTTTGGAAAACAGAAATAGGGAGGATTTGTAACCGACACCACATAATGTGCGCGTAGCGCACATGTCGAGCGCGTAGCGCCCGACCCATGCGGCCGGGGTCCAGGGCCCTGGAAGCTCTGGGGTTCTAGATGATCTCTGGTGCAATCTGAGCCTTATTTCGCAGCATTTTACATGTGTATTTAGTTAAATAATTCCCACTTTTTTTAAAAATAAATTACAAATTGTACAAAATGCATGATGAATTCCTTTCAGACTTCCGAATACACGGGTACTTGATACTGTTTCGGTCTTATACTTCTGAGACCATTTCTTGGTCTTCTTTTGCTGATTTTCCGCCATTTGGATTCTGTGTCAATATCCATGCACTGGTTACAGCGATCCATATGCTGAAACAATCTTTTGCTACTTTGTCTTTTAACATAGTGGAAATACTACATGCTAAAGTTAACAGACGATATTTCTCATTCAATTCACAGATATATATACTGGGGGGAAAAAAAAAAAAAAAAAAAAAAAAAAAAAAAAAAAAAAAAAAAAAAAAAAAAAAATCGTTTTTTTTTTGTTTTTTTTTAAATCGGGAGGATAAGGATGGAAATCGTAAGGTCGGGAGTTGGGGTGAATTATCGGGAGCCTCCCGATGAAATCGGGAGGGTTGGCATCTCTGATGTGTACAGTGAAAAACTATTTTAAGTAACATTAACATGTCACATTACTGATATTTGGGGGGGCTATGATAATGAAGAAAGAACCCTGTTACATGTAAGAGCAGTAGGACGTAAAATCCAGTAAAACAAAGACAAGAGTAATTATTTTATTAAATAAAGTTTGTAGTACCTGTAAATGAATTCAATTTTCATGTACATGTACATTTGCTAAATCATGGCTGTAGAAGACATACAACGATCAAAGAGCCAGCAACAGTATTTATATCAACTATACTGATTGACACAAATCCCTTCAACTCCTTCAAGTCATTTTTATAAGCAGTTGAAGATGAATTTATATCAAATGTACTAAGCATCTTTAAACATACGTAAATTCTATTTTATTCTAAAGCGCATAACACAATGTTATAAGAATCATTTTGTCACATTTTTTCTATCTACAGTGAAAGGTTTCCTCTTTGAGCACTTTTTTTATTTTTTCCCTTATTCATTCCCTTCCTTTTCTTTTTCCTTTTAAGTCTAACTGTCTAGTGTCTACTAATTAATAGATATGAATCTGAAACAATGGGCAGGATGTACCGTATAATAATCACTCATTAAAACCTTTTTCATCAGCAGACAATGTGATATATGGAATTAATCCATTACAAAGCTCATTCTTTTTACTCACATTAAAACATTAAAATCTATAACAATAAGAAGTGGATTGCCAATGACTATTTTCAGCCCTGCAGTTGAAAGCAGTTTTAACTATTATCTATAAATGTATTACTTATATTTTGGATATGTAAGCAAGAACTTCAGAACAGGCAGAAAAAAAGGATACATGGCACAATTTGGTTTCAAAATAGCACAAATTGTCTGTTGAGATTCGAGAGCGAAAAGAGCATTATTAACTCTGTGTAATAAAAGATATGAGTTAATGCCCTCTGCCTCTGGGCATTTAGCAGACAAATTGTTCCACTTTTCTACATGTTGGACATCCATAGGATGAAATTTATAGTCAAGCTCTTTAGTTTTTCTTCTTCAAATGAGTGTTTAAAAATACATGTAATTGGAAATAAAATACCGGAGATGACTGATTTAAGGAAAATGTTGATATTGAGATTTGAACACATAAAATGAAAAATAGGATATTGTATGAATACCTGTCAAGGTGAAGTGCTCCTTTCTATTTGGGTCACATTGCGATCATTGTCATTAGGCATTCTAAAGAATGTTACTTGCTTGACATGAGACACCCAAGGGGTTACATCCAACCCAAACGTGCCACGCCAGTGACGCAAGAACCGCCCGGACGCGTCACAGATCATCAAAGATTCTATTTCACCCTCCATCATGTGTAGAATAATAACAGAGTTAATCTGGTGCCCCTTTGTCTGCTCACTATGGTATAGTTTGGAGGGGAAAGCCTCAAGGTTTCCATCCACTCTAAGAAAGCGTGACATACTTTTTCTTGTTCAAGATGCATAGTCATGGATGTAGCAGAAACTAGCTATACATGGATGACATTCTATTCAACATCTTCAAGATCACAAGGCTGGTTTTGTACGTGATGTGATGGGCATGTTATACACCTTTGGTTGTACATATATACATGTATAATATATTAGTTGAATCCTACAAAGAACTAAGAAAACCAAATCAACTGCAAATCCATATGAATATGATTTTGATTATGTTATAAAACACATTTTCCATAGATTCCAATCTACATTATTTCAGGTTATATGTAGCGTTAAATTAGTAATAGGGGATAATTATTGATTGGATTAAAAAGTATGTAATTGGCTTACCAATTAATTGTTTGATTGTTAATTTGATTGATTGGCTGATCAGTGATTAATTAGCTGCTTGAATGATGTTTAAATCCCTTGAAACTTTTAGAGGCATTTACCTTTAAATAAATGTGATTGAGAAATATCTCAATTAAACTGGTATAAACTTCTTTTTAAATTGTATACATGTAAAGTTTGTATTTCTTTGAAACACAAAGGCTGGGGCAGAAATTTGTCTTATTTCTTACACTTCAGGTGAACATGCCACATCAGTGCTTGTACAGTTTCCTTCAGACTTATACCTGAATTGTAATTGCAAAATATAAAGCGCTTTCTTAATTTCTTTGCCTATCATCATCATGGCAGACAACGGTTGCGTTTATCTACCAAATTTTTGGCTAGAATCAGGTTTCTCAAACGTCTTTCAGGCAAATTTAAAAGTTGATAAACGCAAAGCCTTTTTTAAAGGGCTTTAGATATGGGCATATCTAAAGACGCAAAAAGGTGTGTTTTTAATGTGACATACAGCCAGAATCACGTTTCTGAGAGATCGATAAACGCAAAGCTGTTTTGAACCTCACATACAAATAAGACCACCAAGGTGTTGTGTACAAGCATGTGTGTGAAGTTGACCTCCGAGAAACTATCTGCTTCCCGGGTCAAAACAGCTGGGCAGACACGAGGCCTTTATTTTGAATCGTGAAGAGTCGATAAACGCGACATCCCGCAAATCACGATCGTATAGTGGGGTATGATAGTGGGGTTCAATAGTGGGGTACGATATGTACATATCTAGTGGCAAGCCTTGATAAACGCGCCCTATATGAGACAAGTACATGTACCGTATCTGATTTTTTAAATTAAAAATCAAATTGACCTCCAGGAAACAATTGTATTATATGGTATCATGGATTTCAACTAATTGTTAAACACATATCAATTATGAAAGTCCATATGAATGAAAATGATGACTTATTTGGAAAGTAGAAAATTCTACTTCAAATTGTCTTTCTTTTTTAAAAGACATTTCCGAGCTATGAGAGGAATATAAACCCATAAATACAGGGTGGCTTTACAAGAGATGGCTGATACAAGGCAACTTATTTTATATTTCTCCTCTCAAATCTTGACAAATGCTAATACCATCACAATTTATATTCACAGACTCTCAGGAGAACCATTATATTTAGATCACAGATGCATTTATCAGAAAGATTACCCCAAAAACTTCCTTGTCAAATATGTCTCTGGAGACCGGTACTCTGTTTCATAAACTAGTTCAACTCATTTTCGGTCATAACAATCTATTTTATATCATATGTCCATGTTTTACAATTTTCTTGACATTTGTGGATTTGAATATTTCAAATTTACACCTTTTCCTTTCAATACCTGGCTGGCTTCAAATCCTTTCAATCCATTGCACCACGCCTACAGAACAAACTTCCTGCATTGCTGAGAAATACATGTAGTACTTCAATTGACTTTCTTCAAAAATTATCTTTAAACATCTTTCTTCTTTTCCTTAGACTAATGGAAAGCCCCTTTCATGTGTATGCATGTATATCCTCTTAAAACAAATCCAATTATTATCATGAATGCCTTGTATTCACACCATAAACTGTAGGTGGGGGTTGATTAGGTAAATGACACTGGCAAGGATCTCACTCTGATATAGAGTACCTGCATGTGGGTATACCTCTTTCATATTTATACCAAAATATTTTTGTGTAATTCACAATCAAAAGGCGCATGTAGGCTGTAATCTTTATAAGCTATGGAACTGTATGCAGGTACATATTGGCCCTAATTCACGAAAGCAGTTTATCCTAACCCACGGGCTATAACTCCATAAGTGAAATATACACCGCATTTTCATGTTCATAAACAGGCAATTTTTATGGTTTAGTTAATTTAAACCATGATTTAGAACATGGGTTAAATTTAAGCCTCTTTTGTGAATTTGACCCAATATGTCTGATTACATGATTAAATGAAGTACGAGAACTGTTGGCTTTCTCACCCAATCATGTGTTATGTTACAAATTAATAGCAAGACAGTAAAATAGCCCTATAACTTTTTAATTGTAAGACATTAAGTGGCAATTTACATCCAAGATCAGATAACATATGAATTGAGTAATGGTAAATATATCAAAACAATAAAAATGTGTTTCTTATATGTCTCCACCCTACATTCAGTATAGGAAATCGATGAAATTATTTGTGAAACAGTATCACAATGAAAACAAAAAGCCTATACCGGTAATCAAAAGTCAACTGACCATGATCTGTACTAGCCTTAAAATGTAATTGGATCATCTTCCTATTGTAATACTGTCACCGTGTTTGAAGCTCGTACCTCAAGAAGTTCTTGACATATTCTGATAACAAGAGTATTACCTCCAATTCCAAAAAATTGAAATCTATGACATTTGACCTTTGTTCTACTTATCCTAAAATCGAATTAGGTTGTCTTTCTATGGTGATACAACTACATATATCACAGTGTTTGAAGCTCATACTGAGTTGTTCCTGAGATACTGCAATATCAAAGCTGATACTTGTCATTTCAGCCTTTGACATCTAAAATGTACGAGATGTCGCAATAATAAGGCTAATACCTGGAGTGTCATAAGTAGATCTATGTTACCTTTGACCTTTGACCAAGTTACTCCAAAATCTCATCAGATTGTCACCCTATGAAGATACATACCATCATCATGTTTGAAGTTCATATCTCAATTGGTTCTTGGGATATCGAGATAACAAGAAAGCAGGACGGACGGAGGAAAACATAAAAACATAATGCCTCTGGTGGGTGGAAGCGTAAAGAAGTTCTGAACTGTAGGTAATTAGGCTCATTAGGCATGATAGGACATAAAAATAATTACAATTGGTTGCTTACTCACCCAATGCTCCTGGTTCTGTTCTATCTCTCAGCTCCCACTCCACTGGTAGCTTGCGTTTAGCTCCTAGAGATGACGAGGATGAAGATGATGATGATGGCCCAGGCAGAAGGCCTTCCATCGTTGCCATGGTGATAGATGTCTGCAGTTGGTCTGGTATCTCAATCTTCTAGCAGTGTCTTTGAAAACTTGGTACTTGATGACTGACAACTGCATAGGTCTGCAAGTAAATTATGAAATGACAATGAGAGCAAGAAAATGGCTTATTGGACAAAGTCGACAAAAATTTACATAACTTTATTCATTCATGAAACTCTTAATTTACAGACTGTATGAACACTACACCTGTAGTACAAATTGACATCTTCCTAATACCGTATATAACGGTGTATAAACCACACTTTTTTGCCGCCGAAAAAATTTCAAAGTCGGGGGTGCGGTTTATACACGGTACACCCCAAAAAAAAAAAAAAAAAAAAAACAAAAAACAAAAAAAAAAAAAATTCAATTTATGCCCCTCCACCTGGCGCTATGCCTGGCAATGTCTCCCAGCTCGGTAATCGGTGTGTTGACTCACCACTCGGAAACTAGAACAACACTCAAATTTGTCTGTCATCTTGGTTTGAAAGTAATCTTTCTGATAGATCTCAATATGTAGTTTATAATAATAATTCCTCCAATTTTTCTTCTATTACATGGTGTACCACAAGGTACTATCCTAGGTCCCTACTGTTTTTTAATTTACAGTACCGTAATGATCTTACACACACACAAAAAAAAATCTCGGCAAAAAAAAAAAAAAAAAAAAAAAAAAAATTTTTTTTTTTTTTTTTTTTTAAGGGCGAAAAAGAGGGGTGCGGTTAATACACGAGGGCGGTTTATACAACGTTATTTACGGTACATGTTCCAATACCATTCACAATTTTTTTTCTCAGAGTACAAATTCAAGTGTTAATACATATATCTTAAAAATAATCAGTATAACAAATGCTTTCTCCTATTTTTTCTTCTTGCTGCAGAGCCAAGTTAGATTATGAAGTAAGAATGAAATAGAAAGATCAAGCAGATTTGGCATGGGTTTTGGGGCAGCGGAAAGCATTATGAGTAGTGTCCGACTTCATTTCCATCCAGCTTTGCGTAAGAATGAATCCCATCAATAAGGCCTAGAAAGATTTGAACTTTTATTGTTCGGAGCAGGGGAAGGAATCTCTTTTCTTCTTTTTTCAACTGAAGTGATTTCACTCTTGTACATTGACTAGGCTGTAATTGTACCACATTACATAAACCTTTAAAACTTGTTTTCATTACTCAATGAATCTAAAATATGAATAACTTATTTGCTGAAATTATATAAAAAAACATCTGGGTTATTACATTTATGTTTTATCTGTTCAGAGCCAGAAGGGCATCAACTTTGTGAAATTATTTGAGTTAAAGCTAATCTTGAGCTCTGGTATCAATGGGCATCATATGTCGACAGTACATTGCAATAATTCATTCTGGATTGTTTATCCTGCAGTAAATTGATTGTTTGAACCAGTAAAATAAAAACAACCTCACAAAAACTTTGTGGAAATCATCTTCAATAAAAACCACAACAAAAAGATTTCTTTTCCTTTTTACAAGAAAAAGTTCTCTCCAAGGATTTAGCACTGAATTGATTTCATACATCACTTAACGATGGGTAGAGAATGGAAAGAGAGGAACAATAGAAGCTGACGAGAAAGGTCAAACACTTTGAAGCCTAACCTGAAAACATTCACCTCTCCTCATTAGCTTTCTCCTGTACTCAGTAGGTATACTCCATCACAATGGAAGCTTATCCTAGAACACCATGTCAATGCTTGGAAAACACACAGCTGGATAGCAACATGGATCTATTATCAGCTCTTTATAGAGGTTTCTTGCTCAGCTCAAGTGCACAAAAGTTCAACTTCGCGATCGGTTTCTTCCAACATACATCAATGTAGGCCTGGGTCATAATTTGTACACACATGGTTTACAGACAAATCAGGTACATTGAATGATTTACAATATTAATGAAAGTTTGAGAGAGAAAAAATGTCTATTAATAAGACAGTTACATGTATTAATTTCTGTACATGTTGATCTTGATCATTGTGACAGTAATAATGCCATTTTTTCTCCAAATGAATAATTCTATCATAGTTATATCCTGAACAATAATTTGTATTATTAAGGCTGAGAAGTATACATTGTACAAGATAAAAGCATGCAAACAATGATTATAAAATAACAACTTCTTTGACTTCTTCATTCTCCTGACGATTGAGGGAATTGTTTTATTCTCAAAACAGAACAAACTAGTGGATTTACTCAATTAGGAGTCATCAGACCACCTGGTAATCTAGAGGTTACCTGTTGACTTTTGATTTCTCTCAATCCCATAGACTTTGATATATGAGCCATTTGGTTCAGTATGCAATGAGTTAACTAATAATATCATCAACTGAGATTAATCATGAAAAACAATTGCCTCGATGCATGGTGCCAACTTGGAAGTACTTAATGAGTGCACCTGATTCTTCTGACCTCCTTCAAGTGATACTCTGTTATAAAAACCAAACTTCCTAAACTACTTATGACCAGCAACTCTTCTCTTTCTCTGCCCACATATAATTCAAGCACAGATTTAGCTAAAAGGGCGTTAAATCCTATGTAAGTCTGTATTGGCTATACTTTACTCATGCACAGATTCATTGCAACAAATATTCACAATAAATCAGAAATCTTCATCTGAAACATAAAGTCTATACAAATATTTTGGGTGTTTTAAAAATTTCACTACAGTTTACACAAATCTTACGGCTTACTGAATACTGTTTCGTCTTCTTTATTCTACAAATATTCAAATTCTGTTATTTGTGAACAAATAAGTCTGACTGCTAAAACTAACTAAAAACTAAGAAAGGCATCCCAATTCAGAATGACAAATCATAAATCACAAATGCAACTCTTTCAGTCAAATTCATTATTTACTTTTATCTTCTCTTTATATTTTGAGTTGGTCATGGATTGAAGTTGAACTTATTTGCACCTGTATTGTAACCAGTCAGGATGTACACTTTTCAACAGTAATTTGATTCAACTAAAAACCCATTTACAATAACAGACGAATACAAAACAAACCTGAACTCTGGTAAGAGGTGAAAGCACTTCGTTTATCCCTTGTTCGACGTGCGACATACTAGGCGAAATGCAAAAAAAGTCACCGGCGAGAACAAAGGGCTTGCCAGAAATAGGTCATTGTTCGTAGGTCCGCCTGCCCACCGCTGCCCGTAGCTCGACCCTGCTACGCCGTGACAAAGGCTTCGTCTGCTGTTTTTGTTGACAAAAACCGACACAGTTGTAAACTGAAAATATCTTTAAATTTATATATTCATAACTTCTTACCTGCTAAATTATGAGGAGGAAGGCACCATCTACCGATACAGTTTTCTTCTGAGTCTATATCTGCCAGCGAAGTGTTCGGGATCAATTTTGTAATAATAGTGTAGTGGTGGACTGTCTCGGAATAGCATTCGTGAATGAATGAAGAACGAACCGGAATCGAGCGATTTGCAAGCGGAGAGTGCAGGGACAAATCGCGGAGCTGAGCTCGAAGCAGACTGCGTTGGGCTGCAGAAATTGTATTGTGTGTGAAACTCATGTAGCATACACAATCCAGCAGGAGTAGAGTTTGAGCCAGACACAAATAAAAAAAAATGACCTACTGACCTAGTTCTCACGAAAACGTCGTATTCTTCGTTTACGGCCTCGTTCATTGGTCAGTTTCGGGAGTGAACATTATTTCGGAAGAGGGGATTATTTGAGTTGGTCCAATGTATGATATATTTGTTGTGTTGGAAATTTTCTTGATAGCGAAATGTTTAGAATAATTTGTTTTGCATTTAAAATTGTCATGAGCAGTTTCCGTAATTTAATAGAAACCACATGAAATTGTACTTCTGTCAATATTTACCTCTCAGATATCAACTAGCATCCCTTTTATTCAATGCATTACTCCAAAAACTTTTTATTACGTTACTTAATCATTATAAAATTATTCTACTTTTCATATTTTGGGTACTACTATGGCTGCCGAAACCGCAAAGTTCTGTGCACTCTGCCACTGTTTATGGTCATTGACTTGAGTGCATTGTCTCATTTTCATCCCCATATTCCCAACAAAACAAATAATAAGGGGGACAAAAACTATGATGAGGAAAGGATAGCCTATTCAAGTATAATGGGACAACGCCGCCCTTGTTTCTGAGCATGTCGCAAAATAACAAAACGTTAAGAAGAAAAAAAAAATATCTAGGGAAATTCCTGATCTAGAGTTTGAATTGATGCACTTTATGTCAACACAAAATGTAAAAGTAATACCTGATTATTCTTTTATGATTATCCGCCTTTTCCTGGTCCCCCTCCCCCTCTGTCTATTCCTCCTTTATTGTGAAACTAGCCCATCATTCTATTAAGCCTATATCAAATATCAATGGTTTAGTTGCAGTGTTTCGCACCCCCCCCCCCCCCCTATGTACAATAAAATGGTGAAAAGTCGGAAAGGGGGGAAATAAAGGAGGATGATGATCCACATCACTTCATTCAAAGGCGCCCGCGCTCCTCATGCAATAGTTATATGGACTACACATTGGCTTTAACAACAACAAATGGGTTTGAGGCTTTCTATAGCTTGTCGGTGTTGCGAAAAACAGGAGGGAGGGAGTAGAGAAAGAAGAAAAGCGGGCAACAAGAAAAAAGAGACCCCATCCCCCTCCCCCCTCTCCCCTCCCCTTCTCCCCCTCTCTCTCTCTCTCTCTCTCTCTCTCTCTCTCTCTCATTCTATATCTCTCTTGCTTTCTCTTTCTATCTCACCCTCTCCCTTCCCCTCTATCTCTGTGATTGTAGATCCCTCATGCAGGGAGAACAGTATTAATAATGATGAGAATATACCTTTGGTAAACGAGACTTATTATTATTATTGTTGATTGATTAACATTCTATTATCTCTCTTTCTCACTCTCCTGCCTCTTCTATAAACACACACACACACATACACAAACTACCCACGCACACTTTACCCCCGCCCCCCCCCCCCCCCTCTCCCTCTCTCGATCTCTCTCCTCCTTCTTTCTATCTTTCTCTTTTCGTCTTCGTTCTTCATTCACTCTCTTATAGTCATTATATCTCCCTCCTCTCTCAAGATTCAAATTATTTTATTTCACATGCAAAACATAATACAATGAAATTGCAATATTATTTGCAATTTAATATAAGTATGTTACCAAAAATATACAATGAAAACGAAACAAATATTATAGTAATGACACGAGAAAAGAGGAACTAAATAGAAGCTGAGCTTGTTGAAGTATCAGTTCCTCAGAGGTTTTCTCTCTCTCCATCATCATCATCATTCTCCTCATATCACATTATTAGATCCAGGTTAATCGTCTCGTCTCGTCTATAACGTAGGAACAATTGTCTCTTGAGACCAAATGATCATTAACCCAATTCTCATTTACTTCTCCTGAAACTGTTTAATGAATTTCCTCATTTAAGAGAGCAAACAAATCCAATTAAAAAGGGGACGCGTGACTGATGTAGGTTGTGGCAGCGATGTTCGTTATAACAGTACTTTGGCGTTATTACCACGATTAAGTTTACTTTATTTTCAATTCTTCTAGTCTGACAATAACAAAGGGTTTTATTACTGTGATATCTTAAAAAGATCTTTACCTGCTTAAATCCTCTTCATTATTATCATCCGTTTATTAACACTCACTCATTGTTCAAAAGCTTTTTCCATGTTTTAATCCTGATGAGATTGATGAGTGAATACATTTTCTTATAATTATCAACTTATTAATTTATTTAAATAAAAAGTAATAAATCGCGACCAGTGAACCGAATTGCAGACTCTTTTACAATGATTTAAAAAAAAAAGATATAATGGATACATTGTAGACAGATAAAATACAACTATGACAATAGCAGTAGCAACTTTTTGCCCAAAATACCAACAATTACGAGGTTTGTAAATAAATTCACCCTCTTTAAGAGAGAAAAAATGAAGAGATGAGGGAGAGAGAGAGGGGAGAGAGAGAGGGGGAAAGAGAGGGAGAGGGAACAGAGAGAGAGAAAAAGGAAAAGAGAGTGGGGAGAGGGAGAGAGCGATAGAGAGAGAGAGAGAGAGAGAGAGAGAGAGCGGGGAGCAGACAAACCATTGGGCGACAAGAGTTTTCTTGGGGGAAAGATATACGCAATATAGTAAACACAGATTGAAATCAAACAAGAAACGAGTTTGATCAAACAATTTTAAAAAGAAAAAGAAAATTTACACCTAACCATGGTTGGTTATTTACTGCCATAAACATAATTTTTTCTAGAGCATGTTTTCATTTTTTTTAATACGATTATGAAAGAATCAGTGTAATTTTTAAAATCAAGTATCCCCCTCCCCCCTTTTTTTTTGGCTACGCGAATAACAGCACTGCACAGTAAGTTGTCTGACATAAACAAAAAATCGGGAGCCCAATGTAAGTCATTTTGTGTGTTTGAACAAATAGGAAAGTTGTCCACCATTACTTCACAGAGTCATTACCGATTCCGCCAATATGAAGAGCCCATGCCTATAGTGATTATAACTTTTTCGTTTATTAAATCCTAATTTTCTAATTTTTTAGTCCGATTTTATTCAAACTTTCACCGGTCTACTTTTCTGATTTGTCTGGTTTGCTATCAAGGTTGGATTTCCTTTTAACTTTTGGTTACCTTACTGGATTCATCGACTATTTTATTACAGATCTGAATAAGTTTGCACCCTATCGAAGGAAGTTAATTATTTAAAAAATGCTTATCACAGTTTTATAAGTAAAATGAATAAGACTTTTTATTTTTTAGGGTTAAATATGAATAGAAAATATCTATCGCTACGTCACTTTGCCCCTCACTTAAATATAACAGTTAGATAGAACACGATCTCATGGAATAAAACAAAATCAACTTAATTTCCATAGCATTGTCCGTCACATGACAACGACATATTAAAACGTAATCCAAACGTGATTGGTGGGGGGGGGGGGGGGTACTCAAATTTGGTTAAGACGGGGGTGTGCCTCTCAAGCCTTGAAACCCTAACCCATTTTAAGGGTCATTTATGAACATTTTTCTCGAAGTAAGGCCTATTTTCCACAATTTTTGGGTGTTTGCCATACAAAGACTCGGAAATTTTGAAAAAAGCAGACCCATGTTTAGTGATTTTTTTACTAAAAATGGGACCCATGTTAAAGAATTTTGGGTGAAAAAGTGACACATTAGAGCGGCACACCCCGTATGTCTTAATAATTATGTGAGTACACCCACCCGGATCTACCATGCTTGGCGTATGAAAATTTACCTTGAGATGATTTCTACAAACTCTTTGCTATCGCGTTATTACCAGGCCTAGTTGGGGCACGATTTCATTTTGGAGTGAGATTCGACGCTGTCTGAAAGATTTAGAACAATTTTATGTTTTATCCATTAAACATCATAGACAAAATAATGAAATAGCCTCAAAAGCAGGAGAGGCTGTAGAAGAAGAATGTGTGTGCGTTTGTGTGTGTGTGTGTGGGGGGGGGGGCTTCGGGGGCTTTGGGAGCTAAGTTGGGTTCTTGCATTCATTATGTGACTCGCGGAAATGGGGGCAGGGGGGCAGGGGGACTTGAAGATTTTTTTTTATATAGGGGTTTGAGCGCCAACTCCCTTTCCCCTATAACTACCGCTGCTCAAAACTGCAACCTTATCATTCTTGGATCTTTTTTTGTTTGTTATAACATCCCATTTGTAGGATCGCTTCAGGCCCGCTCCATAACATTAGGCCGTCTTGTGCGACACCAAATCCTAAAAAATGAGGCACCAGTGCAAAGGTAAGTAATCAGGAATACAAAATTGCAAATGGTTATAAATGCAAAGATAATAATCTAGTAACCATGAGAGATGTCAGTGCAAAGGTAAGTAATCAGGAATACAAAATTGCAAATGGTTATAAATGCAAAGATAATAATCTAGTAACCATGAGAGATGTCATCGATCGAGTTGACTAACTTTCGTTATTTTATAATCTTTCTTTTTTTCTTCTTTTTTCCCAATCATTTATTAATTGAATAATATACGTACATAAGAAATATTATATCATACATAATTATATTGATTACAAAGAAACACATGAACTATACTTATATCACAAAATTAATTATTCTCTTTTTTTTAAACATAATCAACTTTTTTTTTTCCAGAGGTGAAACGTTTCAACATTTGCCCTCCATAATATTTCCATTAAATAAATGTCGAATATGTTTGTAAAATTACATTTTCTTTTTGTGTATATAAAACATAAGAAGCTAAATTAATTAATAGATTTTTCAATCTTTATAATCTTATCACGATCCACATTTCAGCTCAACGCAAGCATTGTTTAAAAGATTAATGGAGCAAAATCGCAAAGACTTTTGAAAAATCAGCCTAGAGAAATTGCAATAGCCTTATCCACAACCTATACTAAATTGCACAGACGTTATACACTGACGCATGACGTAATCTCAACATGATTTGTATTGGATGAACACAATTGCGATTGACTTGATTTTTCAAAAATCTTTGCGACCATTAATTTTATGGATACTGATACAAACAGATAAATGTAAATTGACAGGCAGATAGATGGATAGATACAAATTTATATAATTTGAAAACAGCGGTCAATAGCCAGTAAAAATTATGACGGGAAGGGAAGGCACCATAATGTCTCAAAAAGTACTGACAAGGAAAAACAAAACAATACAAATATCTTACAAGGATAGCCCAAGATTCTCTTTTTTTAATATTTTTTTACAGAAGTAAGAAAAGGAAGCAAGTAAACAAACAAACAAACAAACGAACAACATAAAACAAAAGTCTTCAACTCTTCCCTGGTGGTGGGGGTAATGTTGCAAAATAAAAGCTATCAGTGAGTCTTGGTGGTGGTCAAGAAAGGGGACAAAAAAAGTAATTAATTAAAAAGATAAGAAAAGGAATAAATTGCCAGAAGAAAAAGACTGCTAAACTGGCCCCGATAGCGTATAGGGATACCCGATATAAATAATAATAATAATAATAACAACATTTATAATGCGCACATATCCACCCCAAGAAATGCTCAAGGCGCCTAACAAGGTAAAAACATTAAACTTAAGAAAGTACATGAGACGTTACAGAGAACGAAAATAATTTAACATAATTAAATATAATTAAACAACGTTAATTACATCAGATTGTGAAATACACTACGTCTTAACTAAGGAATTCAGACATTAGATAGGTTTTCAAGTTTTTTTGGCGTATAGGCGCCCACAAATTTACCCCTTACCTTAGTATGCATCCTTCTACCTTTTTTCCAGGTTTCAAAGCTATATTTATTTTTAAAATTAACTTACACATTAATAGACTTGACAGTACAGTCCCTGTCTGGCTCTTTCTGTTTGGGAAGTGCTTTACATTATGCTACGGTCACAAAGGTTCGTACGAACGATAATTTCGTACGAATCTCCCTGTTTTTCCATTGTCTTCCCGAATTTCCATTGTCTGAAAATCGTTCGTACGGCGTTCGTAGCAGTTCGTAATGGCATTTGTGACCGAGGCTTGACAAGGACAAGCATATACCTGGCAAGGTTGCATCTGAAAATCCAATCATTGTTGCTATGTCAGAAACGTCCAGTTATTTTAAATCTTTAACGGTCTCACTCAAAAGAGAGAATATAATTATATGTTCTGTACAAAATAGTGAAATGCCTTCCAGCTGTTCATAATCACAACTGAATTGAAAAGATAACTTCGCTTTTACTGATTGCCGCTGCGTCGGGTTGCTTACACATTCTTAAAGGTACATTTCTACTTTCAGGAATGATCATTTTCAATTAGTCGGAAATGTGATGGTTTGCATACGTCAACTGCTGTTAGATCGGATGAACAATCGGCTTGCCCGAAATAGCAACACTTACTCGATACAATCTCCATTCCGAATGATTGCGGTGATGGTTGGAATATCGCTATGCACTCAATTAAAGGAAGATATTTGTCTACATTCCGTGTTCTTATAGGTAGGACATGTCATGTTTTTCCTACCTAGCAACAATTATTTGTAAATGTGAATGAAATAATTTGTAAGATGGCACTTCACAAAGATGTATGCATTAAATTTGGTTACATCACGAAATTGCAAATCTATTTCAGCACAATGTAATTGCCACCACAAAGGGATACGAAACATATTTTAACTCGTAGGCTCATATATATATATATATATATATATATAAATAACTATCTATTAGCAACTGATTATATCTTCTCTTTAGGTCACTATGATCAGGAATTGTTGTCTATTCTACCTTTAAAAAGCCTTTAAATCATCATTTAGATACAATGTCAAACTCTTAAATATAGGCCTAATGTATACCCATACAATTCTTAAATATAGTTATAGGCTTATATATAATGTTGGTCCAATTATCATTGTGTTTATTCATAATTTTATCTATTGTTAGATTATTCCTTTACGTCTTAATTTAAACATTCAAATTTGTCTAGCGTCGATTGAGGTGGTAGGGGGGGGGGGGGGGTATGGAGGAAACGTAGACGTCATCTGCGTTAAAAGTCTCTCCTTTTTGCAGCGACTGTGATATATATATTTGTTTTAAAGCTTTTTTGCCTTTATTCAGATCTTCATAATTATACAAAATGATGAATAGGAACACAACTGTTCTTACAGTATAAACATACATGTAGTACATTGTCTCATACATTATAAACACAGACATATTTAACAAATATTTTCCATAAGTATCCAAACTAATATAGTACATATTCAAACAAGTGTACAGAATGTGCTCCAATTCCTTTAAAAAAGGAAAAGGTGACGGTAATACTTGAATACAACATTATAAAAAGGAACAATTTTTACAACATAATATGCAAATTAATTAGTTCAATATAAATTAAGCAATCTGAACAAAGATTTTCTTTTATAAACAAAAAGTATAAGGTGAAGGTGATGACAAAATTTGTTATATTTACATATAATAATACGGTGCATTTTTCATTATAACTATATAAGGGTCTTGTATCAGTGGAGGTCTGTAACTATACCGTTATTTAAAAAATATATAAATATGAAATATAAAAAAACAAGCAAACACGATAGCAGATAAATGTCCGGATCGATGGGAAAGTGAGTGAGTGAACAGGAAACAGGAATTACAATACAATCAGTTCCCCTGCCTTAAGGGGTAACATTTTCCCATTTTTGATAATGTATTGGCAGTTTGTCCTTTAATTTTGCTTTTTCATGTTCAACTTTTTTTGAGTAATCTACAGCCTTACATATTTCTTTACTAGTTGGGAACTTACCATTTTTACGATTACTGTAAATCATATATTTGACCATAATCAATACATGATTTAACAATATATTATCTTTCATATTTTTTCTGAAACCAAGCAACACATCAATCCATTGCATATTAAGAAACTGAAACATCTTTAAACTGTTTCCCATCTCATTCCATATTCTGGTCCCTTCAGAACATTCAAAGAAGATATGACGATAGGTTTCTACTTCTTTTCTACAAAAGGAACATAAATTTGACTGTGTTAATCCAAAAAGATACAATTTATCATTACAAAATATGATATTATGTAAAAGTTTATACTGAAATTCCCTTAACTTCCCATCTAGAGTGGAAAATCTGGGGATTGAGAAACATGTTGTAGTTTCCGACTTATCTAGATTTAAAGGTATTACCTCTGGATGTTTAAAAGCAAATGCATCTTGTATTATAGCAATAAAAATGTTATAGAGCATTTTGGAAGAGACAGACTCAAAAGAATATACTGTTTTGTTAATGATAAAGTTAATGTTGGAAAGATCAACAGTGTCATTTAGAGTATCATCTCTCCCTCTGCAAATTCTCTTAATCTTCCAGGCAGCTGGCAATTTGGTGTATAGATCATAAAGCAAAAACAGATCGTCTACATTAAGACCTTTCCTTATGAAATAGTCCCCTGATCTCATATCACCTTCTGCGTCCGTTAAATGTTTAACTTGAAAAATGTTCACATGAAATAATTTTGCATTAAAAAGAATTATTCTACCTTCAATAAAAGTATTGTTAAAGATAATTTGATTTTCATTATGTGTTTCTTTTACAATATATTCCTTCTCTTTTAGATAATTCCAGATGTTCAAAAAATCCAAGTATAGATTGGGTGCCTTAATATTGATTGTTTTGGGATTATAATTGCAAACAAATATTAACTTTCCTCCTACCGTTCTGAATATATATTCGAAAAATTGTTTCCATTTCATGTCATTATTGCCACCAAGCAGTTTCTTAATCCACACTACACGCTGTGCATAGATCATGTACTTGAAATTCAACATTAATTTTTCAAACCCCCTTTATCATAATTCAAATATAAAATATTCCTTTTTATCTTATCATGTCCATTCCATATAAAATTGAAACATATCTTTTCAACTTCTTTGAAAACACTTGGTGGTACCGACATTATAGAAGACACATAAAGTAATTTAGAGATTGCAAAAAAAAATTTCCCAAAAAGTGTTATGATTAAAGTACTAGTATTAACGCCCTCTATAGATCTAAGCAGAATAATTTTTCTTGTATTTACCGGCAAATTCAAGAGGAGTTCCAAAGTCAAACGTAAGTGAAAGACACTCCTTTATTTTCAAAGTAGTACATGTATAGCTCCTTGTAGTTGATAAAATCGATAAATATTTTCAGACGTGGTTTTTGTTTAAAAAGATTCAGAATATGGACATAAAAAACTAATTTGAAATTTTGATATCTGGGTCACGTTACCCCACATATTTATGTTGATGTTTGTAGAAAATGTAACAGTCTCAATGCGGCAATGCAATGCAAAGCCGTCGTTATGGTTTGTTTAAAGTTGTTTTATGACAGTATTGGTATTTAATTGTGACGGTATTTGTATGATTTGTATTATTATTATAAATTTATCATATTAATTTGTTGATTTTAAACCAATTTTTTAATTTAATACAGTGATTGAATCCTTTTCCTAATCAGTATTGAGTGATTTCAAGTACGGTTCAGTGTTGGTGTCGGTGTTGAGAGCGTGGAAAGGCTGCTGAACCGAGCTCCAAGTTCAACACCGACGCTCAGTTTAGAAGGACTATACTGATCATGCGTGCGCGTTATCGATAGCTCAACACCGAGTGACGTCCTACTATACTCTACACAATGACACACGAAAAGTCTTGCGATAAAAGCATAATCCATTCAGAAATTCCAATATATTTCACTATATCAAATATAAAATGTAAAGTCATATTAGAAAATCATTAGGTAAAATAAAATTGATCTTGAAAAAAATATATAGCTCCCATGATTTACAGCTGTTTTGACTGTACGATGGACTTTACCTTGGCATGATCGTGAGATTTGTGCCAGATGTCCGCATAGTTACCTGCGGTATACTGCAACACCAACACCAACACCGAACTTGAAATCATGAATTTCCCAATCCCTAGGGGCTGGTGTTGGTGAATGGGAAATTACACATAAATCATCAACACCAACCGCGATACTCGGTTCAGCAGACGACATTCAACACCAGCCCTCAACACAGACTACCGGAAATGCATCATATTTTCTGAGGTTAACCTCAACACCAGCATGACTTCAAGTTCGTTGTTGTAGCCGGTGTTGGTGTTCTCACAACACCAACACCAGCTTTCAACACCGAACTTGAAATCACTCAGTATTGTGAGCCCCCAGTGGTCAACACACGTTTCAACTACTTTCTTGTGTGATTCTGACCTAGATCTAGGTCCAGCATTCATTTTCATTTTGGAAAAGGAATTCTGAAAAACCTTATTGATCAATGAAAATACAATTCAATGCAATATTCAATTATGTCACTTCTCCATTTTGTAGGTTATGCAAATGAAACGGCTAAATGCAACAAAATGCAGTGCAGAGAAAAACAGGTAGGCTTCATTAATATTTTATGCTAAAGTGTGCTCAGTAGAATGAATGCTCAGATAATAATTAAATAATAATCATGTGTGCTAGAGAATTTCCTAGTAAATGTGCATGCACTAACAGTAAATGATTAAATCATTTAAATGATGTCTGTTTGACATTTGTTGTCATTCAATTGCTAATTGATAATATTCATTTATCTTTAAGTTGAATCAAGTTAAGCTTTTTTTGCTGTTGTAGGATTACATCCTTGAGACCAGTAAGTCCATCATCCATCCGCTCAGGCTATTCTCTTTACTCCACGGATACTGATGATCAAGTGATGAGTACTCATAGAGGTCTAGATAGATGTGCTGCTCTACTCGCTAACATGATGGAGAGTGAGGGAATAGGTACGTTGCGAGAAGGAGAGCCTCGAGAGGGGCATGATTGGGTCTTGAACTACCAGACATAACCATAACAATGCTGCCGCTTTTTAAGATGAGCTGTTGGTTTAGTTATTAAACTAATTTATCTCTTTACAACCAGGTCATGCATGTGAGATACCAAAATTAGCTTATTCGTCGCAAGATAGTGCTATATCGCCCATCTCCACATCTCTATGACCAAGTATTAATTACTGATACAATCAACGGAAGCTCGCAGTGCAGTGCGACTGTCGGCAGCGGCTATACCTCGCCGGTAGTATGGGAAAATGCTGACTTAAATAAACGATAAAGATGAAATTGCAAAGAATTTAGGAGTATCATGGGTACCAATTCAATCTTCAATGAAAATTTGTATTAAAAAAAAAGAGCCCCCGTCATTACTAAAAGAGCCCCCATGAGAAGGCTCACAGGGGCTCTTTTTTTTTGGATGAGCCCCCAGGAACAAAATTAATTTGAGGCTTGCTTGCAAAGTGTATGAATTTAAGGTGAGGTTTTGATTCATAAATGAAATGTAATTGTTCGTACTAGAAAAGAAATATGGTAATTAAAAAGGTGGCAACTCTGGGATCTCACCCCCATGTCACTGTCCTTTGACTGCGACAACTTAAGAGTACAGAGAAGGCTTGTAATTCAGGGTTGATGTATACTTTGTGAATATTGAAAAAGATCAACTTGCTTATATCTTTTTCTAAAGATGTATAATGGGAGCTATGCTCTGATTTGTATGTTAGAACTCAATAATCTCCTAACAGATCAGCTTTTAATAGAAATCATTAATGTGCAGTATAAACTTGTAATATTTCTTTTAATAATGATGAGTATATTACTATAAAGTGTAATTAGTGTTTAATTTGTAGATATTTTTCTGGTTGATGTTATAGTAGAATGGTAATTTGTTTTATGTCAGTCTATCTATTCTTTAACCTCCCAGAAAGAGTCCCTACGAAACTGGAGAGAGGTTCTAGAAGCAAGCCAGGGGGCATGTCCCATACAAACCAGCAGAATAAACAGACCACCAAGCAGAAAGTTCCTGTTACAAAAACGAGAGTAAAGACAACGTCAATACAGAAGAAACCTGTTCGGTCTGGTAAGAATGATAATGGACTCCAGAGAAATTTTATTTGGAAGTACTACTTAAATATTTAAACCAAGTTCATGCAGATATAAATACAATAATAATCATTTTGTATTTTTATGTAAAAAAGATTATTATCATGAGCATAACTTGCGCAATATCTGACAGAAGCTGAAAAGTTAATATAATCAATGTTGCCCCGAGGCAATCCGCTCCCTTACATATGATGGAAATAGACATGTGAAAATTATGAAATTAGATGGTCAGTTATAATGACATAGTGTGTTGTGTAATAAGATATTTCCCATAAAACCAATAAATTTGACCCATTCTTATTGTATATTTTGTAAACCGTGTACCACTACTTGCTACATGCTAATTTATAGTACCGGTAAGTGAGACGTCTGTTTAAATTTGTTGACTTTATTTTATTTTATTTTCATTTTTGTTTTGTTCTGCAGGCTCTTTAAAAGAAAAGAAGCAGACTGGAAGAAAGTCCTTTAATCAGAAACTAGTCTCTAGTTCAACACCAAACCAAAAACATACAAAGCTCAACAAAGCAGAACAAAAGAAGCAAGGCAGTGATAGGATGCATTCCAAGGATACACAAAGAGACAGAACAGAGGGATATACCGAGAAAGAGGTAACAGACAAAGCTCAACCAAGAATTCCTGCAAGGGTTTCTCCAGGAAACAAGGAGAACTTTCCTTTATCAAAGCAACCATCACAGAGAGGGAATGGCCCAAAACAATTCATTGAAACATACGATGTAACACCACAGGTACTGAATGAGAATGTTATCACTAAGACAAGAGTGAAGACAGAAGTCATCAAGAACCCAGCTGTAAGACATGTGGCAGCCAGAGTGAATGAGAAGCCACAGCGTAACGTACCATCCTCAAGGCAAGGTAGTACTGTGCAAAGATCGAATGAACAACAGAACTATGTACAAAGGGACCATGTAATGTTACAGCCTCAGCATGTAGGAACTACTAGGCAGGAACAGCAGTGGACTGAGCTGCCTCAAGAGGTTGATGGGCATACTGGACACATAACTGGATCTGGGAACTACACAGACCCTAACACTCAACCATGGGTTAGTCATATAGATGTGGACCCTGTGAGAATTACTCCTGATAATCTACGTAGTGTAGGAACACAAAATATTCATCACCTGCAACACCATCACCATGACCACTACAAGCAGCATCAAGATCAGCTGGACACTCATACTCAGGGTCATGCAGTAGAGAGTCAGTTGGCTGCATCTACATGGGAGAACTCAAGAACAGCTCCAGGTTTACAACCACTAAGGACTCTTGACTCACAACTTGAGAGTGGTGTGAAACAGGGTCTAGTCAGTGATGGCATGGGACCAGTGCAAACAACTCAATCCATCTTGAGAGACTTGGTGGGCAAACTCCAAAAGATGAATGAAAGTCAGATACAAACTCCACAAGCTCAGCTCTCGCACCCCTCTCCTGGTAGTGGAGTGACCCAGAATAATACCAGTCATACACATCAACAAATGGGACATGGATCAAAGAATGTCAGCAGGAGGGGTGTGGACCATAATGTAAGAGAACAAGATGAGAGAATGCAAGATATGTTATCATCAGATAGAAACTTTGCCAAGCTCAGTAAAGTCCATCATACATCAAGACCTGGGATCCATGGGACTAGTCCAGGACCCAGTGCTGTAGGAACACACAATGCAGATCATCAAAGTAGAGCTGAGCAGCTAGAGCCAGTCAGGGATTCCGGTCGGTCATGTGATCATAAATCTATTGATCAAAGTCCAGGATCTCTTGTGACACAGATGCAAAGAATTTCTAATGAGGTTGCTAAAGATCCCGGCACTTTGGATGCCGTGATAGATAGTAGGAATACAGGTAAGAGATGAGTAGGTACTGCACCTTGAGGGAACCTGGTACACTTGCATGTATTCATTAGCATCACAGTTTTTTACTTCCTCCAGGCAACCTGTCATTTGATATTTGTCTCTATGTCAGCTTCCACCAGTTAAGAAGAAATGGAGATTGTGAGATGCAGTTATCATTTATGTGACAACTTGTAATACTTCCTTCCCACAAGTTTGCCAATTTATCTGAAGTTGTTTTGTTATTTTTCCTCATGCTCGATCAGTGCATTTAAAAAGGCAATCATGCGCATTACATTCCATTACTCTCATTGACTGATTGCGCTGTTACATTGTTCATAAGCAAAGCTAAGTGGTATTTGGATACCTGTATGATGCTGATGATCTTTACCGTAATGAAACTTCTTCATTCTAAGGTACTCCCAAGCCACACACATCTCCTAAAGGTCAGCAGGTCAAAGGTGATGTTGGTGTTCAGACCCCGCCCTTCAGCTCCCGCCCTCCGGTCGTCATGACTGGTACTAAAGGTAGCAATGCATTGTGGGATCAGGTACGGACTTTGAAGTATATTACCAAGGAGCTCCATTCGGCCAACATGAAAAATGGTGAGATGCTCGATTTCAACGAAGATCTTGTGCTTAATGTGGGTTGTATCCACTTGCTTATTTCATTTTATCTAGTTTCTTCAACTGTTTTCTGTCCCTTCTCTATGTATCTCTGTTCATACACAGGGTTCATAATTTTTTTTCTTGCCCCCTTTTTTTTTGTCATTTTGATTGTTGATTATGCTTCTTATTTCTCTCTTCATTTTCATTTTTCCCCTACGTACAATTTATCGTATAGTGGTTAATAATTTGTTTTAAACATTCATTTATGACTTGGGATTATTCCTCTCTTTAGATAACAGATGCTCCATGTAGACCTGAATATTGGATATTATATCTGGTGTAACCGTCTTCACTTTATAAACTATTAGACTTTGTGGCAGATTAGCCATGTGCTAAACAAGTTATCCAATAAAGTCTACTACTACTACTACTACTACTACTACTACTACTACTACTACTACTACTGCGACTACTGCTACTGCTGCTACTACTACTACTACTACTACTACTTCTATTACTACAACTTTTTGACTTGTAATAGTACTTGAGACGTTTGATCAAATGTGGAGCTAGAGGTTTAACAAACAATTGAAGAAAGAAAATCAGACATATGTCAGCACATTCATTCATCATGTTAATGTGAACTACCTTGTTGTATGACCCCATTGCATTGACCTGTAGGTGACGTGCAAACTCAAGAGCTTTTGACAGAGCTAGAGGAAGTAGTTGAGACATTACCATTCACCAGCCTGGATAGAGATCTACAAACAGAGATCAGTCTTGCTCTTCAACCAATCAGAAGTGAGAATAGTCAGCTTAGGAGAAGGCTGAGAATAGCCAATCAGCAACTCAGACAGATCCAACTTCAAGCACAGGCAAAGGAAAGCAGCCAATCAGGTGTCAGTTTAGAAGGTTAGCAATGCTTTCTTTGTTACATTACTCTTAATCTGTTACAATAGTGATTTCTAATTATCAAAACAGAGATATGGTTAAAAGAAAGTTTTTGTTTTCACCAACACCTTACGGATGACCAAGTCTATATATATTACCTTGTTAAATTGCCTTAGACCCCGTTCTCACTCACTTCCTGGACTGATCTAGGCTAGATCGGTCTATCGGTGAGTGTGAATGGACAACCATGCCAAGAAGCGATCACTTCGCAATGTGGTCTTCTGGACCGGTTTGCTTCCTTGACCGCTCCAGACCGATCTAGCGTGCAGTGTGAAGATAAAAAATAGAAGAGGCACTCTATTCAGTTTTAAATTTCGCGTGAAACATTTGACCCTCTGACCTTTGCTACCACAGCAACTGAAGCGGTCTAGCTAGTTCACACTACCATAGCAACAAGAGCTGGCTTGCTTGTTAAATGTGAACATAAACGAACTGTACCTCTGGAGCGATCCAGTGGATCGGTCTAGCATAAATCGGTCCAGGAAGTGTGTGGGAATGGGGTCTTAGCTTCCATATGAGAAATTAAGCATCATATAAAGGATTGTAGAGCGAGCACCATGAGCACCCAGAGGAGAATGTCCACACTATACAAGAAGCCATCATCAAGATGCGTGTGGATCCCTGTGGTAAGCATAGTGTATTATAACTTTGTATTTTGGTCACTTCATTGACAGTATTGACTCTGCAGTCTTTGAATGTAAACCTTCAGAAGCAAGTAGAAGAACTACAAAGTGAGACAGACAGACAAACAAGAGATATGGCTGGGTTAAGAGCTTCTCTAGATGTACTCAATGCTGATAAACACAACATGCAAGACATCTTCATGAAAATGGTAAGGTATGACAAAAACAATCTTTATCCCTGCAATCATTTCATGATAAGTGTAATTTGATAAAACAGACAAGTGCAATATCCTCTACAAATACATACATGTTGAATAGTGAGATTGTGTGTTTGCATTTATTATATTTATCATAAAACATCAAACCATTGGGAAATTGTTTGAAAAGGTCGGGTCAGTACATCAATATGGATTTATTCATAACTGCCTTCAAATGGCCAAGAGATGGCAGTATGATAGTTTTTGGAGAAGAGTGCATCAATGTTACCACCACATGAGTTATGAATCCATTCAGCCTGACAATTGCAATGAAATTGTACTGTTTGATTAATATGTTGGTACAATTTCTAAACCAAAGTCAAATTTAGTTTTCATTAAATGTTTCTTGTTGGCCTAAAGTAATTTTCATGGTAAATAAATGAATGAACATAATCAATACGATCATATTAATATAACAGAGAAAAGGAGAAAAGGAAAAAAAGAGAATATGTAAAAGTAATTGAATTAATATTTATTTACTAGGACAATGATCTTAAAGAGAAAAGGAAAAGCTGGACTCTGGAGACAAGCACACTACGTCAAGAGATGACTAAGCTGAAATCTCAACTTGAATCTGAGGGTCTTAGAACTGAGTCCATTGAAAAAGAGAAGGAGATTCTAATACTGAGTGTCAAGCAGAGAGACTCAGAAATCAAACGATTGCAACAGATGACAAGGTAAAGAATGGTTTGAGAGAGGTTAGCGGTTACACCACGTATTCTTTTGACATGGTTGTTAAAGAATGGGTAAACAATGGGTTGTCTTTGTGCAAAGTTTCTCATGCATTAACCCATTGCATATAGGAAACAGATGATTTCTGTGTTAAGCCTACGAAAATGAGAGGATTCAGTAGTTGACATTCCTGGCGCTCCTGATTATCACCCTGGCTTTAGCATGGCTGCCATTACGGCGCTCTAGCATTTCAAGGAATTAATTCCTGCCAGGTACCCATATACATCACCTGGGTTGAGTGTGGGAAATGTAGATCAATGTCTTGCCAAAGGACATTAGTGCGGCGGCGGGACTCGAACCTTGTGATCCACAGTCCGGTGACCTATCCACTTGACCACAACGCTTCTAAATGAGTGACGTTTGGGGATGAAAAAGTAGTTGCGCACAACAAAGGTCCTATTTATCTATGTGCTACAACATTAGATACCCTTAAAAAAACAGTGGCAAACCACCATGGTTAAAGTGAAGGTTGAGTTCTGGGAAGAGGTGAAAAATAATATGTGAGCGTTATCATTGTTATTATGCAAGTGTGGAAGAACATCAGATAACAAAATGATCCCTGAAAAGCATGGCTCTTCAAATGCCTTCATATTCTAAATATGGCATGTATTAAACAGCATAAAAATTGGGACGGATTATTATGCCACATGTTCGTGTAGGCCAATATACACATTTCTGTGTACAGTGGGTGTAACTTTACTAAGACTGGACCAAATTTCTTATCATTTTGATGATTCTAGAACCTTGCAGTACACACCAATACATAAATGCTTGATGATCAACCTTTTCTGATCAATTTCCACAATGTTTCTTTCACAATGCAATTGCATGACCAGAACTCAACTTCATCTTTAAGTATGGCATATAGATGTGATCAAGCCTTTATGTCTTGTTTTGTTTCTCTCAGGAATATGCAGGGGATCTTATTGAGTGTGGTACCAGAGAAATCCTTGAAATCTTCCATTCCTGGTGAAAGCAAGGAATCTAGACTTGAGAATTGGCTAGAGAATCATCAATCCACCATCAGTACACCAAGAAGCATCAATAGGTAGGTCCTATACGATCACTCTAACACGACAAAAGATATTGAAATATTTCCAATGCACATTTTGTATTTCATGCAGTACAGATCATCTTTAACTCTCATTTAAGTCCAAATGTGATTTGTGTAGTGAACATTCCTGTATGCACTCATAAATAACCATTATTTATATTATATATCTTCAGAAAATCGCCCATATGTAAAAGTACATGTCATTCTACATCTTTATTTCATTCCCCATGGTCATTATATATTACATATTTATTTATTCATTTTCCATTTTCTATTCTTTTCTCATTTTGTTATCCTATATTAAACAGTACCTTACAGTCAATACTATAACTGCACCCGCAAATCTACTGTATATAATACTATAACTGTTGGCTATCATTCTGATCATATTCCTTCTTTCAAGAGTTCGTTTTTCTACCTACCTCTTCCATTATTCACTAGCAACTAGTCCATTAATTCTATCACAACCTCCATCCGATGATGACTGTAATTTAACTCTGTATTATGTTATTTATCCGCACATAAAAATGCATATTTACCTTGGGATTATACAAAGTAGTTTCAGTTATGACAAATTCAAGGTTTGTTGTACCTTGTGTTTAATAAACATGTTACAAAAATGAAGTGCATTATTCTGTAACTTTTGTTTTATTCATGACTGTTTTTAAGAAGTACATTTACATGAACTTCTTGAAATGCCAGAATTTAAAGGCACTATTTCATATTTCTAAATTCTAATGATATCCTGCAATCTACTGTAAACTGTAAATAAAATAATTTGAAAGCTGTTGAAGTATATGAATCTATAGCATGACATGTATTAGTATGCGTAAACTTCATGTTGTATTACTTGCAAAGACTTCTGTTGAAGGAGAAAAAAGGTTATGGAATGTATTACATTTCAACAGGTCGAGGAAAGCATTAATTATTAATCATCACACATTTTTATTAACCTAAAATTAAGTCTTGTGTTATTAGATTTATATTAGTAGTATAAAGTGTCTTTACATAACCTATTATGAAACCTAGTATCAAACAAGGAAATAAAACACTGTATACATGGGTTCTACATGTATATACCTACCAGCCAAAATCCTATTTGACAGAGTGTGTGTAATTGTGTATATTCTGAAAGGAAGCGTGAAGTCAAGAAACTCACATTTATAATGCTGGTAGGATCACACAACAATGGAGTACTAGCTAGTCACATGTTCACTCTTGACAAATTAGGTTTTATTTTATGATTTAGAGTGAAATGTATAAGTACCTATTATGCAGTACTGTTGTCTTAAGTATTTTCATATGTTCTCTCTTGAGTTCTTTTGAGAATGGACAGTTGAGTCATTAAGTGATTTGCTGTTACACAGTGTGCTCTACTATACAGTAGAGTGTAATAGTCAAGTGGTTGGAATACTAGTAGGATATATGTTCAAGCCTCGGCAAGCACATATCACCTTACAGGTCAAGATGTTAAATGTTAAGTACACTCAAACTAAATGTGATGAATAGTTCCTTATCTTGTTCCATATTAATGAAAAGAGGGGTGTGCAAAAGGTTCTCAAACACAGTTCACATTTTGTATGTTTTTTTGAGAGATGAATGCTAGTCTGAATTGTGCAGCAATCATTGTTGCATCATGCCAAGCCAAGCATCATAATCACATTGCCACTTGTGCCTTCCATAGAACACATATCAAACTTATCAAACACACTTGAATGTAAACGCGAAAGTTGGACCAAATTTTCTGAAATCACATATGTAATATATTTATCATCCAAACTGTCTGTAGACCAACTTTAAGCCCAACATGTTTTAAATGGAAAGTTCTTTTATATGAAACAAAACATTAAAATAAAACTTGTCACCACATCTTTTCCTAAACAAGAACCGTCTCTTAATGGATTTCATTTTATATTTGTTGTTTCTCTCTACGCATTTGGGGAGTTGTGTTTCCGGCAGGGTTTTTATTGTAGCTTAGGAGTGGGCCTGTAGAATAGGGACCGATTGGAAAAGGGGGAATCCCTGGTGAATAAATGTATTCATTGTTTATGTTGAGTCGTAGGTTATGAATCAATCACATCACAAGAGTAATGATTGACAATAAAGCCCTATTAGCAGTAATTAGAGTATGAGAACAGCTTCAATCATCAGTGAAGTAGTAGTAGTAGCAGTTTAGGGGTTTTGCATGGATATTCCTATCCAAAACTCTTGATAGAAAATTATAGTGTTATTCTGTCTAAAGATGAAAAGTAACAATGTTCCATTTAATACTATAATTGTTTGTCCTTTTTGTAATTCACAAGCAGTACACTCCATGATAATACCAGTAGTTTCTATATTCAGCTTCAACACCATTGAGCAAAGACAAAGTAATATGAGAGTGAAATGAAATCCAGTGAAGTATGGTTATATAAACAGATCATTTGAGTCTCCATTGATCTGTATATAATGATTCATGTTAGTTTAATAGATCAGCAAGATATTGTAAAACAGCATCTGAGGAACTAACACTTCAACAAGCTCTGCTTCAAGTTAGTTCCTCATTTCTCGTGCTTTTTTTGCTCCATGATATTTCTTTTGCATGAGAAATAAAATCATTTGAATCATATATGGGGGAGGGGGGAATACTTCCACAAGATGCTAGTCTAAGTTGCCTTTAGGCTTCATCTGTCAAGATATTCAACATCAAGGTAATAATTTTCTTTCTTTTAAACTTTAATTAACAAAATCAGCAGTCTTTTGCCTTTGAAAGTGAGACTAATGATTAAGATTTTGAGTACGTACTTAAGAAAAATTAATCACTTTGCATTGTACTAGCAATGTCATGCCTAATTGCAGTTATACAATGATTGTAGTTACTTTCACATATTAACAATATACTACTGGTTGTTATTCTACAGCTTTCATGTACAGTTTATACCCCTGCAATATTGACTAAATGGTGATAATGAACGTATGACAGTAAATGTATTTTTTATTGCTCTGTTAGTATTGTTCTTTGTAATACACATTTTATGTAAAGTGTGCTTCCTTTTTTTTCATCCATTTTACTGCCACTTCTAGTATGCTTTCTTCTCTTCTTCCAACTTTTTTCTTTTTCAAATTTAGGAATGATACGGCGGACAGTCTCCATCAAACAGCATGGAGACGAGGTCAAAGGTCATCACCACCTGACTCCATATCATCCTCATCCTCATCCTCATCGTCTAGAGGGGGTCACCATATCAAGCTCTCATCTCCTGATGCGTTACACAGAGATGATTGGAGGAAGATAGTCTCTGATCAACGAGGCTCTCTGGAAGATCATCTCGTTATTAGTGGAGGAGGGGAAAGACATAAATCATCTCAAATAGAAGCTACATTTGGTGCTGATGGACGATGTGATGATTTAGACTCCACCCTTGTCGAAGATACTTTAGATGTTGATGGGACTGCGTATATGAGCTTTGCTGATCCTCAACTTGGCAGCAGAAAGCCATGGATATTTCAGGCATCTCATAGACCTTCACCTGGTGGTGGTGGTATACCTAGCTGGGTAGAAAAAGAGTTATCACCAGCTACAAAGTCAGAAAGAAAGCACACTGGCAGTGACAAGACCGTTCATGTTCCTGATAGCCTAGGTAGGACAGGGAATGAGAATTATATGAGATCACCACCACCACCACCACCATATAAAGGGAGAATTGATTCAAGGTTGAGAAAGAGTGAAGAAGAAGCTATAGCCTCAGAGAGAGACCTTGGTAGAATATTCAATGCAGCAGAAGTAGGTTCGGTTGTATCTGAATCTACAATATCATCCATAGCATCACAGTATGAGGCTCAGTTTCAAGTGGGTTTATCAAAGCTTGATGATGATATTGCAAGACTACAGCGGAACTTAAAGGGATTAGTTCAAAGATAATACATCGTTAAAAATTGCAAATGATATTTTCTCTTTTGAATTCTTACAACATTGTGTTTCTTATTTATCATAGACTCATAGAAATATGTTATACAGTTAAATATCAAATCCTAGTTTTATGTGAATCAATCCTGTTTTCATGTATTTTGTTTATATTTAAACCAAAGATATGAGTTGAAATGAGCCTGTATGTCTCTCAGTATGTTTCTCCATGTTAGAATTATCAAACACAATCACACATTTCTTGAGGACTTCTTGCCTTTTAATATAAATAGTTATACAGTTGCTTGGAGGATAGTATAATACATTATCAATTTACTTTTATTTCCATCTTCCTTTCTGCAGAGAACTTGATCTTAGATTGTCAATTAGCTTGACATTCTATTCTTGTATTTGAATTGAATTCATTATCTTTAATGGAATAGTACATTAATATTTTGTTTTGCATAAAAAATATTTTATTGATTGGTCATTGTATTCATTCTCTATATGACTATATCCCTTTGCCATTCAAACAATTTCTATGTCACTTGATATAATTCTCTTTAATTATTTACTACACCCCATCCAAGATGAATACATTTTTAGTACCAGTATATGTATAATTCACTATGTACCCCCCCCCCCTGGTAATTTATATATTCTGAAATAAGTTTCTTGACAAACTTGCAATTCTATAAATAAATCATATATTATACAAATATACAATGACACTCGAGGATCTAGCTGAAACTATTCGCATCGAAGGAACATGACTAGTACTATTCTCCCGAGGGCCATCGGCCCGAGGGAGAAAAGTACTAATGATGTTCCTGAGTGCAAATAGTTTTAGCTTGTTCCGAGAATGAGTCATTTTATATTTGTTTTATATCCCTTCCATCTGTATTATTCCCTGTACACTTCTGTAATAACATGAACCTTATACTCACATTCACATCTACATTCAGATCGAAAAGAAATAAAGAAAATTGCACGGCTCAAATGAAACATTGAAGGATGTAAAAATGTTTAGTTGGCGCTAGTGTAATGCAGTTATCGCACAGCGTTAATTGCATATTAATGGCTTGCATGAGCGCCGTGACACCGCGGGGGTTGACCGCGCAGAGGCATTTGAAATCATGTACGTGCTCGCTGGGAAAACGCATAGTTCAAGAATATGCGTTTTTTTATTGTGACGTCACGCATAGTACCTTTTTCTCCCTAGGGAAAAAAAGGTACTATGCGTGACGTCATCAATAAAAAGGTACTATTTCGATGTAGGCGGCAGGAAACGTCTTTTATAGTAAAACTATTCATTTTCTTGTTGTGTACACTCCTAATGCAACAATCTTAAGATAAGGGATATAAAATATTATAGATAGAGAATTATAAGTGTTTTGTGACTAGGATTCTATGTATTGCAATAATGTGTAAGGAAGGGCGCAGTTTGTGGGAGTCCTCCACTAGACAACTTCTTGAATATTGTGATGTCATTGGTTGTTTTTCTGTACTGGATTTGAATTCTTCTAATATTGTCCCTATTAGTGTCATTGATTATACAGAGATGTGTTATTAAATACATTTAGATGATTTAACAGAGAGCATTATCTGAAATATGTTTTGGTAAATCCCAGTCTGTTGATTTGTAATGCCAATCGTCCTAATTAGCTATTCTCATGAAAATGAAAGTTTTTGTTCTAAGCCATTTCCCTTTACCCCTATATTTTGGTGCCATGCTTTCACTGCTGGTGATATTGTATTCATCAATAAAAGTTTGTCTGAAACTGCAATATTGTTAATGACCTAATTTCTTCCTGGTACATATACATATGGGCTTGTGAAAAGATTCTGCAAGTTAGTGCAAGGCATTTCCACATCTGAAAAATATGCCAAATTAAAGAAAAACAGATTCCGCAATAATGTTAATTTTTAGCAATTATGTTGACAATATGGAGCAGAACACAACATTTCAAGGAGTTTTCTAAATGAGATGTTTAGAAGATAGAACACAAAAATATGCCCAAACTACAAGTTAATTCAGCCTTCCAAGTGTAGAGAACTGTATTTTAATTTTTTTATTTATGATATACAGTAACATTATTTATAAGTCTATCCAGGGACGTGATAGAGAAGGACTGGAATCAAGCCGCTCTCCTTTGACCCCATGCTCCAAGCCGCCGAAAAGTTATGCGCTTATCTGCAACTGTTGACCAGCTGGTGAGATAAAAGAGCGCATGAAATTTCAGGATTTAGAATTCCTACATCAGAAAATGGTATCACAACTGTTCGCTGTCCCTTCCAATGATTTCTCATCCATTGTTGAATGTGTAAAGAGTAGAACAAGCGAACACAAACTTGTGTAATTTCATCCTTTTTTAAACTTGAAAAATACAAAAAACACGCGAAAACACGCATTAGCAAACTTAATGTTCTTGAAGATTGTAAATCATGGATCAAATAACGGGACATTAAAGCATGCACAAATTAGCGCATCATCCTAAAATATTGAGTTTTTGACAGGATGTAATTTTTCTTTTACCAAATCTGGCACACAAATTAAAGGAAGGACGGAGTTCTAAATTTGAAAATTTGTTTGATGCACTATTCCCAATAATATCCCAATATAAAGTTTTTGATTTGCACTGAAATTTTGCCGGTTATTTAATATTTTGTAATAAATGTATAACTGGTGCCTGGCTTCCGAAAATCCCCGCAGTGGAAGCGCGGTTCGGAGCATGGATCTTCAAAGCCAAGTGGAATGTTACACATCCCATTGTTACGCTTTAGAACTCAAGAATGTGTTTGCATAAATTACAAGAGTTACGCCTCCTGTTCTTTCACCTCCCTGGTCTATCATTAGACTTTACAATATTAATTTTATCAGTGCAGTGGGGTGGTACAATAATCAGTGCCATGGAAAGGTATAGCAGAATAAGCTATGTAAAGTCTCTTACTGCTCATGATGAATGGCCTTGGCCCTAACATATACAGTAACAAGATACAATCTCATATCATATGATGCTATTCCATTACACCAGCACATTTTGCATTGTCTTAAAACGGGATTCCCCTGGCCAAAGTTTTAGAGGAAGGAAGTAATGCAATAAAAGGGAACTTGAAGAAAGGAGTATGCTGCAGAGGGCGAGAGAGAATGAGAGATAGAGAGAGAGAGGGGGGGAGACAGACAGAGAGAGAAAGAGAGAGAAAGAAAGAGACAGACGTAGAGATAGAGAAAAATAGAGGGGGGGGGGGGGGCTCTTTATTCCCATGGCCGATCGACATGTGTGCTGCCACACACAACAGCTACAAAATATTGCTTATGCGATCTTTTATATACTAATAATGAAATTAATACCTCAAAAAAGTGCAATGACGAGACAGAAGAACGTCCATGACTAGAAATATCTGAATACCGGTATACGTGCATGAACACTGTTATTTACACAATTTTGGCATAAACATTACACCTTAATGACAATGCAAATGAAGTCACGAGGTTTAGGGCATGACGTCATTCGATCCGTGAATCATAAACCTGAAAATAACTCTACACAAGCATGAGTTCATGATCATTTGACGTTATTATTATGTTGATTATAGAAATATGATATATCATGATTTTCTCATTACATTATTTACAACTTTTACTGAATGAATTAAGATGTACCAAATGTCATAATTGATATTAATATATTATGTTCCATTATTTTATTATCCAAGAATTCTTTCTTTTTGTCTGAAATATGTATTATGAGTTCAGTGGAGATGAATTAGTTCTCCGTGTTAGGATAGCACAATGCACGACATAAATATACAATGTATGCGCAGGAAGGTGTAAGAGCAAACTGCCCGTCTAATCTAGTGCAGCCCCCAGAGATCGAGGTGATCAAGGGTTACTCGTTTTTCCGAAGGTTCATTTTTTCGAAGGTTCATAATTCCGAAACGCAAATCTACCCTGCCAGAGGGTTCATAATTCTGTAGGTTCGTAATCATAAACAAAAAACGATACAGGGTTCTATAACAAAAAATTGGAATTACGAACCTTGTAGCCGCCATACATGTAAACAAATAATGGGGCTTATGATAATCAAAGTTCACGGACACAAACCTCTAACTATAAGTTCGGGAAATGGTTATTCCCCTGTGATGTAATGGTTTAAAAAAAAAAACACATAGAAATTCCATACTTTCTTTATAAATTATGATGGCAATTCTAATCATTTCATGCCGCGATTAACTATAATGTAGTTCACTTCTCAGTAGTTGATACACCTATGCAATTAAGCAGCCATTAAGGGTGACACTTTTTGTCATTAGTTTAGTTTGTTTCTTCATTAAAAAAATCACCCTCGTCATCAGACGGCCGGCCTATAAGAAGGCCTAGTGATACATATAGTCATGAAGAATTTGACATGGCCGGTAACATAGTATAAATATAACATAATCACACACACATAAAACAAAATGCATGTATTGTATTGTATTGTATTTATTAAACTTCATTGATGTACATCAATATTCTGTTTATAAACAAAATTATAATCATTTTACAATGTAATGTAACAATCAATATTCTGTTTGGGAACATAATCTACATCATATAAGTCAATTTACAATGTCATGTAACATATCAATATTCTGTAAACATAATATACCGTATAAATCAATATACAATGCAGTATTTATATCAAAACAAAAGGAGAATTATATTCAGCAGAAACACTCTTTTTTCTTTTGGTAATAACATGACATAATGCATAGTAATATAATGTACCATAAAACACCCGAAAATTTAGATATATAAAACATAATACAGCACTTTTCTAAATAAATTATAAGTCATGCAATACAAAATAGGTATTACAGCGTAATAAAGGTTTTATGTACATGTATTATGTATGTATGTATACTTATATTGGGGTTGCTAGGCGACATATTGAATAGAACTATAACAAAGCTCGATCGGGCACTGTTCTGAAAATTGTCAAAATTAATACCGTAACAGTAAAATTGCCGAATCAGAAAGAGAAAGCACAAAACACATATTTATAGTCATCCTTCAAATAAACCACAAGATATTTATATAAAGAAAGATTTATATTTCTGATTTGCGTAGGAAAATAAGTGTTCTCTATTTGCACATCTCGAACACTCGGCAGCTAAATGGAGTATGATTAAGTTTAAAGGCATATAGCTCGCAAATTGCAAACAAAGGGTAATTCAGAATTGCACTACACATATAGGAGTAGCAGTGAATTCTTTCTCTATACAGAACTACATCGGTGTCTATACATATCTTTTGGCAGTGTTTGTGAGGGAGTCTCTATCGACAAGATCATTCAAAATGGCGTTAGTAGGAATGAGAGGAATGGCACGGATCAAGTACTGCATGTTTTTCTTCACTTTTGTATTTCTCGTAAGTAATTTTAGACCCCCAAAAATGAAACGAGTCGGCAGGGAGCCGAGGTTAAAGGTATTGGTGGTTACAAGTGTGGCAGACAATGAACCCGACAAGCCTCGTTCATAATTATGTGACCCTGCGTGCAGTTCATATTCACTAATGCATTCGCAAACATGTATTATTTATGTTATAAGATGGATCTACAATAATGAGTATAAAGTCGGGGAAATGACGGTTGTTATCACCAAATGCACTCCCCGTGCAATGATACGGTTATACAAAAAATGCACGCACACGTGATCCATGCATTTCGACGCTTCTCATTGGCTACATCAGTCTTGAACCCATTTTCTTATTTACTTATCTTGTTAGCCAAAAGGGCATTATATCATATCAATTTACATAGAATCAATGCCTTGCTGGTTCTGATCAGGTTGGTTCTTGGTAGGATTCCTCCAAAAGACGCCGTAAAGGTGTTTAAACTGGAGGTGTGTCGTTGTGTGCGGCCACCAACTTAAGGAGCTGGTTTTAAGTTGGTTTTAAGCGCAGATTTCAAAGTATTTAAGGAAGGTTGGGCTACAAATGAGGGGGAAAGACTGTTCCAGTCCTTAACTGTCCTTGGGAAGAATGAGTAAGCGTATGCGTCCGTCCTGACTTTGTTGATTTAGAATTGTTGGTCATGGCCCCGTCTTGTTCGTTCTATGACAACATTCCAAACAACTCATTGCAATCAGCTCAGGTCATTCCTTTAACAAAACTACTGCCAAATAGCGAGTTAACAATACAAAATAATGCGATCATCGAAGTTTACCGACAGCCCCAAAGACCGACAAACCAAAGATAATATACGTCAGACTGTATAATAATAGAAGACGAACGTTTCGAAAGGTCCAAGAAACTGACAACACAAAGGAACAGATGATAATATATATATACGGGAAGATATTATTATAGAAGAATAAAGTCGGTCCCCTGGGCTGTATTTGCCAATGAATTATTTTCGAAATGTAGATCTATGAAGTAACTGGATAATCATTTACAGAATCAGTTGTATATACGGTTCGCCTTAATTGGTCTCTTTTATTGCAGATCGTGGGTATTGGTATAATCACTGCAGGCTTCCTAACCCTCACCGTCTACCAGGAGTATGTTGACTTCACTAATAATTCAGGGAAAGCTATACCTGCACTTCTCATCACAGTCGGTTTCATCATCATGTTCGTCTCATTCTTAGGATGCTGTGGGGCTTTCAAGGAGAGCTATAGTATGCTGAGAACGGTAATATTCTTTTGCTTTCTCGGTCCTCTGTACTCTCTAAAATTTGAGGGATAATCCGCCTCGGATATTGAAGGGCAAGTACACTCTAAAAATAACTTACTTTCAATAAAAGCAGAAAAATCAGAGAAACCAATCAAAACAAGTTTGAGCAAAATCGGATAACTAATAAGAAAGTTATGAATTTTTGAAAAAGTATATAAAATTATGGAACAATGAGAATCACAACACGAATCGCCAAGATGGTTATCAGTTTATGACGTCATGTTCTCACAACTTATCAATTGCTTTACATAGTTTAATCCCATTAATTTCTCTTTTTATCCCCCAAAACATGATTTCCCCATGCCTTTGCCTAGGTTATATGATTTGTATCATATTGCGTGCATGACATTTCCCCAAAACTTTTATGAATTTTTAGGAATTGATACTATTTTCTGAATATTGTATTTCATAATTATTTATTTTTATATAAATAGTTAATCAAAATTCATTTTTTTAATGATTTAACTGGTCAAAAATTACTCTTTATTTGTGCATCCACACAGACACATATTACTAACAATCTAACTTGGATGCTGGTGTGAAGAAATAAGATTCTTAGGGTGAAAATAGGATTATATTATCAATATACAGAAAATAATTAGTGGATAGTGAGGACCATACGTCTCAGACTCATGAGTGAGTTGCCAATTTGTGTAGTGATTTTCAAAGTTTTTCATGTCATTAAAAATTCATAACTTTCTTATTAGTTATCCGATTTTGCTCAAACTTTTTTTGATTGGTTTGTCTGATTTTTCTGATTCTATTGAAATGAAGTTATTTTTCGAGTGGACATGGGCTTTTAAGTTGGTTCCAATTATATCAGAACATTGAGAGGAACAGGCCAGTGAACGGTTGAGCAATTTCCGATTAGGAATAAGAAAGTTATGAATTTTTAAAGCTGTGATCAATCTAACACAAATTGGCAATTCTGTGACGTGTCTTGCGAGGTCCCCTCCCATTTGCTCTGTACTTACACAAAACAACAACAACAAAATCAGATATTTTGAATCTTACATGCACCCTAAATATAATTATAGTAAATATGTTTTTATAGGCCTACAACCCCTGAATGGGAAAAATCTATTCCGTGATCAATAACGAAGAAAATCAAAGTTTATGAAATGTTATGTTATCAGTTCAAAGCCGACGATATTGAAATACTCCGTCAAAATAAAGCGGTTCCACTCGTCAGAAAGAGCTACCAATGCACTCTGACAAGCAATTTGTTTCCATTATGTCGTATACAAATCTTATGTTATTTTTTGGTAAACAAGTTTCAGGAGTTATGCTTTGTTTCTATTGTTTTTCTCCTTAACCTTGTATATTGTTTATTCTTTCTTAATGTTTATGTTTTATGTTTTATTATTGTAATGTTTTAATGTTTTTTATGTCTTTTTTATTGTACAGAAAGGTCCCCTTGGAAGAGCAATATTCGTTATTGAAAGGGCTACCCTAAATAAATAAATGAATAAATCATGGTACTTCTAATCGTGGGGCCGTTTTAGGAAGTAATATGTTTTCATTGAACATCTTTATAGTATGTTTTCATCATGGTCCTTCTTCTGATCCTGGAGCTTGCTGCCGGTATCATGGGTTATGTCCTTCGTGATGACATTGATAAGCTGGTCGGTGAGAATATGACTGAACTTCAGATAAAATATAGCTCAACTACTTCAGCTCAACGAATCTTCGATAGCCTACAGCAGAACGTGAGTAAAATCCTGTTTCCGAATCAAACAGTCGAAGTAAAATCAACTTTTTCACTAGGGCGGCGCCGAGGGGTGCATAAACATAGCCACTCCCAGTCCCCCTTGGCTCACAACGTACTGGAGAATCATCCGTTCCTGTGATGTACGAAGAAAACGGGTTAATACATTTTATTTGAGACGCTGACTATAATTTTCTCACCCTCATCGATCAATGTGGTTGTTGAATCGTCTACCACCACGTTCCTTCCGGATACTTTGAATTACTTTAGTTTTGATATTTTCCTTATTATTTTCATTCCAAAAAGTAAACGGGCGGCTTGCCGTCTCGAGTACCACACATACTGAGCTTGATACGGGGGGGGGGGGGGGGGGGGGGTGGTGGCATTGTACCGCTCTGTTTTACGGAAACGGAAACCTGGATCTGCCCCATATCATTTTGAAAAATGAAAACCAACAAAGAGAAAATAAAATAAAAAATGACATAAAAGGCTGTAACAAATCTATTTGGTTAAACTTTTACTGTTATAATTATAACCGTGTAACTGTTTTACTACAACTCTCTATAAGTTGAATGTAGATTATAAGGCTTTATAAAATGATGTTTAATCCTAACTCCGTATTATTCTCTTATGTGTGATAAAGCTGAAATGTTGCGGGGTTGATAACTACACTGATTGGATGGGCTGGATACCTGATCAACGCGACCTTGTTCCTTATTCATGCTGTAAAACACCTGATACTCCGGGATGTCATATCATTGGCTCAGCTACATTGGATATATATACAGACGTAAGAATTGAGCTTATCAAGTATACAGAGGCGTAGCGTGCGTCCACCTTATGATGGGGGCATTGGAACGATGACCGGGATGGGGGACCTGTCTTCCTCGGAAAATGAAGCGTCTTTTATTCTTGTCCTTATCCATTCCCTTTCTCTCTATCATCGCCCTTTCATCTTTCCATACTTTCTTCACCTATCAATAGGGGAGGGGGGGGGGGGGGCGGGCGGGCGCCTTCGTGACTCCTAGTCCCTGCATGTATCTCTCTTTATAAAAAAAAGGTGAATTTTCACTCTTTTTTCACTTTCTTGGGAGTGACGTCCGTGATCACTTGTTTAGGAGTGAAAATCGATTGATTTTAGAGTGCTCTCTAAGAAGAAAAGAGTGAATGTTCACTCTATTTTCACTACATTTTCACTCTCCATAGGAGTGACGTCCGTGATCACTCGATTTTTTTTTAGAGAGTTATAGATTATGATAATACTTAAGCTGTGGTAGTTTTCAACCTCTTCACGCGGGACCACTATGGTATGTTGATGGATGAAGGCAGGCGCGGATCCAGGATTTCTTAGGGGAGGGGGCCCAACTTTCTTCATTTTTTTTTGCTCCCGAAAATTTGAAAATCGCGCCGGCCGAAAAGTCGCTCAGTGGGGGGGGGGGGGGGGGGGGGGGGGGGGGGGGTAGTGAACACATTTTTTTTTTTTTTTTTGGTCCTCGAAAATTTTTCGATTTGCACCCCCCCCTTGAGCGCCAGGGGGGGGGGCCCAACCCCCAAAAAAGGTAAAAATCACGTGATTTTACATGATTTTTTTCTCAAGGGGGGGGGCCCGGGCCCCCCGGGGCCCCCCCCCCTGGATCCGCCACTGGATGAAGGCTCTTGAGTCTCGTATGAGAGGTCTAGGGTTCGATCCCTGCCAAACATCAGTGGACAAGATATTTTCCCCACGTTTGTCCCTGTCGACCCAAGTGTTTATGGTGAGGTAATATAAGAAATAGTGAATACTTGTTCGGTTACTCCAGGTTAAGAAGACCAAATTATCTCACTTTGAACAGAGCATCAATCTCTAATAGTACGTATTCCAAGTCTTTATCTTTCCTCCATGAACCGTCATTTCGTATTAGGGAACGGCTGACAAGATCGCACGAAATTTTGCAACTGGTAAAACAAAAAAAAACAAAAAAAAGATAATAATAATGAAGGAAAAAAGTGGTCCCCAGATTTCACAATATTTGGACAGTGTGATCGTCCAATTTTTACATGTTGTGCCGACAGATGTTCCAATAATTTTTTTAACAAGCCATGTTTCAAAACTTCAATTTCAAAATGTTCAGAATTGACACATCGTGACTGATTGACCACCGAGTCCAATGTTTTCAATATATAGACACACAATGGTGTAATCTTTAAAATGTGATTCCTCTTTGCTTCTAAGGTGGAAGGTCTCTTGAACTTAGATCAAAATGTGACTTATTAGGGAAGTATATTATACGCATGCGTAACGAACTTAATCATTCCCTGATTTGTTTTGTGTTTTATTTCAGCCGTGCCACTCCGCAGTCAAAGATATACTGATTAATCAGACTGTACTCATTGCAGGAGTTGCCATTGGTGTGGCCGTTCTTAATGTGAGTGCATCTCAGGTTTATGCTCGCTTTCTATTTTAAAAAAAATCCTCTAAAAATACTCAGAGTCTAATCAGAGCTTCTCCGACGTAGCAACAGCAAAAATATACTAATATTGGCATATATTACAGGAGAAACACACGCCTACACTGCAAATTCGTTGTGTAATGACTTTACACAACATTGGGCGGTTCACTCCTAACACAGGGGTTATGTTAAGTTGTGTAAAAGAAAATTACACAACTTTACACTGCAAATTCGTTGTGTAAAGTTGTGTAATTTGTGCGTACACAACTTACCATAACCCATGTGTATAAAGGAGTGAACCGCCCAATATTGTGTAACGTCGTTATACTGCGAATTTGCAGTGTACAATATTTTTTGAGCGTATTACAAAAATACTATATTGTGTTATTTTAAGCGTTGAAATCAGAAAAATGCCAGTAACTGGGAGGCGACAATAATAATGTTATGCCAATAAAAGAGAAAAAAGGTCAGTGTGTGATACAGGGGGCAAAGGGCAATTTCTTCCTCAGATTTGCTTTTGAATCTGCTAATGACCGTTTACTGTCGTTGTCTCTGCATCCATAAATCTATTTTGAACGTGGTTCTATATCGACAATACTTCTTAAGGAATCCGGATTGTATATCTGACTCCAAGACCCATATTCTACTCAAATTAAAATCCGACGCTCGTTCAAAATCGGGTTTAACAACTGGGAAGTTCTGGGAAGTTAGTCTCAGGTCTAAATATTTTAGATCAGAGTCGGTATTATGACCATGGATGCAAACCTTTACTGATATCTTTGACCTTGTATTCTCATGTTTATTTCAGATCTTGTGTATCGTACTAGCATGCTGCCTCATGAAGAAGGCCAAGGAGCTAGCTAGTTACGCCATCTAGACTATTATATTATTATTGGACTTTCAAATAACACCTTTGTGTAAAAAATATTTTCTTTAAAGTCATTTTGGCTTTTTGCAACATTATTCCTTATGTATTATGTTTCAATGTAAAAAGAGCAATGTTTTCAGGCAAAGCTTCATAAAAAAGTATACCTGATGTAACTAAAAGAAGGTTTGACTGTAATAGTTGTATAACTTTATATAAAGGACCGACAGTATGCCTTTACTATACGTAGCTATCGTCTGTTTTCTATTTTTATGGTTATATATAAGTTTATACTCGATGATGTAATCATTGCGAATTGTCTATTACCAAAATTATGTCTTTCAAAATAGATATACATTGTGATTATATTATACATGTAAACAAATTTATTCATATATTCGATTGAAATATGTGATTTTGATGTCATAAAAATTGGCCAATATTTGTAATGTCATGCAAGTCGATACTTATTAGCATCATCATCCTTCTTTTCATCAGAATCTTCTGAAATCATGGATAGATATGAAAGAATGTGTTAAAACAGAAGAGAGATACAAAGGGAATGAAATATTGTATAATAATAATTGTATCAACTAGAAGGTCAAACCTTATTTGAGGAAACTTTGTTTACAAAAAATATATATCGACTTCATCACATTTGTGATGAAAATGGAGAATTGAAACCTGAAGCTCATTTTATAATGTTATAGGTTTGAGCAGAGTGGAAATTGATAAAGTAAACAAAATTTGTAAAGTAGCCCTTTATGAATGGAAACAAAATGTTCAACCTTTAAGAAATTAAATTCACACTGGCTTTAGTTTAGAATTTATTTTTTCAAAGAAAGTGTTTACATTTGAAGATTTAACTGCAAAAATGGTATATAAGAGTCAAATTAAGAAGAATGTAGAAACAAACTCGGCAGGCCGCAATTTAATGTCACTTTGTAATATTTTAAGAAAAGAAGTAGAAAAGATATTTGTTCAACCAAGAATGTGTACCTTAAATAGTAAACAGCGAGAATTTCAGTTCAAACTGTTGCATGAGATTTTATATACAAATCATCATTTACATAGATTCAGGTTTCTTGAAAATGGGTTGTGCTCATTTTGCAAAAAATTTGAAGAAACTTATTAACATGACTTTTTTTGTATTCTTTGAATGTAAGGAAGTCTGGGGAAATTGTGCAGATAGACTTAATTTACCAATTCTGAAGAAATTATCCTGGAAAGAAATTCATATAGGAATAGATGACAGTACTTTAAAAACAGAGCAATTATTGAACCACATTTTGATTTATGATTTTCCACAGTAGAGAGAAGAAAAACCCTCCAAAAGCAAAAGAAATAGATTATAGATTATTGGAAAATAGAAATGAAGAGAAAAAACTTTCATTGGAAAGAGACACCCTTTCAATTCATTTAAGGAAATGGGAAGCCTTGCAAAGTTTAGAATAAATGTTTTCTGTTTTTAATTTTCTCAATATACAACTTCTAGACTCTCCTCTCTTCTCTAATCTCTACCCTTGCTTCATTTTTTTTTTTTTTTTCCCTTCTTTTTTTTAATATATTTTTTTTCTTTCTCTTTTTTCTTCTTCTTTTTCTTTTGTTTGTTTGTTCGTTCTATGTTGGTGTGTGTTTTGTATACTGTTGTTCTTGTTATGTGTTTAAATGTTGTGTGGGGCGGGGGTAGTAGGTGCTATCTAGCTCTTTCTCTTCTTATTTTTGTTATTATTTATCTTTTTTAATATTTTTTATCATAACCCTTCTTTTTTTTCTCTGAAGGAAATTTAAGAGGAAAAAAAAACATTGTGGAAAAGAAAAGAAATAATTTGAAATTTATAAGCAAACTGGTCGAGAAAATAATACAAAATTTATTTGCGATTTTTTTAAAAATGTGAAAATATAATTTTGTTTTTATGTGAATATTTTTCATCTGTAAATGTGTAACTTTATTTGTAACCTTGTATGTAAATGTAAAAGTTCACTTGCAAATTTATTTAGACCTATGTGAAGATTCTTTTGTTATTTTGTATACAATGTTATAAATTATGTACAATTTAGTGAGAGAAATGAATAAAAACCTATGAAAACAAAAATCATAAATATTGTAATCGATGATGATATTCCAGTTTTATAAATAAATTGAAATTTCGAGTATTACTCTTGCAGAGAAGCCAAGATGCATGTGTTTCATTTCATTGTGCACTATTATACAGTGCGTATAACAAAATGTACCCAAGTTTGGTAGCTTCTAATTAAAACGTTTATACCCTGTGTGACGTAGATCCATAATTCAAGGTGAGGGGAACTAAATACCCTACCTGTCTAACGATACCATATTCATTATTGTACTGCCATTAGACTGAGCAGGAGGCTTTTTAAAAAGCATTGTCAAAATCATCCGGTACCAAGTTTAGGCTAAAGCAGTGAATGTGTTCAAAAGCCATTATGTGTGTTTTACGTCATTCCAATAAACAATTACTCACGTGTTTACATTGATTATTAGGCAGTTGAAAAGAAAAGATGTTAATATGAACTCAAACTCAAGTAAATGCTTATTGCGAGGAAATTTTATGATATTCTCTTCGTTATGATGATTACAAACTTGAGTTCATTCGCACCCCTTGTTAAGGCAACCCTTCTTATTGAGTTGTAAAAAAAGGAATAAAGTTTATTTGGGACGATATCTTTTTTATGAAAGTCTACTGTCAATTTTGTTTATACTATCATCATTATGTCATGTTATTACTAAAAGAAAAAAGAGTGTTTCTGCTGGATATAATTTTCCTTCTGTTTTGCTATAAACACTGCATTGTAAATTGATTTATACGGTGTATAATATGTTAACAGAATATTGATTTGTTACATTACATTGTAAATTGACTTATGACATGTTTCCAAACAGAATATTGATTTGTCACATTACATTGTAAAATGATTTATATGTTTATAAACAGAATATTGATGTACATCAATGAAGTTTAATAAATACAATACACATACATACAGGGGCGTACACAGGATTTTTTCAAGGGGGGGGGTTTTAAAATATTTTGCTCCCGAAAATTCGAAAATCGCGCCGGCCGAAAAGTCGCTCAGTGGGGGGGGGGGGGGGGGGGGGGGGGGGGGGGGGGGGGGGGGGGGGTAAGCGGACGCTTTTTTTTTTTTTTTTGGTCTCGAAATTTCAAAATTTGACATTTTTCTTCGTTGGGGGGGGGGGTAAGGTCACCTCATTTAGGTTAGCCGTGGGTATAATTTTTTTTTTTTTTTTTTTTTTTTTTTTTAGTAATAAAAAAAAAAAAAAAAAAAAAAAAAAAAAGGGGGGGGGGGGGGGGTTTTAGGTTTTTTTAGGGGGGGTTTACATACATAAAAATACCAAAGGGGGGGGGTTTGAACCCCCAAAACCACCCCCCTGCGTACGCCCCTGCATACATACATCATAACCATGTTTTATTTCTTTCATTTTGGTTTAGTAACCTTTGAGTTTTCATTCGCTATTTGGAATCAATCCTTATAATTATGCTCCTTACGCGTGTGAAATGGCGCAACGGACAAGACTGAGTGTGAACAGAGATAATTTAGATATTATTAGACAATAAGTTAGTAGGCTGTTTAAAATAATTAAAGTTTATCCTATGGATTGAAACAAGGTTCTGTGAAAGCCTAGATACATTGCACCATTATAAACAATGAAGCAAGAGGCATATGGCCTGACCGTCAACATTCATTCCATGCATCAACCCAAACTCTGGTATATACAGGGCGGTTTTGACAACACATTATTTTTAAAGACCCTGCATGGTGCTCAGTCGCCCGTGGCAGAAATATTATGAATATAGGTAATCATTGGATAGAAAACAAGTTACTCTTCATCATGAAATAGATATTCAAATTGTATGCATACTTTTTAAATAGAAGTGGTTCTTGACATCCCGAAAGCTTGCCCGTGTATTTCCCGACATGGCAACAAGTAATGTATGCAGACTGGATTCCAAGTATTGCATTGTTCATTAACAGGTAAATGGATAACTGTTCACTAGCTCCATTTGCATGAAAGATACTTCCATAAATTTGAATGTTAGTAAACCGGTCTATTGTGTAATCTATATACACTGACCTTTTTTTAGTTTGATTGAAGATTCTTTATGAAATATGTTCTCATTACCTTTGGTAGTATTCTACAGCTTGATAATTTTTTCATCACGTTAATGCTCAGATTGTAGGCCGAATGATGATATGATTTTTGACGTGCTTTAATTACTGCAGAATACAGTGAGAGGATTGAATTGAATAATTTCACAGGACGGGAACAATAATTTTAGAGCAAGACCGGTAACGCATTACGTTTTGCGGAATCTCAACGCATTTATTGGGAAATAGGAAAAAGGGAAATAGATGATTGTGAATAAAAACAGATCAAATGATAACATAAATTAAATTATCGATCAGTACTAGAGCCGGAGTTTCCGACCCACGGAACCCCCTTCCAGTGTTGTTTCAAAGATTGGAAGTAGATGGCTTTTGTAATACTTACCATGCCATTCTATCGTGTATTCATTTTATGAATAAGAAATTACATAATTTCTCTTTTAATATGGTTATCTGAAGCCGTCTTTTAACGTTGCTCATTAGTGACAGTTCTGTCCGGACTCAAATTTGTTCAGTGTTGGAAATTTTCGGCTGACTGATTTTACACCACTTATGAAAATATGTCGCTATATGCCCCATCAGTGAAATATAAAACGGGAAAAGGAAACATACTATATGTAACAAAAAGTGATAAAAGTATCATGAGGACATAATGACAGGGATCATCAAAGAGTTGGGAAGGGTGAGGAAGATGAGGGAAAAGAGAAGGCACATTTTATAGTAACAACCATATATAGTAGATCGGTGTTTTTCCTCTTTCAATGAGCTAACAGAATTTGCATGTACCGTGGGGGGGGGGGGGGGGGGGGGAGGCCCAGGCAGTGGTATAATTTGTCTTTTTAACATGTATCAAATTATTAGATACATTGAAATTGTATGTTATTTAATAATAAATTCTGATTAAGTTTGATTTGGTATGATTTTAGTTTGTGTATGATGGAGAGTGAGAGAGGCGCGGGGGCGGAAAAGGAGGGCTATCGGGATAAGAAGACCGTATGAAAAAATAAGCATTATCATGCGAATTTACTCATGCATGTTTTTGTTAGTAATTTCAATATATCTCTTACGTAAGATATTAAAATTAATATTTTTTAAGTAGGTGGATTATAACAATACAAGGTGTTACCGATCTGCATGTGACAATGAATGAGCTGAGATATTGTACGAAAAGTTCTAAAAAAAGTATATGACGTAGCGATGAAAGATCACGGGTTGTTGGTATCTCACGGGTTGAGGCGCAATCATTTTTAGCTAGGTGCTCGACCCATTAACGATCACATCTCCAAATAAAAGCCATGGTTTTACATAATTCACACACACGTATACCTAAGATTATATTGTTGTGAAATAAATATTCATCAAGAGTGAATAAGGAATGATATCGATGTTAATGATAAAGATCTACATTTCTGTTTTTGCGTATGAAATTTGAGCACTTTGGTTGCTCCTAAGCACGCGACGTGCGCGTCGAAACGACCTGAATGTTTGTTTATTGTATTTGTGCAGAGACTGTGTCAGATCAGTGGTGTAAAAATAGCGTGTATGCAGCTAGCTAGCGATCTGTGATACGGGAAGACGGGCGACACGTAGAATCAGTGTTCCGGCAGAATTTCAAGACGACAGAACCACTTTGGCGTACCTATTTCTCTCCTCAAAGGAATTGTTGATTTACAAGAGAACTCAAGATGGTGGAAGGAACAGCATCATGCATCAAATATTTGATGTTCTTCTTCAACTTCATTTTTTTCGTAAGTATTTTTACTTGTTAATGTTAGCCTAGACCTAGATCTAAGTTAGATCTAGAATTTCTAGACCTATGCTAGATTTTATGTTACGATACTGAGTCAGTGATAGGCCTACTGACTATCTGGACTGTAGTTTAGCGATAGACCTAGCTAGAGCCTAGACTCTAGGTCTAGATTATAACAGTATCAGTGATACTGATATGATAGTGAGATACTGATACTTTCTTTCAGTTTCACAGCACGGCCCTTGCCTTAGCTCAGCTCAGTCGTACTTTCTGAGTTAGACCGAAAATGTCTCAGTCTGTCTCTTTCGTTCGTTAGCCTGTGATGATTTGGGTAGGGTCGGCTGCTCTCTTTAGAGACAGAAACCGACCATAGGCGCTCCTGTGCGGGTTTGGTGGAGTGGATCTCACCATTCCCAAATACTATATTTTACCGAATGCATATATCCTATGCATTTGATTTTGAAAATTAGGTCTAGAATCTAGGCTATTATATATCGGTTCCATTTACCAACTTGACTGAAATAATCTGTTTAATGGTCCCTATTCAGGAAACTATGGGTCAAAATCAACATCCATGTTGAAAATCTTGCAGCCGTATTTGAAACTCTTGCTGCGCATGACATCATCTAAATCTCATCCCTTGTAGTCTACGCGCAAGGCAAAATGATTATGAAGGAAAAACTGTGATAACGTCATTACGAACTCGTAGCTCGTGCACAGTTTTTCCTTCATAATCATTTCATAAGCTCCTAGAGTCTAGTAACTTATTTCTGCACTTTAGACAGAAATAACCGTCTGGTATGGGGAATTCTTTGATAAAACTGGCATTTGTCAACCTTCCCCATACATATCTACTTTGCCTGAAAATTTTCCCCTCATTTTTCTTTATCTAGATCTAATCTAGTAATAGTACGCCTATAGACTTGAGTTATGAGTTAGTCTACAATGTACTTACAGTTTGATATTTGAAAACATGATGGAAATGAAGTAAAACGAGATGGTTAGTGATATAGAATAAATGGGATGATGATGACCACCGTTTTACTTACGGTGCAGTGAAATGTATGAAATGAACAGGATGATGAGAGGAAGAAAGACAATACATTCACAGACATTAACTAACCTTATATTATGTAGTACTCGGCTAAGCTCAGCTCAGCTACTCCGAACTCCCAGGTCTTGAGGTGAACCGGGAGTTGCATGATTTGAGAAGCTAGAGGATTCTGGAGTGTGTGTGTTTGTATCATCAGCAAAATCCAGAATGAGGGAGGCCCGTGGCCGGGGCGCTTATAGGCACGTCCCCGAGAGGGTGGCGATGGACGGACGCCTAAGCGAGATGTGTACATAGTATGAATCCAGGCACGCTGGTAAAATATCCGCCTGGTTACACGTGTACTTATGCGTCCACGAAAGGGTACAAGAAATTGGCATACTAAATTCCACTTTACAACAGAAAGTAAAATAGATCTACTTCATATAATTTCAAAAGAACATGGAAAATCATTGTAAAAAATTAAAATATAGCGACTTACTTTTAGCAATTAACATTGTGATAGCTTTGGCCTGTAGACTGTAGTGTAACCAGGGGGGGTGTTTCATAAAGCTGTTCGTAAAGTTATGCATGACTTTACGAACGACTTGTATATGAAAAGCCAAATGGGATGCTCAATCATTATTGATTATTATTTATTAAGTTGAACTGTGCAGATGTAGATTAACATTCTTATAACAACCATTTTTAATGCAAAGTATATTTTTTGCCATAATTTTATTGAGGTTATTGGAAATATCAGAACAAACTTTGGGGATCCTATCTGGCACTTCATATACAAGTTGTTCGTAAATTCATGCGTAACTTTATGAACTCTTTATGAAACACCCCCCTGTTGGTACTAGAATGTGATGCCTAAGTGAGTAGTGCAGCATTGAGATGTGATAATGTGAGATGTCATGTGTATTCAATTATCTTAGAGAATGTAAAACTTGATAATTTCTCCATGAACTGAAATACAATTCTGTAGGTACACTGTACATACGGTACATGTATAGGGTCTACTCATTGAAAACAAAATCTTGTTCAGAAGGTTGGTCTTGGCTTAGATCTGTGAAGCCAGGTACATTCACACTTAGATTGTATTGATCTTTAATGGTTCTTTCTGCAATGAACAGTATGTACAGTAAGAATGATCAAGAGAATGATAGTCCATAATGTGTACAGTGTACATGTATGTACATTGTATCTGACTGTACCATTTTTATGGCTTCCACACTTCCTGAATACAAATTTATCATGACAGATTTCTCTTGGAATAACTCTTCATTCATGGAATGTAAACACTAATGCTTTACTTTTTATCTCTAATGTTAATTCTTTATTAACTGTGGTTGACACGTAATGTACATGTGATGTACGTGTAGGAAGTATGACTGTAACCACAGGCCACCAGTGAGCAGGATTCTCTAGCAGCATCCCAAAGGCATTGATTTCAAATTCGTGATTAAAAAATAGAAAAGTTGACAAAATTTGACAGGACCAAAGTACATACCCTGTAGTCTGATTTTCAGACCCTTGTACTGAATGGTGTACATTTTGTGCCGTGCAAAGATTCAATCAGTTTCTTTTAATAATTTTGGCCATTACAAGAAGTGGGTTATTGATGTAGACAAATGCTCATGTACCCTTTACAGCTCATATGTATGTTATTACCAAAGGAAAAATGAAACCAGTCAGTCACTCAATAGTGTCTTACAGTAAGAAAGTAAACAGGTTTTCTTGCATAATTTAAGGACACTACTAACTTTTAGATTTCACAAAAACTGAGATAGAACATACAAGGTGTACATGTACATCATTACATGTACGTGACATATTCATAATTCCTGCCAAGTTCTACATAATTTGATGTTGGCTGCAAATGTAGTCCCTTCAAAATACTTGTAATAAACAACCTTCAACATGGAGAAGCTACCTTAAATAAAATTGCTCTTGATTTTCAGAAAGGCATTATACTGGTACAGGTACAGGTACTCATTATTGTAAGTGGTTTTAAGCACACATTAGTACAGTAACTACATGTTGTACTTGACTGAGCTAGCATGGGCTTGTAAGCCTGTGTATCGACCAGTGTGTAATATTAATATGGTCTGTTTACAATGCTTCATTGATCACCTGTGGAGAGCCTAGGGTTACGAACCAATAAAATTGATTTTTGTACAATGGTACAATTTTCATATATGGGTCATTCCATCGGGTTGGGTCTTTTCAGCATTTTCATGTGTTTGAATGTTTAGAAGCTATTTTCTCAAATTTAAATGTATTTTTAGAAAATTAAGAGTATATTTTATTTAAGAGTAATGTATGACAGAATAAATAAACATGAAAACAGAAACTTGTTCATCATATTTTTTTTTTGGTGAGAGTTTAACTACCGATGTCTCAGCGATTTTAAGGGTGAAAGTTGTGACATGAAAACAAGTCATTTTCATGAACTCATTTCTGGAAAAAAATTCATCATAATGCAATGTTTCCTACTTAAAACATGTCACCTTTAATACCCCTACTATGTCTGAGAAGCTCAGGTGAAATGTGCAAAAAATCGGCAAGTTATCCCATATTGAAAAAACACAATACCGACGTTACCAACAATGTCCTAAGCACTTTTTTCGTAACGGCGGTAATCTAACATTTTACACAAATTTAGCAGGATATTTTCTCAGAAACTTTCATCTTATTAGGAAGGTACAACCCCTGATGAACATATGTTAAAAGAATGACGATTAAATCGGTCGGTAAATACAAGAAAATAATTAATTTACCACAACAATCCCCCGCGATGTCCTTCATAATTTGGTAACGTCGGTGTGAAATTACGGTGTTTGAGATCAAACCAGCCCGCTAGCTTCAGTTTTTGGTGTTAAAATGACCTGCTAGTTATTCACGAACGCGCACACATGTTTTTTGATGGTGTGCGACGACCTACCCCTGAGCTGCAACCACAAACGTGACAATGTCCATATAACGTCGGGCAGCCATTTTCGCCCGTCAGCGCCCAAATTGGTACGTAATATGTATTTTAAGTTATTTTTATAGCCCGAATTATTATCATAGACAATGAAATTCCATTTTGTTTAAATGTAATTCCGTTTTAAATTGTGTTATTTATAGCTTAAAACGGTTTCAAAACCATCACGTGTGAGTGAATATTTTACTGTTGTCCCACATACTGATATATGTGTTATAACGAAACATGCAAAATCGTTGCCGGACTTTTCCCCTTAAAAAGCTAATTTCTTAGACAGAAATTGAATTTTGTTATAAGAATCCCGTAAATAAAGATATAACTGATGTTCCTATACCTCAGAATTTTTCTCACAACTGTTAAATTAATTAATATTAATTATATGATGCCATTAATTGTCATTGAAAAATGATGGCTAAGCCTAAGGAAAAACACAAGTTATTTAAAATTGTTAGGAAGTTCAATCTAAGGCCCGACATATCCAACTTTTGGGCAAAAAAGGGGGTTGGAGTTGAGATAGAGAAAAATGGAGAGAGCTAAAGGGGAGAGGGCATGCGACCCCTCCCCCGATTCAATTAGAATTGGATACATAATGATTTTTTATTTATTTATTTATTTTTTAAATAATTTTTTTTAAATAATTTTTTTTAAATATTTTTTTTAAAAATAAAATCATTATTGATGTTTGCCATGTGGCTCCCACTCCCCCCTCCTACAAAGGTTAAAGGGAGGTTAAAGGGTTTTCACCACCTACCCTCCCCTCCAAAAAAATAAGATATAAAACAATAATGATAAATAACAACAAACAAAAAAAATTAAGAAATTAATAATTTAACACAAATATTGAACTTAAAAGAATAATAAATAATAATAAATGAAAACCAAATACCTACTTCTATTTGGGCATGCAAAACTAGCCAAACGTGAGGATGATGCCTCCCTATCCATCTTGCAATCCTCTGTGTAGTTGTTCCATCCTTAATTCTTACAATGTTACAATGTACAAGTACTCATAATTATCAACCAGAACACACATTTTGAAATGAAAAGTCACAGAAGCAATTTACAGTTTTGTTTTATTTTTATCTCATTTAATATTGTTTACTCATTTGTTTTTATTTATTTCTTTTCATGCATATTTATTAGATTGCTGCCTGAGGATTCAGCTCCGGCAGAGAGATCGATCAAGAGAGCAGGCAAAATGACAAGTCATCGAAATATTCCTGGAAACGAAGATCTTTCCAATCTAATCAATATTTTGAAGAAGTATAAAGTTAATCATTAATATCAACCAATACAACTATTGTATGAATATTTTGTTTTTTTATTTACTGGTCAATGGATGAAAGATATTTCAGATGACATTTGATATAGTCTGTCATGTTTAAATGAGTATAAGAGGTCAGTAACTCTAATATCATACGGATGTTACTCGGACATGATGTCCATGTAACATTGGTATTTCGAGGTGTTGAGGTGAATATAGACCATAAATCTTGCAGCTTTCCTTTCATTTGTGTCATCATCTCATTTAATATGTTTCATGCATCAATTAATTGGCACATTTCTTAGAATGCAGCCAATATTTTCTATGCAAGAGAAAAGATAACCCTTTAGAAGAAAAACATGATCTGAAAATTGCTAGTTCCTCATTTGTTTCATGTTTATAAGTTGATATAATGTTGCTGTGTTCAAGTTTTGAGTATTCTAAACTATTGCTCCCATCATCTTAATGTTTTCCACACCAAAAAAAAGTGGAGTACAGACTGTAACAAAGTTTCAGGTCAGAAAATAAATGAGCAAGTAAAAAAAGATGTCCTTGTAACGTTGGTATTTTGTTGTGTCTGTTTTTTCATTTTAAATGTAAGTGTGCAAAGGAATACACACAATTGCAATGGAATCTATTGTAGGATTGGTGTTAGAAACAGGATATAACAATAAACAAATTATTCACCAACTCTGAATTTTGAACCTTCATGTCACAATTTATGACCCAACCCGATGGAATGACCCATATTACAATTACAAATTAGTACATACATGTATGTACAGTATACATATTCACATAGTGCAATTGTAAACAGGAAAAGTCAACTGCACAAATTTATGCATTATCTAGAATGTACATTTTATGGAAATCAAATTCCAATAAAATGTCAATGATGTTTCATGTTTTTCACTATTGTATTTTTCTGTAAGTTTTTATGTTGTATATTGGTAATTGGTTTCATGTTAATGGGATCATGTTTACAAGTTTTACCAATTTTATTTATTTATTTATGATCCCACCACATTAACATTAATCTTCTCTTCCTTGTATATTTGTTTGTAACATGTTATTGTTTAAAGATATTTTTTTGTCATGCTTTACAGTATGTACATGTTTTTAAAATGAAGATGTGGAAATAAATTCAATTCAATTAAGTATACTGTATCTTGTAAACTTCATTAATGGGGGTTGGGGAGGGTGTAATTTAGTTACTACAATACATTGTACATGTAGTTTAGTGAAGCTGCACATGTACATGTATTTTAATAATCTTTCCATACCTTGGCATCGCTCTAAAATGATCCAAATGTTAAATTCCATGGCGATGGCAATGGATGCAGAATGCATTCAATACTCATGCACCAGGATTACGCATTTCATGCACGTACAGTAACTGGGACCCGGAGTGCATTTTAACGGGAAACAAGGACAAATTGCTCTAAAAAGTAAAATGATATGCTAAAGTGAAGTGCGGGCTGGTACTTGAGTTGTTTATGTCCAATGGTGCAGTATGTTACCAGCATAAAAATGCGAGACTGCGAATACAAACACTTTTAAGAGGCCGACACACACCCACCCACCCACACACATACTGTAGTGTGTAATGTACATGTAGCCAGATTGCCTTCTACAGCTTGGCAGTTCACCCATGACTGTTTAAACATACATTTATGGGTGACTTTGGGAAGGTAATAACTAAAATGAGTATTATCATATAAATAAGAGCGAATCTCTAGGTTGTTCATGTGCAACGAACCATGAGATGCTTTACTCATTGCAGTGTCGGTGTTCATCACAGTCATTCAATTTTGATTTTGATGTAATATTTGAGATTTATTTTGTTTCATTAAATGCATGATTTATGGTGGTAGGTTTTAGTAATTCATATTTTGATCGTACATTGACTTTGTAAATTGAGCAATTTTAGCTTTCCAACTGCAACTTCTTTTATTGCAATAAACTGATTCAATTCAATTCAACTCGTACATGTATGATCTATGTAAAGTATTTGGCAATAGATATTATGAAGTACAGCTTGATTTTAAAATGCACTACCGGTAATATGATGACAAAAGTGATGAATTTTATCTGAAGGAAAATAGAGAATAAAACAAGAAGTGAATCATTTAAATGACCAACAAAACAAGAGAGAAAAAAAAAAGAGGAAGAAGCAGAAGTCAAGGATAATATGTTTGTTTTTTTATTACTGTAGTGTACTAAAAACCCTGGCCTGTATTTACAGAATGAGGTCATGTCATTTATGACTATTGTTTTAGAAGGTCCGTCTGCTGATCATCAGATAAGGCTGTGTGTTCACAGATAACTGAAGTTAGAAGATTAACTTGTGTATGTACATGTACAGTGTACACAAAACATCGAACAGAAAAAGGAAGTACATGTATACATTTATTTTGTGTTGATTGCTCTTTATATTACAGCAGGACAGAATAGCATCCATGATAGAGATATGGGGCCAGTCACCACGAAATGAGTCCAGCAGACCTGCCAACCAGTACGATTTAGTCGTATTTAGTACGATTTTTAGAAGCAAATACGACAGTACGATTTTCTTTAATAAAATACGATTTTCAAAAAAAAAAAAAAACAATTTTTTTTTTTTTTTTTTTTTTTTTTTTAAATTGATATTTTGTGGGTGCGACCACCATTTTCAATGGCAAAATGTCCATTCTGTCCTGTAAAGTATCTTACAAGCATCTCACATCGGCAATTTGGGGATGTTCATTGGTTTATCGAACACACCAGTCATGACGAAATCATGCATATTCAACCAATGATCAATAAAAAAAATTCTTCCTGTAGGTGAAAACTGTAAGAGGCATTGATCCGCGTAACAATCCGTGTTTATTTTCAAGAATACAACTTTTGTCAGTAAAATACAACTTTTGGGACTAAAGAATACAGTTTTTGAACTCCAGAGGTTGGCAGGTCTGGTCCAGTGTCGCATTAGGCTCAATCATAGTTGACCCACCTACCACATTTAAGATTTTTCCAAAAATCGACTTATTAATGTCTTGTAGTTTATGTCTTCAGAGCTTAGGTCACGAAAATATCTCCTAACATTTTTTGGCAAATAATATATAGGCTATGTAATCTGAAATTATCACGAAAATGATGCATTTCTCAAAACTGGGTAATCCCATTGTTTATAAAGTCCAATTAGGTTTTTGTTCATATTTCTGGATATAATTTATCAATTTTAATGTGTGACCCCTTAATTTAAAGCTTACTTAATGTAGATTCATATAATACTTAAAAACAGGAATAAAATTTTTGACCAACTGGACTAGTGCTGTAGTCAAACGTTTAACCGTCCGGTATCCGACCGCCCATGGCGGATTCCGTTTTCAATTGGACGGTTTCGTTTTCCCGTTTTTTTTTTTTTTTTTTTTTTTTTTTTTAATAATTTTTTTTTTTTTTTTTTTTTAAATATTTTTTAATTTTTTTTTTTTTTTTTTTTTAAAGTTTCGATTTATGCCCCTCCACCTGGCACTATGCCTGGCAATGTCTCCCAGCTCAGTAATCGGTGTGATGACTTACCACTTGAAAACTAGAACAACACTCCAATTTGTCTGTCATCTTGGTTTGAGAGTAATCTTTGTAATAGATCTCAATATATATTCATCCAAGTTTAACACATGGTGTACCACAAGGTTCTATCCTAGGTCCTCTACTGTTTTTAATTTACTTTAATGATCTTACAAATTATTCTAAAATGACATTGTTACTATTATTTGTGACTAGTTCACAAGCACAAATCGGCGCCTTCAGTTAAATCACCTTCCTGCTTTTTCACACGGCCAAAAAAAAAAAAAAAAAAAACGATTTTTTTTTTTTTTTTTTTTTTTAAATAAATCGTTTAACCGAAAACCGTCCGGTTTTGACAGGCGGTTAAACGGAATTGGAGATATCCGTGATGTTACAGCACTAAACTGGACTCATTTCGTGGTGACAGGCCCCATATGTAGATAAAGAATGGAAGCATAGAAGTAAAGAACACATTGATAGACCCATCTGTGTAACAGTTGTGTTTGTACCACTTGATGTGTCATTTAGCTTGACATTGACCTTGTTGTGGTCAGGTGAAAGAGAGTTTACACTTGATCCTTCTACTTCAATATGTGAATAACATCTGTTTTCACTCAGTTTCGCACATATGTTGGAATTTTGTGTGGAATATTTTGATTCAGGTTTGCCAGCTACATGTACATGTACAGGATAAGTACATGAACACCTTACAGGCAAATGAGGTAACCAATGTATGGTACATGTGTATGTACAACAAACACAATACATGCATTTTTTGTCTAGAGGCAGATGCATGGGTTAGATTAAGAGTGGATGTACAAGATTTTGATCTCCATTTCCTAATATTGTATTCTTCTGGAATCTGGATGTTTCTACATTAGTTCTGTGCTGTACATACAGTATTCATGTAGATGTAATTGGATCTTTTAAAATTAATCCTTTTTAGTACATTTCTAATTCAAAAATTCAAACTGGCTATCGGGTTAATTCTGATGTAATAAAACAAAAATCAAATACAACTGAACCTATAACAGATTGGCAATATCAGAAGAAGAATTTAAAACATGTGTATGTACAACAAACACAATACATGCATTTTTTGTCTAGAGGCAGATGCATGGGTTAGATTAAGAGTGGATGTACAAGATTTTGATCTCCATTTCCTAATATTGTATTCTTCTGGAATCTGGATGTTTCTACATTAGTTCTGTGCTGTACATACAGTATTCACGTAGATGTAATTGGATCTTTTAAAATTAATACTTTTTAGTACATTTCTAATTCAAAAATTCAAACTGGCTATCGGGTTAATTCTGATGTAATAAAACAAAAATCAAATACAACTGAACCTATAACAGATTGGCAATATCAGAAGAAGAATTTAAAATATGTTTTGAATACATAAAGTTTTAAACAGCAATTCAATTCAATTCAATTTTATTTCGTCCAATAATGACATGGAAATTCATTGTGGGATTTTACATATTTTTTTACATTAAAATCATGTATAAAAAGACATCAAAAGCATGACATTGAAATAGGAAATAATTACATTCAAAATCGGTTAGAAATTGGAAAAACATAACATGACATTGACACAATGCACAAATATACTTAGTAAAAAAGGCCCCAAGATTTTCAATCTTATCACATACATTTACGTACATTGTACATGTGTATTGTCTAGACATACATGTACGTACAGTGTATTCATTTTGTTGCAACACAAATATCTGTATAAGTCTGAAGTACAAGTCATGTACTGTAAATCAAGAAATGCTTTTATTTGGTAGGAATCATAGAATATGTTTGCTGAAAAACAGTAAAATGAATTTTTCAGAAGGGCTGATTTTTGTTGTTGCTTTGCTCTTCGCTTAAAACAGACTTCCAATGCAATTTGATTAGAAATTAAACTAATCAAAGTTTTATATTTTCCTTTTTTTTAAAATGCAGATCTTTGGTCTTGGTATCATCGTTGGAGGCAGTCTGACATTGACTCTCTACAGTGAGTATGTAGACTTCACTGGTAATACAGGCACAGCTATACCTATAGCTCTTATCTGTATTGGTGTCTTCATATTCCTAACTGGATTCTTTGGATGCTGCGGAGCAGCCAAGGAGAACTACTGCATGCTGGGAACGGTCAGTATTCTCAGCTAATAAAAGCTACATGTATTTTGACTCATGATTGTCATACATATATATAGGAAGTCCACCCTGATAACGGTTGGTATTAATAAAAGCAGAAAAAGGGGAGAAACATGTCAGTTAAAGTTTGAGCAAAAACCGATTAAAAATAAAAAATGTTATGGATTTTTGAAGGTGCAATCAATCAAAACAAAATTGGCAACTTTGTGTCGTACACAATGTATCTTGTGAGTTCCCCTTCCTTGTTATACACACACACAATTGAAAAATGAATGTTCCCTTCAGAAAATTTTCAATCATATGGTCACCCTAAATATAATTATTGCAAATATGTTTTTATACAACCCCTGTATGAAACGACAATTCCGTCATCAATTTACTAAGAAAATAGGAGGTTTATGAAATTGAATGTACAGAGCAAATTGGAGAGGAGCTCGAAAGATACGTCACAGTGTTGGCAATTTGTGTTTCACTGATGACAACTTAACAAATTCATAACTTTCCTTATTAATTGGATATTGCTAAAACTTTCACTAATTTGTTTCTTTCAGTTATCTGGTTTTGTTTAATCCGACTTGAAATTAGAGCGGACTTCCCCTTTAAAAAATACAAGTTTTAAGAAATCGCTTTTATCACAAAATATTTTTTTTAAATATCTTGTTTCTTCTTCTCTTTGAGTTATTTTGTGTAGTGTGCTTTTGATAAATGTTTTTATGATACATGCTTTTATCATGGCATTTCATATAATCTTGGGGTTATTTTATGATTGTTGTCCATCTCTATAGTATGCTTTCATCATGGTCCTTCTTCTAATCTTGGAGCTTGCTGCCGGTATCTCTGGCTATGTTCTACGTGAGGACATTGATAGGCTGGTCGATGAGAACATGACTAAGCTTCAGAAAGATTATAACTCATCTACTTCAACGCAACAACTCTTTGATAACATGCAGGAGAACGTAAGTACCCTACCTGCAAGACATTCTGCATTGCATTCATGTTTTTTCCTGACCAGCGGAGGGGGAATGTGTTTTCCCTTAATCTGTTACATGCAGAAACCAATGGTCCCTGTATTAAACCTATGGGACTTGGACAATGCAGGGGTCAACAGGTTAATGAGAGACTATAGGAAGCATTTAAACAATCTCAGATACTGTCAGCACTCGGGTGTTTTCACTATGTAGATCTGCAATATAATCCCTAGAAAGAGTCTTTGACAAAACATATTCACTGGTTGCCATCTTCATACACTCCCTGTTCTGTACTACATTGTGCAGTGAAAATATTCTGAAAAACAAAGTCTGGAAGTCATAGAATTTGATTTGTTTACCAAAGTGCTTAGCGGCAGACTCGGCCTTTGTGATTACAAACCAACCCTAATTTCTCTTTACACACGAGATATGAGCCATACATGCCTGTATAACATTCATGGTAGATGATTTTACACAAAGAATAGAGTTGCAATTCTGCTTTTTTCAGACTTTAAAAAAATTTCATTCAAATTATTTTTTGTGCTCAATGTTGTGTGAATAATAGATTTTTCATAACAATTCAAAGAACATACATGTAGCGTGAATGAAGACAATTTCTCATGTGTATTTTGCACATTTTAAACTAATTTTATAATATTTTTTTCATCACCATCATTGCTTTTAGTGTATGCTTATCGTGAGTTCAGGAAATGGATTGCAATTCATAAAAAGTAATAACTTCTTTATAATCATGAAGATTTCAGTAGTCATGGCTAAACTCATTATGGGAACCAGATGCCTTCTGTATTAGAGCCTACATGTAGATAGGAATATTAAAGTGAATTCAGGATTTATATATACATTTATTTGGTTGACATAACCAGAACTCAAGATTATCTTTAATCTAGCTACGTGTACAAAGTATGTTTATTTTGAAGTGGATCTGAATCACGTACATAGCAGGACTAACTTAAACAGAATTTCGTTCCTAATTCATTGGTAGCATTGATATTATAATTTATTTGTTATTGTCATTCTTTGTGTCTTTTGTTGAATAATGATTAAGATTCTTACTTTTATGTTAATATGTTGGCAGTATTTCAGGTGTGATGAGGGTGCACACATGCTTTGTTACAGCTCAGAATCATGACCCTGTCCAGGGACCCGTTTCACAAAGCCTTTTTTCAATGACAAATGACTAAAATCAGTGACAAATCTGCTGATAACCAATCAGAAGCAAGGATTTCAGTAGCTTATAACTGAAACTGTCATTTGTCACTGATTAATTTTGTGAACCCCCCCCCCCCCCTGCTGCACTTCTCTTACAATATCCATGTACATGTAGTTCCATCAGCAATTTCTTGATATTCATTGGCAGAGCTAACAAAAATATTTCTCCTGAAGGAGTAGCATTGTTTACATAAATCTTATTGGTACCATGTTTTACATGCATCCAAAGTATTTTTGAAGAAAGAAAAAGATTGACTGTTTAACGTCTCAAACCTCGAACTTCTGAGATGTACACACATTCAACTGTATGCAAAATATTAACAACAAGATAAACTGAATAAATATTTCTGGCAATGATAACCGTGGAATAGAATCTGGTTTCCATGGCTACTAGACTTGCTAATTTTATTTGAATTACACAATTACTTGAATCTCCAATTAATCAACGCTACATGTGAATGTATAGCCTTTAATAACACTCCTCACCACCACACATCTTCCATCATTCTTTGATCAGAGCATGATTTTCAAGTTTTCATAGATTCATGCATGTCCACCAAAGCTCGATATACATGTATGTTGATCTGGCTCATACCTACTCCATTTTCATTCAACTTGCTGCATTATGATTTCTCTTGTATGTTACTCTTACTAACTCTGATGGTTCCATCCATGTACCTGTATGTAATCTATTTTACAATGTTTTTTGCAGTTGCTACATGTACTGTAACTTGTCTATCCTGTATGTTCATTCTAATCATACTTGGTTTTGCACTTTAAAAAAATAAACCTGACCTTACATGCATGTATATCATCTCATAATCATTGCTTTCTATTTTTTAACCCACATTGCATCATCCTTTCTCATCCATCCTTTCTCATCCATCCTTTCTCATTCATCCTTTCTCATCCATCCTTTCTCATTCATCCTTTCTCATCCATCCTTTCTCATTCATCCTTTCTCATTCATCCTTTCTCATTCATCCTTTCTCATTCATCCTTTCTCATTCATCCTTTCTCATTCATCCTTTCTCATTCATCCTTTCTCATTCATCCTTTCTCATTCATCCTTTCTCATCCATCCTTTCTCATTCATCCTTTCTCATCCATCCTTTCTCATCCATCCTTTCTCATTCATCCTTTCTCATTCATCCTTTCTCATTCATCCTTTCTCATCCATCCTTTCTCATTCATCCTTTCTCATTCATCCTTTCTCATTCATCCTTTCTCATCCATCCTTTCTCATCCATCCTTTCTCATCCATCCTTTCTCATTCATCCTTTCTCATTCATCCTTTCTCATCCATCCTTTCTCATTCATCCTTTCTCATTCATCCTTTCTCATTCATCCTTTCTCATTCATCCTTTCTCATTCATCCTTTCTCATTCATCCTTTCTCATTCATCCTTTCTCATCCATCCTTTCTCATCCATCCTTTCTCATTCATCCTTTCTCATTCATCCTTTCTCATTCATCCTTTCTCATCCATCCTTTCTCATTCATCCTTTCTCATTCATCCTTTCTCATCCATCCTTATGATATCCACCTCACATCCATCTCCCATCCTGCTCACACCCACCTCCCATCCTGCTCACACCCACCTCCCATCCTACTCACACCCACCTCCAATCCTACTCACACCCACCTCCCATTCTACTCACACCCACCTCCCATCCTGCTCACACCCACCTCCCATCCTACTCACACCCACCTCCCATCCTACTCACACCCACCTCCCATCCTTCTCACACCCACCTCCCACCCTCCTCACACCCACCTCCCATCCTACTCACACCCACCTCCCATCCTGCTCACACCCACCTCCCATCCTGCTCACACCCACCTCCCATCCTGCTCACACCCACCTCCCATCCTACTCACACCCACTTCCCATCCTACTCACACCCACCTCCCATCCTGCTCACACCCACCTCCCACCCTCACACCCACCTCCCATCCTACTCACACCCACCTCCCATCCTACTCACACCCATCTCACACCCACCTCCCATCCTGCTCACACCCACCTCCCACCCTCCTCACACCCACCTCCCATCCTACTCACACCCACCTCACACCCACCTCCCATCCTGCTCACACCCACCTCCCACCCTCCTCACACCCACCTCCCATCCTGCTCACACCCACCTCCCATCCTGCTCACACCCACCTCCCACCCTACTCACACCCACCTCCCATCCTACTCACACCTGCTTTATCAACCTATTAGTTGGAGTGTTGTGGGAAAGACAACTACACAAAGTGGTTTGGCAGCTTCGGCGTTAATAAGACAACCGGAATAAGCTACAACATGGTACCAATGTCATGCTGCATTAAACAAGAATATGGCTGTAACATGGATGTGTCCTTTGATCCATATGTAGCAGGACAAAATATATATGTATCCGTAAGTCCGACTACATTTTTATTTTCTGGACCTTTATTTTGTATTTCAATGTTTTCTCCCTGTGTTGATCAATGTGTATGTGTATAGCTGAAATGCTGTGGAGTGGATAACTACACTGACTGGATGGGATATAACATGTCTAATCCTGACATGGTCCCAGAGTCATGCTGCACGACACCTGGTACAGCAGGATGCAATAAAGTTGACTCAGCTACCTTTGCTATCTATACAGACGTAAGCTCCCATATGGTCAAGTATAATGATTTCTCAATCATGGAAATGGAAATATAGGCTCTCATTATCACTTGCATTTGCTACAATTTGTCTGTCTCAGGATCTGGGATTCAAGGCTTTTTAATGATTTTTGTATTGACTCCATAAGTTATGAGCCCTCCAACTCTGAAGTGATAGAAATATATATTAAGAAAGAAACATTGGCATTTTTAATTTTTTTAAATGGAATCAGTAATCATCTCTGAAGACTTTGGCATAAGATTTCTGAATATTCCACAGGGTTATGAAAGGATAAAATAAACATTGGGACACTTCTAAGAAATCCTTGTTATTAAATGTTTATAGTTTGTTTATAAGGTTCATTGATAGGAATGATAATTTTATTCATAAGGTTTACACTCATTACTTCCTAGTACTACATGTAAATATAGATGATGTTAATTGACACCAGTTCAATCTATTTAAAACAATTATTTACCTATCATTTGAGCTATTATTATCTCTTTTTATTCAAAGAAAATTCTGCATCGGCGACTATTTTAACCTTTTTGGATGTCTGATTTACACGTATATTTGATGTTTTTTCAGCCTTGCTACAATGCACTCAAAGACCTTCTGCTTCGTAACATTGGAATCATTGCGGGAGTAGCCATCGGCATTGCTGTCATCGAGGTGAGTACATCTGACATGTTCTTACATTCAAGTTTTTGTGAGGTCTGTTCAACATAGCACCAACTAAGGCATTCAGAACCATGATTGTCTGAAGAAAAGCAAATTATTTGGAAAGGTGAAATTAAGTGCCTCGCCAAAATATAAAGAGGAGAAGAATTCATTACTATAATAACCATATTAATAGATTTTTATATAAATATATATTTTTTGTTTTGTTGGGGGGGGGGGGGCATCTTTGTTATTGAGTGTGGGAAGTCACCATATTGAACATTACATATGATTTACATCATTATAAAATTTCATATTCTAATTTAGTGAAGTATTTAAAGAAATTGAAACATTGGACCATATGGAACAATTATGAAAACTTCTGGATCTGACACAGATCCCAACAGTACAAAGTGTGTGCACACATGATATTCTTGAATAAATATTTATATCTAATATTTATTAGTTGTGAAACATAAATTGTGACATACTATCAAATGGTCATGATGGTTACGTCCATGTTGTAATAGATCCCTACTACATGTACAAACATCTTAACACTGAAGTCATATAATCTACATGTATGTGGTGCACTTTAATATGCAATGATGGTGATGATTACTGGTAATAGAAAAATATTTTTTTTAAATCGGAGGAAGCCATTGGACTTTGTTAATTTTTAATATTGCTGAAGAGATATTTAATGATTTCCTTTTTGTTTCAGATCTTTGGTATTGCGTTTGGATGCTGTCTGATGAGAAAGATCAAGAATGAATATGAGACAGTTTAAGATGGCCACCATAGGGGATGTCTAGGGATCCTATCTTGGCCTTTCTATCTTCTGTCATTATCAACCTTTCTCATTATATCTAAGCCTGTTTTACAAAGTAACTCTTTTCAAAATCTAAATCTAGAGAAAAAAGCTAATATTTTGGGAGCTAAGCTCTATCAAAAAGTGTATTTACTTTGCTAATTGATTTTATTAACATTCTATAATTTTGCGTTTGTCACTTTGTATTGAAGAAGGCTTACTTTTAGAAATGATCTAAGTGTACAGTACTGCACAAAAGGGCTTATAATACTGAACACTCATTCTATTTATTGAACTTTGTTGTATACATGAACATGTAGGTAGTTTTTATGTTGATAATGTTAAAAAGAAATAGCCTGTAGAAGAAAAGCAATATTGTTTTGTTCAAGCTCAGTTTACTAGAATGTATATAACACTCTGATATTTTTTTTATTTTTTTAAAGAATGATTTGCAAAGAATTTCTTTTTATTTGCAGTGTGAGTGAAAATTGATATTTACAGATCACTTTGAGTTCTTTAGGATTGACTTCAGGATAGAAAAATAAAGAAAAAATTTAAATTGGGAATATATATATCAAAGTGCAAGTCTAGTAAATGTAAATTGGATATAGTACTGTAATATCTTTTGTTTTTGTCTTTGTCACTAAAAAAAAAAAGTTTAAAAGGTGTTCATGTACAAGGTACAAGGTAAAGGTGTTGGTTTTGATAAATGTGGAGTATATAACCTTTTAATTAGTTTATTCTCATTCATTCTCATATGTCTTCTTAAGTTTAGATAATCTGATTCCTTTTCCACGATTGCTGTAAAAATTATAATGTGTCATGTACATGCTTTATTCTCCATTGTCATATATATTTCTTCAAAAATCTTTAAAAACACTTGTCGTTTAGTCTTGTGAACATGTACTGTACTTGTATGTTTCATAAAAGAGTAGAAAGAGAGAATTATCGGTAAATGAATTACAGATGAGGTGTTAATCATTAGGTCATGTAATTGTTCGTAAAGTTCATGAGGAACAACATGTCTTTGATATTAACAGCATTTTCTCTTTGACTACACGAATCATCGTGCGTTGACTCAGCAGTATATATTTGTGTGTTTGTAAATATGTGTAATATGTGCATGTATTATTACAAAATCAATCATTACCATCATGACAACAGTTTTAAAGTTACTGATCAGTTCATATTGCTACTACATAAATATTTTTGATCACAATCCTGTAAGCAGTTTAAAAAAAATTGGATTCTCTAAATATGCTTTACCGTATACTTTTATTACACATAGTACTACTACTAACTACTACATCTACTGCTACTACTACACTGTACTAATACTACCAGTACTCCTCCTTTTCCTCAAGTACTTTAAATGCAGTAACTACATGTATACATGATATTACTGTGAAATGATACACATGTTGCTGGTATACATACCACATTGGTACACCATGTGCTATGCTAAGTTTGCCCCTATAGACAGTTGATATATCAAAAACCACACCTGGTTTTAATGGGTTTCAAATTGAGTCATCTATCAGTGTATACTGCAGTGTCTTGGGTATTTTGATACCGTACCCATATTATTTGAATGTTGTTTTAACAGGAATATATTGCCATCTAAATGTTGTAAATCATCATCATAATGACTTGTAAGAGGAATTCATGTACATGTATGCTACAAAATGGTAGAAATTCATGTGTGTAGAATAAGCAGCACATTGTGTTTAATATAGGGAACATCCTCCTTGCAGGCATACCAGCATATCTTAGAGAAGATCATGCATCAACTCAACATGCTTTCTTTAGAAACCTCACAGAGTTCCATCATGGAGCTAGTGCATTGCTTGCTAATGCGTAGGTACCAACACAATAGATCATGTAATGGCCTTGAATAATGTGCACTATGCATGCTAATCGAATGGATACTGTGAGTAAAGATTAAGCACTTTGAGCAATGATATATCATGTACAAATATATGTGACACAATACACATCATATTATTCTATTTTGTAGTTTTACCATCTTTTACTAGATGCTTTTTTCCGAACTCAAAAATTTCTGTTTGAATAGTATTAGAAGTCAGCAATGTCTGAAAGGATTTATTCTGTGGTTTCTCAATCGTATCGCTCTCCTACTCAGTGTCATTAGGAACAATAGCTTGTGTATTTCTTGTATTAAAAGTGAAGCAAATACAATGTATGGATACTATAGTATAATGTGTATTTTGGGAAGTGAAACTACATGTAGTATCGTTGTAAGTAGAACTGATCTCGCTAGGTTCCTTTGCTGAGCTGTTGTGTTTATGCTCAATAGTAGATGTGAAAGCTTTATGTATCAATGTAGCTGTTAGTACATGCCCTACATGTATATCATCATTGTAAATCTCTCAAGAGCTCGTTTGTTTTAAGTACGTTCTTCATTTGTTCACAACTCATTTCATAATGATGATATAGAGATGTACATTCACAAGCAAACCATTTCAAACATTTATTTTTCATGGCAGGGTCTCTCTAAAAGTGTCACAGACTCATAGGAAATGGGTTTTCTTTGAAGTATCATTAATAGCAAATATATCCTTATACCAAAGACATGTGCTTTGAAAAATTAACCATTACCTAACTCAAGTATCTATAAAGCCAGCAAGGACTTGTAGGACACATTTCTATTGAAAAATAAGGAAATATTGTTATATAGGAATGTTCGAAATACCATTTCCTATCACTTGTGTATAATCATCGAACTGAGGGTATGCAAAAATTGTACAATGCGTAACTCACAAAGAAATGTTTTATATTCTCACTAAATGATCTATTTTCTTCAGATTTGTCTATCATACTTTTATACAGAATACAAATGACATATCCGGAGGGTTTACTATCCACATCATTATTAGATGTAACATATTTTTCTTTAAATATTTGGTCATTTATACTATGGGAATTGATCTCTTCACATTTATTACTCAACGACTAATGTGAATGCTAATAAATACCAGATTTAGTGTCTCTCTATATATCTTGTTCAGTCTTTCTTTTTTTGGTGAATGTGCATTGTTTTTCTTTTCCAAAAGGGTCAAACGTAAATTAGGTGCTATTATGTTATATATATTGGCTCGTGATATACAGAGTTTAAAACCCTGATGCTTGGCACACAGTCAAGTGTAGCAAAGGAAGTTTGACAGTGATCTAAGCTCTTCCTATGATAAACATGATGTAGACCTGAACCAATGCCTGTGAATTGATATGTATCATCAATCATGGGGAAACAAATGGAAGCAATTTAAATTGTAACAAGTGGAGCATACAATACAACACTTGTAACAAGTGGAGCATACAATACAACACTTGATAATTCTTCACTTGACGTTTCATTTTTTATGATCAATCAGATATTCCTGTACGTTTTCCCACCTTTGAAACTAAAGGAAGGAAGAAAAGGTAATGAATGCTAAAAGCAGAAAATGGCTTTTGTTCCCCCCCCCCCTCCATGTGTATTATATTGTAGATACAATATACTGATTGTATTAACATGTTCAATAGTCAAAGGTAGACTAGACATGTATTCATAGAGTTGACATTTACCCTTCTTTCAATTTATCAAACAAGGCAACAAGCCTCTATTTGAATATTATCCTGATCATATAGAAAGTTTACTCTTGTGTTGGACCAACGTGGACTTTGGACCCATAGTTTGGGTGTGGATACTGTTGTGTATTTCAATTTCACCATGTGAATGGCTGTGATGCGAGTGCAAGCTATGAAAGTGAGAAAATTGGAGGTTTGGTCATACCTTGTATGTGTAAATATCAAATATATCGTCTGGAGTCTGAAGAGGATTGACTCATACACTCAAACACAGAGTTAACATTCTTTGGGCTCTGTACAGACGATGTGTAGGCAAGTCCAAGATCCTAGTATTGTGGAGTTCTGGGCCCTGTTTTACAAAGAGTAGCAATTGATCCAAATCAATCGCATGTCCTCTAATCAATCACAAGTCCTCTAATCAATCGCAAGTCCTCTAATCAATCGCAAGTCCTCTAATCAATCACAAGTCCTCTAATCAATCACAAGTCCTCTAATCAATCACAAGTCCTCTAATCAATCACAAGTCCTCTAATCAATCACAAGTCCTCTAATCAATCACAAGTCCTCTAATCAATCACAAGTCCTCTAATCAATCACAAGTCCTCTAATCAATCGCATGTCCTCTAATCAATCACAAGTCCTCTAATCAATCACAAGTCCTCTAATCAATCGCAAGTCCTCTAATCAATCACAAGTCCTCTAATCAATCGCAAGTCCTCTAATCAATCGCAAGTCCTCTAATCAATCGCATGTCCTCTAATCAATCACAAGTCCTCTAATCAATCACAAGTCCTCTAATCAATCGCAAGTCCTCTAATCAATCGCATGTCCTCTAATCAATCGCAAGTCCTCTAATCAATCGCAAGTCCTCTAATCAATCGCATGTCCTCTAATCAATCACAAGTCCTCTAATCAATCACAAGTCCTCTAATCAATCACAAGTCCTCTAATCAATCGCAAGTCCTCTAATCAATCGCAAGTCCTCTAATCAATCGCAAGTCCTCTAATCAATCACAAGTCCTCTAATCAATCGCAAGTCCTCTAATCAATCACAAGTCCTCTAATCAATCACAAGTCCTCTAATCAATCACAAGTCCTCTAATCAATCACAAGTCCTCTAATCAATCACAAGTCCTCTAATCAATCACAAGTCCTCTAATCAATCGCAAGTCCTCTAATCAATCGCATGTCCTCTAATCAATCACAAGTCCTCTAATCAATCGCAAGTCCTCTAATCAATCGCATGTCCTCTAATCAATCGCAAGTCCTCTAATCAATCGCAAGTCCTCTAATCAATCGCAAGTCCTCTAATCAATCACAAGTCCTCTAATCAATCGCAAGTCCTCTAATCAATCGCATGTCCTCTAATCAATCACAAGTCCTCTAATCAATCGCAAGTCCTCTAATCAATCGCATGTCCTCTAATCAATCGCAAGTCCTCTAATCAATCGCAAGTCCTCTAATCAATCGCATGTCCTCTAATCAATCGCATGTCCTCTATATTAATTAATTAATGGCAAATAAGCCAATATCAACTATTTGTAAGATGGGGCCCTGAACATCAATTGACCAACAACACTTGGTCTGATATATGAGCTCTGATAAGATACATGTATACTACAGTACATCGTACTGATGGTAATGTATGGTACAAGATAGCTTAGACTTGCCTATGAATGTCTGTATGATGTACAGGTACATCAAGCTAGAAAGTGGTTTTCAGCTTAATAACCAAATACTTGATAACATAACATACATCTGTTTATAAAACCAATCAGAAAATGTAGAATCCTAGTGATATCAAATTGCTTGGGCAGACACCAGATGGCAAACAATGAATTGTAAAACCAGAACATTTAAATTTTGCGAGGTTCAATTTTTAAAGGAAAGTTCCATTACCAGAAACAATGGAATTATTACTAGACATTTTTGGTTTTCATCTTGCAAAAACATGCCATCTCTAATAGTTTGTAAAGAATGTCATGTTGTGAAATCTTTGGTTCTACATCTAGTCTCTAGATAGTAGATACCCAACTCTGAAAATAATGCTGTCCTAGATGGATGTCTTTGGAAAACAGAATGAAAGGGGCATTTTATGTAACACAGGTATTTAAAACAAAATCAAAGATGATTACCAGTAGACAAAATGCATTCTGACCTTGATTGTACCAGTGAAAAAGACAAACGTAGGAAGAGAGTAACCATTATACTGACATTCTCCTTCCTGTATATATACAATCCCCAACACATTTGGTAAATGCACAGTAGACAGGTTATCAATCAAGTATGATACATGTATAAACACATCAAGATGGCTATGACAATATTGTTACAAGTGAGACTTACCCCTCGCTCTCTTCTTGCTCTTTTACAAAATAATGTACACTTATAAACTTCATCTGTAAATCTTTCACTACTTTCTTTCTCCGTCATTATCCCAAGTTCTTTGTCTTTGCATTCCTTGACCCATCCCACTGTTTTCTCTCCATTTCAGTTCTTTACTTTCCTTTCACAACAGATGCACTCCCTGTCATATTCATCACTAACAGGTCAATTGCATCTCTAAAAACAAAATATAATGACACCTAGAAGACAACAAAGCACTTTTAAACAATTCAGTCTTGTTCTCATCCTCTATTAACTCTATCATATCTCAACCTTTCTCTGTCACTTTCTTCCTCTCTTCCAATCTCTCCTCATATATATATATATCCCCCTCTCTCTTTCCTCTCCTTTTCTTGATCTTCTCATCTCTCTCTCTCTCTCTCTCTCTCTCTCTCTCTCTCTCTCTCTCTCTCTCTCTCTCTCTCCATTCCCTACAATGCTAACTCACAGCAGGTACCTATTAAAATGACCATACAAATAAATAAATGTACATGACTAAGATAACTGCATTTTATGATAAGGATTAAACTCTTTATTCCAACCAGTTTCTCTGTATAGAATACACATATAATTCATCTAGCATGGACTACTGTAGAACTAGTACTGAAAAACAGAAAGAATATACCATAGCATTAGGAATGTACATAGCCCAAATGAATGAAAGTATATACAAAATAGCAGCAAAGAAAACTAGTACTAAAATTAGCTCTAGAAAATTGCTATGGGGAGTGGGGTTGAGGTTAACATTAAAACATGAATGCATGAAACTAATACAGGTTTAATAACCTAGTGGAAAGTATATCAAACTATTTGCCATTGCCACAGTGAATACATGGGAACATTAAAATGACCAAGACATCCTTGTTGATGAAACTAGTATAGAAAAGTTTGAATAGTACTATTTCACATGAACACACAATTAGTACCAAAAGGCGGCCAATGAACATAGCTACATGAATGATAAATACACCTCGTACAGTACAATACCACAAAGATGATGATTTACAGACATTTCAAGTCTTTTCTAAAATAACTGATTCCTCATCATAGAAAACACTCTGAAGGACTTTACATACATAACTGCAAGAGAAAGTACTGAGTGAAGATCTGTTATTAATCATATAGATTAAAGCAAGCACTGTGTCTACATGCATACTACTATGAGTAAATGTACATGGGGTGACCATTGTTTAAGTATAAAGCTAAACAGAACTGAATACTCCAGTACTCTTGAAATACTTTCGATAAAAATACAAATACTACAGAAGAAAACAACTAAATGCTACTCGTTAATTCAAACAAAATGTTCAATTTAACTAATGAAGTACCTGGTAAAGTGAGAAAAGCCTCTTCTGTTTTATGGTTAAGGCCTTTCCAGAGAGTTTTTGTGGCTACAGCTTATGAAACCAACAGCCCTTGAGACCGACAGTCTCACTTTTCTTCTCACATCTTTTCTAGGGGATCACAAGACTGACGTTGTCCATCTCACTGGCTATTAATCTTGTTGGTTGTCAGTCTACTGGGATATCCTGGTTTACTGCAGATCACCAGTCAATGAGACAAACTACTCCTTGAAACATGATATACATGTATATAATCATGCATACAGTTCATTGTAGCAAGATGTACACAGGAATATAAATAGAAGGTATACCATTGACTTGTATGCCCATCCACAATTCCAATGTATTAAACCTCATAATACTTTCATGCATCTATCAATATTGTCTATCACTCCTTGGTGAATACTAATCATTTGATACATGAATTTAACCTTTGAAATAGTACCTTTGTCACATTACAGGTACAACTTTTAAAGGACAGATGAAATGGGACCGTTTTAGGATTACATACAGGTTACCTTAAAATGATGCAATAGAAAATGAGTGGGACGGTCCTAAACAGGTCTGCTTTAAATGTAGCCTTTATCATTACACAGGGTACAGCAGACTGAGGAATGTGTGCTGTTTGTTTGCCAAATATATCCTATGGAATTAGATGGGAAAGCACTTCCCCTACAGCCTGTGCAGTTAATCCCTTGTTTAATACAACTAATCTAAAATACAATGAAAACTATTGCAGAATACAGCCCAAGGTAAACTATGAATAACATAATGAAAGGTTCAAACAGGTAAACTATTATAAAAGGGAAAAAAGGAGAAAAGAAACTTAACTATACAAGCATACTACATCAAAGTCCAAAGTTATATACAAATAGAACAAAATAATTCTTGATAGTTCCTTATTCCAGATTGCACAATAGTAATACTCATAGCACATAATTAAATGGAGAAATTAGAAGCAGATCTTGTGATTAAATAACTCTAATTGCAACATATTAATTGCAGGGAAAAAAAATGTGTTTAAAAAACAAGCAAACAATAATGCATGTATATGTGTTGTAGAAGAAAAAAAATACATTGAAACAAATAATACAATTGACTGAATCCATGAAATACATTGTACTCCATCCAACCCCCCCCCCCCCTCCCCACCATCATCATCTGAATATCATTTGAGAAGCTCCAGTCTTTACGTGTATGGTGCTTTTAAAAATAGAACAATACAAAGATTATTAAAAAAGCGCATACAGCCTGCAAATAGAAATTAAATTATAATCAATTACAATGTCTATCCATTGATTCTATCCACCACAGAGTTTCCAGAAATGTGTGCAAATTAAACAAGGATAAACCAATACCAGCAACACTATTCAAAAACACTGTCAGTGCTCCCATACCGCAGTGGCATTTTACATGGGGAAAACAAAAAGAAATCTGATAGCAAAGAACACGTAGATGAATATGAGACTACTTGAAATCAAGACGCTTGTGCTCTTTTTGATAAGGTACATTTTTACAAAGTACCTAAGTAAAAACACTCAATTTATGCACAGGCCTTGGATTCTTTAAGTACTGCAAAAATCAACAAAGCACAAGGATTAAATATTGACGCCATGGAACATGGATGACTGAAGGTGGGCTAGATATCAAAGTTACAATCTGAAATCAATCATATGGAAACAAGTAACACTGTGTGGCTGAAATAGACTGGAGATTTGACATTTAAATGCACTTCTTATCAAACATTCATAGAATATTCAAGATAACACAAACGTCATCACAGTGGTAGATTTATGGTTTCTACTTTGGCATTTAAAGGCTAGAGGTAAGATGAGAGTCGCGGTGTTGGTCAAGCTATATATCATCTGTTGAAAACCAGAAAGCATGAAGTCTATGTTAAACTACATGTATAAGAGTTATGGTCCTTCTGGCCCTCAATAGATGATGTTGTCCGCATTTGAACTATAAAAAAAAATAAAATAATAATAATAATAATAACAAAATAATCACATACAATTAAGAGTTTAGTGCCCATACTCGCCATCAAGCTTGACCCCTGTAAACTTGACCCCTGTAAACTTGAGCAACACTGTATGAACCTTGATTACCCACAACATGGTAAACCACAGGATGTTTTTTTTCATGAGGGGAATACACTTCACATCCCTGAATCTTATAAGAAACAAAGAGTAGGTGTAGAATCTTTGTCATGAACAACTACAATTTCCATCCCTGTTTGCCATTTACTTACACATATAAAAGGTAGATGTGGTGTAGGCTAGTGGATATGTCACCAGACTGTGGATCACATGGTTCGTGGTTAGGGTCTCGCTGTTGGCTAACCCCCTTTGGCAAGACATTAATTTATATTTGCCACTCTCCACCCAGGTAGAATTAATGCGCACCTGGTAGGAAAAAATCCTTAAATGCTTTAACCCCTTATCATGGCAGCTCAGATACAGCTGGGTAATAATATGATACTTTGTATTAAGTGCAGTGGAGTACATGTGTATAGAAGCTTCACTATATAAATCAATTTTTCTTTTTTCTAAATCAGCAGTTTCCTGTGTCGGAATAAAGAAACCACTACCATCTGACAATCTATCTGCAGACAAGGAAATAGGGATAATTACTATAACATGATGGATCACTTCTATACATACAAGAATTATACATATACATCCAAAGTAGCAAAAACTAATGAAGGAAAGAATAAACCATGAAACATCTCATTTCAACTATATATCCTGCAAGACACTTCATATAAAAAACATAATCAATTTTAATCTAGTCTTGTATCAGCCAACATACGTCCATCTTTCGGCATGAGCTCAATATATATCAATTTGTTCTTGATAATACAAACAAATCTCTTAACTATTTTCGGAGGAAAAAAAGGAGGGAAGAGACAAACACTGCGCTTTGACAATGGGCAACCTGTAACAGTTTGATTGTGTATAACGTTGAAGCACTAACAATGTTGTGTCTAAATCTTGCAGACTACCTCCTCCCCCAGAAATGCTAAAACTTTGAATACTGACATCAAATTAATGAATTCTGGAACCTGGCTTTTATGTTTTAAATTCTTCTGAGAGAGGAAACACAAAGGAACGATAGATACAATAATTATGGGATTGCAAATTAATAAAATGAATATTATGAATTATGGAAACCAGCAGCATATTGGGCTAAATCATGGAATTTTCACCAGAAAAAAGATATACTTACAAATATATACTCTTGTTCTATTTAAAAAATTAATTTGAATGCCTAATTATTACTTCACAAAAGAAAAAAAAAGGAAATTTGAGAATATATTCCCCGCACATTTTCCAAATATATCAAAGTAATACAAGGGCAATTTGGCAAGCCTATTTGTATGGCATCTCAAATAAAAGGAATTAAGACCTAACCATTACTCAAAAACATTTGTACATCTGTGCAAAAGCCATGCTACTAACCTTTTGGTTTGCCGTCTAATATAACACACATGTATGTACCAAAATGTAATAATGAAGTTTTAGCAGACAGTGTGAAAAATTCTGTTTATCTTACATAGATGCCTCCTTTTTTGCTATCAAATTTTTGTCATGAAAATAGCTTCCCATAAAATAAATAAATTTCTTATGTAGCTATTAAACTTGGTTGGAACTTCTCAATGTACATCTACTATCTCCAAAATCCACTTAATACACATGCAGCTTTATTAATCTTTACAAAGCTGATTCCACATAAATACATCTTCTCATACTTGAAAACCTACCAATACTAGATATCTTTTTCTCACTTTACATAACCAACTCAGAGAATGTACAACAATGGAATGCAATCATTTCTAGTAATAATCTTCTTTAGTATTCTTTGTCTAATAAGAAATATACAAGAGGTTCTTGATTCTGACTTCATAGAAAGCGATGCAAATGGCTGATGCATAACACATTGCATGAAAAATCCAATGTATATTGTACATCAGGAGACAGCAAATGTAAGATAGAACATCTGACCTTATAAATAACAACAGAAGCTAATCAAACAGGACTACACCAATGTTTCATACCGTAATTACATTTATATTGTATTCCTGTATGATAACACATCTCTAAAAATGGCACATTTTGATATCTTAGTCAAAGAGAAAATTCTTTACTAATTTTATCTCACAGATATGTAATATCAAATCATCCAACTCAGAGATGCCAGTTAGAATTGATCAGAGGGTCTGAAAATCACCTAGGATGAGCCATTTTGTCCACAATAAAGCCTAAACTATGGTCTAAAAATAAATCACCAGGGCCTGAATTTAGGCTATTGCCTAAAAACTGGCATCCCTGACAACTGTATGTTCTCATCAAAAGCTGCAGAACTCCACATTAGGTTTGATATTTTTGCATTGATTGCTATGAAGTCATTTGATCCATCGAAGCCACGCTAACAATTCCTATCTTCAACCTCCTTTCCCTCCTCATGTCCAATATCATCGGGATTAGCGAGAGGATCAAGATCAGCAAAGAGATTAAACCAAGCAGACATGTCAGTCTTCTGTCCCTTCTTGAAGGCTTGAGGTTTACTGGAATCAGTCTTGTTAGCTCCTGCTGGGGATTGCTGGGCTGCTGACATTCTATCAGCAAAGAGGTCTGAGTATTGGGGCGGGGCTGGCATGCCCCCTTCCCTACTACCCTGGGGTGTGGTGGCAGGGGAACCTAAGGAGAGAGAGAGAACAATAATAACAGGTGTCTCACTCGTAGGTCTCACTCGCAAATCATTCTACATCAGACAAAGACATAGCAGTAGATACAAGTCTGTACAAAAAATACTCAAGTGTATTTGATCTATCATTCTCCATGCATTTTCTTTCAGATTTCAATAGGTGAAAGAGGAGAAGAGAAACTGTTTGAGGATAAGAATAAATATAATACCAGCCCAGCTATTTAGAAGGTGGATAAATATACTAAAAATCTCAGAAATTTAACACTGTCACTATTTTGTTTGATAAGCAAACATGAGGAACAAACAGACAACTTCAACATGTATGTGAACTGCATCCTAGACAGATACCAGTATGCTACAGACTCCTTGAATGTGTTACATGAATATCCTTTTACTGAAATTCTGATGGTAAGACCTATGTCTGTGCTATGACCTCGATATGGGGACATAGCTCAGAATAGAGGGATTCTACCATTCGTCAAGAGGTCATTCACACATCTCAATGTTTATCCCTGGGCCCTCTTGCATAAAAAGTTGTGTTTAATCGCAACTCCCAAAGACGCGATCCTGATTGGTTGAAAATCAAGTTGGTTTAATTTTTTGAATTGCGTTTAAACCAGGAGGCATAAACATTTTACATCCTGGCTAAGCATGAGATACCTCCCTGCCCACTGATCCTACACCCATTTTAAAGGGAAAGAGAATAGACATAGGGGTAATGTCTATCACTCACCTGTGGTCATTTCACTCATCATAGATGTAATCTCTATTAGATAAGAAACCTCCCATAACCTCCTGGGATCCTTGGGGAGTTACCCCCTCTCCCTACCCTCCCCTCTCCCGATCTTGCACCCATTTAGGGCACAGAGAATAGACACAGGGGTAATATATACATGTACCACTCACCTGTAGGCATTTCACTCATCATATTTGTAATCTCCAGTAGATCAGACGGCATGAACCCTCCCATACCCTGATCAGCCGAGGGTTGCTCTCCTTCCATCTCCCCTGCTCCCGCGCCCTCTATAGGGGTAGGGAGCTCTGACGGAACACCAGAGGGCGTGTTTAGGATCTCATTTAATAGATCCATCTCATCCTTCATATCATCTTGGCTAAGTAAGTCACCTGATAGCAGGTCAGCTGAAATGTAGGCACCTATGTGCAAAAATAAACAATTGAATTTAAAACAAAGTTGAGTGCCGGTAAAATATATAATGAAGTTTCATATATGACGGACATCTTTTTTATTATTTTGGCTTGTATCCAATCTTGCATTGTACTGATAACCGTAAGATGAAAATTTTTAGTAAGTCTATATTTTATGCTATTTTTTACTTTAAGGTTGACTAATAACATACAGGTGATCACGATGTAGGAAAAGAGCATCTAAAAAAATATTTTAAAATATGAAAGGACAAAAGAGGAATACTAATACCCCCTCCCCTCAAATAAAAAAAGCCATGGTTTACGCTCCTGTAATAAAGACAAACAATGGCAAACAAACTTTAGCAAACATTGTACCTATGTGAAACATTTCTACAGACAAGAGACTACCAAAAGAGCTAATAGCTTTAGACCTCATCTGCATGAGACCTAGCCTATAATCTAGGCGGAGTGCCGAGCTTTTTTCTTTGCTGCTAGACTAACCTTAAGCAGAACGTCTGATACGGCGAGACTACGAACCGTGAGCCGTGAGCCGCGAACCGCCTATAATCACTGGTCTAGCTTTAGTCGTTGTTTTTTTTATTATCGACCATGAATCCGTGGCAGTTTTTCGTACGAAAAAACCTCATGAATACGACCAGTGATTATAGGCGGTGAGCTGCTTCGCGACTCACGGTTCGTAGTCTCGTCGTATCAGACGTTCTGCTTAGGGTTAGTCTAGCAGCAAAGAAAAAAGCTCGGCACTCCGCCTAGATTATAGGCTACATGAGACCAAACTGACACAATAAACCAGTTTCCAACCTAAAGAAGTTTGATGAAAGGACTTCACCAGGCGCTGAATGCTTAATTCATCAATGAATAGCTTCTATAACGATACTGGGCTTCACCCACATCCACAATACATGCCATGGACAATGAGAAATACAGGCTGACGCAGCAGCTGTCTTTTGTGCTGATAAATCACTGCCTATGCTTCTACTTTCAGTAACCAGAGAGCTCAGATGTTACTTACACTAGATTAACTTACACTAAGAATTCTCAAGGGGAATGATCCTGATCAGAGTAAAACAGAGGGCCAATCAGAGAGCTCTAAAGTTTGCCAAAATTCACTACATCTAAAAATTCAATTGAATACATCTACAAGTTTGAGGGATTTTTTATTTCACTTTCACAAACAGTTCTTGTAAACTTTTCTAACCCTAACTTGCATGAAAACCAAGTTGATCATCAAAATATGATTGGATTACACACACTTTGTAAAAACATGGTATAACAAAAACCTACTTCCTAGAGCTCAATATATTTGTGATTTCATGCATCTCAAAACAATTGATATTTACTAGACTATTTTTTCAGATTTTCTGTGCAAGTCACTGATATCTCCAATCTCTTCCTTACAACGATCAATGATTTCTGTGGTTTTCTACAATCCTAGCATGCAACTGTTAAAGGCATCGTTTAACAATGTTAAATCTGAGATGCATGGCCCTACGTGTTTATCAGTGTCTGTGATATGGTGTAATATTAAATCCCTAAAAAAATTGTGCTTCAAAATGTTCATGGAGTGCCTCAAAAAAGTAAAAATCTTTGAGTGACCGGTTTTACAATACTCATTTTCCCCAATGAACTGTAGTGTTATAAAAACCGTTAGGAAAACAGAAAATTTGATTTCGATTTCCAATCATAGATATCTTGATCGACTTGTGTAAGTCATGGGTTCCTGACTAACCTAAGGTTTATAATTATGATTGCAGCATGAGCTAAATCCAGGATTTTGTTTCAAAATCTGAGACAAAGTTACTAATGGAGGTTGACTCTCTTTTGAACGTTGATTGCTAGTGCTCTTACCAAAGTCATCTTTGTCTGTTCCGTCCTGACCTCCCATGAGATTCATGAAAGCTGTTCTCTCGGCAGGATCCATCTCCTCTCCAAGTAGATTATTAGCTCCTTGCCTTGAAGGGTCATGGACACCATTGTTCTTAGCATCAAGAGATCCTCCCTGGTCTATGTGCCTTTCAGGATCTTCACCAAGGGATATTAATCTGATCAAGACAAAATAATAAATAATAATAATATTTATAATGCGCACATATCCACCCCAAGAGATGCCCAAGGCGTCTAACAAGGTATAACATTAAACATAAGAAAGTACATGAGAAGTTACAGAGAACGAAAATAATTTAACATAATTAAATATAATTAAACAACGTTAATTACATCAGAGTGTGAAATACACTACGTCTTAACCAAGGAATTCAGACATTAGATAGGTTTTCAAGTTTTTTTTGGAACAAATTTTGACTGGCTGACATTTTGATTGAATGGGGTAGGGAGTTCCATTCCCGGTGTGCAGCAGCTATAAAAGCTCTGTCACCCCAACTCCTCTTTGTTCTAAATTGTATTAGATTCGTTGAATTGGAGGAACAAAGACCAGCACGAGAACTTGACGAGATATTAAGAAGACAATCATTCAAATACTATTAATTAAACTGTACCAAGTCAGCAATGTCAAACAAGAATCTTTTGTGTACAGACACTTTGCAGATGGTGCAGATTCGTCAGTTTCATGCTACTGAATCACAACACTAAAATTTTGCAATTTGCAGTAGTTTTTGGTTTCTGAAATGGCCATCATTAATGATTTGCAAACTCTTCTGGTGTTGCAGTATATTATCAATGGTTTCATACAGTACTGTCAGTCCTATATCATACATGAAATAGCTAAGAACCAATAAAATAAGTTGGCAGCAAGAATATCATCAAGTCAAATCCCATAAAGAATGTGATTTTAAGAGAATTAAGAGTACATTTCCTCTCGTCTCAAGTGAACCTAATACATCTCAGAGACACAGAAAAGTGATTTAAAATATTAAAAGGAACACTTAAATTGCAATCTGTACAGTATATACAGCAACTGCAAGTATAATAGACCATGCTCTAAAGTTGTACATGCATGCAAAGTGAATGTAGATCCCTGCACACAGATTCACATTATATATTGTACTCAATTACCTTTGCCTAGCCACCTGTTCAAGAGTCTCTTTATCCTCTATCACTTCTTGTGCTTCATCAAACTCGGTCCTACTTGCTCTCTTAGGATTAGTCTCTTCAGCCAGCTGTTTACTGGTCTGTGTCAGGTCCTGCAATTCAAGGAATGAAATGTCATATAAACTTTTGCCATATCAGGATATTCAAGAGCAGCAAGCCTGTATACAAAGGCTACATGAAATACAGGACACAGTTCGTTCGTTTGTGTCTTCTTAGATCAAGATTAGTGTATCTTGTTCTTTGGAGTAGTTGCTACAACCGGCGTGTCAGACACATTGCCCCGGGGTGCGAGATAGGACTCTTGTAGGGTGCCCCCACTTTACACAATTATACAATAACCATTAACATTACATTTAATCAAAAGAATAGCGATTAGCAATAGCGATTAATATTACTCTCATGTCACGGGATAATATATACTGTCAAAGATATATCAGAGGAATAATGAATTCATATTCTCAGCATTCTAACAGGCAAATAGGTGAGTTATATCATGGGCATTCTACAGTCATGCTTCCATAGAGGGATTGGGAGTACCGGTATTACAGGTTAAACTGAATCCATTGTTATTTGTTTAGGCATTGAATTGTGGCGCATTATGAATTTCATTCTATTCAGAATCAGATCAAGCACAACTAGTCAGGGCACAATGACAAATATTCCTTTAAAAACCCAAGTTATTCTCTGATGGCTATACAATATCTGATGACATATAAACCTTAGTCAGCACCAACAGGTTTTGAATAGATATTCTACTGTAATTCATGATTGAGCTGAATTTATATGTGTCAAATACAGCAGAAGTACAGGGCCAATTTTAGCAACCCAAGTCTAGACCCTGCATTATATCTAACCTGCATACAGTGTATATGCTGGGGCTACATTCTATATATGCTAGGGCTACATTCTATATATTCTAGGGCTACATTCTACATATCTTGTTACATTCACATCTCAAAGCAACAGAGATTTATAAATAAATTTGTTTTGTTATTAGAAGAATTATTTCTTTCTTCTTATGACATATACGGAACACAATAATGGCATCACCGTTAACACATGTATTTCACAATACACTGTACATGTATTTCAAATTTCTGAAAAGATTTGACATTATAATCCATCATATTCAATAATATACAACTTCCAAGTCAACCATCATCTCCAAAATGACTTGTTATTAATAAATTAGTAAATAAAATACAATAAAACGAAGGAGAAAAAAATCTTGTGTCATATATTTTTTTTATTTAAAAAAAAAAAGACTCTTAGATGCAACTTTGTTATAATTTGAGCCTTGTTGTGTACGCTTCTTTTAACCTCCCACTGAGTGCAAACAGAATGACAAGTAATCTAAAGAATGGTTTGAAATGATGATAATTGGGAGAAAAGAGCAAGATTAGGAACAAGATAGGAAGCAAGAAAAGAACCAACTAACACATTCACCCTCTGCTAAACCATTGAGGAAATTGAAATGAAAATTAGATACTGAGACAAAGACTATAAAATGATTTGTGAGAAACAAATGGCAATTTTAGTCTTCAAATATAACAAACACCAAATGTTATGGAGAGGAAGAAAGAATGCAAGAATGTCTCTTAATACACATATACCCATATTCAGACATGAAAGGGTACATTGCTTTGGATAGGCCACTGTATGAACATAATACGAGATTAGAAGAAGAGCAGAGGCACTTCACATCCGATCATTTTATAACACACTGGTTAGTGAAAATGCACAGCGGTCATTGTTGCGCACAGATTTACCCCTCCAACATAACCCCTGGAATCTTTGAGGAATATACCCAGCCATGTCTGAATAGGGCTTTATTTAAACAGGAAACAAAAATGAACTTCATTTATACCGCCATTATAATGCGTAATCAAGAAGAGGAAGCATTCCATGAAATTCAGCAAAAAGATCAAAGTCCAATCACCATTCTCTAAAAATCAACAACATGCAACCAGACAAATGCTAACAAGATGAGATGAAAGTTGGTTAAATAAATGATGATTGTTGCAGCGTGAAGATTTACGTTTGTTTGCAACCGGCCTTGAGCGTTCTGTTCTATCCCATCCCAATCCGGGACTACATCCTTAGCTCCGGTCATCTCTGCAAGCTGTTTACTCGTTTCTGAGAGCTCCTAGGGAGAAATACAGCATCACAAACATAACAGATCTATACACAGGGTCAGTATGGACATAGCAAATCAAAACAGATATGTAGAGAGAAAGAGAAAATAAAGAATGTGAAAGGAAACAAAGAGAGAATGGGAGGGGGTGGCTAGACAAGGGATGAAATCAGATGAGTGGAGAAACAATAGACAAAGGGACACAAGGGTAAACACCATTATAGTGTAAAACACAGTTACGCAAGTCTATTCAATAAATATCACTGCTAAATTTTTCTCATACAATATTGACCTGTTTAAATTTATATTATAAGAGAAAATTGCCTGATATATTTATTTCAAAAAAATCTGATACACCATTCTTTCCATGAATAGTTTCTCTTTTCCTCACCACATCCAAGCTTATAATATGCCCAGAAAATAGTCTGTTGGTGAGATTAACAGGGGAAAACTTGATCTATTCTCATAATGGACTGTAAATTTGTTTAACCGATTGCTTTATAAACAGTTAATTTCCTCTACTCCACTCATGTATAACCAATTATGTAGAAACCGGGCCATCCAAAATACATTAACAGAAAGTAGCCAACTTTTTTGAAACTGGCTTTCATTGTAAATTATTTTCATGAGATCATAAAATAATCTTGAAGGGCTTTTTTTTCTGATGAATCCCTACATCTAATACTTTGGATTATTAGGATCACTCTCCTCCACACTGTCTTGCATATCATCTTTACAATGTGAATCTTTAAGCTGCTAAACCCTTGTAAACTCACATTGGTAATACGATTGTGGTTTCACTAATTTGTGAATGGTTTTGTTCAGAATGTTGCGTGTTTGACTGATTCTACTGATTCTATAGTCCATTAGTCACCCTTTTGTTTTAGATCGTATTACATGAGAAACATCAGCAGTTTGAGAGAGATATTAAATACATTTAGTTTTCAGTCTAGTTTGGTATATAGTATCTGGCACATAATGGCTTAAAACTACAGAGCAATTGGGATATTGGGATGTAGGGTAATCACTGCAAAATAAGCTCACATATTCACAGCAAAACACTGATGGTCTATCTCACTACTTTTATTAAACAAATTCAATCAAACTCTACGACAATGAAACAAATTAAACCATCAAACAAACAGACTTTGCACAAATAGATGGACAATACCTACAGCATGAGAGGATTCTAATACATGTAAAAGCACTTACATGAACATGTATATACCTCTTATTTTAAATATAGAGGGGGGTAATGGTGATTTTAGTGAGGTTATCTTTTAACTCAATATTCACTTCACTATTGAAGCTGTTGAGAATGAAGTCCCTGGTGATGTTATCGACATTAAAGAAGATCATAATGATGATACCCATATTCACCGTACCTTGAGCATGTTGAATTCATAATGTTGATACCCCCGGAAGCCTTCTTGGACCGCTGCCATGGTCCTTGACGTCTTCTCCCAGAAGTGAAGCAGTGTGTTCTGATATGAGGCGAGGGTGTGAGAGAAGAGATTGCAGCGGCTTGCTCCAAGGAGATCTACCTTCTGACAGACATCGTTCTTGAGCTTCTCAAAGCGAGCCTTGGTGGAACGTACCTGAGCCTGAACCTGGTGGGATTATATATGATACTTTTGTAGCTGACTGCTCACAACATGAAAATAAAAAGTTTCTTCTCGTTTTAGTTCTGACAGGTACAGGACACTATTTAAGATGATAAAGGAGAGGGGGAACAATCACTGCAAAGAACTTAAATGTATCATACAAACATAACAACAAAAATTCATGAGTGAAATTATCACTGCTATGTATATATGTTTACAATATTAGCCATATGTAAATAATTCACATCAGTTTGAAATGACGTTTCTAGTGTTCAATAATATAACTCCATTCAGCCAGCTACCAAACAGCACCCACAGCAGTCCCATAAGTTCTTCCTCTAAGCAACTGATTGAAAGAGACTCTAAATATGTCTTTTCAAAGACAGAATATCCTGGGAAATTTTTAAAATTCAAGTAAATAGACCCCTATACCACAATGATTTATCGTAAAAATCATAACATCACTAGATAGCTAGGCGTGTTACCTTTCTGAACTTCTCAAGTTGTTTATAGGTATCTGGATCGAGTTCTTTAGAGATATCTTTCATCCATAGCAGAGCTGCTCTGTATTCTAACCGAGATCCTTCCATTCGATTGATTGTCATGAGTGTGTCTGAGATAGCACGGTAACGGAACGTCTCAATCTCCTGGTACAACCTTGCAAGGGGCGGACGCAAAGCCAATCTGAAAACAGTTCAAAATTCAAAATTCAAAATACTCAATACTCTAATATATATTTAATACTTTTATAAACCTGTTTCAACTATCAATCTTTTGTAGAAAATTGACCCGAATAAAAGCAGAATAATCAGAGAACAAGACAAAAGTATTAAAATCAAACAAGGAATAAGAAAGTTATGAACTTTTGTAAGTCAAGATCATTCAAAATCCATTGGGTGATGACTGGAAAAACCCTCCATTAGTTCTTTTTCAAACTGTTATAATGAACACAAAAGAAGATGCATTGTATCACATATAATGACTGAACCACCAGTGGAAGTTTCCACATATGATAATGAATTTCGAAAACTAAATAGTTTTTTATTTCAGGTCTAATTTTCTTTACATCTCATTGACATTTCTCATATTTCTGTTTTGGTCCAAGCCAACTAATCATACATGTAGTAAGGGGTAATTCCCCTTCAATGAAATGGTCCATGTTAATGTATTTGCAGTGAGATAATTACTGTTAACGCTATTATTTAGCGATCAATTACATTGGATTTTATTCCATAGTGTGAGAGTTTGAGAGTATTGTTCAGTCCCACACCTTGCCTGACAAGGCTAGCAAACCTTTACATTAGATGATCATCCTTTATATCTACTGGTACACTTGAGCTCTCAAACCTACTTGGCTGATTCAACAGGTTTGTTGCTTGTAATTTGAGTCTGATTCAGTTTGCATGCTACATGTATTGGAAGGAGTTTGCTGTATAATGTTAGAGTAAAAATTACTTTTACTATGTTAGTAGATCCCTTTCATACAAGGGTCTTTCTTTCCTGTTCTCGCACTTGCAAAACATCCCTGGAACTTGAGAAAGTATTTTCACTTCAATTTTAAAAAAATGTAATTACTGCACGGTACTCATGCTAGCCTAAGCAAGTGTTTTGATGTTATTTTTCTTGTTGATGTTCTTTGTCATTTTTTTTTGTTTTGCCTAGGGACATTTAGAGACTATAATTATCTATTATTACACAGTCATCACAGTAGACCATGTATTATGTATCGAGAATACTTCTCTTTTTGATTTGATTTGATTTGATTTATTGGTTTCTGCATCTTTTTTTTCTTTTTTCATCATACATTTTCATGAACATAATATGGTTTGATACAATATTTTAAGTGTATATACTTGAACTAGAGAAAATGTGTCTAAACTTTAATTTCATATGCACGCTCAATGACATAGTCGTTCAATTTTTATAGAAATAGAGAATTTATAGAATTTTTTTAATGATCATTTATTGAATATCATGTAACCAAAAATCATCCAATCAAATGACAAGGATCTACTTAGATGTTATATTTCCAAGGAATGAGTGAATTGCAATTTACTCATTCCTTGAAAATCTCCTTTTTTGATTTCATCTGTAAGATAAAACCTACTAATAGTATTATCAATAATGATGTAGTCATCATAATAAATGAGTTGTTAATAAGGGAGTGATTAGCACATATATTTACCTTTGTTCTGATGAACTAGTCTGTGCTTTACCGACTGCAGCCATCATCTTACCAGCTCTCGTCTTATCAACACTACTACACTGCTTCAAGAAACGACCCATACTACCTTCCTCCTGAGATAATGCTTAAATACAAACACAAAGATGAAAGAAAATGTAAATTTTAAAAATTTGATAAAAATATACTCTATACTGCTTCTATGCCACTCCTCCACCTCTGTCTCTCTCCCCTCTCGTCTCCCCCAGTCTTTTCTCTACCAATCATCTACAACTTCATTTAAGAACCAACCCACCCCCTTCCTCTCAGGATAATGCAATATGTCAAGGAATTGATATATGTGAAGATACTACTTTAGTTATCATAGGGCAAGTCAAACGAAATGAAAATGTAATGTTCACTATAACAGAGCTTTAAATTTGGTACAACAATGTAAACTTAATGAAACCAAGCATACTTCATCCAAGTTGAATCAAAATATTTCAAAACCAAACTATACCAACTAATCACTTTTCTCGGGCCTACAGAACAAGATAGTCCATGTGACAAAGTCCTGGCACCAACATCCTTTGGCAAGACATTAATCCAATGTTGCCACTCTACATCCAGGTGTAAGTGAGTACCCAATATTCCAGAGCACTACACATTTGGATGCCAGCTATGACAGGGGTAATATTGGTAATAATGTTGGAATCTTGGACTGTCACGGCATGGTGGACATGTGCACTTTATATTTTATTATTATTACAAAAACATCTGCTATTTCCCTAACTAACAAACAAGATGACTTACCACACAAATTGTCTTGATAATTCTCTATTATTCTCAGCATCTCCATGCATGTGTTCTGAATTGACTTGAAAACCTGCAACAGTCAAAAGAAAACATCAAAATGATTGACTAATCTATACATGGTAAGCATAACAAATAACTCAACTTGTTTCCAAACATAATTTCCCACATTTTCCTTTATTCTTTTTCCATGAATATTTGTCAATACTTGTTTTGTTGTTGTTGTTGTTGAGATCTCGTCTTTAAATTCCTGTTAGACTTCTCCGTTCCCTCCCTCCCCTACACATTGTAAACAACCATAACAAGAGAACAGTATGTATCGGCTCAGTATCTAGAGCATATGTCCTCAAATCTAAACTCCTTAGTTCAAAATGTAGAATGAGGGCTTGTGGGCACATTTACTTCAATCTAGATCAGCTCCTTTCCTATCTCATTCCCAAACCCCATCAATCCATTGACCATGCCTATGGAACAAACTCCATACATGTCTGAAAAAAAAAGGACTTCACTTGACCTCCCAACAAATTATTTGAAAACACACCTCTACAAATCTTAATTTGTCCTTAGACTATTAAAGGGATAGCACATTTGATACTCTGGTAAAAGTGCTATATAAATCCAAATCTCGTTATTATTATTATTGTTGGTAAACATCAATCACTCAACATACACAATTTTTTTAATTTGATGTTCTTACTTCTAATTTGGCATCAAGCTCCGAGTCACCAGCTATAACATGTTCATCTTCTTTCCTTCCTAGTTTCTTGATCATACTCTGCTTGGTCACCCAATACTGCTGCTGCATTCTATACAATGAGACAAAGTGACAAAAAAATACCAATTATGTTTGATGAAGACTACAAAGGAACATACTGGTATCTTATGTCTTTCCTCAGTACTTGATCACACTGTGTGTTTTCAGTATTAACATTGTTTCACCTTTAGACCAACTTTAGAAATTAGAAACTTCATATGCACATGACACTTTCTTGAATTTTGTAAAAACAAATGTCATGTTGACTCAATCCTGGGGGGTGTTTCATAAAGCTGTTCGTAAAGTTATGCATGACTTTACGAACGACTTGTATATGAAAAGCCAAATGGGATGCTCAATCATTATTGATTATTATTTATTAAGTTGAACTGTGCAGATGTAGATTAACATTCTTATTATAACAACCATTTTTAATGCAAAGTATATTTTTTGCCATAATTTAATTGAGGTTATTGGAAATATCAGAAAAAACTTTGGGCATCCTATCTGGCACTTCACATACAAGTCGTTCGTAAAGTCATGCGTAACTTTACAAACTCTTTAGGTCTTACAGGACTTGTTCCCTGAATGCTCCTGGACATGCATGTACGGTAATGTGAGTCAGTTTTAAACTCAGTTGGTGTTTTTTTCTCATTAATGAGACTTTTTCCAAAATTCATTTTAATACATGTTTGTATCTTTGGAGTCAGAAGGGTGTTCACTCTGTTTTAAGTATATACAGTCGAACCTGCTTTAGCGACCCCCTGTATAGAAAGACCACCTCACCTGTCTACAAAGACCACCATTTTTGTTTCCCTTGAAAATGGTTTCTCATTGAAACACGTAAAAGGAACCTGTTCATAAAGACCACCTGCCTATAAAGACCACTTGTATTGTCTTCCTTGGGTGGTCTTTATATACAAGTTTTGTTGTACATGTATTAAATGCCTCTCTGGCTTCAAGCACATGATGTTATCTTACCTGTTAGCCACAGATTTCTTGCCTCCTGACTGTTCCTGTACATATTTATCATAGGATGAGGAAGAGTAGCCAGCCTCCCAGTTCCTTAAAATCAAACAAAAACAGTAATTAATATCAATATACATTATAACACAGACAAGAGTGTAATTCAATGCAGGATGTAAAGTGCTATCATTTAAAAACTATTTCATATACATGTACATGTACATGTAGGGTAACTTAATTAAAGCTAAACTTATGTACATGTATGCAATCTTAACCCATTGCCTATGTGTACCAGGTAGCCCCTGTATAAAGCCTATAGGAATAATAGAATTCAGTTGTCAACAGGTTAACTGTAGTAAACCTGTTTGTAATCATGTACATGTAGGCTATAAAACTTCAAATTTTCACTATAATAAAGAGTTCTATTCTGTAACTCTGGTAATTTATAAGTCATAATAGAAGATTTCCTCTTTATTTTCTCACGAGTCACATAAAAATATCAAGAAATGAATTCATCCTTTCTTTATGAAAAAAAAAGACCTTGTAAGAGACTAGGGTGTGAACTGCAAATGAAGGCTGCAAAACATTGTGCAAATTTAATGGCTGTTTCATATCAATCTCTGTGCAATTACATACCTGGGTTATTATGATCAACATGATCAAAATTTGCTTTTACAAAACATAATTTCAGGCATATTAAGAACAAGATTAATAAAAAACCATGTCCCTGGTAGTACTAGTAAACAACCTGGTAAAATTCACCATGAGGTCAATATATGCTGCTGTCCTACAAATCTGATTAATGTATGAATTCCACTTGGACTTCACATGTACAGTATGTATCTGAGGTTGAATTATGATGGATACCAGGACAATTTTATGTTATGAATGAACACACCTGTGCAGCACAAAGAGGGGGTATGTACATGTACGCTTTAAAAAGCTCTGTATACTGAATTACACATGTTGTCTACATGTACAATGTGTTTATTTATTTATTTATTTATAATCTTTTGTCAGGGTACCCCATTCACCAATACAAGTAAGTAGTGGCCTTCCATGTTTGAGGTCCCCAAATTAACATCTCTCTTAAGACAGTCAAAGTATAAGAGTATGCTCAAACATCAAGTAAAATGACAAAACGTTGGGACACAACATGAATTACAATTTTTTTTTTTAACGGCTAATACCTTTTTTCCGTTTTCATTTGAGCAGATCTACTCTCTTCCTATAACAAGATAGGAGATCTATAATTCGCACAAATAAACAATATGGCCAATGCCAGCTAGGAGTACATGTCATTAACAATGAAGATATTAATTAACCAGGAATTTGTACCAGGAAATATACTCTCTTTTTGTAACATATCAATCATAATAATATTGAAATGCACTCCTGCAATCAGTAACATGCACTAAAAAGGAAATGACCACTGTATCTCTTTTTAAAATACATTATTTGGGCAATATTGCTTTAATTATTTCCATTCAATATATGTTCCATCATAAGGCACATGACATTTTACTTACATGTATAATATTTTGAACAGTTTTTTCAACACTATTTAAGAAAGTAAGTTCCTACAAACTTTTTAATTTGAAAATGAATATACATATTGTACACATGTACAGTACATACATTGTACATGTATTGCCTTCAATAACTGTATTGCTGCAAGTACATTGTAGCATGTTGCTACTCATGTACACTGTCAATGCAAGTACTTATCTGACATACACATAGTATCTTAGGCCTGTGTTATATCAGACACCACTGCTTACCTGGCTATGGGCACTACTACTAGTCCTACATGTAGATCTAGAGCCAGGGTAGGCTCAAAACTAGACCATTCCCAGTAAATTCAGTTTACTAAATAAGGCTAGCCTATGGTTTGAGGCCTCAGACTGTACGTTGATTGTATGGTTAAAGCATACAAGTAACAGTTGTCTGTCATGTCTGCATGCAAGTACATATAATACAAATTGCATGCTTTATCACAGAGAAACGTACTCTTTGTGTATGATACTGAAGATTAAGTGTTCAAAACTTCAGAGAAAAAAGCAACTGAAAACTGCCAGCTCTATTTCATATTGTAACTTTAACTATAAATTTATTTTTAAAGGGAAGTAAGCAAATAAAAATAAAAACAATGGTTTTGTAAAAAGATGTTAAAATTATTGTAGCCAATAGCATTTCAAAACAAAACATTGTGCTGTCAAAACTTGCTATAAATGTGTGTTAGTTGAACTGCAATAATTAATAAGGACAAAAGGAACAACAGAATCAACTAATATATATGGAATAAATACAAGCTGTGAGACAATGATTTACTGTGGCACAATCTTTTTTCTAAATACATTTTTTTTAATCTAGTACACATATGAACTACATGTAGATATCATATAGCAGATGAGGCTACACAATCTCTGTACTAAAATAGCGATGTACATGTAGCTGCTATATTTTTGTTTGTTAGATAATGGTCTACAAAATTGCAACTACATTACATGTACATGTACTGCGTAAAATAAAATATAGAGAATTGCAACCTTTCAGATTCCATCCCATGTTTACTGGTAAATCCACAGCAAATGTTTCACAGAAACCAAACTCTAAATATTTTATTATCATACAGGATTCATACCATGTTTTTCCAAATTAATCAAAAGAAAAGACCCTTTTACTCCCTCCCCAGTGTACCCACTGGAAAACAAAACAAAATCTTTCTGGATAAATTCTGTAGCAAGTATAATTATATCAATTATTTATGTTTACTGTGAGTTGTGGATTAAAACTGTTTTCGTGAATAGGCCGAATAAAAAAACAAAGATAGAGAAATGGTACATGAACAGAATGGGATTATCTTTCCCAATACACAACAAAACAAAAACTAAACTGCAATAATGAGATATTTTGGTCATCTTTTATTCTAAATTACATTCATGAAACTTAACAAAATGATATCACAGTCAGACTACTAAATCTAGGCTTTGAAAACAAAGAGAGTTTGATTGATTTCATGCTCTTGAAGAACAGCACTCTGACAAACAAACAAACATCAACCAATACTGACCTTTCTACCAAAGGACCTTCTTCTGGATTCTCAGGCCTACAAGTATTTATCATAAAAGTGTTTGGATAAAAGATGCTATATTCATGCTGTAACAGTACAGTGTCAGTGCTTTGGAAGTTAAATATTACACAACAGTGTACATGTGCAAATGCAATGCTTACATGTTGGACCCTATCACATTCTGCACTTTGTGAAGACTAACAACAAAAAACAGTGATAGAGCCTGAAATTAGGCAAAAGCATGAACAAGGGAAACGCTCTCGGCGGTCTCGCCTGCATTACGCAATTTGATATGATGAAAAATTGAGGTTGGGACATTATTTATAGGCAGGGTGGCCCATTAGCAGGCCCCCTCCCTCCCCTCACCCCCCCCCCCCCCCAAAAAAAAAAAAAAAAAAATGAAATCCTCTGAATATAATCACACAATTTCATATTTTTGATAGTTTCGTGCTATTTAGCGCACTCAAAGTTACAGCTCATTTATTTACTAGCTGTACATGTACATGTATGTACCGGTATGTCCTTTTAGCATGTTCCAACCTCTAATCATATAATGATTTTCAACAACTTTAAATTAGCATTTTGCGCTCTGGACATATTTTTACTTACCATTAATTTGTGCTAAAAAATATTGAAACAACTTTCAGAGCAGGACTATAGGAGCATTGATGAAAGGTCACTCTTTTATTTACAGGGTTCGTACACTTACACATTTTTAAAATTCCATGACTTTCCATGACTTTCCAGAGCAGGATAATGTAAATTTCCATGACCATTTTCAATGATGAACATGTCTTAATTTAAAGCGTACAACTATATATCATCGCAATACTAGGAAGCAAATCACAAAACTATATAAGGCGCACCCCTATTTCGAGGATTCTCCCCCCCCCCCCCTCCCCCCGAAAAAAAAAAAAAAAAATCTGAAAAAAAAATCTGGATTTCTTTTTTTGTCATCTTTAGTTTAAAAACAACATGTAACTAGACCAAGGTCTAACTTTTAGTTCACAAGCACTTCAACTGTGCCTCGTATAATGAGAGTGAAAGTATTTTTTGAACACTGAAATAAGACGTGATCTGATTTGGTTAACAAAAAGCCACCAAAAACAAAGCCAACATTGGTCTTTTTGTAAACATCAGATCGGCTCTAATTTCAGTGACAGTGTTCGAAAATACTTTCATTTTATTACGAGGCACAGTTGAAGTGCTTCTGAACTAAGTTAGACCCAGTTACAATGTTGTTTTTAAAACTAAAGATGACAGAATTTTTTCCTCCGAGTCCAAACAAAAATGTGGACAGGCTAGTTTTTGCGTGGTGATTCTTTATCCCCTGTGTAAGTGAGCTGCATCATACAGGCGAGTGAGCTAAAGACACGGGAGAGCTTCGGCCGGCAAAGTGCCTTGTGACAGGGCATAATTTATCGAGACTGAAAAAAAAAACTCTAAAAAAAAAAACTCTCTTCCTTTCAAATTAGGAACGTAGTTTAACTTCAAATAGTAGATCCTATTCTTTATTTGCATTATGTAATTAATGTTGAGACACAGAGATTTTTGAAAACCACTAAAAAGTAGTATTTGAGTACTCAAATATCCTGTACCTGACTATATAAGGCGAACCCCCGACTTTCAATATTTTGCTGACGGAAAAAAGTGTGCCTTAATTGCGGACCTTGGGGAAAGCAGCAACCATGAGGCTAGGCTAGCTAACTGGCTGTATGCTCGCGCTCGCATAATGGACGCCAAATGTGGAATCAAATTATGCGATTCAGGGTTATTCGAGTAGAGAGCAACACGATTTTTAAAGGGGTTCTTAAGAAAACACGAGTGGCTCATGATGCATAGTTATTTACATTTAAATTATTGTTTTATGAATATTCTGTGGTAATACCCCGGGGTAAAACACCTTCATTCAAACTTTTAATCAAAATCAAAGCACAAGCTCGATCAAAAAGTAATCGTACAGCGTGCATGCCGGGTTTTATATACTGGGCTAGACATTCACCACTTCTCAAAATACAGAAGTCACTCCCTGTCAGAGCATCCATCCCACATGCTTTACTATTATTGGTCGTTTGTCTGTCAATTAAAAACAAGCGTGGACAAGCCTGACAAGTTTAATTTATGCTGGCTTCACTCCCCGCCCACTCACAAGGAAAGTTTTTGATTGGTCTGATCAGTCACATCACTTGCTTACTGTAAGGAGAAACACACACACAAACAAATGCACACTCTCGATCTCACAGCTCAGCACAATAGGTGAATTCGCCTACACACAGGTCAACAAACTTCATAATTTATGATTCTTCAAGTTGATACTCTAAGACAATCCCAAATACTGAGATAATTACATAAATAGAAAGCTTTTAACCCCCATAATAACACCAAATGGTGTCCACCCGACAAAACAAGTTTAGAATAATGAATTTATTCGAGTAAACTCTACCAAAATATCTAAGTCTGAAACCCGGAAGTGCACGTAGAGTCGGGCCTCTATCCGTGACGTCACGAACGGGAGTCATGGGCTCAGTGAGAGTGAATGGCAGTGATATCCCTACGTAAATGCTATCCTGTCAGAGCTTAGATTTGTTGTTGTTAAGGAGTATATTTGATGGATTTTCTGTTTTCATTTGAATGAAGAATAACGAAGCAACATTTTCCAGTCGCTGATTTCTTTTTATATCCTCATATTCACCTATTTGGTAGAGATTTAAGACGAGTTTACTGCTTAGGAATTAAAGTTAAATCGTGCACTTATGAATAGGTGGATGCATTATATTGTCATCAGATGTACATGAGCAGTTTTGTAAAACGAATATGTCTAGAACTATGATAGTACTTATCATAGTTAAACATTTTATGTTGTAAAATATCAAACTTAAACGAGATCATGCAAGCGCGCTTCCTCTATAATATTTTGGCGAGTGATATGCGGCTCTTGCATGAACGTTCGTGGAGCGAGCAGAATCGGGAGGTAAGACCAAGCCGCTGCTCTTGGCGCTGCTTGCTTGTGATGGAACGTACGTGCGCTAGTTATATGTTTATCGGCAATTGCAAGAGAATGAAAGCGACGTTGCCAGCTAAGAAAAACAACTAACAAAGACTTGCTCCTGAAGGATCTTCAGGGCCAAGGAAGGCGAAAGACATATGGGGAAAAGGAAGAAGAAACCATCGGGAGATCGCTGTAGTGTATGGTAATGAACTGTGCATGGGTAGACAGGCTACTGTTCACTCCGTGCCTGGGCCGATTTCAACACCAAAACAAAAATTACATGGTGAAAATATCGACTAATAGCACATCGTTGGCATGTATATGCAGGGCTTAAATTAATCCAAGGCCATCCAAGGCCAGGCCTTGGATGCCCCTTTGATTGGCCTCAATGCCCCTCTCATTGGCCTTGGAGATTTTGTGTGCCCTTTCCAATTCTTCCCATTGGTGCTGTAATATAGGAATGTGCCCTACAGAAAAGTGGCCTTGCCCTAAAAATGTTGAAATTTAAGGCCTGATATGTCATAATTTTTAAAAGGGGAATTGATATTAATACTATGAAGTACTAGGGGAAGGTAAAGAATTGTACATAGAATTATGATTTATTAGACTTTTCAGCCTTTGAAACAAAAATATGCAGAAAATCGTATCACTCTGCACACGTTTGCTATGGAACATCCGGGTACGTGAATATACTCTCTCCCGGACGTGAGGTCATAAATAGTAGACCAGCGCCGTGACTGATTTTCTATGCAAAGAGAGGCGGATATTTTCAACATTTCAATCGAGGATTTCGAGTAGACAGAATTTTTTTGTGATATACTAAGTAATTAAAAAAATTAAAAATACCATATACTTGCCGTAGGTAACAAATTAAGGGACATTTATTTGCTTAGAGTATCAACTTTCAGTACTGTGCCAGCGGTCACTGACAAGTATAATTTATGCTGGCTTCACTCTCCGCCCACTCACAAGGAAGTTTCTGATTGGTGTGATCAGTCACATACACACAAATACTGTACACACACACTCTCACAGAGCTCAGTACATTGCATGAATTTGCCTATACACAGGTCAACAAACAGTCATGCACATTTCTCAAAATGAACATTAGCATCGTACTACACTGCATTGTGATGTTGGCTAGCTATTATGTGAACCACAAATTTTACAAAATGTGTTTTTCCTTTGTTCACAAGACAAATTAAATGCCATTTTAACAAACATCTTGAAGAAAAAAAGATTTTCCCTGACTTTCCAGAAGAAATGGACGAATTCCCTGACTTTCCCTGACTTTTTGCTTCTGGAAAAAACATTTTTAAATTCCCTGACTTTCCAGAAATTCCCTGACCCGTACGAACCCTGTATTTAGCTCATTGCCCGGTAAAAAATACTGAACATGTTAGTTACATCATAATTTTATGGAGAGACAATGCTATTATGTTATTGATATTGTAAATTTTCTAATATGTTATATATAATGTGTACTTAATTTCTATGTTGGCTTTACATCTGCTCGTGCATCAAATTTTATTTATATTCTTATTGTTTTTCCTTGATTTGTTACTCTCTTATTTGTCCTTATGTTATATTTTTACCAGTCTTCTGAGTGCATCAGTTGGTTGGGCGGAGGGACCTTTACGGTTACAGGAAATAAGTTTGCTCTCTTCTTCCCTGGCCGCCATCTTTTGCATTCAGAATATTGCTACAAAAATTTGTATTTGCATAGTTTTTGTCATTCTAATTTTGTATTTACCATGATTATATTGTTTTATTATTATATTTCTTGAAAGTGCCGAATAAATAATAGAATACAATACAATTGTATACAGTGGGTTCTAGAATGTAGGCAATCTAATTGGTCGATTGACACCCCATGACCGTGCATCATTCTTTCCTACCACGTCTACCAAGCAAAAGAGTTCCCAAAAGTGATAATGCAGGGTAAAGATGGTGTGCGTACAGTGCGCATCTCTGGTGCATACAAAATAAAGATGCGATGAATTGCAGGTACATGTACATGTAGTTGCAAATAGCAAGGACATTGATGCGCTCACTGAGACTTGTGTACCGTGTTGTCATTCAAACAAAATGGCACCCCCCCCCCCTCCATAACTGTCCTTTTGTTAGCATTAGGATCAGGTGGTTACTTATTTTTCAACCTTATATTCATATTGCAGACCTGATTTATAACACAAATATTTATGTTGTGACGTTTGCACATTAGTGTTACGCACTTCTCTTGGTTAAGTCACAATGAGCCGGATAATGAACTTGACAGTCTTGTTCCGATCGTGATTTCACCTGTGTTCAGTGTATATTCACTAATGCACTCTGTATACTATCCCATAATAATCCTTACCTTTGTTGATGCATGACGCTTTACTGCTTGATAATCAGCTCAAATTGGTGAATCTTCTAGGCTTCCTGCTCCAGGTTCTTTAGTCATATAAACATCTACAGATACATGAAGGTATGTCTGGGCTGTAATATGAGAGTGAAACCAAACAAAGAGATCAAAATCTTAATTCCGTTTCATCCCGTTGAGGCATCCCGTTTACCAATGCTTAAACAGCACTCCCAAAGTATAGTAATCTCAAAACATAAAATAAACTAATAATTCATGCGTTTGCCCTTACTGCTCTAAAGTACTAAATTTTGATAACTACTCTTTTTAAATGAATGAAATGAAGGTGTTACAAAAGGCATAGGTCTAGGCTGATTTTTCAAAAGCAAACACATAATTTAATGTCAACATCCGGTACAAAATCTCATATTTTTGTCAATTCTTGACAGATTTCAAAGTTGTTTGTATGAGAAGAAAGAACCGTCCACTAGCGAACTACGAAGCCATTGTGCAATGTTCGTTTGGTGCGGAAAGGAGTGATTTACTGAATAGGGTCTGCAATTTTTGTTTTTAATTTTGGTTACCTGCAGCTGCTGGCTGCCTCTTCTCAATCGCGCTCATACTCGTACTCGTAGTCATAGACGTAGGGTTTAAATGTTATCATGGGTACCAATTAAGGTTTTGTGATATCAGTTTCATATTTCAATATCAGCAACCCCTTAAGGCTAACCCTTGGTTATATAATGACAAATTCTTGCTCCATATCACGTCAAAATTTAATCTCAACTCATTCTCCACACGTCCACACACACAATGCAGTCTGCAGTGCACTCGAGCTCCCAGCTACCCTTAGCTTTAATAGTGCAGCACAACGCAATCAGTTTCGTGTGATAAACAGTCAGTCGACAAGATTGATAGACACAGACACATTAAAAAACGTACATACATTATAACGTTTAACAAAACAATAGGGCAAGCATGAGACAGAATATTGTTCTTACCATCCACATTTATCAAATCATCGCTATGACTACATAATACTCTTCTTAGTTCGACAGAAAAATGGTAACATATTACAGTTTTATGACAGCTTCCCTCTTTGTTTTACGTCCATTTAGTACGTGTAGATTTCTAGATTATTGTTTTTTTCAATGGTTATAGCGCCAGCTTTGTTGGAGATGCGTCATGTAAGTTTTCTCCGAAAGCTAAAAAACAGAGAGGGGAGGTTTGGTGGATTGGTAGATGAGTTGCGTTTCAACTTTCAACAAGGCCAAAGAATAATATTGGGGCTGGGAAGGTAAATCATCCTTTTTCCCCTTCCCTTCTCCTCATCTTGTATTTTACTTCTTCTTTTTTATTTGTTCTTCTTTTTTCTTCTTCTTCGTCTTTCATTATAATTTGACGGTAATAATACTTGACTATAATTGTTGCCAGTAATTTTGTTTAAAAAACATTTCTACCTCCCCTCTCTCTCTCTCTCTCTCTCTCTCTCTCTCTCTCTCCCTCTCTCTCTCTTTCTCTCATTCTCTCTCTCTCTCTCTCTCTCTCTCTCTCTCTCTCTCTCATTCCTTCTCCCCGCCATTTGTTTTGGGTGGGGGCATGCGACCCTGTCACTCCTGAAATTGCAAAATTATTTTGTAGCTGCGGTTTCTTATTGTATAACACATCACTACAAAGCGGTAGCGTACGAAGGTGCGAAGTAACACTTCGCTAGCGGCCTCATGAATAAACATGACTAATGACGTCACGAACTCGCAAAGAACTCGCCACGCCTACTCTACATGTAGTATCGGCCGTATCTACACCTCACCTAAAGTCTACCCTACCTATACCTACCTACCTACCTACCTACCTACCTTACCACCTACCTACCTACCAACCAACCATGTTTCATTTTTAAGAACTTCAGTCACTGTTCTCGCTCATATATAATTAACTCCATAGCTAACTTAAATTTCATTTAAACTTGCCTAGCACCCCCTCCATTAATAATTGAGAAATAGAAATATTAACTCCATCTATCTCCATCATTTAAACTTGCACTATAACTTCATCCAGCCTAGCACCCCCTCTTCACAGCCTAGCACCCCCTCCATTGAGCCTAAGAAATATTAACTCCATCTATCTCCATCACTAAAACTTGCACTAACTTCATCCAGCCTAGCACCCCCTCTTTACAGCCTAGCACCCCCTCCATTGAGCCTAAGAAATATTAACTCCATCCATCTCCATCATTTAAACTTGCACTAACTTCATCCAGCCTAGCACCCCCTCTTTACAGCCTAGCACCCCCTCCATTGAGCCTAAGAAATATTAACTCCATCCATCTCCATCATTTAAACTTGCACTAACTTCATCCAGCCTAGCACCCCCTCTTTACAGCCTAGCACCCCCTCCATTGAGCCTAAGAAATATTAACTCCATCTATCTCCATCATTTAAACTTGCACTAACTTCATCCAGCCTAGCACCCCCTCTTCACAGCCTAGCACCCCTCCATTGAGCCTAAGAAATATTAACTCCATTTATATCTCCATCATGAAAACTTGTACTAACTTCATCCAGCCTAGCACCCCCTCTTTACAGCCTAGCACCCCCTCCATTGAGCCTAAGAAATATTAACTCCATCCATCTCCATCATTTAAACTTGCACTAACTTCATCCAGCCTAGCACCCCCTCTTTACAGCCTAGCACCCCCTCCATTGAGCCTAAGAAATATTAACTCCATCCATCTCCATCATTTAAACTTGCACTAACTTCATCCAGCCTAGCACCCCCTCTTTACAGCCTAGCACCCCCTCCATTGAGCCTAAGAAATATTAACTCCATCTATCTCCATCATTTAAACTTGCACTAACTTCATCCAGCCTAGCACCCCCTCTTCACAGCCTAGCACTCCTCCATTGAGCCTAAGAAATATTAACTCCATTTATATCTCCATCATGAAAACTTGTACTAACTTCATCCAGCCTAGCACCCCCTCTTTACAGCCTAGCACCCCCTCCATTGAGCCTAAGAAATATTAACTCCATCTATCTCCATCATTTAAACTTGCACTAACTTCATCCAGCCTAGCACCCCCTCTTCACAGCCTAGCACCCCCTCCATTGAGCCTTAGAAATATTAACTCCATCTATCTCCATCATTTAAACTTGCACTAACTTCATCCAGCCTAGCACCCCCTCTTCACAGCCTAGCACCCCCTCCATTGAGCCTTAGAAATATTAACTCCATCTATCTCCATCATTTAAACTTGCACTAACTTCATCCAGCCTAGCAACCCTCTTCACAGCCTAGCACCCCCTCCATTGAGCCTTAGAAATATTAACTCCATCTATCTCCATCATTTAAACTTGCACTAACTTCATCCAGCCTAGCACCCCCTCTTCACAGCCTAGCACCCCCTCCATTGAGCCTTAGAAATATTAACTCCATCTATCTCCATCATTTAAACTTGCACTAACTTCATCCAGCCTAGCAACCCTCTTCACAGCCTAGCACCCCCTCCATTGAGCCTTAGAAATATTAACTCCATCTATCTCCATCATTTAAACTTGCACTAACTTCATCCAGCCTAGCACCCCCTCTTTACAACCTAGCACCCCCTCCATAATTATGCCTAAAAAGAATTAACTCCATCTATCTCCATCATTTAAACTTGCACTAACTTCATCCAGCCTAGCACCCCCTCTTTACAGCCTAGCAACTCCTCCATTGAGCCTTAGAAATATTAACTCCATCTATCTCCATCATTTAAACTTGCACTAACTTCATCCAGCCTAGCACCCCCTCCATTGAGCCTAAGAAATATTAACTCCATCTATCTCCATCATTTAAACTTGCGCTATTAACTTCATCCAGCCTAGCACCCCTTCCATTGAGCCTAAGAAATAGTAACTCCATCTATATCCATCATTTAAACTTGCACCAACTTCATCCAGCCTAGCACCCCCTCCATTGAGCCTTAGAAATAGTAACTCCATCTATCTCCATCATTTAAACTTGCACTAACTTCATCCAGCCTAGCACCCCCTTTTTACAGCCTAGCACCCCCTCCATAATTGAGCCTAAAAAGTATTATTAACTCCATCTATCTCCATCATTTAAACTTGCACTAACTTCATCCAGCCTAGCACCCCCTCTATACAGCCTATATAGCACCCCCTCCATTGAGCCTAAGTTATATTAAAACTCCATCTATCTCCATCATTTAAACTTGCACTAACTTCACCCAGCCTAGCACCCCCTCCATAATTGAGCCTAAAAAGTATTATTAACTCCATCTATCTCCATCATTTAAACTTGCACTAACTTCATCCAGCCTAGCACCCCCTCTTCACAGCCTAGCACCCCCTCCATTGAGCCTTAGAAATATTAACTCCATCTATCTCCATCATTTAAACTTGCACTAACTTCATCCAGCCTAGCAACCCTCTTCACAGCCTAGCACCCCCTCCATTGAGCCTTAGAAATATTAACTCCATCTATCTCCATCATTTAAACTTGCACTAACTTCATCCAGCCTAGCACCCCCTCTTTACAGCCTAGCACCCCCTCCATTGAGCCTTAGAAATATTAACTCCATCTATCTCCATCATTTAAACTTGCACTAACTTCATCCAGCCTAGCACCCCCTCTTCACAGCCTAGCACCCCCTCCATTGAGCCTTAGAAATATTAACTCCATCTATCTCCATCATTTAAACTTGCACTAACTTCATCCAGCCTAGCAACCCTCTTCACAGCCTAGCACCCCCTCCATTGAGCCTTAGAAATATTAACTCCATCTATCTCCATCATTTAAACTTGCACTAACTTCATCCAGCCTAGCACCCCCTCTTTACAACCTAGCACCCCCTCCATAATTATGCCTAAAAAGAATTAACTCCATCTATCTCCATCATTTAAACTTGTACTAACTTCATCCAGCCTAGCACCCCCTCTTTACAGCCTAGCAACTCCTCCATTGAGCCTTAGAAATATTAACTCCATCTATCTCCATCATTTAAACTTGCACTAACTTCATCCAGCCTAGCACCCCCTCCATTGAGCCTAAGAAATATTAACTCCATCTATCTCCATCATTTAAACTTGCGCTATTAACTTCATCCAGCCTAGCACCCCTTCCATTGAGCCTAAGAAATAGTAACTCCATCTATATCCATCATTTAAACTTGCACCAACTTCATCCAGCCTAGCACCCCCTCCATTGAGCCTTAGAAATAGTAACTCCATCTATCTCCATCATTTAAACTTGCACTAACTTCATCCAGCCTAGCACCCCCTTTTTACAGCCTAGCACCCCCTCCATAATTGAGCCTAAAAAGTATTATTAACTCCATCTATCTCCATCATTTAAACTTGCACTAACTTCATCCAGCCTAGCACCCCCTCTATACAGCCTATATAGCACCCCCTCCATTGAGCCTAAGTTATATTAAAACTCCATCTATCTCCATCATTTAAACTTGCACTAACTTCACCCAGCCTAGCACCCCCTCCATAATTGAGCCTAAAAAGTATTATTAACTCCATCTATCTCCATCATTTAAACTTGCACTAACTTCATCCAGCCTAGCACCCCCTCTATACAGCCTATATAGCACCCCCTCCATTGAGCCTAAGTTATATTAAAACTCCATCTATCTCCATCATTTAAACTTGCACTAACTTCACCCAACCTAGCACCCCTTCCATTGAGCCTAAGAAATAGTAACTCCATCTATATCCATCATTTAAACTTGCACCAACTTCATCCAGCCTAGCACCCCCTCCATTGAGCCTTAGAAATATTAACTCCATCTATCTCCATCATTTAAACTTGCACTAACTTCATCCAGCCTAGCACCCCCTCTTCACAGCCTAGCACCCCCTCCATTGAGCCTTAGAAATATTAACTCCATCTATCTCCATCATTTAAACTTGCACTAACTTCATCCAGCCTAGCACCCCCTCTTCACAGCCTAGCACCCCCTCCATTGAGCCTTAGAAATATTAACTCCATCTATCTCCATCATTTAAACTTGCACTAACTTCATCCAGCCTAGCAACCCTCTTCACAGCCTAGCACCCCCTCCATTGAGCCTTAGAAATATTAACTCCATCTATCTCCATCATTTAAACTTGCACTAACTTCACCCAACCTAGCACCCCCTCCATTGAGCCTATCCATCTATCTCTATCATTTAAACTTGAACTACATCCATGTTAGCACCTCCTCTTTCCAGCCTAGCAACCATTAAGCTTGCATGTTTTCAGACCTAGCTATTACAATAATGTGTATCTCTTCAACCTAGATTGCACCAATTATATCCCGGCCCCTTAAATATTTTTAAGATATTCTTTCATAATCAGTAATCCAGGATCATACATGCCTTTTCCCTCTCAAGACTTACATTACCATAAACCTCACTAGTTAACAGTTGAGAAACGGGTCATCCAGATAACAAAATAATTTGCTTTTTAAAAAGTCAGAAAATCAGTAACTGAATAAGTGAAAGTATGAGAAATAGTCCGAAAATTATTAACTAATTATGAAGTTCTTAATATTACAAATTGGCAAAGTGATGACACTGCCTGGCCGCCACATTGTCTACATACCTATTCCGAATATACATGTACATGCAGGCGCGGATCCAGGGTGGAGGCCGAGCGGGCCTTGCCCCCCCCCCCCCCCCCCGCAAAAAAAAAAAAAAAAAAGGAGAGAGAGAGAAGGAAAAGAAGGGAAATGAAAAGAGGAGAGAAAGGGAAAAAAAGAAGAGAAAGACGAAAAGAAAAGAGGGAGAAGGAGATCGGGGGGGGGGGGGGCAAAAGGACTTGCCTCCCAGGCTGTTGCCTCCCCCCTTCCCCCCAATCAAAAAATAAAAGAGAAGGAAGGAAAGGGAAAGAAAAAAGAAAAAGAGGAGATAAAGGGAAGGACAAAAGAGGAAGAAGAAAAGAAAAGAAGGGGGATATCAGTTGCAACTTTGGAAAAATAGAATTCAAACGTGGTTTATTTCTAATTCCATAACGGTGGTTTACAAATAATGCTGAAATGAGATAATTTTCCGAGATTTTTCCTCACTTTATGCGTTTGTTGGAAAATGACAAATTCCTAAATTTACAGCCAGGCAAGAAAATGCTTCTTGAGATGCCTACATATCAGGACCCGCGGAACGGCGGGGATCGGGATCCTCGAGCCCCCCCCCCCACACTTTCTTTGAAAAAGTATATTAAAGAGAAATAGAAAGAAAGAGAGCGAGAAAGAAAAAATAGTTAACTGCCAGTGTCACATTATAATGGGCTATCAAAATATGCTCATCTGACCATGATTAAATGCCTAAAACCCTCAAGGGCTCTGCCCCCTGGATTCCACCTAGGGCCCTAAGGCGGGCCCTTAGATGCTCATCTGACGGTCATTTCATGCCTAAAACCCCTGATTTCTGGGGGCTCTGCCCTCTGGACCCCGCGCCAAATAGTGTCCTGCCAGTGTCACAAATAATAAGGTATCAAAAATGCCCATCTGACCGTAATTAAACGCCTAAAACCCCTGAGCTTCCGGGGGCTCTGCCCCTGAACACAACCAAGAGCCCTTAGGCGGGCCCCTTGATACTCATCTGACCGTAATTGAGTGCCTAAAACCCTTGAGATTCCGGGGCTCCGCCCCCTGAACCCCAAGCCAATTAGTGACCTGCCACTGTAACAATTAGGTATCGAAATAATGCTCATCTGACCGTAATTAAATGCCTAAAACTCCTGAACTTCCGGGGCTCTGCCCCCTGGACCCCGCCTAGGGCCCTAAGGCGGACCCCTGAATGCCAATCTGACCGTAAATTAAAACCTTAAACCCCTGAGCTTCCGGGGCGGACAAGGTATCAACATAATGTTCATCTGACCGCAGGCGCGTAGCCAGGGGGGCGGTTTGGTGGTCCCCCCATAAACGCCGGCCAAAAACAGAGAGGAGTGAAAAGGAAGAGGACGTAGGAAGAAAAGGGAATAGACAAAGAACATTTTTTAAATTCAGACAAGGATTAAGAGTCGAGAACGGTACAGCGAATCGTCTTCTTTCTCTAATGATTTAATGAAACGTAAAAGCTTCCGCGCTTCGCGTGGGAGGGGGGAAACTGAATTTAGACAAGGATTAAAAGTCATAACGGTACAACGAATCGTCTTCTTTCTCTAATGATTTAATGCAACGTAAAAGCTTTCGCGCTTCTCGCGGGATGGGGGGAAACATAATTCAGACGAGGATTATTTTGGGGAATGGTACAACGAATCGTCTTCTTTCTCTAATAATTTATTGAAATGTCAAAGCTTCCGCGCTTCGCGGAGGAGGGAGGGGGGAAACTCGCCCCTCCCTGCACCCACCCACCCCTAATTACGTCACTGCTGGTCACCATAACGTACCAATATTTGGCTCGTATAATTTCAAATTTGGACCTCCCCCCCTAAGAAATCCTGGATCCGCGCCTGTGTACATGTTCAGCATGGATGATTTTGAATGGTTTTGAAAGACTTTGAATGGATCATACTGGTAACAGTTTTTATTTTGTTGTCGAGTTTTCTCGAACTGATGTGTTTCATTTTTCCATTTTCATAGCAAGTATGTTATTTTTAAATGGAGTAGGTATTCATTATGATATACTCATAATACTTTCAAAGCATTGAATAATACCTCACACCAAAGTACACAGATTTTGTAAACGAGCACACTCTAGCACACACCCTAGGTTAAGTCCAACATGTTAATTCACATATGGCAACATATGGCAACATTCTCATCATCTGCCCCTGTACTCTGGCACTCTTGGTCAACTGAAATTACAAAAACATAATGTTCAAGACTACTCATAATCACTTGCCAGTTTTCAAATATGTAATTTATTGTAACTAACCTGTGACTGCCAACTACATGTATGTTTTCTTTCCCTTCAAATTTTGTTGAATCTTGATTTTTCATACTGTTAACTCTGCTCAGTCAAGTAATCGCCGAAGTCAAAGGTTTTCTCTTTATTTTCCATTGCTTTTTTTGTTTACCTAAGTCAGATTTTGTCTAGGTGAAATCTATATTTTTCTATAGTCCCAACGGATTCGACTATGACAGAGTGAAGTGTACTACATGTCGCTAATTTTAAAGTGAATGGAGAACAATTATTATTATCATTATTATTGATCTAGCAATTATGCAATTGATAGAATGATCTTCACTTCACACCACCTTTTACACCATCCAGCCAAGCACAATAAATATAAAGTAATATAAGGATTAAATCAATTTCAAATAATTGGATTATAAGTGTTGTTTTATTTAAAAAACAAAGCACAGAAAAAACATGACTGCATAATTGTCTTAATTTTAAAGATACAGTACATGTATTTGGTGACTGATTTGCATGAATACAATTCAATAAAAGGAGTGAGAAAAAAAAATCAACTAATAACATTTTTGTGGTGTTCGGAGTTGAACTAGCTACAAGCTTAATATTTGAAGGTATATTTTCCACCTTTTATTAGTTAATGTAATTTTACAACCATTCATATTCCTCCAAAACCTGCAGATTTCATTGATTATTATCCTGCACCCAATTCTCACAATACATCTGAAGTCAATGAACCTGTTACGTGCATCATAATTTGTGTTTGTATAATAAAGACATCATTTTATTCTTTTTGTGTGTGCCTTGCCTTTATTTTTTTATGTATGTTTATAAGGTTCGTGTAAGCACTGCATCACTAATCAGCATGCCTGCAAAATGCCTAACATTTTTATGCTTTTGGTTCCAAAAATATGCTAAGAAACACCATATTTTTCAACGTTATTTCATAAATATTTCTTGTAATTATTTTACTATTCAGAAAAATATCTTACATAATATATCTGAGGTTATATTTCATATAAATTTCAGAGTCCTTTTTTTGGTTGCATTATTGGAGTGTTCCAAAACTGGGCAAAAATATAAAAAAAGGGGAAACGCTCTCGGCGGTGTCACCTGCATTACACAATTCAATATGATTAAAAATGAAGTTAGGACATTATTTATAGGCACGGTGGCCCGTTAGCAGGCCCCCCAAAATGAAATCCTCTGAATACAATCGGCATTTCGAAGTGAATATTGACTTATATTAGAATCACCAGAGGAATTATTTACTCCAAATTTTACCAAGATTGATATCTTTAATGAAATATGAACAAGAACCAAAAATGTATTTATTAATTATCATATTAAGTTGTGAAAACGTAATTCAAGTCTACTGACCTAAAATATCCTTGACTTTGTGACCTGGAATTTGTGTCATATGATTTGTGATACTTGATAACCTTGAGTACAAGATTCATGGAATTTGAACAAACACTTTTGGAATCATGATAACATTACAAAATTTTGATATTGATGCCGCAACAAAGTTTAAGTTTGCAGACCTGAAATCACATTTGACCTTGAACTTGTCAACTAAAAGACTAATCACATGATTGGTGATACTTGATAACCCTTATGTTCAAGTTTCATGGAATATGAATGTATACCGTGACAAAATTATGATATAAATTCAAAATCTTAACCTTTGGTCAAGTTTTGATGTTGATGCCACAACATACTGGAGTCAAAGTTTGTTTACCTGAAATGACCTTTGACTTTGCAACCTTAAATTCTACTCACATGATTGGGGATACTTTACAACCCCTATGTTCAAGTTTCATGGAAGAAGAATATACACTTTCAAAATTATGTTAAAAATTCAAAAACCTAACCCCGGGTTACGTTTTTGATCACCATGCCACAACAGTCTAAAGCGACAAAATTATTGTTTAAATCTGAAATGACCTTTCACCTTGACTTTGTGACCTGAAATTGTACTCACATCATAAAGGATACTAGATACCTCTTTAATCAACGTTTCAGTGAATAAGATCTTACACTTTAAAAATTATATGAACAATTCAAAAACTTAACCTGTTGACTCCGCTGCCGTCATCGGAAAAACGGCGCCTATGTCTCAAGTATCAAGGCTGGATGAAGTTAGTGCAAGTTTAAGTGATGGAGATAGGTGGAGTTATTATTTCTTAGGCTCAATGGAGGGGGTGCTAGGCTGTAAAGAGGGGTGCTAGGCTGGATGAAGTTAGTGCAAGTTTAAATGATGGAGATAGATGGAGTTAATATTTCTTAGGCTCAATGGAAGGGGTGCTAGGCTGAATGAAGTTAATAGCGCAAGTTTAAATGATGGAGATAGATGGATTTAATATTTCTTAGGCTCAATGGAGGGGGTGCTAGGCTGTATAGAGGGGCTGCTAGGCTGGATGAAGTTAGTGCAAGTTTAAATGATGGAGATAGATGGAGTTAATATTTCTTAGGCTCAATGGAGGGGGTGCTAGGCTGTAAAGAGGGGTGCTAGGCTGGATGAAGTTAGTGCAAGTTTAAATGATGGAGATAGATGGAGTTAATATTTCTTAGGCTCAATGGAAGGGGTGCTAGGCTGAATGAAGTTAATAGCGCAAGTTTAAATGATGGAGATGGATGGATTTAATATTTCTTAGGCTCAATGGAGGGGGTGCTAGGCTGTAAAGAGGGGGTGCTAGGCTGGATGAAGTTAGTGCAAGTTTAAATGATGGAGATAGATAGAGTGAATATTTCTTAGGCTCAATGGAGGGGGTGCTAGGCTGTGAAGAGGGGGTGCTAGGCTGGATGAAGTTAGTGCAAGTTTTAGTGATGGAGATAGATGGAGTTAATATTTCTTAGGCTCAATGGAGGGGGTGCTAGGCTGTAAAGAGGGGGTGCTAGGCTGGATGACGTTAGTGCAAGTTTAAATGATGGAGATAGATGGAGTTAATATTTCGTAGGCTCAATGGAGGGGTGCTAGGCTGTAAAGAGGGGGTGCTAGGCTGGATGAAGTTAGTGCAAGTTTAAATGATGGAGATAGATGGAGTGAATATTTCTTAGGCTCAATGGAGGGGGTGCTAGGCTGTGAAGAGGGGGTGCTAGGCTGGATGAAGTTAGTGCAAGTTTAAATGATGGAGATGGATGGAGTTAATATTTCTTAGGCTCAATGGAGGGGGTGCTATAGGCTGTAAAGAGGGGGTGCTAGGCTGGATGAAGTTAGTGCAAGTTTTAGTGATGGAGATAGATGGAGTTAATATTTCTTAGGCTCAATGGAGGGGGTGCTAGGCTGTGAAGAGGGGGTGCTAGGCTGGATGAAGTTATAGTGCAAGTTTAAATGATGGAGATAGATGGAGTTAATATTTCTATTTCTCAATTAATGGAGGGGGTGCTAGGCAAGTTTAAATGAAATTTAAGCTAGCTATGGAGTTAATTATATATGAGCGAGAACAGTGACTAAGGTTTTTCAAAATGAAACATGGTTGGTTGGTAGGTAGGTAGGTGGTAAGGTAGGTAGGTAGGTAGGTAGGTATAGGTAGACTTTAGGTGAGGTGTAGATACGGCCGATACTACATGTAGAGTAGGCGTGGCGAGTTCGTGACGTCATTAGTCATGTTTATTCATGAGACCGCTAGCGAAGTGTTACTTCGCACCTTCGTACGCTACCCTACAAAGCTTGGTCAATGAAAGGCACTTCTGGGGGGTGTTTCATAAAGCTGTTCGTAAGTTACGCACGACTTTACGCACGACTGGTGATATGTTCTTGTGCTACATGTAAATGATTGAGAATCTGATTAGCACCCAAGAACATGTTCCAGTCGTGCGTAAAGTCGTGCGTAACTTACGAACAGCTTTATGAAACACCCCCCGGGTGTTTTTAGGGACCGTGTGTGAAACCTACTTCACAATGTCTTGCGGCCCATGGGATCTCTGATCTCTGAAATAGCGGAGGGAGAACAACAAGAGAAGAAGATGGAAATTTTTATCAGCTATTATTGTAGAGCCACTGATCTCTTCCTTCCGAAAAAAATGTAGTCAATGGGCCTTATGGGGTAAAATTGACCCTCATCTTTATGTATTTTGTTTATGTTTATGTCTCATAGTTTTTCTTTTTCAATATCAAGACTATGTAACCGCAAGGAAAAGGCGCTATATCAAATGTCTTTTGGATTGGATTGGATTAAAATAATCATTTATTTATCTATTTATTTGTATTTGTATTTATTTATTTATTATTATTATTATTATTATTATTATTATTATTATTATTATTATCATTATTATCATTATTTTCATTATTTTCATTATTTATTTTAGTTGTATTTTTTTAAAATTATTATTTTTGTTGTTGTTGTTGTTGTTGGGGGGGGGGGGGTTATGTAATGTACACATTTATAGCTTACTACTTCCTACTGACAAAGTTTTGTGCATGGGCTAGATGGGTGACCCGACTGTGGGGTCTGTTACTTTGGTGGGCTCTGGTGGCTTAACCTAACAGCTACGGTCAGACTGACAACCTATCTATTTGTCAATGATGGGCCAACGAAAAAGTAAGAAAGAGTATGGAACAATGGAAATCACTACACAAATTGCCAATTTGGTTATCAGTTTGTGACGTCATTGCCTCACTATTTATCAATTGCTTTATAAATTTGTATCCCATTAAATTAAATTTCCTTTTTTATCCCCCAAAACTTGATACCCCCATGCCTTTACACAGGTTATATGATTTGTATCAAATTGCGTGCATGACATTTCACAAAATCTTTTATGATTTTTGAAGAAGTGATACTATTTTCTGAATATTGTACATTTATAATCATTGTTTTTTATATAAATAGTTTATCACCTTTTTCATGATTTAACTGAATTTTTTTCTCTCTAATTTAGTGCATCCGCACAAAACATATAACTATCAATATAATTTGGATGCTGGTGTGAGGAATTCCTAGGGGAAATATTGGAAATGTATATTATCAATATAAAGAAAACAATTAATGGATATAGTGATGCAAAGACGTCACAGATTCATGAGAGGGTTGCCAATTTGTCTTGTGATTTTCAAAAATGTTCATGTTATTACAAACAAATCATAACTTTCTTATTAGTTATCCGATTTTGCTCAAACTTTTTTTGATTGGTTTGTCTGATTTTTCTGCTTCTATTGAAAGTAAGTTATTTTTGGAGTGGACTTAGCTAGGGCTCGGTCAGCTATCATGGCTATGTATGAGAATGGTGACGATACACAACTTACGAGAAGGGTGATGATCATATAGACGGATTAAAGGATATATACGTGAGTTCAATCTCTCCGTTTAAAAACGATTTACATGTTAAAAGCCCGGTATGTGAAAGTCTTTGTCATTGTATGAATAGTGACAATGGAGCGATCGAGATTGGCCTGGACCTCCGAATACTGGTTTGAAACGATTTTCCCGCGCTTTTTCCAGTTACCTTTTGGATTTACACTGGTGAGTACATGCATATCTTCTTCTCTATATTTCCTCATATCATTCTTCTTTGGTGTACTCTGCTTCCTGCAACCTTGAAGATTCTTGCAGAGCATCCATTGTATGCTTGTGTGAATGTTTTGACCTTATGATGGTGTTACTATGTGTGATATATTACTCAAAGAGATATTATTATATAGTTAATTGCTAGGTTGCTAGTATTGATCGTAATATTTTCTCTCTGTGTATGTTGACATGGTTTTATCTTATCACGATATTGTCGACGTAAGATATTATTATGATTTATTTTCTGCTCTATCGCTCTGTTGCCAGTAAAATTATTGTATGAACTTTGATTTGAATACTTTCAACCACATTTCTTCAGAATAGAACAAGGGCATCAATATTTGGGGAAAGTGGACGTTCTTATGCTCCCTTCTCAAAAAGTGTTTTTGGAAGACATCCTCCTTTTGTCCACTCCCATTTTATTGTTTTATTGTTGATCAGAACCATGACTGAAAAGCGCCGCTCTTCTTGTTGTTTCTACTAATCATATGGCATTATAGATTCCAAACCGCTGCATTCAAGAATTGCCATTTGGTTCCATATTTATTTCAAGTTCAAACTTCAACAGCTATTTCAGTATCTCTCAATTTAGGTCCTGCAAAGGACACACCCAAATTCAACATGGAGAATTACGTGTACAAGAACCTCCTTTCTCAGAGCCCACCAAATCATGTCTGCAGTCTGCCAACACGTCAGACCAAAGAGCTAACACCATAAGTTCCCCTTTTATTCTTACTCAAAAAATGTTCAAACAATGTAAGAATGTCCAACTAACAATGAAGCCTTATACACTAGTTGCAGACCAGTCCTACACCTGAATGGTATACACATATTCAATTCAACCACTGCACCTTGCGTAAGCCATGACTTGTACAAAAAGACGAAATACTTGATGCCTGGCCGATCGTCAACGAAACGGAGTTAAGTCTTTTGTCAACTCTGTTTGTTGCTACGGCAGGCAGCCAGTGAAAACGAATTCGTTTAATCAAATCATGGAAATGCAATCCTGCTTTAAACAAACAGAACTTTGTTATTCCTGGCCTCATTTTTCTGATTGAGTTGTCATGAAAGGGCAGGAAATGAACTTCCTAGAAATATGATTTTCTCTTTGAAATTCAGATACCGCCCGCCAAATTACTTTTTGGTACCCTCTCTTCAAATTGTTTTAAATCACTCATGCGTGAAATATGCAACATATGAGTTGCATGAAATGAAGGAAGAGGATCTAAGCTTTCCAAATAAGTCATTTATTAATTATAATTGTGATAAAACATCGATAATTGGTTTCATTTTTTCTGGGACGCACTGTATAGACTGACAGGATAGAATATTCACGATGCTAAATTAATGCTTTAATATGGAGATAAGAAGAGATTTGCTTTAATCATTTGTCACTTCTTTGTACGATGATTGTGGCTTTTTGCATGCAGCCATTATTCACTACAGGTTTCTTTAAGCCTGCTGTACAGTATTTTCAGTGGCTACCCAACAAACAATTGTTTTATTATTGTAGGCCTACCTTCTAGAGATCTAATATAAATCAGGCTCCGTGGGGAAAAGTGACTATAGCACGAGTACCAAATTAAAAAAGAATTGTACTTACACATATTTAATGATTGATTATGATTTATATATATTTCTAAACACTTTGATTTTGGGCAGCTTTTATTTAGTAGTACAGGATTCTAAAGTAGATGGGGCTGGTATCGATCATTTAAAAAGTGACAGGGGCTTCTTGTTTCCAAACTGACCCTTTGGAATATATATCTTGGTCCCATAATTTATAGTGGAGAACACCCCTAAATCCTCCTTGCCCACTCCCCTGCTCTTGTATTCAAATCTGATTTCTCGGCTCCATTCTTTCTTCTTCCCCTCACCCCTCACCCCTCCTTACCTAACCCTTATCCTATCTAGAGACAAAAGGACCCCTTGGCGCATCTCTTTGCTGATAGAAGGATTGCATAAACCCATCTCTTCATCACGTTTCTGCTCCTCCAAGGTTGTCTCTCCCATGGTGGGATCCATGTGAAGATGATGTAGAAGGAAGTCTGTGTTTGAAGTCACCAACTTCTCTTCTGGGTCCTACCAGGCACCTGAACTGTGATGACTCAGACACCAGGTTCTGCACTGGGCAGATGATAGACAGGTTCTTAGAGTCAGGAGGAGGTAAGGAATTAGTCATACTTTCATGTAGCATCATTGCCTGTACATGCAATTGCATTTTCTCTATTTTATGAACATCAACAACAAAAATGTATTAAAATGTGAATTTATTTTGGTTCTATACACATTGAACACCATTTTTAATGTTTATACAGGGAACGTTCAAAACATGAGAGGCAGGATGGGATGGGGGTTACAAGGGTCAGACTTCTACTCTCACTGTTTCTAAGATTCTTTGTCTATGTCATTTGTTGTCATCCGTTTCCTTCTTCAAAATTCTACATTCTTAACGATGCACATTGTATCATCTTCAAAAGATATGGTTGGACTCAAATTGAAAATCCATGATCAAAATAAATATCTCGGAGAAGAGCAGATTGATTTACCGAAATCCCTATTGGTTTATCGATTCCACAGTTATTATTTCATTGGTTTCAGAGTGTCTAAACCATTCTGCCTGTCACGGCAAGGCATCCAAGTCGACCATGGAGGGCATTTCATGTGTTCCTATGATTCCAAATGCATGAAATCCTAAATGGAATCATGTGAAAGGACATGTCTCCTTCATGCACCGGCCCTCCATTTTACATCCTATTCAAGGGAATATTGAACTGTTGCCCACATGGACGTGAAAGCAAAATGCTTTACCCTGCATGTCTGATAAACCATGCTGTAGGATGCAGCTCTCGATCTTTATCTAGTTATCCTCCAAGTTTCACCACACTTCCTGGAGAAGATGTGAACTAGAGAACACCTACATTATTTTAAAGGCCCCCTGCACTACTTGTAGCTACTTGCGCCCTCTATATAACAAACAATGCCTAATCGGTGACCATTGGTCCCCCATGATCCTCTTTTTCTTATGTTAACTGAGAGCTGAGTTGATGAGATAACCACCTGTCAAGTGACATTGCAGGGCAGTCTAATCCCTCCTGTAAACTAGTACAGATAAGCTTTAAGAGGAACTAAACAGTTCCCCATCAGTTTCTTGACTAGTGGTGAAAGAGGAATGACAAGGTTGACTATATTGAATATAACCTATTCTTTACCGAAACTTATCTTTCATATTATTGGTAACAGTTGTTGTCATGGTTATCTTGGTTACCTCACAGTTCAGGGCAATCCGTGCTTGAGTATTTGATGCCAAGCAGTGATGGATTTTATCAGAATCATATCAGAAGTATGGCTGTCATTAGTCACACCTTACAAATCGCTTCTTTTGAAAAGTCGCTTTGTCTGAACTAGTAGTGTACCTGTATCTGGTACGCCGGATTACATCATAATTGATGTTTAATGGTCATCGATACCAACAATCTATTATACGTTTAAACGCTAGGAGACCACTCTGAAACCATCACCTTTTCTGTTGCAATGATTTGTGCCAACAGACAGAAAATGGCATTTAGTAGGTAGAACCTACATCAACTTATTCTTCCTCGATCACAAACATGCGAAATGCAATAGCATATTTTCTTCAAAATTTTGATTGTATATAAAATAATGCTGGTCTATGTTATATTGATCATAGATTAAAAATAGATAAAGATTGGTGACATGCATAGTAATATGTTCCCAAATGGAAATTATGATAAAGCTATGATGCTAAGCTTACTTTCCTATTATGCTGTCTCATCTGACAGTAATTCCCTCACGTAACTTGCTAATCACAGCAATGTGACTGTGAATTTCTAGCCTCCCTCGCCATTAGTAATTCATTGTGATGACGTAACGGGGCGTTGTGGCGTGCGCCTGAAATCCAGCTAACAATAGAAGTTACAAACTGATTCAACCGAGGACGCAGGTTCGAAACTGATTCACGTCTTTCGGATGGTGATGATGGTTGATGGTTGATGATGGTTATTATACCTGACTGCTAAGAAAGCATAAATGCTTGTAAGTAAGCAATCAGACGGCCGACGGCTTTAGGTCCTCTCCGAGGGACCTGGTAATGAGGGATAATGCCTTACCAAAGGGCACTAGCGCATCGCCTTGGTTTCGAACCCGGGTCACCGGATTACAAGACCACTGCTCTACCGATTGAGCTATCACGCCTCCTCCTGGTGACGTTAGAAGTCGATCCTCAGACGTAAATAATCATATCTGATTCATACACGTCTGTAAAACCCAATGACACACCCTATGTGCGCTTATACCGCTACCAATATTAATGTTCATAATATTAGTCAGCATATATCTACAACTTCTAGTGTTTTCACAATATAAAACTGCCTCCTTGTTGTCTCGTCTCTCAAGTTAACATTGGGGTTCTATACCTCAAGAAGACGACCTCGAAGACGTAGTGCAATCATATTCTGCAATATCTTCAAGATTTGCGGATCTCAGAATCACATTGATACACCGGGGATGTATATGCAGGTGAATGTATTCCTTGCAGCTATCTAACTCTATAAGAAATTACTAGATAGATTTCTTTTCATTCAGACTTTGCTGAATTTTTGTTAAAAAGATGGAAAATCATGTTTCCTGCTCTTTCTCTCGAAGGATACTGGAGTTCCCTGTTAAGATTTTGTTTCTTCTCTGGTTAGTTTGAAGGGTGGAAGTCGCTCAAGAGTCAGAAGGTTTGATGGTCTTAGAGTTTATGGGTTATGATGTTCACAGGTCTTAATTTGAGCCTATTATGTTCCCATGGAATGGTCGCAATTTGCAATGAAAAATTGTATAGTGATGAGAAATTGTATCAATTTGTATTTGAGTCATTATTCATAGTTTTTGTTAATATGAATGACTAAAAAGGAACACCATGAGGCTTGTCGTCAGTAGTAATCAAGAAAACGGTTCGTTTGTCAGAATAACCCTAACACTAACCATGTTTTTTTTTTTTTTTTTTTTTATATAATTTTTTATTTTAATAACTTTTATTTTTATTTGTAATATTGCTTTTTTATGATATTGTTATTTTTATGGCCAACGAACCGTTTCCTGGATTGTTACTAACTATCACCTTACGGGTAAAGTGTTTGTCAATTACTTAATTTAATTTCAGAATAACTTGTATGAATAATGACTATTAGGACCAGTGAACACTATGACCTTTGCTCTGCTATGACTAGATGATTGTATGACTGGTGGCCGGGCAGAACCCCCAATTCAGATGAACATTCACTTCGCAGATCATAACAAACGCGATGTTTGATAAGAAAGTCCCCAATTTTTGTTTCAGGATAAAAATATTCCTGAAAATGTCATTTTGAGAGGTGATAATTCCGAGCCTCTTTCCGGGGTTTCAAAAAGTGCTATGTACAATGCATCATCAATTTGGATGAGGTTGCCTGTTCCAAGAAAACATGGCCATAATATGCAAGAGATGCATTTTCGACAAAGTTAGACGGATAAACATTGTGTTCAACACAATGAAAATTATCTTGAGAGAAAGAATAATGAACTTTGCTACCATTCTACTGACATGAGGTAGATTTCACCCATGTCGATTAGCCCAGTTATCTAGGCTACAGACAGCATAGCTAATGTGTTTGCAATCCAGGCATAAACCAGGGAGAAACTCACAACTCCCTGCATAAACAACAACAATAATACTATATTGGATACTTCTAGAGCATTTTTTTCCACCATGTAAGTAACTCATGGCACTCCATTATGACTTGCATTGCTCTAGCTTGGCTACCAAGTATGGTGCTTACAAGCTTCTAGGTATCCGTTCCTATCATGTGTATTAACAAACACTCCAAATGGTGTGGAGATGGTGCACACTATGTGTAGAGCAGGGCAATAGTTACAAATGTATATGGATGTAAAGTGCCTATACATAAAGCGCTGTTTCTCTCTCATTTTTTATAACAAATATTGAATGTGCATGAGCAATAGTTTGCTCGATTTTAAATAGGCCATTTTGCCCTTCCTCGAGTTTTTTAGAAGATCATGTTTATCTCTGTTTATTTGATATTGTTGTGTTTTTGTTTTGTTTTTGGTGGGGGATCTGGTTTCTGTGCATCGGTCATTCTCTTTTGTCTTCTTTCATATTTTCTCTTCTTTCCTTCATGTAATGGGTGTTTACTATGGAAAGAGATAAGATAGGGGTAACATGGGGGTGATGGAGTAACATGATGGAGTAACATGATGGGGGTAATTGGGGGTAACATGGGAGTATGGATATATTTTGGCTATTATAGGGAGAGAGAAAATGGTGCATACAGATGGCAAATGCTAATGAAATATGACTGTCCTTCCTAGTTGGTTCTATGAAACCTGCATCATCTGTTCAGTGTCTAACGTGTTGTTTGAGTCTGATCAGTTTAGATGTCAAGCAAGATTCAGGAGAGATGCTGATGACCTCAAGCAGAGACTTCTGACTGCATCATTGGATCATGGATTACGCTTATGGGAGAGGCAATCATGGAGGACAGAACATGAGAGAAAGATGGGTGAGTGCAATCTAACTACCAGTATGAGAGATGTGTGTTATCTCTTGCATTGTAATTTGCATTAATTTGTTTGTGTAATGACAATACCCTAGTTTCCTTACTCTTTCTGTATGTTCGCGCCCCTCATTTACCCTAGCATCCATAGTGGGGGGGGGGGGGGGGAATGCGTATTTGACTATGTCAAATGTTTGTTCTTCTCCATGTAAGGACGTTGCCAAAGATCATTTGTACATGAGTAAGGTTTTGAACCATGCTCACGACTAGACCAGAGGTTGTCTTTCTCTCCACTACGCCATCGCACTTCTACGTGCTTGAAAGGTTACCTGCTCCCTTCCCCTTTAATTCCTACATTTGCTATTTTTGAATTCTCCCATCTACCATATCCGCCAAAAAAATCCAATATGGTTATTTGTAATGTTGAGTTTCCAAAGAAACTTCTTGATACATAGCCCGGTGAAGGGGCACTCTATAGTGCATGAACCTGGTTTTGAACTGAGGATCTCCCTATATATTCTGAGATCGATGGTCTCTATATTCCACCGTCATGCATCTAGTGTTTGTGTCACTCATGTTAGCCCCCCCCCCCCCACTCCCGGACCATTCCCACCTCGGGGGGGGGGGGGGGTGTCGATTCGCATGTATTACCATCATTGTGGTAGGGTACTTGCTCCTACCATACACATGAGCTGCATGAACAATTTACAACATTGCGCGATAATTATATACTTCCTCATGCTACTTGTCATGTGATCTTGTAATTCTACATCTAATTACATCCAATACCATACGCGAGAATGATCTGTATGGAATATAAATGGAACATGAATGTTCTATTTAACTTGTAATCACCATGATGGTTCGAAAACAATTGTTTGTTACATGTAACGAACCAGGCTTGTGGTGCATAACTTTTGAATAACTTTACACCACTTTTCCACAACAAATTTACAGTGTAGAACTCACTCAAACTGAATGATAGTAAAACTGAATTAATTTTATTGGGTTCCAAATCAAATCTTGCTAAGATACAGTCGTTCAATATATCCATATCAGATTCTGTAATTAGTCCTTCCTCGCAATGTCGTAACCTTGGTGTCATGTTAAACTCGTCTATGTCATTGTCAACTCATGTTTCTAGTATTTGTAAGTCAGTCAGATATCAACTGAGAAATCTAGGTTTTATTAGGAAATACTTAAGTCGTTCAACCACAGAGAAACTTGTACATGCTCTTATTTCATCACGCTTAGATTTCTGTAATTCTATTCTCTATCTGCTCCCTAACACACAACTTTCTCGACTCCAGAAACTGCAAAATACTGCTGCACGTATTGTCACACTTTCTTCTCGTAGAACCCACATCACCCCCATTCTCAAAACTCTTCACTGGCTCCCGGTATGTGACCGAATTATTTTTAAGTTGTTGTTGCTAGTTTTCCATTCCTTGTATGACTCTGCTCCTTCCTACAATATCAAGTTGATTGTTAAGTATAAGCCTACAAGACATCTTCGTTGATCTCAATCCTCCTTATTAGTTGTCCCTAAGACGCGCAGTTCCTGGGGGGATAGAGCATTTTCTCATTCTGGTCCGTCCCTTTGGAATAAGCTGCCACTTAGTATTCGTAATTTAACTACCCTTCATGCCTTCAAAGTTGCTCTAAAAACCCATCTCTTTCTAAACAGTGCTATCTAATCATGTCAATGTAGCGTAATAATTTGTGTTGTTTTAGTTTACTTTATTTTAGTTAAGAAGTTATATTTTTGTGATAGTAATACATGTATGTACAGCGCCATGAGCGTCAGAGCCTGGCGGATACCGGCGCTATATAAATATCCATATTATTATTATTAGTATGCGCTTGGAGAACAAAATAATTATTCTGTTTTATTTACTAATGTAAAGCGCTTTGAGCATGACTGTTTATGTAAATGTAAAGTCGCTATATGAATATCAATATGATGTATGTATATCATTCTTTCTCTTGTCATTAGTGTAATGTTTTTTAACCACTTTTTCTTAATCCTTTGATTCGCCTGTGCGCTTCTCATTCCATCACCCTTTCAAGAGAGTGGCAGAATCATATTTTGTTCTTCATTTGCCTTGTGATTCCACTTGCCACAGTGGTCATGTACGCATATTCCGAATGAACATACTTGGTTTGATTCCTACCAGTGGGTATATAAACATTATACAAATGGTCTTGAACTGAGGGCATCGCGATTCCCAGACCAGCGCTCTCTTCTCACTACTTAGTAAACCATTGCGTCCCGATCCCTGTGTTTTCTACGTCATCCCATCCTCTTATCCTTCAATTCGCCTTAGTTTGTATCCCGTCGATCGCCATCAAGGATTTAAGCATTTCTTTCCTATTAACACTCTTCCACTTGCTGCAGTGTGTTTTCAACGGTGATTATATTGTTCTTTTGATTCATACATCCTTGAGAATGGCAAAGTTATTGTTTGCAAAATGCCACATTTATTCTCAGTAAATGTTGATCGACACCTTCCTTCTTGCCTTGGTGGAAAAAACATTATGTAGTGTGTTATATTCAACACCGTACCATTCGCAGGAGGGACGAACATAACATAATGTCATTCCCTTCTTTCTACCAGAGAGGAAATACGTTTGCAGTGTTACAATTACATATGTTATCTTTCCTTTGACCAGACTATTGCCTTATAACAGGACGTTGATTACGGTATTGAACCGAGTTCATTTTCAACACAAGCCCTCTCTCTTTCAACGGTTATTCCCTCTGTGCATTTTGTCATTATCGCCCCCCCCCCCCCCTTTCCACATTGTCATGGGGGTAAAATATACTCGCGACGTTTTTGGTCTAAATCCAGCTTCCATTCAAGTGAGTGTGAAAAGTAATGTTTTTATGATTTTACATGTTTCTCATATTCCCCATATTTACCACGAGTGTTACCAAATAAAGCGTAATGGGCCAGCTTGGTTTGCAACCGAGGAAATTCGGATTCCAAAGCCAGTTCTGTCTCTTTCTCCTCTGCCAGGGCACCTCCTTGTATTTCTCATCAAGTCATTTCTTCTTCACCTTCGTTTGCAATTTTTACTTTCACAATCTGTGAGAAGTACATGTTGGTAAAATACATGTATAAACAATAATTAGTTCTAGCTCCCCCATCCGGAAATTTGTGATATCCCCCTCCCCATCTTTCAATCAATAGTGGAGGAACAAAGATCGGGTAATACGTTCCTCCCCTTTCTCATCAATAGTGGAGGAACATAGATTGTGTGATGCGTTCCTCTCCTTTCTCATCAATATTGAAGGAATAAGATTGTGTTATGCGTTCCATCCCCCTTACCGTCAATAGAAGAAAAATAAAGATTGTGTGCTATCTTTCTCTACTCTCTCCATCAAAAGTGGGAGAACAAAGATTATGTAATTTTTTCCTCCCCTTTCTTATTAATAGTGGAGGAATAAGATTGTGTAATGCGTTCCTTCCCCCTTTCCGTCAATAGTAGATAAATAGAGTTTGTGTGATGCATTCCTCCCCTCTCTCTCATTAATAATGTGGAAGAATAAACATAAAGTGATGCGTTCTTCCCATCAATAGTGGATGAACAAAGATTGTGATGTGCGTTCCTCCCCCTCTCTTATAGAGGAATACAGATTATGTGACGAGTTACTCCCCTCGTTCCATCAATTGCGGAGGAACATTATATTGTGTTATGTTTTCCTCTCACTCTCCATCAATATTAGCGGAGGAATAAAATTATGCATTCCTCCTCTCTTTTTATCAACAGTAGAGGAATAAAGATTGTTTGTCATGATTCTCCATTCATCAAAAGTGGGGAAATAAATATTGTCTGCTGCATTTCTCCCATCAATAGAGGAGAAACAAAGATTATGTGATGCGTTCCTCTCATCAATAGTGGAGGACAAAAGATTGTGTAATGCTTTCCTCCCCTCTCTCATCAATTATTGTGGAGGAATAACGATTGCGTTATTTTTCCTCCCCTGTTTCTATAAAAAGTGGAGGAATAAGATTGTGTGGTGCGTTCCTCCCATCAATAGTAGAGGAACAAAGATTATGTGATGCGTTCCTACGATCAATAGTGGGGAAACACAGATTGTATGATGAGTTCCTTCCCCTTTCTTATCAGTAGTGGAGGAACAAAGTTTGTGTAATGTTTTCCTCCCCTCTTTCCATCAATAGTGGAGAAAAAAAGTTTGTGTAACGTTTTCCTCCCCTCAAGCAGGGATAAACTCACATATCCCTGCCTCAAGCGTGACGGAACAAAGTTTGTGTAATGTTTTCCTCCCCTCCTTCCATCAACAGTGGGGAAACAAAGTTTGCGTAAAGCGTTCCTCCTTCTTCTCACCAATATGGTGGGAATAAAGATTATGTGATGCGTTCTTCCGATCAAACGTGGCGGAACAAAGATTTCATAATGCGTACCTCCCCTCTCTCATCAATAATTGTGGAAGAATAAGGATTGTGTAATGTTTCCTTCCCTCATTCTATCAAAATTGGAGGAATAAAGATTGTATGATGCATTCCTATCATTAATAGTGGAGGAACAAAGATTTTGTAATGCGTTCCTCCGCTCTTTAATCACTGAGTAATGCGTTTCTCCCCTCTCTCATCAACAGTGGAGGAATACACATTGTGTATCATGACTCGTCGCCATTTTCACGAACCGGCACAGCCCAACGCGTAACGAAATAAGTACATTCTGAGAAAACCGCGTTTTACGTTTAGCCCGTTTTGAATTCGCCAGAAACATGCCTTATGTCAAATTTTATATCACAAAATACATATCAATAAAAGGAAAATATTCTGTATTTTCTATACATTCCATTTGTTAAGCATAATGACAATTACTATTAATATTACGAAGCTTTGGACTCTCGTGCCGGTTCGTGAAAATATTATTTTGCTGTTTACGTAGCAAAAATATTTTCACGAACCGGCACAAGCCACTGTGTCGTTTTTCCTATGTAACTTTACGCGCAAGACAAAAGCGCTCGCGCTGTCTTAGCGCGTATTTTATTTTCACGAACCGGCACAACCGCCTGTGTCGCGTCGTCTAGGTCTTGTAAGCGCAAAGATATTTTCACGAACCGGCACAGCCCATTGACTTATAACGGCGCGTGCCGGTTCGTGAAAATATGAATCGTGTTTTTTGGCTCGTGTGTCGTTTTTGTCATTTGTGTAACCATGGATATCTCAAAAACTAAAGCGTTTTGGATGCTGAAATTTGGTGAGATGAAAGATTGTTGATAACTTATGCTAAAAATGCAAAAAAAATAAAAACTACATTTTGAAGGGATTTCGGTGGCTTGTGCCGGTTCGTGAAAACGGCGACGAATGTTTCTCCACTCTTTCCATTAAGAGAGAGGGGGAATACAAAATATTAATGTATTGTTTTCCTCCTTTTTATATTATTATTGGAGGAATAAGGTGGTGTGATGTGTTCCTCCTATCAATATAATGGAGGATTAAAGATTTTGTAATGCGTTTTTCTCCTTTCTCATCAATAGCGGAGGAATAAATATTGTGTTATGCGTTCCTTCTCCCATTCCGTCAAAAATAAAGCAATAGATATTGTGTGGTGAATGATCCTCCCCTCGTTCCATCAATGATATTGTTTAGTAATAAATATTCATCTATCATTTATCTACTGATTATGTGATGCGTTCTTCCCATCAATATTGGAGAAACAAAATGTGTGTAAAGCGTTCCTCCCCTCTCTAATCAATTGTGGAGGAATAAAGATTGTATAATGTGTTCCTCCCTCCTCTCACCAATACTTATGGTGGGTATAAAGATTACGTGATGCATTCCTCCCATCAATAACAGAGGAACGAATATTGTGTAATGCGTTCCTCTCATCAGTACTGGAGGAACAAACATTGTGTGATGCGTTCCTCCTTCCTTTCATCAATTGTGGAGGAATTAGATTGTGTAATGCATTCTTTCCCCCTTTCCATCAATAGTAGAGAAATCAAGAATTGGTGATGTGCTCCTCCAATCAAAAGTGGAGGAACGAATATTATGTGATGCTTTACTCTCCTTTCTTTTCACCAAAAGTGGGGGAATAAACATTGTTTGTAACGTTTTCCTCTCCTCTTTCCATCAATAGTGGAGAGGAAAAGCTTGTGTAATGTTTTCCTCCCCTCTTTCCATCGATAGTGGATGAACAAAGTTTGTGTAACGGTTTCCTCCCCTTAAGAGTGGCGGAACAAAGATTGTGAAATGCGTTCCTCCCTCCGCTCATCATTATTGTGGTGGGAATAAAGATTGTGTGATGTTTTCCTATTATTATTACTGGAGGAACAAAGATTTTGTAATGCGTTCCTCCCTCCTCTCATCAATTGTGGTGGGAATAAAGATTGTGTGATGTTTTCCTATTATTATTACTGGAGGAACAAAGATTTTGAAATGCGTTCCTCCGCTTTCTCATCAATAATTGTGAAGGAAAACATGTTTTATCATGTTTTCCTCCCCTCTTTCCATCAACATTTGAGGAATAATGATTGTTGTTTATGTTTCTGCATTCCATCATTAGTGGGGGAATAAATATTGTGTAAAAAGATAATAAAATTATGTAATGCCTTCTTTCCCCTAATATGTAATATTTTGCCTCCCTCTTTTTATCAATATTGGAGGAACATAGATTTTGTTATGCGTTCCTCCCCTTTCTCATCAATAGTGGATGAATAAAGATTGTGTGATACGTTCCTTCCCCCATTCCGTCAAAAGTAGAGAAACAGATATTGTGTGAATAGTTCTCACCTCCTTCCATCGATAAATGTGAAGGAACAAATATTGTGTCATGTCTTCCTCCTCCTCTTTCCATCAACAGTGGAGGAATACAGATTGTAAGTTATGTTGCTCGACTCTCTCCATCGAAAGTGGAGAAATAAAGATTACGTGATGCGTTTCTCCCATCAACAATGGAGGAACGAAGATTGTGTAATGCGTTCCTGTCAGCAATAGGGGAGGAACAAAGATTGTGAGATGCGTTCCTCTTATCAATAGCTGAAGAACGAAGATTGTGTAATGCATTTCTCCCCTTTCTCATCAATAGTGGAGGAATTAGATTGTGTGATGCGTTCCTTCACCCTTTCCATCATTGGTAGAGAAGTCAAGATTTGGTGAAGTGTTCCTCCAATCAAATTTGGAGGAACAAAGATTGTGTGTTGCGTTCCTCCTCGTTCCATCAATATTATCGTGGAGGAACAAATATTGTGTAATGCGTTCCTCCCTCCTCCATCAATAATTGTGGTGGGAATAAAGATTATGTGATGCATTCTTCCTATCAAACGTGGCGGAACAAATATTGCGTAATGCGTACTTCCCCTGTCTCATCAATCAATAAGGATTGTGTAATGTTTCCTCCCCTCTTTCTATCAAAATTGGAGGAATAAAGATTGTATCAAATAGTGGAGGAACAACGATTTTGTAATGCGTTCCTCCGCTCTTTAATCATTGTGGAGGAAAAAAATATTGTGTCATGTTTTTCTCCCCTCTTTCCATCAACATTTTGACGAATAATGATTGTTGTTTATGTTTCTCCACTCCAATAAAAGTGGGGGAATAAAATTATGTTATGCCTTCCTTCCCCCTTTCCGTTAATAATAGAGAAAAAAAGATTGTGTTTTATGTTTTTCCACTTTCTCCATCAAAAGAGGGGGAATACAATTTATGTAATGTTTCGCTTTCCTCTTTCTATCAATATTTGAGGAAGAATATTGTGTGATGCGTTCCTCCAGTCAATAGAGGAGGAACATAGCTTTTGTTACGCGTTCCTCCCCTTTCTCATCAATAGTGTAGGAATAAAGATTGTGTAATGCGTTCCTTCCCCCATTCCGTCAAAAGTAGAGAAACAGATATTGTGTGATGTGTTCTCACCTCCTTTCATCAATAAATGTGAAGGAATTGAATATATTGTGTCATGTTTTCCTTCCCTCTTTACATCAACAGGGGAGGAATAAAGATTGTGTTATGCGTTCCTCTCATCAATAGTGGAGTAACAAAGATTATGAGATTCGTTCCTCCCCTCTCTCACCAATTATTGTGGAGGGATACAGATTATGTACTGCGTTCCTCCCGTTGTTACATCAATTGTAAAGGAACAAATATTGTGTCATGTTTTCCTCCCCTCTTACCATCAAAAGGGGAGAAATAAGATTGTGTAATGCGTTCCGCCCTTCTGTCATCAATAATATTGTGGAGAAATAAAGATTATGTGATGTGTTCCTCTCATTAAGAGTTGAGGAAAAAGGATTGTGTAATTGGTTTCCCCGCTCTCTAATCATTATGTGATGCGTTTCTCCCATCAATAGTGGAGAAACAAAGATTATGTGATACGTTCCTCCCATCAATAGTGGAGAAACAAAGATTATGTGATACGTTTCTCCCATCAATAGTGGAGAAACAAAGATTATGTGATGTGTTCCTCTCATTAAGAGTTGAGGAAAAAGGAGTGTGTAATTGGTTTCCCCGCTCTCTAATCATTATGTGATGCGTTTCTCCCATCAATAGTGGAGAAACAAAGATTATGTGATACGTTCCTCCCATCAATAGTGGAGAAACAAAGTTTATGTGATACGTTCCTCCCATCAATAGTGGAGAAACAAAGATTATGTGATGCGTTTCTCCCATCAATAGTGGAGAAACAAAGATTATGTGATACGTTCCTCCCATCAATAGTGGAGAAACAAAGTTTATGTGATACGTTCCTCCCATCAATAGTGGAGAAACAAAGTTTATGTGATACGTTCCTCCCATCAATAGTGGAGAAACAAAGATTATGTGATGCGTTTCTCCCATCAATAGTGGAGAAACAAAGATTATGTGATACGTTCCTCCCATCAATAGTGGAGAAACAAAGATTATGTGATACGTTTCTCCCATCAATAGTGGAGAAACAAAGATTTTGTGATGTGTTCCTCTCATTAAGAGTTGAGGAAAAAGGAGTGTGTAATTGGTTTCCCCGCTCTCTAATCATTATGTGATGCGTTTCTCCCATCAATAGTGGAGAAACAAAGATTATGTGATACGTTCCTCCCATCAATAGTGGAGAAACAAAGTTTATGTGATACGTTCCTCCCATCAATAGTGGAGAAACAAAGATTATGTGATACGTTCCTCCCATCAATAGTGGAGAAACAAAGTTTATGTGATACGTTCCTCCCATCAATAGTGGAGAAACAAAGATTATGTGATGCGTTTCTCCCATCAATAGTGGAGAAACAAAGATTATGTGATACGTTTCTCCCATCAATAGTGGAGAAACAAAGATTATGTGATACGCTCCTCCCATCAATAGTGGAGGAACAAACAAATTGATATACGTTGTTCCCCTCAACAGCAAAGAAATAACAAATGGTGTAATGTGTTCCTCCAATCTTTCCATCTATAATGGAGGAACAAAGATTATGTGATGCGTTCTCCAATCAAAAGTGAAGGAACAAAGATTGTGTAATGTGTTTCCTTCCCTCTTTCCATCAACATTGGTAGATTGCTTTCTACATTGGTGGAAGTAAGACCGTATGTTATTTCCCACCCCTCTTTCAATCATCAGTTGAGAAACAAAGACTGTGTTCTCATTTTATATCCAACCTGTCTTTCTATCAATAGTGGTGGAATAAAAGATTATGTGCTTTCTCTTTAATTTTCTATTCGCTTTGATATGATTTGTTAATGGTTTATTTACACTGATGTTTTTCTTCCTGACACCATGTTAACCCTTTTTTTTTCATTTCAGGAATAAAGCTATGTATTTGGCAAACATCACCCTCTTTCGATCTGCCAAACCTGAAGAAAGACTAGATATGTACTGATACTTGGTTGGGTAGTCCCTTTGGCAGCCCACTCAGAAGGTATACCTGGATGGATAGGTGAGGCGAGTAGCTGCAAGGAGTGCCATGAAGTGTAGAAAAGGTTTGTGGACTAGGCACTTATCAATGTACATTAAAGATCACAGTCAATTATAATTATGTTCTTATCCACAACTCTTCCCTCTAAGAGTATATTTAAGATACATTCAAAATATCTTCCAACCTCCATGGTAGGTATGCCCCTCCCACCTCTGTCTTGTACTCACTATGGTGGAAAGAAAGTTTTAAGGTGCTATATGATACAAAGTTTTCTTATACTCATCTTTCTTCCTACGTTTGCTGTACAGTGAGAAAAACATTCTATTATTTACATTTTGGCTCTTGCCATGATGAGATTTACACCCCCTCCCCCCTCCACCCGTTTCACTTAAGTAACAGCTCTCGCAAAGGGGAGATAATACATGTCTTGATATGTTTACACCCCCCTCCTCCCCTAGCTTCCCATCCTCTATAGAATGGAGGAATCCCTGTATTGATAGCTGTAACACCCTCGTACCATGGACCCTACTACATGCTCGTACTCAGTACTGCTCTTGCGATGGAGGTATACTTGCCATTATGATTATGTTCTCACTCGCTTCTCCCATGTTTGTGGGATATTGAATGCTCTTGTGATGGGGAAATTTTGGCTGTGGTATATTCTTACTCGGACCTCTCCTAACTACGCTAGCGAATTTGGAATACTTGTAGTGATAACGGTCTCACCCCCACCTAAAAAACGCTCATACTGGGGGAACTGAACTGAACTTTCCATTCCTAATGGTAGGGTTCATGGTCTGACAGAGTTATCTCTTCTTGCCCTGTACACTTCTATCGTCGTCTTTGCCATTGCCCTTGTGTAGGTGTGTCATTTTATTTTATTTTTATTTCATTTATTTTCCGAATTCCAAGTTAAAAAATACAAACATGCAAATACAAACAATGTACATTTCAAAACAAAAAAGGAATACATACATAACATCCATAAAGATAAAGATGTAAGAAAACTCCAAAGAATTCAGAATTCAGCAGCAAGACTTGTTTCCAGATCCAAGAAGCGCAACCACATCACGCCCATCCTCAAAGAAGTTCACTGGCTGCCCGTTAAATCCCAAGTCCACTTCAAAGTCCTACTTCTCACCTTCAATGCCGTCCACTGTCTCGCTCCTCACTAAATATCTGAACTAATATCCTGATACAACCCTATATGATCACTTAGGTCCTCTACCCAAAAACTTCTGCAAGTAGAACAAAGACGGTGACGGCGAAAGGTGTTTTGCATGCAGCAGACCAACCCTTTGGAACTCTCTACCAACTTTTCGTTCTCAAAATAACCCTGAACGCTTCAAGAAACATCTCAAAACATATCTTTTCAATGATGCATTTGATTAAATCATGTTCCGTAGATTAATTTCAGATAATTATTTTTGTTTAATATTGTTTTGTATCTTAACTGTAGAATAAGATATTGATATTGTTTTGTATTTTAAAGTATAGAATAAGGTATTAACTTGGATTTAAAGCGCATTGAGAGTTCTGTCAGTTCTGAAATGCGCTATATAAAAATGTTTTATTATTATTATTATTAACAAGAAAAACAAGTAAGTGACGTGACGAACAAGAGGGTAATAAGATGATAAACCAGTATGCAGAGGGCAAAAATACAACAGCAAAGTTGCTTGTCAGGATTAACCCCCAACATAATCATATCACATTGTAAACATAGTTAAACAAGGGGAGGGGGGGGGTCATTGGAATACATGTATTATTACTGAGCTACGAAGAGAATTGCATATTTGACAATCATTTTTTTTTAAAATAATTTAGTTTTAAAGCTTTGGAGTGATGCAGAGTTTTTAATGTCATCGGTTAATTTGAGGCTAAGTTCAGGGATAGTCTCCTCGTATATTCTAATCAAATCGGAAAAGTAAAAACATCCTGCTTCTGTCTAGCTCTATGGGTCAATACAATATGCGTCTGGTTGACAAAGTTTTATTTTGATTCGTTCTCGATTCTTATAATTCCCCATTATGAGCACAGGCCACTTTGATTTGTTATAGTTCACATACCTCAAACCTCTATAATGCTGTGCCCATGGAACATGTAGGAGATACGTTTAATGTCTTTCCCATTCTTTAAAATTCTCCTCTGCATGCAGGATAAGTGGAGGTACCTGTTCTTGCCGGTTCTAGGACACCTACCACCTGGACATCCATCCCGGATAATACCCCCAGGACATCCACCCCGGATAATACCCCCAGGACAACTACCCCCAGGACTACTACCCCTGGACAACTGCCCCCAGACAACTACCAGACGACTTCCTTTTAAAACAGACATGTATTTTTTGAAAGATGTGTACATAAAAGCTGTATTTACACAAGTGTTATTTTACGTGTTTTTAATGTCCACTTTACTCCTAAGTTCAGAATTACCATGGTAAATAACATAAACCCATTATATGTGTAAATCAATTGATATCAATGTCTATCTATCAATCGTCACCATTGGCGTTTTTTCAGAAATTTCCTAAAATGTTGCTCCCATGAGAATTATTACTCTTGATGAGACATTATGTCATACAATGTCCACCACATCCGATGATAATTCATGGAACGATTGAATTGAAAACAAATGTTATCAAATGAACTCATTTTTAAGCCTATGGACTTTGTGTATTGATTGATTAAATTGAAAGAAACGTTATGAAATTAGCTCATATATAATGTCTATGACATTTGTTTTATTGAACAGTTGAATAGAAAACAAAACATCATCAGATGACTTCATACAATTGTATTTATTGCCTATGGAGTTTGTGTATTGAATGATTGAATTAAAAATAATTACGTTATCAAATGAGTTAATAATTTATTCCGATTGATTTTGCGTACTGCATGACTGGAATGGGCTCATATTCGATGCCCCATGGTTCTGTTGAATCTGGTAATTGCAAAGATTACGGAATAATAGAAAAAAGTAAAAAGTTGTGAAATACAGAACTAATAATTGATTTGCAGTTATTGAGGTGGTGAGGGAGACAGAAACAGAGAAGGGAGCTTAAATAATGAGAGAGAGAAGGAGAGAGAGAGAGAGGGGAAGAGAGAGAGAGAGACAAAGAGAAGAAGAGAGAGAGAAGGAGAAAGAGAGAGAGAGAGAGAGAGAGGGAGATGGGCAGAATGACAGACAGAGACAGAGAGAAATAAAGAAAGCAACTGAAAAAGACAAATACTGGGGACAGCTTCCTAATTTAAAAACATGTCTAACTTTAAAAAAGAAAAATGTCTCTCACAAAAATAAAAGCAAGATTGTGTACAGCCATTTTAACGGATTAAATCATGACAAATTCATATCTAAAAACGAAAATTAATTAATAACAAATTTAATTAGGATTATTAGTGAGCACTAATTTTTTTTTTTTGCCCCCGAAAATTTGAAAATCGCGCCGGACGAAAATTCGCTCAGTGGGGGGGGGGGGGGGGGGGGGGGGAGGGGGTAGTGAGCACTAATTTTGGCCGGGGGGGGGCACGTGACCCCTGTGCCCCCCCCCCCCTAGATCCGCCACTGCATGCTGGCACTATACCACCAGAACCGCCATGCACTGCCATCCCACGCGACCAGCACCATGCACCACCACCGGCACTACCCTCACGAGCATAAGGTGTTTATCTCGAATAGCGAATACAAATTCAAAGGCTACTAACCCCCCCCCAAAAAAAAAAAAAAAAACAAAAACAAAAACAAAAACAAAAACAAAAACAAAACAAAACAAAACAATTGACGATAAATATCAAGAAATTGAAGGTAGACTTTCATGAAGAAAAAAATAACATCCCAAACAAATGTTATCTTTTTTGTATCACTCAATGAGATGTGTTACCTTAAACAAGAGATACGAACAAAGTCAAGATTGCAATCATCATGACGAAGAGAACATCATAATTTGGCCTGTCATAATGATTCCCTTGAAATGAGTGATAATTATTATTTGATTGTTGATTATCAATGGATATTTTACACCTTTTCTTTTCAACTGCTTAACTGTCGATGTAAATTAGTGAGCAAATATTTTTGGAAAGAGCACACAAAAAGGCTAATGAGTAATGACCCACATTCATTGCTTCAGCCCAAACTTGGTACAAGGGGATTTTGACAATACTTTTGAAAAGGCTGATGCTCAGTGGGATTCAAGGTCATATAAGATATAACCCTTTAATTAGAAATTATCAAAGTGGTGTACACTTTTGGTATACGCACTGTAGGCCTACATGTACCAGTTCGCGGGTAAACGAAAAGAAAACTATAAGAGAAATAGAAAGAGAGGTTAGAACTTGGTTGAGTTCCCTATGCTGAAAAAAAATACATTTAGACATTTAAATTTGGTATTTTGGGTTTTCTAGTTGCAAAGTTAAAAGAAATTCAGGAAATGGCGGCCATTTTGGACGCCATCTTGGATTACGGAAAACACTCAAGGGACAAGGATGATTTATGAGGAATTTTAGTATGTTTTTCTAGACAATTATTCCCGGACCTATCCAGAAAAAAATCAGCTTGTAATGAGCAATGTCCATGTTAAAACTAATGCCCTTGGCCTATCGGGGAGTTAGGAAGGCTATAGCCGTTTGGTCCTGAACAAGTTCGTCTACTACCCAAACTAGTCTACTACCCACATGATCTATTAATCCTTTGGTCTAATTTAGGATAATAGTCATATTAGACATGATCTCCAATAAGTCTACTATAATAATAATAATGATAATAATATTCGGCTCTAACTTGTAGAACGCATATCACATTTAATCGTCTCTATGTGCATGGCTGCCATTACGGCGCTCTAGCATTTAAAGGAATCCCTGCCAGCAGGGGCGTCGCCAAAGGGGGGGTGTGGGGGGGTGCGACACCCCCCACCTGTCAGGATATTGTCGGTAAAATTGCGCTGCCGTCGGGAAAAAGAGAAAAGGGGGAGGGAAAAAAAGAGAGGGAAAAAAAGAGAGGGGAAAAAAGAGAGAGAAAAAAAGAGAGGGAAAAAAAGAGAGGGAAAAAAGAGAGGGAAAGGGAAAGAAAAGAAAAAAGAAAAGGAAAAGAAAAGAAAGAAAGGAAAAGAAAGGAAAGAAAGGAAAGAAAAGAGAAGAAAGAAAGAAAGGGAGGAGAGGAAAGAAAGGAAAAGAAAGAAAAGGAAAAAAGAAGAAACAAGAGTGAAAGGGAAACAAAAGAAACGGGGGATGAAAGAGAGGAGAGAGAGGGGAGATAAGAGTATGAGAGAGGAGGAGGTTGTTGGGTGGAGTCGTCTCGTCGAGGGAGCAAGAAAGACACGGGTAAATATGTTGCTGTGTCGGGTCAGCTGTGTCGGTATTCTTGCTCGATCCTCGTGTACTATTATGCAGAAGTTTGAAGTCGGTGAGATGTATATTGTCGGTCGGCCGACAAGTTTCTTTTCCCTACGAACTGTGACTTCTTATCCGCTGTGACGACTTCGAGAGTGACTACAACTACAATACTTGTATTTTCTCGAAGTTTCACTTTCCTATAATATCAGCTAAAGAAATCAGAGGTTTAAAATTTTCGGAGAAAATAAATTCAAACAAGGTTTAAGAGTCAACAACGGTACGACGAATCGTCTTCCTTTCTTGATAAAACGCCCAAAATTTCGCGCTTCGCGCGGAAGGAGAAACTTCATTTAGACGAGTCGAAAACGGTACAACGAATCGTCTTCTTTCTCTAATAATTAAAGGAAACGTCAAAGCTTCCGCGCTTCGCGCTAGAGTGGGAAACTGAATTCAGACAAATAGGGCTTATTAAAAGTCGAAAACGGTACAACGAATCATGTTCTTTCTCTAATAATTTGAGGAAACGTCAAAGCTTTTGCGCTTCGCGCGAGAGGGGGAAACTGAATTCAGATGAAAAGGGCTTAATAAGATTCGAAAACGGTACGAGGAATCGTCTTCCTTTCTCTATATTGTGATGAAACGCCAAAAATTCCGCGCTTCGCGCGGTAGGGGAAAACTTCATTTAGACGAGTCGAAAACGGTACGACGAATCGTCTTCTTTCTCTAATAATTTCAGGAAACGTCAAAGCTTCCGCGCTTCGCGCGAGAGGGGAATCTGAATTCAGACAAAATTAATAGGGCTTATTTAGAGTCGAAAACGGTACAACGAATCGTGTTCTTTCTCTAATAATATGAGGAAACGTCAAAGCTTTCGCGCTTCGCGCGAGAGTGGGAAACTGAATTCAGACAAATAGGGCTCATTAAAAGTCGAAAACCGTACAACGAATCATGTTCTTTCCCTAATAATTTGAGGAAACGTCAAAGCTTTTGCGCTTCGCGCGAGAGGGGGAAACTGAATTCAGATGAAAAGGGCTTAATAAGATTCGAAAACGGTACGAGGAATCGTCTTCCTTTCTCTATATTGTGATGAAACGCCAAAAATAGGGGAAAACTTCATTTAGATGAGTCGAAAACGTTACGACGAATCGTCTTCTTTCTCTAATAATATGAGGAAACGTCAAAGCTTTCGCGCTTCGCGCAAGAGGGGGAAACTGAATTCAGATGAATATGGCTTATTAAGAGTCGAAAACGGAACGACGAATCGTCTTCTTTCTCTAATAATTTTAGGAAACGTCAAAGCTTTCGCGCTTCGCGCGAGAGGGGGAAACTGAATTCAGATGAATAGGGCTTATTAAGAGTCGAAAACGAAACGACGAATCGTCTTCTTTCTCTAATAATTTTAGGAAACGTCAAAGCTTTCGCACTTCGCGCGAGAGGGGGAAACTGAATTCAGATAAATAGGGCTTAATAAGATTCGAAAACGGTACGAGGAACCGTCTTCCTTTCTCTATATTGTGATGAAACGCCAAAAATTACGCGGTTTGCGCGGAAGGGGAAAACTACATTTAGACGAGTCGAAAACGGTACGACGAATCGTCTTCTTTCTCTAATAATATGAGGAAACGTCAAAGCTTTCGCGCTTCGCGCGAGAGGGGGAAACTGAATTCAGATGAATAGGGCTTAGTAAGATTCGAAATCTTCCTTTCTCTATATTGTGATGAAACGCCAAAAATTACGCGCTTTGCGCGGAAGGGGAAAACTACATTTAGACGAGTCGAAAACGGTACGACGAATCGTCTTCTTTCTCTTATGATATGAGGAAACGTCAAAGCTTTCGAGCTTCGCGCGAGAGGGGGAAACTGAATTCAGATGAATAGGGCTTATTAAGAGTCGAAAACGGTACGACGAATCGTCTTCTTTCTTTAATAATTTGAGGAAACGTCAAAGCTTTCACGCTTCGCGCGGGAGGGGGAAAGTGAATTCAGATGAATAGGGCTGAATAAGAGTCGAAAACGGTACGACGAATCGTCTTCATTCTCTAATAATTTGAGGAAGCGTCAAAGTTTTCGCGCTTCGCGCGAGAGGGGGAAACTGAATTCAGATGAATAGGGCTTAATAAGATTCGAAAACGGTACGAGGAATCGTTTTCTTTTCTCTATATTGTGATGAAACGCCAAAAATTCCGCGCTTTGCGCGGAAGGGGAAAACTTCATTTAGACGAGTCGAAAACGGTACGACGAATCGTCTTCTTTCTCTAATAATTTCAGGAAACGTCAAAGCTTCCGCGCTTCGCGCGAGAGGGGGGAAACTGTATTCAGACAAAATTAATAGGGCTTATTTAAAGTCGAAAACGGTACAACGAATCGTGTTCTTTCTCTAATAATATGAGGAAACGTAAAAGCTTTCGCGCTTTGCGCGAGAGCGGGAAACTGAATTCAGATGAATAGGGCTTATAAAGAGTCGAAAACGGTACGACGAATCGTCTTCTTTCTCTAATAATTTAATGAAACGTCAAAACTTCCGCGCTTTGCGTGGGAGGGGGGGGGGGAACTGAATTCAGAAAAGGATAAACATTCGAGTACGGTACAGCCAATCGTCTTCTTTTTTATAACAATTTAAAACTTCATTAAGACAAGGATTACCAGTCGAAAACGGTACAATTAATCGTCTTCTTTTCCTAATAATTTAAAGAAACGTCTAAGCTTCCGCGCTTTGCGCGTGAGGCCCATCACCCACAACCCCCTAATGAGCGCGCTTTTAAGTGATTCTCTTGCTCACTACCGCCCCTCCCTAAAACAAGATCCTAGCTCCGCGCCTGCTTTAAAATATATAGCTATGATGCTGACTAAATTGAAGAAATAATTCGTATATTTATGTCGTCGAGGAAAATGACCATTTTGCGCATATGCAAGTACTATAGATAGTCCATAGGAAAAACAGTTTAGCCTTCGGCCCCAGGTTTATAGGGTTGAATTTGTAGATATTGGACATTTTATTTTGTCGGTAATAGGTGGCTAGTTTTGTCGGTAATCGTTGACCTCTACACCCCCCCCCCACTGAAAAAGGTCTAGCGACGCCCCTGCCTGCCAGTTACCTCACCTGGGCCGAGTGTGGCAAATGTAGTGACTTGCCAAAGGACATTAGTGCCGCGGCGGGACTCGAACCGCGGACATTGTGATCCACAGTCCGTTTACATATACCCTCGACCACGACACCTGCTACCCATTCGGTCTATCATTCATTTGGTCTAATTGCCAATCGGTCTGCTTACACGTTTGTCTAATGCTCATTTTTTCTGATATACATATGGTCTAATTATATCATTTAATCACAAATAATGAGAGTAATCATCAAATGATTATTAGATCTGACTGATGTCATGATGGTAGAACAAAAAATATAGGAATCAGACTAATTGGTTATTAGACTCAATGAACAAAACTGCCAAATGGGTAGTAGACTAATTGGAGATGAGAATTTACGGAAAATAGACCAAATGTCTATTAGCCTAAATGCTATGTAAACGAAATTATTATTATATCATGCAGGATCATGTGAGTAGTAGTAAACTTCCGCAGCCTATGACCTACAAGCATTGCTTTCTCTTTAGGCTTCATCATATTTCATCCTTTATACAACTTAGTCTTATGTATTATTCTTTTTGTTTGTATAAATGCATCATAAAATGAGTACAAAATGTAACATGCTAAATGTAATGATGTATTATACAACATGTGAAATATGAAAATAAACTGAAACTGAACATGTTTGCTCATGTCTGCTCATGGTGCTGGAAGTTCTTAGAATTCTCCATATCATCTCCTGTGAAGTACTCATCTTCAAACTCTTTCAGCATTCTAGCCATTTCTGGTCCAGAGAACATCCATCGTCTAAGAGCAGCAGGGTTTTTCAAGAGTCCAATAGCGCCACCTGCACCTTTCACAATCTTGTTCTCTTGCTCATGGGCCTGGTCAAAAGGCATCGAAGAAAACGTGTTTGAGGTTTTGGAAAGAACCCAGTGTGAGTGTTCATCAAACTCCTTCTTGACAGTGGCTGGTAGGGACTTCATATCTCGAATGTGAACAGGCATCCACCTGGAATAGTTCACATGGTCCAAGGCGAAGAACAATGGGGTGAGCTCTTTTAGGACCAGGGGCGGGGTCATACACGCAGGGGAGGGGGGGGGGGGCGTGTTTTGGGGTTTACTCCCCTCAATTTTGTCCCCTTTTTTTGCTCAAGGGGGGGGGGGGGGGGTTGAGTAAAAAAAAAATCAATGCTTCAAAGTACGCAAAATATTCAGGTAAAAACAAATCAACGTGATTATGCATTGTATATGTGGGGGCTCCGGAACAACGCCCCTGCCCCCTTATACTTATGTGAATGTTTTGCCGGGAGCTCCAGCCCTTACATCGTTCACATTAAAGGTCCAAATGAAACGCTAATGGCGTTTTTACAATTAACACAACGTTTCTTATACAGTATTTTTAATTTGGGGGCTCATGTACGACGCCCCCGCCCACGCCCCTTATACCCTTATATGAATATTATGTTGGCGGCTCCAACCCTAACATCGTTCAGTTGGTCCTAAGGAATCCCTGTTCCAAAAGTTGCATTTGTACAGCAACAAATCAATGTTTTTATAACCTTATATATTATTTTGGGGATCTAGGACGACGCCCCCGCCCCTCACATAAACAATTGCCGGGAGCTTCTAACCTAATATTGGTTAGGAGGTCATAAGGAAGCCCTGTACCAAAATGACACATGTGCTACAACAAATCAATGTTATTTCACCTTATATACTATTTGGGGGCTCCGGGACGACGCCCCCGCCCCCTTAAATGGAATTTTTGACTGGGGCTCCTAACCTAATATCGTTTAGTAGGTCCTAAGGAAGCCCTGTACCAAAAATGGCGCTTTTATCCGGCAGGTAACGATAATCGAAAAATTTGACGCTAAGCCACCTGACTATAGATCTAGATATAAGATTTAAGCCCTAAGACTCTAGTCTAAGAGTAAGAAGCCTAAGTTTATTGGACACCTTCTCCTTATCGAGTAACTACACAACTTCCCGTCCAGTGGTCCACGCAGGCTTTGGCACGGCAATTCACGGCTTCCAGGTCATCTTGGGTGCATGCTGTTTGTTCGTCTTCTAGACCCCACCTCTGCATTAAGACTCAGCATCGTCCGTAGCCAGTTCTGATCTTAATCGGTTGAGCCTAAAGGCCCGGTCACACAGCCTTTCGCGTCTGTATCGCGGGTAAAATTTCGCGATTTTTTTTTGCCCGCGGTTGCCCGTGGTGGAAAATGTGAAAAAATTGGCTTACCCGCGGTTTACCCGTGGTATGCCCGCGGAACAGACGCCGGCGACTGTTCCGCGTCCTTATCGCGGGTGAAGCGCGGCGGTACCGCGGGCTACCACGCTTAAACGCGGTATACACGCTAATGCACGTGATAACAACGCGGTACGGACGCGGAACAAACGTGCTATGACCGTGCTCCACCCGCGATTACCCGCTAAAATTTCGCGTCCAATTCCGCGTGTAACCACGTCTTAACCGCGGCAGAGCACGTCCTAGCACGTTCGTTCCGCGTCTGTACCGCGTCTTTACCGCGTGTGTACCACGTGTACCGCCCGCGATTACCCGCGGTCTAAATTTTTGGGCAGCCCAAAACTTTTTCGCGCGGCCAACCGCGTGTGAATTTCTAACCGCGTGTAACGACGGGTAAAGTACGGCTGTATCGCGTCTTTACTGCCGGCTACCACGCTTAAACGCGGTACACACGCTAATGCACGTGATAACAACGCGGTACAGACGCGGAACAAACGTGCTATGACCGTGCTCCACCCGCGATTACCCGTTAAAATTTCGCATCCAATTCCGCGTGTAACCACGTCTTAACCGCGGCCGTAGCACGTCCTAGCACGTTCGTTCCGCGTCTGTACCGCGTCTTTACCGCGTGTGTACCACGTGTACCGCCCGCGATTACCCGCGGTCTAAATTTTTAGGCAGCCCAAAACTTTTTCGCGCGGCCAACCGCGTGTGAATTTCTAACCGCGTGTAACGACGGGTAAAGTACGGCTGTATCGCGTCTTTATCGCGACCTCAAAGCGTCCAACAGCGTCTGCTTCACGGGCAGAATTTTTTGGCCGTGATTCGGCCGCGATACGCCCGTGGAGGGCTGTGTGACCGGGCCTTTAGCCAGGAAGGCCAAGTCTCGCTGGAGCCGGATGCGAGGGATTCCTTCGGGCTGAGGGATAGTTTATGTGAAGTGGTCTGGAGGTGGTTAGACCACAAAGTCATTCTTTGCAGGCGCGGATCTACGGGGGGGGTTTAGGGGGTTTAAACCCCCCCCTTGGGCGGCCCAAAAAAAAAAAAAAAAAAAAAAAAAGGGAAAAAAAAGAGAAAAAAAAAAAAAAGAAAGAAAAAAGAACGCACGCTGGAGAGAAACCCTTTCAAGTGCAAATATTGTGAGAAGATATTCAACTCATCTGGTAACTTAACCAAACTCATGATAACTCTGGATATAACTGTGTATTTAACTGTTACTTGATTTAAAAAGACGTTATCATGCACTGCTTTTTATGGTCTCCATTGTGTTAATAGATGCCAGGAAAACATCACTTACGGGGTTCAAATAAACACCCCCAAAAAAATCGGCTCGCCGCTTCGCGGCTCGTGGACGATGCTCCGCATCGTCATTATTTTATTTAACTGTTACTTGATTTAAAAAGACGTTATCATGCACTGCTTTTTATGGTCTCCATTGTGTTAATAGATGCCAGGAAAACATCACTTACGGGGTTCAAATAAACACCCACAAAAAAATCGGCTCGCCGCTTCGCGGCTCGTGGACGATGCTCCGCATCGTCATTATTTTGGTCAAACCCCCCCTTAGCAAAAAGCTAGATCCGCCCCTGCTTTGCTTGTGAGGGCTGGTATTAAAGATAAACTTTAGTACTGGTAATGCGATTGCATTGTGAAAGAAAAGGTGTGGAAAGGATCAGAAACAGTTGATCATGTAGCATGTAAGTATTGGTGTGCACTGCAAGGTTCTGGAGTCATCAAAATCATAATAAATTTGACCGAGTCTTGGTAAAGTAACAAGCACATACACAGAAAGCTATGTATGGGACAACACGCATGGTGTCGGGGCTGGTACTACCTTGATTCCTTGTCTTTCTATGCTCATTACTCAGCCAGTATACATTTTCTTCCAAAATTGTTTTTGGCACATGTCATTTATTTGTAATCTTGAACATTCAGTGTAAGTTTCGTTTGATTCTGTGAGAAATAATTTTCTTTTTTTTACCAGTACTCAAGTTTATCTTTAAGGGGCTCTTCAGTGTGCAGAAAGCTGTGGGACACCTAGCTGTAATTAAATTAACTCTCGTCAAAATTAGTGATCGAGTGGGCGCGGGCGTGAGCAACACCCGTAATCGCTGGGGAATTTATGCAGCGAAAACCCGTGAAACGCTGCTACTCTGACCTACTTAGATGATCCACAATAACTTCCCAATTTTGATTTGAAATTAAAGATAAATCATAATGTTACAATTCTACAGATTCTGGTCATTTCACTAAAAACTTCCAGAACATCTTAAAAATACTAAAATGATCAAATATACCTTCTTTTTATGCAGAAAATGCCAGAATACATTGAAGCTCATTTGGTTGAATTTTAGGCGTTTTTTCAGGACAATGCAATCCTCTTTCTAGCTGTATGCAAGTATAGTGGTGCTAGTTCACAAGTATGCCCATACTTTGGGCTTTGGCGCCTGCATGCAGCCTACGCGGCTAGCTACCCGTGACCTCAACTTCTAGGCCGGTGTATTTACACACAGAAATGGAATTGCATTGTCCTGAAGAAAAAAATGCCTAAAATTCGAAACAAATGAGCTTCGATGTTGACCTTGGACTATAGTTATATTCTGCATCAAGAAGGGATTTTTGATCATGGGTACCTGATGTGCTTGAGCGCTCATTACGTTGGCAGCTCGGGTATAACCAGCTAGGGTAATATGTGTAAAGCGCCATGAGCGTTAGACAGAAATAACCGTCTGATATGGGTCATTTTGTAAATAAAACTGACATTTACACAGACGGTAATCCAGACGACTCGCACAGGGGGGGATAGATTGAGCCCATTCTGTAACCTCTTCTATTTTCCCTTTGTTATCTTTATTTTTCTCCTTTCATCTTCTTTTCTTTTCTTCTTGTTCTTCTTTGGTTTATTCTCTTTTCTTTTTATGTTCCCTGATATATATTCCTATTCTTTAATCGTTTTCTCTTTCTGTATTTCCTTATGTTCTTCTTAGTTTTTGTCTCGCCTGCGTACAGTGGCGTAGACAGGTTCGTACACCTGGGGGGATGACTCAGGGGCGGATCTAGCTTTTTGCTAAGGGGGGGGGGGGGGTTGAACAAAATAATGACGATGCAGAGCATCGTCCACGAGCCGCGAAGCGGCGAGCCGATTTTTTTTGGGGTGTTTATTTGAACCCCGTAAGTGATGTTTTCCTGGCATCTATTAACACAATGGAGACCATAAAAAGCAGTGCATGATAACGTCTTTTTAAATCAAGTAACAGTTAAATACTCAGTTATACAGTATATCCAGAGTTATCATGTGTTTGGTTAAGTTACCAGATGAGTTGAATATCTTCTCACAATATTTGCACTTGAAAGGGTTTCTCCCCAGCGTGCGTTCTTTTTTCTTTCTTTTTTTTTCCCTTTTTTTTGTTTGTTTGTTTTTTGGGCCACCCAAGGGGGGTTTAAACCCCCTAAACCCCCCCCCCCCCCCGTAGATCCGCGCCTGTTTAATCTTGTGGTTATCTTGTGGTTTCCAAACCACAAGATAACCACAAAATACTTGTAAGATTTTCTTTTTTTACCGTCTGAATTGGCTTTCACCGTGTGAATGCGGCTAATAACAATAACACAATTACAATAATGATGAGGATTATTATTATCATCATCATAATTATTATTATTATTAATATTATAGTTGTTATCATTATTATTATTACTATTATTATCATCATTATGACTTATTAAGTAAGCAAATATCATTACCCAAAACCTGGGGGGGGGGGATGATTGTACATGCCATCCCCCCCACCTTGTGAGGTGGGGGGGGGGGGATGCATCCCCCTCATCCCCCCCGTTGTCTACGCCCCTGCCTGCGTAGCAAAAAAGCGAGACATAGGCGCCGCTTTTCCGGTGACGGCGGTGACGGCGGCAGCGGCGTCAACATCAAAAACTTAACCTAAGGTTAAGTTTTTGAATTTTTGATATTATTTTGAAAGTATAAGTCCTTAGTCAATGAAACTTGGACTATAGGATTATCAAGTATTCCCAATCATGTGAGTCGAATTTCAGGTCACAAAGTCAAGGTCAAAGGTCATTTCAGGTCAACAGACTTAGACTATGTTGTGGCATCATTATCGAAAACTTAACCGAAGGTTAAGTTTTTGAATTTTTGATATAATTTTGAAAGTATAAGTTCTTAGTCAATGAAACTTGGACTATAGGGTAATCAAGTATCCCCAATCATGTGAGTAGAATTCAGGTCACTACCGTAAGTTAAGGTCAAAGGTCATTTTAGGTCAACAAACTTAGACTTTTTTGTGGCATCAACTTCAAGATTTTGAATTTTTAGCATATTTTCAAAAGTGTTTGTTCAAATTCCATGAAACTTGTACTCAAGGGTTATGAAGTATCACAAGTCATATAACACAAATTCCAGGTCACAAGGTCAAAGGTCATTTTAGGTCAGTAGACTTGGATTGTTTTCACAACTTAATATGAGAATAAATGAATCAATTTTTCTTATTTGTTCATGATTCTTAATCAATATTCACTTCAAAATGCTGATTGTATTCAGAGGATTTCATTTTTGGGGGCCTGCTAATGGGCCACCCTGCCTATAAATAATGTTCCAACCTCAATTTTTCATCATATCGAATTGCGTAATGCAGGGGAGACCGAGACCTTGTTTATCTTTCTCATTTGTACCTTCTTGTCATTTTCGGTTTAAATCCTTCCATCATTTTCTCTCTCTTTCATTATATTATTCTGTAATTTTATCACTGTACTATCTTCACAATCTATATTTTATTATGTTATACTTTGTTTTTATCCTTCTACCATTTTCTTTTCTCTTTTTTCTTCTTATTCTCTATTTTTTTTTTTTTTACTCACTCTTGCATTGTGTTATTTCATTTATTTCATTGTCTTACCTTACATTGTTCTTTGTGATTATTACTTTATTGTTTTCTCTTTCTGTCTTTTCTAGTATGTTATCCATAGGTTTTATCAGGTGGGCTGTATCTAATACAGACCACCTTATATTTTTGTTAAAATCACCTTTATTTATTTATTTATTTATTTATTTTTCTTATTTCGACCCACTTTTTTGTGTTCAAGATAATTTGAAAATGGCTCAATCAAATATCTTAAAATTTAACACACATAATAGGCATATTCACAAAGCATAGGAAATTTTTCGACCTTGACCTTGACTGATGACGTCATCTAGGCGCCATTTTGTGAAAAAAATTGAAAATCAACTCATGATCATATCTTCATAACCAAAAGTAATTTCTCATTCATATTTATCAGGATCAAGGTCAATATGTGTCCGGTCAATTTCAGGTCAAAAAACGCGCGCGTGCGCGTACGTCCGCGCAAAATTTTTAAATGCTCAAAATCGTCTCAAATTTTTTTGGCATACGTTTCAGGTCATTTTAAGCATTTTATAAAAAATCGCGCATGCGCGCGCGTTCTCGCGCGTAACACCATTACAAAATATAGAATCGCCATTTTTTTTCTTTCATGATATTTCTCATATTTTTTCAAGGAATTTGATACCATGTTTATCTCTTTATGACCATTAATAACAAGATGAGCGTCAATTCAAGATAAATGACAGTGCGCGCGAGCGCTTTTAATACATAGCTTATATGGGAAAAAACATGCCTATACAAAATTCATTATAGCTCTTTGGAATGAACCGTGACCTTCAATTTGTTTTCATATTTGGATAGAGTATGAGTCGGAGATATGATTCCATGTCTCATTTGGCCATTAAGTGTATCGTGACATCATCATAATGACCTTCGAACTAAAAATAGGAATTTGCATATTATGACGTCAGCATATTTATGGAAAATTGATTGTATCTCTGTATATATTGATCAATTTTCTTCAGAATTTCGATATGTTGTAGCTATGATAATTCTCTACAAGTTTAATAATAACCATTTTTCATTTTGATGACGTCATTAGAGTGAAAATTTCGATTAAAGGCCTCATGTCAAAAATGACATAATTTGTATGTTATGCCTATAGAAGGTGATTTTAATTCACGTTATGAATCTACATGATATTGTTTTTTAAGAATTTGTAAGCAGTATGTCGCTTATTTTTGCTCTAATTTGTCTCAAATTTTAGTTGACCAGCCCACCTATACTTGTTCCAAACAAGTATTATATGTCTATTTTTTTTTGTCATTTTAGTCGTTTCAGTAATATCATTCTGTTAATAAAAGTTGCCTCGAAAAAGAATAAGGAAAACAATTTCTAGTAAAAAGTCTGCATGGTATATAAAGCGTGCGCTTATCATGACCTTTAGTATCGGTAGTGCTTTTCGGGAAATGAATACGTTGTATCTGATTGGACAGTGGGTTTTTTGCTTCGCCTCTGTCCAGCTAGCTCCGATACGCTCCATTGCGTAGTACCGGACTATTTTTAGTTTCTGTTCTCATTCATTTACTTGGCTCCGCAATTGCGGAGTTAGCACCGCTATTTCTGAAATAGGAAGCAATCTGCATTAACTACGATAGTCCACCTTAGAAACTTTGGATAAATTTGCCTTTTTGAAATGTCCTTTACCGGTATGATTCTAGATGAGCATGATCTTTTCTAGCAAAATGACCATGAGGTAGTCCAGACCAGAGATGTCAGATGTGTACATGTAATGGGTACGGTGCATTTCTTTTGTTATTATTGTACACATATGATATTTATCATTAGTTACAGAACAGAGATCCCATCATGAGATCACTATTTTATTTGATTACCTGTCATGGCCCCTGCCTGTACAGGGATTCCTTTCATTAATCATGAGAATGGCAATAAGTATATTTTGTGTCCATTTTAAATTCTTATTGATTCAAGCTTCTTCAGTCAACAGGTCCTGAAACATATTTTTAAAGCTAATGTAATTATATGCTGCTTTTACAGGTGGAAATCCTGAAGGATGGAGTAAAGGAGAAATAACAGGCGTGTGTTTGGCAGTAATTGCGTTCATTGGTGTAGTGATTGCGCTCCTTACTTTCCTTTGTGAGTATCCATATACAAGATGTAAAATATAATTAAGATACTAAAGGAAAATCCAAGAAGTTTGAAAGAAATTAGACGGAAAGTAAGGAATTTATATGGATTCTTGAAAATTGTAATCACTATGTACTATGTGAACTTTAAATTGGGTGAATCGGTAATGTCACTGTGATGTATAGGGGTGGACAACTTTCCCATTTGCTCCACCACAGAAAATTACTGAAGTGTCAATTTTTCAGAATACATGACTCAGAAGTGTTTTTGTTTTCAGAGGATAATGTACCCATGATATATTTTTGAGTAGTGCATGCTCCAAGGGAGAAGGCGGGTATCAGGAGATAAACAGAAAGTAATTATATTTGTGTACACAACTAATGGGTGAGTTGTCTATGACTTCGTCGCAGTCCACTGACCAAATTGCCAATTGGAGATTTACATAGATTTAGTGATCTATATATCAGTCATTCTTATATTTCTTATAATCTGTCCAATTTATTTCAAACTTTTGGCATTAAGATTCTATTATTTGTTTGCTTCCATACAATTTAAAATGTTGGATTGCCCTTTAAAACTGTAAAATGGTGTTAATTTACATTGAGATATATTTGTTACCATATACAAGACTCAATGGAAAATAATCCAAGAAGATTTTGATGTAAATGATAATTTCTTTCCTTCATAACTCATTCGGTGATCTCGAGACTGCACTATGCACACAGTACAGCGTTGAGATAACCTTGGGCTATAGTTTTAATAGTGCCCCCTAAAGCAGTCAATATTGGTATGAGAGCAATTACATTCATTCCACTTAAAACAGACTCCAAACCTCTTTTTCAAAGTCTAGACAAATTAAGTATTTTTAAACTTCATGAACTTCTTGTATCAACATTTATGTATGATTTGGTAAGAGGTGTTTTACCCCACTCTCTAGACGTTTATTGTCAGATGATACAGCACAGATATGCAAAAAGGAGAAAAGAAAGTGGCTTACTTTATCAACCAAAATGTAAGACAACACAAGGGCAATTTTGTATTTCGTTTGTAGGAACAGAGCTGAGGAATGATCTCCCAGATGAAATTAGTTTATTAACATTGAGGCTATCTTTTCAGAGACATCTTTCCACCTACCTTTTTTGTTTTTCTGTTTATTTTACTTGTCTTCCTTTTATTTCAATTTCAATTTATTCATGTTCCAATAAAACATTACAAATCAATTATATTAAAGCATTTAAAACAAATGTAAGAAATACATGTTCGAAACAGAGGGGTCCGCTAAAAAGCAATGCTTGTACAAGTGTGAACACCCAAATTATACTTAGGAATAATGAGTAATTAAATTAACTAATCCGTAACTACAAAAGGAACACGGTCATAATACAAAGAGTAGTAGTAGTAGTAGTATTTATTTCTGTATAAAAACATAGTAACAATGCATGAGATACGGTGGATAGCCCACATTCAGCTTACTCGACATGGGAAAGCTGGTCTCCCGTGGGGTCCGGAACAATTACATAGACAATGACAAAAAGAAGTGAGAGATCGGGGGTACAGAAAATAATACAAAATGATGAGCTGCATGGGGGGGGGGGGGGGGTTGAGAAGAAGATAAGGAAAGAGAAATGCGCATTGGAAAGGAAATAAGCTTGAGAAGGCACAATATAATATATCAAATTACATTTTGAGTCAGTGAGTGGAGAATGATCTTGTATTCAACAAAAACAACTATGACATATACTTCAATGAGGTTTATATGATTGTAATAAAAACAATTTCATTTTTTGGGGTAAAAGTATTAATAAATGGAGCATTTTAATACATGTATACACTTGCTTGTTAACGATTATAGCTGACCTTAAGCTTTTACAGGATTTTTGCATGTACGCACATCTGTATGATTTCATTTTTATTAATATATCCTTTTCATTTTATGAACATCGTGATGATTGTATTTGTTCAAAAATATGTTCTTTCATTATAAAGCTTATATTTCTTTTAGAAATGTAAAAAAGTTACATGATACTGTATTTTTTATTTTTTTTATATATGTAAATACAAAACAAACAAGTTTTACATTCATATAATTATATTTAAAAATTATTTATAAAAAAAAACCCACCTTGCCAAAGAATGGAACCAGGCTCGACTAGCACTTGTGCTAACTTCCAATACACATCTTTACGTGTATAACTTTTGTACATTTAATAATATGCAAATCTATGTCTAAATATCATTTAAAATCATTACTATTTAGGCAACATTACTCTTAGGTTATGTATACATGCATCAGTATTATTATTTGCATTGGATGATTGTTCATAATTATGTACTGTCACGATTCTGATGTGTTGTTGTTAATAAATTCAAATTCAAATACACTCAGCAAAAAAAACTAGACACTCTTTATTTTTGAGGTTTTTTCAAATAACTATTGAATATAGAAATTATAGACTTATCTGTCATATATTATATAACAATATAAACATAAACTAATCCTCTTTAAGATGATATGCAATTTTAATCACCTCTTTCATGCATGACTCAAAATAGCCATTTAACAATAATAAATTGCAAAAATGGGGCACCTGGCCATCCCATAGTCAATGAGTATGTCCATCTTGTAGTGTCAAATTAAAGCAATGGGAGAAAAAGAATCATAAGAAACATGCATTCCTGAGACTATAGTTGACAACCAGAGCCCAATCCTCCTCGTTGTTTCTCATTCTGTCATATATTATATAACAATATAAACATAAATTAATCCTCTTAGGTACTATGTCCCTTTTGCAGGCCAAAAAAATGAAAAGGTTAAATTCCAATGACATTTGAAAGTAAATACTAATTCAGAACTTCCCTAAAAAAAAGGGTGCTTGAAAATGTCTTTAAGTGGGAAAATAACGCTTATTTTATGTCGAATCGACTTAAGAGCTATAGAGCCAGTAAGTAATAGTTTAATTTTAGTCCATTGTACCGAATGGTCGTAAGTTTTATGCTGCGCAAAGATTCGATCAGTTTAATTTTGGCCATTACAAGAAGTGGGTTATTGATGTAGACAAAAATTAATGCTCATGTACCCTTTACAGCTCATTTTTATATGTTATTACCAAAGAAGGAAAAATGCCAGTCAGTCACTCAATAGTGTCTGACAGGAAGTCCAGGAAGTAAACTGGTTTCCTTGCATAATTTGAATATTAGGACACTGCTAACGTTTAAATTTTACAGATAGGACATAATAATAATAATAATAGAGTATATTTATGTAGCGCATAATAAATTGTAAATTTCTCTATGCGCTTTACAGTTTTGTACAATCATATCAATTTGAATATATAAACAACACTAATACTACAATAAATAACAAAATAGATAAGCCAATGACAAAACATATTTATGAAAAAGTAAACCAATTAATGCACCTATACAGTAATTACACCTACAAAATTAATTGACATTACATATAACAAATTCAACAAACGGACAGACACTCATCATGTCGAATCAGCCTCCCAACCAGCAACGGACAAAGCAACTCTAGGAGGAGGCCCTTGAAAACAAATAGGTTTTCAGGGCTCTTCCAAAGCCGTCAATGCTCCCAATAACTCGAAGCTGGTCAGGAAGCTGATTCCACAAGACAGGCGCTGCCGTTGAAAAGGCACGAGAACCATATGTTAGGGTTGATGTGGTAGGGACAGTCAGGAGATTGTTTGCTGAGGAGCGGAGATTTCTACGGGGTGTGTAAGAGCAAATGATATCAAGAAGATAAGTCGGGGATTTAAGAATCATTACCTTGTAACACAACATAAGAACATTATAAACATACATGACATATTCATAATTTCTGCAAAGTTTTACAGAATTTGATGTTGGCTGCAAAAGGGAAATAGTATCTTTAAGATGATATGCAATTTTAATCACCTCATTCATGCATGACTCAACATAGCCATTTAACAATAATAAATTGCAAAAATGGGGCACCTGGCCATCCAATAGTCAATGATTCTGTCCATCTTGTAGTGTCAAATTAAAGCAATGGAAGAAAAAGAATCATAAGAAACATGCATTCCTGAGACTATAGTTGAGAACCAGAGCCCAATCCTCCTTGTTGTTTCTCATTCTGTCATATTATATAACAATATAAACATAAATGAATCATCTTAGGTGCTATGTCCCTTTTGCAGGCCAAAAAAATGAAAAGGTTAAAGGTAAAGACCAGTATTGGTAACGCCCCAATTTCAAAAAATGAAATGGAAGCTCTCATTACCAATCATGTGAAAGAATATGTTTTGACTAATACATGATGATAAAAAATTTGCCGGGAAACCGCCTACTAATTCATATATTTGGTAAATTTGTTTCTCTCATGGTCCTGTGAGAGATATAGGGTAGTCCCATATACATCTTTCTGTGTATAGTGCTTGTAACTTTACGAAGAATGGGCCAAATTTCTTATCATTTTGATGATTCCAGAACCTTGCAGATGCTAGATGCTAGATGATCAACCTTTTCTGATCGATTCCACAACGTTTCTTTCACAATTCAATCGCATGACCATAACTGGTCTTTACCTTTAAATTCCAATGACATTTGAAAGTAAATACTAATTTAGAACTTCCCTAAAAAAAAAGGGTGCTTGAAAATGTCTTTAAGTGGGAAAATAACGCTTATTTTATGTCGAATCGACTTAAAGAGCTATAGAGCCAGTAAGTAATAGTTTAATTTTAGTCCATTGTACCGAATGGTCGTAAGTTTTATGCTGCGCAAAGATTCGATCAGTTTAATTTTGGCCATTACAAGAAGTGGGTTATTGATGTAGACAAAAATTAATGCTCATGTACCCTTTACAGCTCATTTTTATATGTTATTACCAAAGAAGGAAAAATGCCAGTCAGTCACTCAATAGTGTCTGACAGGAAGTCCAGGAAGTAAACTGGTTTCCTTGCATAATTTGAATATTAGGACACTGCTAACGTTTAAATTTTACAGATAGGACAATGATTGTTCATAATTATGTACTGTCACGATTCTGATGTGTTGTTGTTAATAAATTCAAATTCAAATACACTCAGCAAAAAAAACTAGACACTCTTTATTTTTGAGGTTTTTTCAAATAACTATTGAATATAGAAATTATAGACTTATCTGTCATATATTATATAACAATATAAACATAAATTAATCCTCTTTAAGATGATATGCAATTTTAATCACCTCTTTCATGCATGACTCAAAATAGCCATTTAACAATAATAAATTGCAAAAATGGGGCACCTGGCCATCCCATAGTCAATGAGTATGTCCATCTTGTAGTGTCAAATTAAAGCAATGGGAGAAAAAGAATCATAAGAAACATGCATTCCTGAGACTATAGTTGACAACCAGAGCCCAATCCTCCTCGTTGTTTCTCATTCTGTCATATATTATATAACAATATAAACATAAATTAATCCTCTTAGGTACTATGTCCCTTTTGCAGGCCAAAAAAATGAAAAGGTTAAATTCCAATGACATTTGAAAGTAAATACTAATTCAGAACTTCCCTAAAAAAAAGGGTGCTTGAAAATGTCTTTAAGTGGGAAAATAACGCTTATTTTATGTCGAATCGACTTAAGAGCTATAGAGCCAGTAAGTAATAGTTTAATTTTAGTCCATTGTACCGAATGGTCGTAAGTTTTATGCTGCGCAAAGATTCGATCAGTTTAATTTTGGCCATTACAAGAAGTGGGTTATTGATGTAGACAAAAATTAATGCTCATGTACCCTTTACAGCTCATTTTTATATGTTATTACCAAAGAAGGAAAAATGCCAGTCAGTCACTCAATAGTGTCTGACAGGAAGTCCAGGAAGTAAACTGGTTTCCTTGCATAATTTGAATATTAGGACACTGCTAACGTTTAAATTTTACAGATAGGACATAATAATAATAATAATAGAGTATATTTATGTAGCGCATAATAAATTGTAAATTTCTCTATGCGCTTTACAGTTTTGTACAATCATATCAATTTGAATATATAAACAACACTAATACTACAATAAATAACAAAATAGATAAGCCAATGACAAAACATATTTATGAAAAAGTAAACCAATTAATGCACCTATACAGTAATTACACCTACAAAATTAATTGACATTACATATAACAAATTCAACAAACGGACAGACACTCATCATGTCGAATCAGCCTCCCAACCAGCAACGGACAAAGCAACTCTAGGAGGAGGCCCTTGAAAACAAATAGGTTTTCAGGGCTCTTCCAAAGCCGTCAATGCTCCCAATAACTCGAAGCTGGTCAGGAAGCTGATTCCACAAGACAGGCGCTGCCGTTGAAAAGGCACGAGAACCATATGTTAGGGTTGATGTGGTAGGGACAGTCAGGAGATTGTTTGCTGAGGAGCGGAGATTTCTACGGGGTGTGTAAGAGCAAATAATATCAAGAAGATAAGTCGGGGATTTAAGAATCATTACCTTGTAACACAACATAAGAACATTATAAACATACATGACATATTCATAATTTCTGCAAAGTTTTACAGAATTTGATGTTGGCTGCAAAAGGGAAATAGTATCTTTAAGATGATATGCAATTTTAATCACCTCATTCATGCATGACTCAACATAGCCATTTAACAATAATAAATTGCAAAAATGGGGCACCTGGCCATCCAATAGTCAATGATTCTGTCCATCTTGTAGTGTCAAATTAAAGCAATGGAAGAAAAAGAATCATAAGAAACATGCATTCCTGAGACTATAGTTGAGAACCAGAGCCCAATCCTCCTTGTTGTTTCTCATTCTGTCATATATTATATAACAATATAAACATAAATGAATCATCTTAGGTGCTATGTCCCTTTTGCAGGCCAAAAAAATGAAAAGGTTAAAGGTAAAGACCAGTATTGGTAACGCCCCAATTTCAAAAAATGAAATGGAAGCTCTCATTACCAATCATGTGAAAGAATATGTTTTGACTAATACATGATGATAACAAATTTGCCGGGAAACCGCCTACTAATTCATATATTTGGTAAATTTGTTTCTCTCATGGTCCTGTGAGAGATATAGGGTAGTCCCATATACATCTTTCTGTGTATAGTGCTTGTAACTTTACGAAGAATGGGCCAAATTTCTTATCATTTTGATGATTCCAGAACCTTGCAGATGCTAGATGCTAGATGATCAACCTTTTCTGATCGATTCCACAACGTTTCTTTCACAATTCAATCGCATGACCATAACTGGTCTTTACCTTTAAATTCCAATGACATTTGAAAGTAAATACTAATTTAGAACTTCCCTAAAAAAAAAGGGTGCTTGAAAATGTCTTTAAGTGGGAAAATAACGCTTATTTTATGTCGAATCGACTTAAAGAGCTATAGAGCCAGTAAGTAATAGTTTAATTTTAGTCCATTGTACCGAATGTCGTGAGTTTTATGCTGCGCAAAGATTCAATCAGTTTAATTTTGGCCATTACAAGAAGTGGGTTATTGATGTAGACAAAAATTAATGCTCATGTACCCTTTACAGCTCATTTTTATATGTTATTACCAAAGAAGGAAAAATGCCAGTCAGTCACTCGATAGTGTCTGACAGGAAGTCCAGGAAGTAAACTGGTTTCCTTGCATAATTTGAGTATTAGGACACTGCTAACGTTTAAATTTTACAGATAAGACATAATAATAATAATAATAGAGTATATTTATGTAGCGCATAATAAATTGTAAATTTCTCTATGCGCTTTACAGTTTTGTACAATCATAACAATTTGAATATATAAACAACACTAATACTACAATAAATAACAAAATAGATAAGCCAATGACAAAACATATTTATGAAAAAGTAAACCAATTAATGCACCTATACAGTAATTACACCTACAAAATTAATTGACATTACATATAACAAATTCAACAAACGGACAGACACTCATCATGTCGAATCAGCCTCCCAACCAGCAACGGACAAAGCAACTCTAGGAGGAGGCCCTTGAAAACAAATAGGTTTTCAGGGCTCTTCCAAAGCCGTCAATGCTCCCAATAACTCGAAGCTGGTCAGGAAGCTGATTCCACAAGACAGGCGCTGCCGTTGAAAAGGCACGAGAACCATTATGTTAGGGTTGATGTGGTATAGTCAGGTGGCTTAGCGTCAAATTTTTCGATTATCGTTACCTGCCGGATAAAAGCGCCATTTTTGGTACAGGGCTTCCTTAGGACCTACTAAACGATATTAGGGTAGGAGCCCCAGGCAAAAATTCCATTTAAGGGGGCGGGGGCGTCGTCCCGGAGCCCCCAAATAGTATATAAGGTAAAATAACATTGATTTGTTGTAGCACATGTGTCATTTTTGGTACAGGGCTTCCTTACGACCTCCTAACCAATATTAGGTTAGAAACTCTCGGCAATTGTTTATGTGAGGGGCGGGGGCGTCGTCCTAGATACCCCAAATAATATATAAGGTTATAAAAACATTGATTTGTTGCTGTACAAATGCAACTTTTGGAACAGGGTTTCCTTAGGACGAACTGAACGATGTTAGGGTTGGAGCCGCCAACATAATATTCATATAAGGGTATAAGGGGCGGGGTGGGGGCGTCGTACATGAGCCCCCAAATTAAAAATACTGTATAATAAACGTTGTGTTAATTGTAAAAACGCCATTAGCGTTTCCTTTTGACCTTTAATATGAACGATGTAAGGGCTGGAGCTCCCGGCAAAACATTCACATAAGTATAAGGGGGCAGGGGCGTTGTTCCGGAGCCCCCACATATACAATGCATAATCACGTTGATTTGTTTTTACCTGAATATTTTGCGTACTTTGGAGCATTGATTTTTTTTTTACTCAACCCCCCCCCCCTTGAGCAAAAAAAGGGGACAAAATTGAGGGGAGTAAACCCCAAAACACCCCCCCCCCCCCTGCGTGTATGACCCCGCCCCTGGTCCTAAAAGAGCTCACCCCATTGTTCTTCGCCTTGGACCATGTGAACTATTACAGGTGGATGCCTGTTCACATTCGAGATATGAAGTCCCTACCAGCCACTGTCAAGAAGGAGTTTGATGAACACTCACACTGGGTTCTTTCCAAAACATCAAACACGTTTTCTTCGATGCCTTTTGACCAGGCCCATGAGCAAGAGAACAAGATTGTGAAAGGTGCAGGTGGCGCTATTGGACTCTTGAAAAACCCTGCTGCTCTTAGACGATGGATGTTCTCTGGACCAGAAATGGCTAGAATGCTGAAAGAGTTTGAAGATGAGTACTTCACAGGAGATGATATGGAGAATTCTAAGAACTTCCAGCACCATGAGCAAGGTCTTTCATCGCAGAAGTCGTTCCAGAAACAAGTCAATGCCCTTTCTGCAACCATCAGGCAAATGGGTTATCCATTTTTGGATGAGTTTGATGATCTGGTAACGCTTGACAGTCGCAAATGCACAGACACAGTCGTTGTTACCACAGTCCACACACTGGAAGAGACTGGAAGGAAACAATACCAAAAGTTTGTCAAGACCGTGCTTGATGAGTGCACCCTCTCAATCCACGATCCCATCAAGAGAAATTCACTGGCTCTCTTCAGAAAATCCCACGGCAAAAGAGTTCAGAAGAAAGACAAGACGATCAAAGTGCTTCAAAACAATGTAGCACTATTTGGCCAACTCTACATCGCTATACAGAGCCGTGAAAGTGACTTAGATGAGTTCTTCGCACACGAGATACAGTCCTCCCCTCCTTCTCTGTCAGACTTCGGTAATCTTCATCTACCAGGTACAAAGTCTGACCTGCTGCATTGCCTTGAGCAGCCTGACCAACCAGAGCCACCATCAGCATGTTGCTGTAAAGTCTTCGATGGAGCTGTCATCGTCCACTGTCTGCCTGTTATCGGCACCAGTACATTTGATGGATACGCCAACGAAGTCTTCATTCCATACCTCGAGAAGCAACTGAAGACTGTCAAGAGATTAGATCTTGTGTGGGACACTTACATTCCAGACAGTTTGAAAGAGTCTACTCGTGAAAAGAGGGGAACTGGCGTCCGTAGGAAAGTGTCTGGCCAGACCAAGCTTCCAGGCAATTGGATGGATTTTTTTCGTGACCCAATCAATAAGAAAGAACTGTTTGCCTTTCTTACATCCAAAGTGAAAGAGTTCCACCGGCCACAATCATGGTAAAGATATTGTTGTCACATCAGGAGAAACTGTGTCATCCGTCGGATCTAGCATCGGCATGGGAAACTGCAATCACGAAGAAGCCGACACAAGGATTGTGGTTCATATTCTGCATGCACTAGAGCAGGGAGCAAAGACTGTCCTTGTGCGAACAGTAGACACTGATGTTGTAGTCATCCTTGTCGGCAAATTCTATGATCTCTTCAAGACTCAACCGTTAACTGACATCTGGATGGCATTTGGTATGGGGAAGAAATACAGGTACCTCAACATCAATGCCATTTATGAGAGTTTGGGAGAGTCAAAGTCACAAGCCCTACCTGTCTTACACTCATATTCGGGTTGCGACACGACATCAGCATTTCATGGCAAGGGAAAGAAGTCAGTCTGGCAGGCTTGGAAAGTGTACGATGATGCCACAGAGACATTTGCTTATCTAGCCAAGCATCCCTTTCAGAAGATGACCGTTGATTCTGAGCATTTCCAGGTCCTTGAAAGGCTGACCGTTGTCTTGTACGACAAATCGAGTCCATCAAACTCTATCAATGAGACAAGAAGAAGCCTCTTCTGCCACGAAAATCGATCGATGGAGAAACTGCCACCCACGCAGGACGCATTACTGCAGCATGTGAAACGGGTCGTTTTTCAAGCAGGAATCTGGACATCAAGCACGAGAGCTAATCAAGATATCCCATCTCCACAAGACTATGGATGGACCAAGGATTCGGGGTATGGTTACCAGTGTGGATGACAATATCGGATGTCTCTAAAGCATGTCAGGAACTGGTCAAGTGTTCATGCAAAGGAAACTGTTCTACCTGCAAATGTGGCAAGGCAAATCTTGACTGTCACGTCACCACTCTGCAAGTGCAACTGTGCTAAATAGACTTGAGGTTCGATTACTGAAGGTACGTGTCAGTGATGTGAAATCTCACAATATATGGGTGAGCCCTTTTCTCTACATTAAGTACATAAATGTAATGAGGGCACATTTGTGATGCACACTATGCCCTAACTTCTCAAAATCCAGCATGAATGATTTCAATGTATGTTCGCAGTATGGCCATGTGTTATAGACACATATGGAAACGTTTGCTTGTATTTGTCTCATAAAAGAAGTTAACCCAAACTGACTCCCACACGGTGTTGAGTGCTCAGGGGTCACAGGCCACTGGCTTCATCGGGCAGGTAGTTCCATTATGTTCATGGGTAAATTAACCTTTAGAAAATGAGGGGACACATTACATTGTACAATAGGGACACACATTGTTTTTATTGTGCAGAACATACTCTTTTATTGACTTACTTATTGCATGATACTATAAAACCAAAATGCATTTTGTATTCTAACAATTGGAGTACAAAGAATAAAAACAGGTGAATGAAATGCCTAAACACCACAAACACCTGGTGAGGAAGCATTCATAAATTTGAATACATAATTATAGTTTAAACGACTCCGATGAAACTATAAAACCAAAATGAAATTTGTGTGATTGAAACTCGCTATTTGCTCTTCTCCAACGCAAAAAGAGACGACATTGTGCTTCATAAATGTATTTTTTCCGACAAAAGTACAGAAAATTTGCATATGGTCTTTTTGTATTATACTTTATGAAATGTGACCCGAGTGACTCCCGGGCGCCCCAATGCTGGACAGAAACGCACATTTTATAAAACTTCACTTTTTCATGGAAAAATGCTTATTTGTTCTATGCACGCAAGTTAGATTGAGCGGATGATACAACGTTTCCATATGATGTACTGGTGCCCGTGCCCCCCCCCCCCCTTCACACATAATTTGTTCCTTCCACCACGAATGTTCTAAATTAACTGTATTTCGACTGATACGCTTCAACTGATAATTGTGGTAACCAGATTTTAAAAAAAAATACAAACAAAACATATTTAACCATATTTTTTTAATTTTGGGGCTCTAGTACGACGCCCCCGCTCGAAAATCTCACATATATGAATATCATGCCTGTGTTTCCTTCTCTAATATCGTTCAGAAGGTCCTTATGAATGCATGTACCAAAAATTGCGTTTGTACAACACAGGATTCAAATTTATATTACCGTTTTTTAATTATTTGGGGGCTCCAATACAACGCCCCTGCCCCTAAATTACACCTTTAAGAATATTTAATTTGGGGGCTCCAACCCTAACATCGTCCAGTGGGTCCTAAGGAAGCCCTGTACCAAATATGGCATTTGCAAAACTAAAAATCAATGTTATTTTATGTTGTATATCATTTGGGGGCTCCAGGACGACGCCCCCGCCTCCCACACCCTTATTTGAATTTTTTGTCGGAACTTCCTAACCTAATATTGTTCAGGAGGTCATGAGGAAGCCCTGTACCAAACATTACACATGTACTACCACAAATCAATGTTATTTTACCTTATATACTATTTTGGGGGCTCTTGTACGACGCCCCCGCCCCCATACCCTTATATGACATTTTTGCCGGGGGCTCCTACCCTAATATCGTTTAGTAGGTCCTAAGGAAGCCCTGTACCAAAAATGGCGCTTTTATCTGGCAGGTAACGATAATTTCACTAAGCCACCTGACTAGTAGGGACAGTCAGGAGATTGTTTGTTGAGGAGCGGAGATTTCTACGGGGTGTGTAAGAGCAAATAATATCAAGAAGATAAGTCGGGGATTTAAGAATCATTACCTTGTAACACAACATAAGAACATTATAAACATACATGACATATTCATAATTTCTGCAAAGTTTTACAGAATTTGATGTTGGCTGCAAAAGGGAAATAGTATCTTTAAGATGATATGCAATTTTAATCACCTCATTCATGCATGACTCAACATAGCCATTTAACAATAATAAATTGCAAAAATGGGGCACCTGGCCATCCAATAGTCAATGATTCTGTCCATCTTGTAGTGTCAAATTAAAGCAATGGAAGAAAAAGAATCATAAGAAACATGCATTCCTGAGACTATAGTTGAGAACCAGAGCCCAATCCTCCTTGTTGTTTCTCATTCTTTTTCTTTTGTTCATAGTTGAACAAGAATATCTTGCAGGTGTGCATGTGCATTAACATTGGAATGGCTACTTGCTATATTTTTGCAAATTTCTTGATCAGACTTTCTAATGGATAAATGAGCGTGCCTATCCAAGCATGAAAGTTCTGGATCTCAACTGCGATAATATAATTTACCTTTAATGTTGATATATATTTCGTTCAATTTCATTGAAGGTTTTTACAAAACTTTTGAATAATAAAGAGAACCCACTTTTCTTTTTTGTGTGCTACTAAGTATTCATAGTAATTACATCTTACATAATACCTCACACGATGCATATTTAAATATTTAGACCCCAGTTAATTCTGGGATGAAACTCTGAGGGTCTTATATATGATGTAGGTCTTATTGGGGATGCAATGAGGTTAATAATTATATTTGCATAGCTTTAACCCCAAAACATACATAGATGAGTATACTTAAACTATTTATATTGGGATTTTAAAAAAAAGAGAAATAATCTAATAAGATTTAAATCTCCATTCATTGCTTTTTGTTTATTGAATACTCATTTTGAAATGTGAATTATGACCATCTCTTCAAATTTCTTGTCAAATATACAGGTGAATACAGGCCCTTTTACATTAACCTTGTTTTACAATTCCTTGCTTGGAGTTATACATGTAGTTGCAGGACTCTTTGTTTCTTACTTGTATGGATAGTCATGTGAACACCCCATGATGGACTTTATACCTGTTAATTATGCTATCTTATAAAGGGCTGGATGCTAACAGGTGCCCTGGACACATGGGCACCCAAAATCGAGACCCGGAACCCTAAGATTCCAAAGTTTACATAGGGCTCATGCATACAGACTTTTGAAAGATAAATCCTAACCCTTTCTGAAAAAGTTAAGTGTGGAGTCCTGTCTTATATGATGTACTGATATTATCATGATGCAACATATCAATTTGTTTCTCATCTTTTCATGAAATATCCAATCGCAACTGTATGTAATGGTATGAATGATGAATTTGTAAAGTAAGTCAAAAGACAATCCACTTTAACAATGCGTTAATTGATTTCCTGTGCTTTAATTTGTCCTTGCCAAATAGTTCAGAATATCTTATTTGAAAGATGTACACACTCTAAAAACCTGCAATTAGTCATTAGTATTTGTTTGTATTTTAGGCTCAGAATATTCTTTTTACGTCTAGAGCTTGAATTTGTATATTATACCATCAGCTATGAGCAGAGCTTTTTGTTTTGATGATCCGCAGGCATAAGTTCATAGCTTCTTTTATTGTACTTTCTTGTATTCCTTGTTAATGATTATATTCCATGTGTTCCTGAAAATTATATGAAAATTGAAATTAAGTAAAAAGATACATGTATGTAGATGTATATGTGATTCACAATCAGATCGAATTGAGATCTAAATTTTCTTTTTCTTTTAAATGCACAGATAATAGGAGTTGCATTAAAAAAGCCATAAATTCTTGTCTGCTGAAATGCTGCCCGGGTGAGTAAATATGGATATTCAAATTCAATTATGTCATTGTATTAAATGACAATTAATGAATTTATTGAAGGCAATATGCAGAAAGACTTATAGTTTAAAAAAGAGCCTGTGTAGTTTTAGTAAGCCCTCAAAAAAAAATGTCATTACATTTCTTAGATTTTACATGATAATTACATATTAAGCTGTTATAAAGTTTTTTTCTTCTCCTGAAGTGGAGAATGAAATGAAAAATGAGAGGTGAAAACATGCATGCACCAACCTGCATTCCTGGGCCCTGTTTCATAATACTTGATATTAATAACAAGTTTACAAGCTACTGTTATAAGCTACTGAAATCATTATAGATAACAGGCTGTCGATCTGGTGCACAATGTGGACGAGCACTCTACAACCTAAATATGTGTAAGGTAACAATCTCCATGTTCACTGTGTGGGGATCTGTCAGGATTGGAGGGTCTTAGCATATGGCTCTGTGTAGCAGTGATGACATTTCTTTCATATATGTACACTAAATTTCTTCATAAATCATGATTAGAACAATCAAAATATTTTGCACATGTAGCTTTTGATACAAGGAGAATCTCAAGAGTATATGTATTTCATTTAGGTTTCATTCCAATTTCATTTTTGCTACCAATATATGAAGAGTTTCATTCCAAAAGGAGCTAAATCCACTTTGGGTACTTCTGAGTAAATCGACTTTTTTTATTTCTCTATTTTCCCTTTAGCCATGTACCTTAATGTTGTTATATATGTTAAAGGTGTCACCCTGGACCAATAATATATGATAAGAAAAAATCTACCAGTTTTTCCTGATTTTACTAAAAAAAAATAAAAAAAAAATTTATCGTGGATTTAGCTCCTTTTGGAATAAAACATGATATTGTACCTGAAAATGTCATATTTTCTCAATAAAGTCACTGAAATTTATCCAAATTTAGTAGCAAACCTTTCCTTTTCAACAATAATAATAGTAAAATCACAACTAAAAAACCTTTGAGAAAGAAAATAAATAACATATCACAGTTTTCATTCCAAAAGGAGCTAAATCCGTTTCATTCCAAAAGGAGCTAAATCCATGTTTCATTCCAAAAGGAGCTAAATCCATGTTTCATTCCATAAGGAGCTAAATCCACAAAATCTACAAAATTAGTGAAAATCAGAAATAACTGGTAGATTTTTTTCTTATCATATATTATTGGTCTAGGGTGACACCTTTAACATGAAGGTACATGGCTAAAGGGAAAGTGGAGAAATAAAAAAGGTGATTTACTCAGAAGTACCCAAAGTGGATTTAGCTCCTTTTGGAATGAAACCAATTTGGATTTAGCTCCTTTTGGAATGAAACATGATATTGTACCTAAATATTTTCATACTTCCTGGTGAAATTTTTGAATGTTATATATTGCATTTAGTCCCCATGTAGGAAATCAGTATTTTAAGACAAATAACTCAATTTTGATAAAATATGGATTTCGCTCCTTTTGGAATCAAGCTCTTCATATATCAATACCAATGCCAAACAGCAACTTATAATCAAGTAAACGAAGCGCAGATATCTTGAGTAAAGGTGTATATTTCTTTAGTAATGCGTATAACATTTATTTTTCACCTTAGGAACAACACCGGGAACAACACCTGTCACAATGCCGGGAACCACACCAGGTACGACACCAGGCACAACACCTGGAACAACACCAGGCACAACACCAGGTACTACACCAGGCACAACACCAGGTTAGGTCAAATTTTGTTTGGGTTTAAAGCTAGACACACTATGGTACTTTCAAGGATAAGGGTTCTCTGTATGTCATGTGGTTATGAACCGTTATTGCCTCTGTGAGCAGCTTTGAAAATTTGTCACAACTGATATATTATGAAGAGTTTCATTCCAAAAGGAGCTAAATCCACTTTGGGTACTTCTGAGTAAATCGACTTTTTTTATTTCTCTATTTTCCCTTTAGCCATGTACCTTAATGTTGTTATATATGTTAAAGGTGTCACCCTGGACCAATAATATATGATAAGAAAAAATCTACCAGTTTTTCCTGATTTTTTAATTTTTTATTTTATCGTGGATTTAGCTCCTTTTGGAATGAAACATGATATTGTACCTGAAAAATGTCATATTTTCTCAATAAAGTCACTGAAATTTATTCAAATTTAGTAGCAAACCTTTCCTTCTCAACAATAATAATAGTAAAATCACAACTAAAAAACCTTTGAGAAAGAAAATAAACAACATATCACAGTTTTCATTCCAAAAGGAGCTAAATCCGTTTCATTCCAAAAGGAGCTAAATCCATGTTTCATTCCAAAAGGAGCTAAATCCAAAAAATCTACAAAATTTGATCTTAGGAACAATCAAGGTAGATAAGGATGCTCTCTTCGACGAACTTTCAAAGAATTTTCCAGCTGGAAAATATTCAGCCTTTTGCAATAAAATGGGCGTGGGCTACAATGAAGCTACGAGCATGCTGACGAGATGTAAGGAGGATTACAACGTGGCTCTAAGAGACCTTCTATCTCAATGGGATCTAAGGATGCAGGGTGTCACCATGGAACAAATAGAAGATGCCCTGGACAGGGCAGACGTCGGTGGACTCTGTTCCATTGTGAGGAAACATTATGAAAAGGGTAAAATTCAGTCATTCCTAATAGGATGTATTCTTTTTTTAAATATATGTATATATATTTTGAAATAATCAAAGAATTGTGATTTCAGTATTTTTAATTATGTTTTTAACATGCATCGGTGTTTGTTACACCTTAAGGCTGGAAAATATTTCTGTAGTACTAAAATCAAATTGTCCTTGTTTCATATTGTTAGCAGAGTGAGCAGAAGTGAAATAGGATGATTCCGAAAAAGAAAAAAAAAATTGTTCACAAAAATAAAGACTCGATCCTCATAAAATTCTAATTTTGAATTTGGTTGCAGTCCATGGAGAGCTATATTATAATCTGACCTGGCAAGATGTCAAAAAATATCTTACATTTTCGGAAACTGGAGTATGTGTATATGATTCTTGTTCGTTTTATGGATTAGAAATTCATATTTATAGTACATGAAGGTCTATAAAGTGCACCCATAAATACATCATAACAATTACAATTATAAAATAATAAAGTAATACATGGTCTTACTTGGTCTCTTTTTACAGCTTCCACTGAAGACCTGAATCCGTAAAGAAAATATCACTTTTCTAGGCATTGTCTTATGTGTTGGTGTCGGTCTGTTCATCTTAAACTGACTTAACGGAGATTCTATGCTGAATATTGAAATAAATCAGTGGACATACCAGTACTACAACATTCTTTCATTTTCCTCTGTTGCTGCTATCGCTACTACTACTAGTACTACTACTGCTGCTGCTACTACTTCTACTACTACTACTTCTACTACTACTACGTTAATTTCCAGGATTTTGCATTACTTTTTTTCATAGTTGATACTTTAGTTGCAAATTATATTATTGTATATACACTTCAATCTGTACCACACGTAGCTTATCATGTCATTCTCAATTTTGTATGCTATAGTCATTTTCTATATCTTTCTTTTGCAGCAGCTGAATCAAGTTTCTTAATCATTATAATTTATAAAGCTTACTTATACCTAATACATTCATTATCTATACTTGATGGTTAAGTGTCAAATAATAATTCCAATAATGACCTTCTGTATAGATAACAAGACCACTCATCATTGTAAACTAATTCTATCTTTCTATCGTATCTCGTTTATGTAAGAGATTACACAACATAGACGAATGTAGCTTTAAACAAAGGTATTTTATTACTTGCTTTTAACATTCCACTAGTTTTAAACTTTCAGTCAAGAGACAGTAAGCTGTGATCAAATTTGCTTCCTAAAAATTAAAAGAAACAAACCCGTTATTTATGCCAATCTTTATACAATTATAAACTAATCTGACTAAATGTATAGAAAGTATAGTTGTACAGAGATTTGTTAATCATTCTTTAAAGTTGGATTCAATTTTGCAGGGAAGATCAAGACTTTATTTTGTCATACGTAATAATAATATCAAGGAGAGCAGGGAAGAATTTATGCACTAGTACAAGTATATATACGTACCCTGACCCCCCCCCCCCCCCCCCCCCCCCCCTCCCACACCCATGTTACGTGAAGATAATATTCAGGAAATATATTTCAGTATAAGTTTCAAGGAATAAAACTGAATAAATCTCAAAAGACAAAAACAATACTTGCTATTGCATTCAAATGAGGATAATATTCAAATATACAATGTATATATTTAGCCAATAGAATAGGGTACGGCTGACCTCGATCATGTGAAATTAAGCACAACCGTAAAAAAAATAATAATAGTTGAATTTGAGTGATTGTTGTGATGGTCTTCTTCAATTCATTCTTGTAGTTGTTCACCTTTAATAATTTTATTGATTTTATGCATTTGTGAATCACCATTGCTAATATTGTAAATATATATAGACGATGACATTAAGCACCATCTTAGTCTTACATAGCTACCATCCATTTCCAGCCTAACCGCTCACGATGGCGGTCTCCCCGTTCTGAAATTTATCTCTTTAGTTCAATAAAAAATATATACAAATATCTGTTATACTTGTTTGTATGCTTTATATTATGGTTATTGTATGATATTATTTGACATGATTTACTATGTATATAATTCTCATGTAAAAATGTATAACCTTGTATTTGTTATTTGAACGCAGAAATAAAATCAATCAAAACAAACATACATTAATTATATGTATGTTATCCTGCCTGAGGAACTAATAATTTTATCTGTAAAGATCGGTCCTAGGTTATTTATCCATTCTTTATAATAGTGTTGAATGTTTTTAAAGTGAAGATGATTTATAAAATTATCAGTAAAATCTCTTTTAATGATGTGTAAATAGATTGATTGATAATGAGGGTAAGGAAAAGATGTGATTCCTTCATTTTCCAGATATAATCATTGTTATGTGCAATATACCCACATCATTTTGAAATTATTAAAAGTACTAAAAGTCTTAACTTAAATAAAAAGCTAAATGATTACATTCATGATCATGTTTATTCTTTTGTAACTCGCCCATTTGCTGTGACTGTATTTCAGTAATCATTGTTTCCTGCAGCTGATTTTGTTAAATCAGTACCCTAGTGCAACGTGCATATCACAGATAAGGAAGACCAGATAATATATTCCTTCTTCCTTGCTTAATCTGTTTGTCTTTGTAAATGAAATAACATTTTCATTGAATATTTTAATCTTTGGTCATCTACAACCTTGTGAAGTATTTGTCATCAATTGATTTATTTAATGTAATGCACATTTATAAAAAAAAATGATATCCAAGGGGTTGAACAAAAATGATATCCCTAATTTGTTGATATGCTTATGAGAGTTAATAAACCCAATGAAGTAATAGACTGTCATCTGAAAGGATTGAAAATAGATTCTCTTGCTTATTTCAGCTCTACTGTAAACAATAAAAAAAAAAAATTTTATACTGATATGTATTTGTACGAGTAGTTTGTCATTATGTGATTTTTCAAGTATACATTAGGAATAATGGAATATGTCTATATATGGTAAAATTGCAATATACTAATACCAAAATTGAAATATACTAATACTAAAAGCAATGTAGATGCATTTTGTTATGTGTTCTGTTTTCCAACTTGTGGTATGATGTTGAAGGAGATACTTGTTTTATTGAATTATACAATCACTTACACACATATTTTCTCTTTTTTAAAATATATTTTGATGTTCTGTAATAGTCATCGTCATTCTTTTTCTGCTTTTGTGCTTAAACTCAATTTAATTTGATATGATTTTACTTGTCAAGAATTAAACAATAAATGCATGGAATATGTAATTTATTCATAAGAATGTACCCTGACAGAAAAACCTATCAATGCTTCTTTCTTTTCTTGCATGTATTACAATTAAATGCCTACCCACTCATTCTCCTTCATTTACATCCCATGTAAAGGTTCAAATATTTTCCCTTTTTGTTTTATTTTCTGTTTCAGATCTTTCCCTGTTTTGTAAATAGAATGTGTACCTCATTAGTTCCTTGTGTAACTGACCTTTCTCCTTTTGTCTACGTTTTACAATCTATTAGTACCTTTTTAAAATTACATATGCATGGTAGAATCGTTACCGGGTATACAGTATATGCAACAAAAGAGTAGGGAAGAGAGATTGAGTCAAGAACGAAAGAAAGAAAGAAAGAGTGAGAAAGGGGGAAGAGGGAATTGAGAATAGGGTAGAAAGCGAGATATGAAGGGAGGAGAATAGAGAGAGGGGAGAGGGACAAGGAAGGAGAGGGAGAAAGAGAGAGAGAGAGAGAGAGAGAGAGAGCAATGGAAAACGAAAATCGTAGGGATAGCTTCCTAATTTAAAAAATATTTTTAAGTTTAAAAAAATGTCTCTGACAGAACAAAAAAGATCTGGTAGAGGCATTTTAACAGATCAAACGATGAAAAATTCATTTTCTAGAAATGAAAATCATATAATGATTAAGATTATCATGATCTACAGGGCTCGGGATATGTTTATCGAATATAATGAAGTAGCACAAAAATGTTGACAGTTCAGGATAGTGCCCCAATTTCAACAGTTACATGACGTTTATTAAAGGTTCCTTATTCCGAAGGTTTTTTTTCTCTCGAATGTACTCAATTATGAAGAATTGTTTTTCATAAATAGGGTTTGTAATTCTAGAAATAAAACAGGGTTCATAGTTTCGGAAATTAAATGAGAGGTGCATTATTTTGATAATTGAAAGCTTAGGATTTATTATTCCGAAGGAATTAAAAAACAGTTCCTAAAATGAAACTACGATGCAGTGGGGATTCCCCAAATCGTCACCTCGTACGTGCACCCGTGTACAGTACGTGTCTCGGTGACCGCACGTCAATTGTACAGGTAGCTGGTGCGGCAGAGAACCAGTAAGAGCCAGTGGATCAACTCAGAGAACCGTTGACCGGGACCGTTGAACATCAGATGCCAATGGAAACTGTTATACCAACAACAGATACAGGTCAGGATTCTGTAAAGATAGATAATGAAGCATGATGTAGACCTTGATCTAGATATACAATTAAGGTTATAATAAGCCGTAACGCATCGGGCGTTAGCGACGCCCGTAAATCACTCATCAACAGGAAGCCAGGAAGCCGGAAGTAGAACTCGGCTGCATTCATAGAGATATATACTAGTGTAGTATACAAATAATACACAGCAGTGAGGGCATTAGTAAGAATTACCCACACAAGGTACCTTTAGAAAAGTCTAACACGCCCGAGGCTATAGCCGAAATCCTGTTAGACTTTTTCAAAGAGTGTGGGTAATTATACTAATGCCCGAACAAAATGATGTGTATTATTTGTTTTATAAAATTATAACGTGGATCCTTGTTATTTGATCAATCGCCCTCATCTCAAACTCAAAGGCCCGAATTCACAAAGGAGGTTTAAATCTAACCCATGGTTTAAATTCTCATTTACATAACCCATGGTTTAAAATAAGCGCAAATTGGGCGTACCTTGCCTTGCGCGCGTCTAATATTAGACCTCTGACTTGTGTCGCGCTTATTTTGCGCTAATTTTAAGCTAGATGTGGTAATGACCGGTCATTACCCAAATTACGCGTTGGGCAAAATAAATGCCTGGTCACATGTACGCTTTCAACCAATCATTTGATTAGGATCTACGTCATCATCTTGTAATAGTTTATCTATAGCTGCATTGTAAACCTTGGTTCGAAACGCGTCATATGACGCACATAAACCTATGTTTGTCGACAAACCTCCTTTGTGAATTCGGGCCACAGAGTTAGATAGTCCATGGCCACAATTCAATAAATTCCCAATTGTGATTTGAAATTACAAATAGACTCTAAATCATAATTTTTCAATTGTTCATGTGATTTCCTAGATCTAGATCTAGATCAATATATTTATTGAATTTTCTGCTTTGCTTCAACAAACCATTTTAAGTTCTAAGTTGAATTTCAGAACTATGATCAGTCGGGCAAAATAGAAGTAAAGAGAAGAAAATATAGTCAAGGGGGGATATAGACCGAAAATTTCTGTCTCTTTCGTTCGTTAGCCTCTTATTTGGGTAGGGTCGGCCGTCAGCTCCTCTCTTTAAGCCGACCAGGGGCGGTCGAGCGACTTCCAAAGTGGGGGGGGGGGGGGCACCAACAAAAAAGGGCACTTTCTGAAGGAAAAAGGGCACCTACAGTGGGAAATCTCAAAGCGAAAATATACAATTTTTTAGACATTGGTACATACCCCTGCATTGTGATTACATTATCAGGGATGATTTCAATATTTGTTTCTCTTCATACATCATACAAGATATCGCTTAAGCATCATACTTTACAGTTGGGTGGGATGTCTGAATATGCATTTACGAGCGAGCGAAGCGAGCGAGAAAAATTTTAAAGATCTGCGAGGTCGCAGTGCGAAAAATTACATCTTATAAAGAGGAAAAAAGCCAATCGTGATGGGGTTATAAGCACATTCTCTTAACGGAAGACTGAAAAGACCTTTGATAACTAACATAATTATATCATCTTTAAATGCGAGCGAGCGCAGCGAGCGAACTTTGGGGGAAATTGCTCTTAGTCGCTTTAAATAAGGGGCATGTTTAATGATTTCATGAAAAGGGGACAATTATCGAAAGGGATAAGACACTTATTAGAAAAGAAAAGGAGCACGTGTCAAAGTACAAAGGATAATTATAAGAGGTGAACATGAGGCATTTTTTTCACCTGAAAAGAGGCACTCACCTGATGAAAAAGAGGCGTTTACGAAAATGGGAAATAGGCATTTGTTGACGGAAAAAGGGCACCCATCAGATTTTGATAGGGGCGTTTATAAGAGGTGAAAAGGGGACAGGTCCCTTATTAGAAAGGAAAAGGGGCACGTATCATTATTAAAAAGGGAATTATCAGAGGTGAAAAGAGGCACTGACCAGATATGAAAAGGGGCACTTATGAAAATGTAAAAGGGGCACTTATAATAAAGGAAAATGTGCATTTGTTGAATGAAAAGGGGGCACCGTTCAAATTTTAAAAAAGGGCTGTTATGAGAAGGGGAGGGAGCTTTTTCTTTTTAATGGGGGCACTTATCATAAGGAAAAGGGGCACTTATTAGAAAGGGAAAGCGGTAGTTATGAGAAGGGGAAGGAGCTCTCTCTTTTTAATGGGGGCACTTATCATAAGGAAAAGGGGCACTTATTAGAAGAAAAAAGGGGCACATGTTAAAATTAAAGGTGTGCTCATCCGAGTTTAAAAAAGGGGTAGTTATTAAAAGGAGAAGGGGCACTTCTTACAAAGGAAAAAAGGGGCAGTTGTCAAAGTAAAAGGAGCACCTCTCAGTTTTGAATAGGGCAATTATCAGAGGTGAAGGGGGCACTTATCAAAAGTGAAAAGGGGCACTTCTCGTACCTGAAAAGAGGCACTTACTAGAGATTAAAAAGGGCACTTATTAAAGATAATTTCAAGATTTATGAGAATGGAAAATGGACACTTATTGCAAAGGAAAATGGGAACATGTCGAAGGAAAAGGAGCACGTGTCAAAAATAAAAAGGGCACTCGTCAGAGGTGAAAAGGGGGAAGGGGCACTTTTATTTAGTAATAGGGGCACTTGTCAAAGTAAAAGGGGCACTTTTCCTATGTAAAAGGGGCACTTCTTACAAAATAAAAGGGGCACTTTTCCTATGTAAAAAGGGGCACTTTTGGGGTATCTGAAAAAGTGGGGGGGCACTGTGCCCCCCCTGCCCCCCGGGAGAACCGCCTCTGAAGCCGACCATAGGGTCTGCTCTGCAAACTCGGTGGCTGGATCTTTATTCTAACCACCAAACTCCGGCCAAACTTTTGGACTAAAATGTCACTTTGGCGGATTCATATCAATACATTTTTTTTTAAATTAGGCCTAGGCTAATAAACATCAGTTCCACTTACCAGATTCACTGTATGATGCGTTTAAGGGTCTTTTTTCCAGATTTTCGACGCCGAAATAGCTCTGTGTTGAAATTTTTGCAGCCGTAGTTTAAAACATTATTGCTCTGATTAAGAAACTGCTCCATGGCAGCTAAGACCAGTCTAACAGAGTGAGTGTGAATGGGGTCTAACCGTCTAAGAGCATTAAATAAAAAGAAAATAAGTTTCACCTTACTCCCTTTCTGACATCTGCATTAGCCAGTTGATGACCAAAAGGTCAGGGCTGCTTTCATATTTAATGGAAAAAGAATCATAAAATCATTTCAGGGCTAAATACACGGTTGAACAGAGAAATTCACATTTCTACTTGGCAAGAATTGCTGTTCAGTAGACTATTTTTCATATGAATATCTTTATTTCTCAAGATTTTTTGTATTCGGAATATGAACTTCTGTGCTGTACACCATTTTATTAAAATAGGAAGCATTCTGCATAAGCTATGCTTGTCCGCCTTAGAGACCCTGGATGAATTAGCCTCTTTTCAAATGCTCTATACCGGTATGATTCTGAATGAGCTTAATATTTTCTAGGGAAATGACCATAAGGTGCATACTATGCATAGCACTGGGTCTGGCTACCAAGGCAAAGATAGTCTGTCTGATCTAAACCTTGCACTAGTATGGATGGTGGCAGTCCAGACCACAGATGTCAGATGTGTACATGTATAAATGGGTACTGCGTATGTCTTTGATTATTGGAGTATGCATATGTGTGTGTGTGTGCGTGCGCGCGTGTGTGTGAATTTTTGTTTGTGTTCTATATTCTGTAGCTTAGTTTGTTTCCATCCCTTGTATAAACATTACATTCTTTTTATTCACCTTGCCATATCGTTAATGTATGTATTTTGTTGACTATAGGGCCCCGCTCACAAGCTTAGCTTCTACAGGGGTCCTAAAACCATTCACTTAATGATGTACTATTACCAGTCTCTTTTTCATGTAAAAGATTATATCATGTTTTGTGTGGTTTTGAATAAATGAATAAATGATATTTATCATTAGTCACCGAACAGAGATCCCGTCATGAGACCACTATTTTATTAGAATACCTGCCATGGCCCCTGCATGCACTTACAGGTATTCTTTTAATTAATCATGACAATGGCAATAAGTATATTTTGTGTCTATTTGAAATTATTGATTCAAGCTTCTTCAGTCAACAGGTCCTGAAACATATTTTTAAAGTAAACATAACATTTATGCTCCTTTTACAGGTGGAAATACAGAAGGATTGAGTAATGGACGCATGGAACATCTTTTACGGCACAATTACATCAATCCAAATCCAAACCAAACATTGTATAAACGACGTTCACACAGGGAAAATATTCTTTAAAGCTGTTTAAAGGGATCCGGTAACTTTGTCTCAGATTCTGAAACAAAATTCTGGATATAGCTCATGATGCAATGATAATTATAAACCTTTAGGTCAGTCAGGAACCCCATGACTTTTACAAGCCGATCGCCCGTCTGATTTATCAAGATATTTATGATTGGAATTACAAATTTTGAAAACCGTTCGCCTGACGGTTTTCATAACACTATGTACAGTCTTTAGGGGAAAACGAGTACCGGTATGGTAAAACCCGTCACTCAAAGATTTTTACTTTTTTGAGGCACTTCTTGATCATTTTGAAGCGCAATTTTTTTAGGGCTTCAATATTACACCATATCACAGACACTGATAACACGTAGGGCCGTGTATCTCAGATTTAACTTTGTTAAACGATCCCTTTAAAACTGTTGAGTTAAATAGCTTAAAACTAATCAGCTCTAGATACGATGAATTTTAGCTGTGTGTGAAAAGGCTGAAGGATGTGTATGAATCTGTGCAGTAAGGTCAGACTTTAATTTTGGTGATCACAAACTGCTCTGAAATGCAAGTTCAACATTATTTACTATATTCTGTGTCTAGAATGCAACATTTTTTAAAGTTATAAAATGCATATTTTGATTAGTAATGGATCTTTCAAAATGCCCCCCCCCCCCCAACTGTTGTATCCTCCATGTTATCCTTTGGTGTTATCCTCTTCTCTTCCTACATTCCCTGATATATGTTTTTATTCTTTTATTGTTTTCTCTTTTTGTCTTTCCTTCTGATATTCTTTGTTCTTTATAATTCTGTCATTTTCTCTTTTTCTTTCTCTTTCTATTTTTCTTTATGTTCTTCTTAGTTTTTATCTTTCTCATCCTTACTTTCTTGTAATTCTTTGTTTCAATCCTTCTATCATTTTCTCTCTTTCATTATATTTTTCTGTAATTTTATCATTGTACCATCTTCTTGTTCTATTTTTCCTTATGTTATCCTTTGTTTTTATCCTTCAATCATTTTCTCTTTCTCTATTTTCTCTTATAATTCTTCTGCCATGTACTAGACACACTTTCATTGTGTAACATGTATTTTTATTAATTTCATCATCTTTCATTATGTTTTTTCTTGTTATTGTTATGTTTTTATAGTTTTCTCTTTTTGTCTTTTCTTATATGTGTAATTTAAAGGTATTATGTTCTTTGTTTTTCTTCTTCCATTTTCTCTCCTTTCCATTATGTTATTCTTATCTTTATCATTCTATCATTTTCTTTTTTTTTCTATAATTCCTTAAATTTTCCTTTGTTTCCTCATGTTTTTAATATGTATTTCTTTATTTTCCCACTGTCATCTTCCATTTCTACCTCTTCCCATATTTGTTTGTTCTACTTCCAAAACTCATTACTGGTACTCTCCTGCAAACACACACTCACTTCCAGTTACAGTACGCTTCCTGGCAAGATTTATCTTCACTCTGCACTTTACTTTTTTTTTTCTTGTGTAAAATCTATTCTTATATACGCCTGTATAAAAAACAAAAGAATATAAACTGTTTTTCTATGTAAAATGTGGAATAAATAAAACTTCAAAACTTCAAATTACAGCTGTCAAAGGGGGTGTTTAAGCACTCTTTAAGCATACCGTACCCAAACCGTACCACACCAGAGGAGCACTTCTTAAGCAAACCGTACCGTACCATACCGCTCTTGAAGTGTGCCACGGAGGACCATCTCCTGATGCTCATGAGGTGGTCCAGAGCGTGCTTGCACCAGTCCATATCGTACCTCCACGAGTGTCTAAAGACAAGCCGGTCTAAAGCGTGACGGTACCGTATAGGAAGTGATCGAGCGGACCAAATTGCAAAGTTGTTGTTGTTCACAAATTGCAAAATCGGCACAGAGATGCGATGAGATCTGCCTAATCGCTATCCAACAGCTAGCAATAGTGATCGGGGCAGGCCAGACGGCTCCATAGTTGTTAGAAATGGGCCGCCAAATAATCCACCTTTGACACACGTGTCATATCTCCCCGGATTTGAGTGCAAAGCGTACCCCATTGGTACCGCGAAGGTATGCTTCTCACAAAAGCACCTGAACGCTGGCAAAATGAACCACTATAGTGGCAGGGTGCATGGTTATGGTTCGCTTCCAAAAGCGCTTAAACTTACCCTGGAAAGTGAACCGGTCCAGAGGTACGCTTCCCGACACAGTCATGTCTTTACACTTCAATACATTAGATTGCTCTTATCAAGAAATTGCTCCAGCTATAAGACCAGTCTAATATAGTGAGTGTGAATGGGGTCTAAGAGCATAAGATGGAGAAAAAAATAAGTTTCACCTTATTCCCTTTCTGACATCTGGAGCCAGTTGATGACAGACAGGTCAGGTCTGTTTTCATATTAAATGGAAAAAGAATCATAAAATCATTTCAGAGCTAAATACACGGTTGAACAGAGAAATTCACATTTTTCCTCCTTGGCAAGAATTGGAAAATGTTAGATTGTAAGATTTTATTGACTCTATCGACCCCCTCTCGGGGTATGAGAGTACAAACATATTTACAACATAGTATCAATATAACAAGTATAACAATGATAAACATGTGATAACATGAAAATTGATAAACATAATATGATAATATGAACAAAGACAAACATGTGATAATATGAACAATAATAAAGATGTGATAATATGAACAATGATAAACATGTGATAATACGAACAAATAAACATATTTACAAATCAAGGCGAAATAGGCAATTCACCTTCCTACCGCTACATATTGTGTGCCTAACAAAATTGCTTAATTGTGAGCTATCATTTACAGTATTACCATCTATCCTTGACTCTTTTGAAAAATGTTAACTGGCAAGCGTGAGCTGTATTAAAAACCTTATCCATGTGCAACGCACTTGGTCTTAAAGGTAATACAAAGTTTTGGGAAATTTTGAAAATTGGCTGGAAAGTGATTCTTTACCGTTTTGATATATTTGGATGCCCCTGTGAATGTATTATAAGCACTAGAAAATTTAGCCCCTAAAACACTTCTGCTTTCAAGATAAATTGAATATAAAAATTTACCGGTGCTCCTGGTAAATTTTGATAAATTTCAAATAGAGCCTACGGCCATACAATGGTAGCTGAGACCATGAAAATCTCAGAATATGTAGTTGTGATATATAATTTCCGAACGTGAATAGCCAATCGGTCGATTTTATTCAAGAAACATTGTGTTATAGCTAAATTAATATATTGACCTTGAGAGGGAGCTATACAACATAAACAGTTTATTATTACAATTTCATCACTTTACACTCAAATTCAACTGCGCCAACGATCACTGAATATTGTAGGATCGCATATGCTTCCCATATGTTCATTTGAACCAAATTCATGACCCCTCACCAAAACTTTGTATTACCTTTAAGCTACTACCACACAAGTTATTTGGTATACATTTTTCTCTCATTTAGAAAGAATGGACATACAAAAATATAATAAAATTCATCACCAATATCTGTTGGTGTACAGAGTGGGCATTGCAAATCATCTACTACATTTGCATCAAATCTACCTTTATTAACTGATAATCTATGTGTTCTGCATCTAAATTTACTTAAAGTTATTGCTTCCTTCTGACATAATATTTGCAGGTATTTTTCACAAACCAACTCATTCTTAAACATCCTATAGTTTGTGCAAATACGATTTGACCAGCTAGCTGCGCTCCATTTCTGAATAGACATGTCAGAAAGCCTGGTTTTCATAGTATTCATAATCCAGGCAGCACTATATCCTTCTCCTTGAGCTCGCCAGACGTTCCCAAGTCCTGCATAGTCAAAACTGTCTGCAAGAAACTCAACCCATTGTGACTTTATATTAACGAAACTTTGTCCTTCACTTTGCAACTGCAACAGAAACTTAAAAAGAATCAATTAATACTTTGATTGCTTCCCTTTAACTAATCTAACCCAATATCCAATCATTCTACACTTAATTTTATCGAGTATTTTACCACGTCCTGTTTTACCATGGAAATAACTCAGGATATTTTGTGTCCGTTTGAAATTATTATTGATTCAAGCTTTTTCAGACAACAGGTCCTGAAACATATTTTCGAAGCTAACATTACATTTATACTGCTTTTACAGATGGAAATACAGAAGGATGGAGTAGAGATCAAAAAATAGCCCTGTGGGGACCAATTGTAGGGTCCCTTGCTTTGATTTGTGAGTATCCATTATTATTATTGTATGATTGTATAGGAATTTTTTATTATAATTATGTATCATGTATTATATTGTTGTAATTTGTAGGTTAACATTACTTTGTATTTTATTTTTGTTAAGCGCTTAGAAACTTTGTATTAAGCGCTATATAAATGTAATATGTTATTATATATCATTATTATACGGGATGTCAACAACAAAAAATCACCAAGATTTTGATTGTCATAACCTCTCTATGCTAAAGAAAAATCCAACCTTATATAGCAATTATTCCTAGAAAAGAAAGCAGAAAAATCAGAGAAGACATTTAAAAGGAAATTAAGAAAGTTATATGGATTCTTGAAATGGGAATATGGGATTTCCAAAATGGCTGAATCTGCAGTGATACAGTGATGTTATGCCAGACAACTCTCATGTTCCAACAAACAAAATTGGCTAAAATGTCAACATTTCAGAATGTATGACACTGAAGATTTTTGTTTTGTTTTCGGAGGACCTATCATGCTATCCATGATATATGTTTGAGTAGTGCCTCAAGGGAGAAGGCGCTCATTAGGAGATAAACAAAAAGTAATGATATTTTTGTACATTACAAACTGGGGAGTTGTCTTTGAATAGGTATGTCACAATCCACTGACCAAATTGCCAATTTGAGATTTACATATATTTTAATGATCTATCATTCAAACATTCTTACTTTTTTAATTATTGGTCCAATTCATTTCAAAATTTTGGCATTAAAGGCCGTCTGTACTAGTTTGGCAGACCACCCAGGGTGGTCACTGACAGGTGGCTATCTCATCAACTCAGGTCTCAAATCTCAATTAACATAAGAAAAAGAGGATCATGGGGGACCAATGGTCACCGATTAGGCATTGTTTTCTATATAGAGGGAGCAAGTAGCTACAAGTAGTACAGTAGGGCTTTAAGTTTCTCTCGTTTTTCTGCTTCCATACAATTAAAAGATTGGATTTCCCTTTACATTTTATATTTTATTAAATTTCAAGTAAGGTTATATGATTTTTTTTGAACAGTAACGAATGCCCACTTACTTTCTAATTTGCTGAGTGTGTAATTACATCTTTTCCCATTTTTTCTCCCCAAAAGAATACCGCACATGAAACTCTGAAGGTCTTTTTTATAGAGTAGGTTTCATTGGGGATGCATTAAGATTAATAATCATATTTGCAGAGCTTTAGCTCAAACACGTGGTATATTTACACCTTTTACAGTGTATATTGGGTTTAAACAAAAAACAGAAATAAAATTTTAACCTCCATTTGTTGCTTTTGGTTTTGTTGAATAGTCCTGTTGAAATATGAACTTGATCATCACTTCAAATTTCTTGTCAAATATACAGGTGAATACAGGCCCATTTACATTGTTATATACCATTCCTTACTTTGAGTGAGTTGCGTGAATCTTTGTTTCTTGCATGGATAGCCATGTAAACTCTCCATGGTGGACTTTGTACCTTACATATATATGATATCTTATAAAGGGCCCTTCACTAACGGGTACCTGGGACACATGGGCACCTAAAAACAAGGCCTAGACCCCCTTAATTCCAAATTGTTTAACATAGGGCGCATGCATGCAGACTTTTAAAAGACAAATCCGGACCAAAAAAGTTAGTGTGAAGTTCCGTCTTATATGATGTAACATTATTATAATAATAATAATATTTAGCTTTTATATAACGCCTTTTAATACATCAATTCTTTTTGTTCTGGTGATCCGCAGGCATTAGTTGATGGCTTCTTTTATTGGCTCATCTCTTGTGTTTCTTGTTATTATTATATTTTTAAGTGTTCCTGAAAATAATATGAAAATGTAAATTAAGTAAAAATATAATACTGGTAAGATAGATGAAGATTTGATTCACAATCATATCAAATTGAGATCTACATTTTGCTTTTCTCTTAAATGCACAGGTACTGTATCTGCTATAGTGTGGAAATGCTGGAAGTGTGAGTAAATATGGATATTCAAAGTCAATTATGTCATTGTATTAAATAAATTAAACAAAAATTTATCGGAAGCATTATGCAGAAAGACTTTGGTAGAAAGAGAATGACAAGCAAATTAAAGTTTGTTTTATGATATGAGATGGGCCATAGATAAATTGTTTCTGTGCTAACCTTTCACAAACATGTTTACATTATTTGCATTGGAAAATCTTAAGATATGACTGGGGAAAGAAAGAGGGAAAGCACTTTGAATAGGAGAAAAAAGATTTACAGGTTGAGCAAATGTACCCTTTATATAAAGCCTTTGTAGTTTAGTAAGCCCTCAACAAAAGTGTCATTACATTTCTTTGATTTTACATGATAATTACATACACCAAATATCAGCAATATTAAGCTGCTGTAATTTTTTTATTCTTTTGAAGTGGAGAATAAAAAAGAAAATGAGAGGTGAAAACATGCATGCACCAACCTGCATTCCTGGTCCATTCAGGCAGTTTGGTGCACAACGTTGATGAGCACAAGACAACCAAAATGCCTATGTGTAACATCACAATTAATCTCCATGATTACTGTGTGGGGATCTGTCAGGATTGGAGGGTCTTATAAATCTTCATAAATCATGAATTAAAGGGATAGTTGAGTTCTGTTGCAGAGGGCGCTACACAAAATATTTTGAGTGTCAAATTTGAAAGAAAATACAATTTAAATGACAAAATCGTCTTTGTTTGATCAAAATCGGTTCAGAGACGGCTGAAATATCCATAAATATAACGATTTCTAATATTTGTGTACCACCATAATCTGAAAAAAATGTTGAAAAAATGAAATAGCGCCTTTTACAGTGTATTTCAGCCAATGCCGATGGTGGCTTTTTTGTGTTGGTTATATTAAGCCCAATCAGGCGGTCTATGTATTGTTATTAATTAATTAATTAATTAACGGTCGCCGTATATTTTTGAAAGTGGAGCTAGATTGATATGATCGTATTGGCTAAATTTCACACATTTTGGGGTCTAAAATTACCTTCATAGCAATTTTAGGTCCTCAAAGGGCACTATAGAAATGTCATAGATAAGAATAAGAGCAATAACCATGAACTTTGAAGGCAATTGCAGTCTGAAAACAGAACTCAACTATCCCTTTAAACATCAAAATATCTTGCACATGTAGCTTTAGATAGAAGGAGAATGCCAAGAGTAAATATGTTTCATGTAGGTTTCATTCTAATTTCCTTTTTGCTACCAATATATACATGTACTTAATTGGCTTAAAGATGAAGTTGAGTTCTGGTCATGCGATTGCATTGTGAAAGAAACGGTGTGGAATCGACCAGAAAAGGTTGATCATCTAGCATATAAGAATTTGTGTGTATTGCAAGGTTCTGGAATCATCAAAATGATAAGAAATTGGCCAAGTCTTGGTAAAGTTACAAACACTGTACACAGAAAGATGTATATGGGACTACACGAACACGTGGCGTAAAAGACCTACCCCCCAAGTTTTACGATGTACATGACATATTTAGAATATGAAGGCATTGGAAGAGCCATGCTTTTCAGGGAACATGTCTTATCTGATGTTCTTCCACACTTGCATAATAAGAATGATAACGCTCACAAATTATTGTTCACCTCTTCCCAGAACTCAACCTTCTCTTTAAACTAATTCTTTGTTTTGTTTTAGACTCAATGTATTAGGATCGGAATTCGGAAACATGTTTTTCACAAGATCCATATCAAACAACCATTAAGAAACCAGTTCTGTTGACAATATGCCAAAGTTTCATATTTGAACAGTTGTTGGTCTACTTTTTCTGTTATTTGAAACATTTCTTTGTTTTGGCTTTGTATCATGTATTAGGGAAAAGAAGGAAAAGTGATCGGAAATCTTCAGATGTTGTGAGTATTAATACGACTTTGTTATATATGTTGAAATATTACTTGGTTTAATTTGTTCTCAAAGTCTACATTTATTTATTGCTGATATACATGTAGCTAAACTAGGTGCAGATGTGAATGTGGAGAACATGTACCGTATTTGACAGAACATTGGGAGGTACATGTTCATGTTTTAGGTGCGTTTCTCTTAAATAGTTTTGGTATTACATAATTTAAAACGCCAAGTTACGTAAAAGAGGAAAAAATTCCTGATTTTAAAACAATTCTATATTTATGATATTTGTGGCTAAAGGGGGGGGGGAATGACAGAAAGACATATTACTCTTTAGATTGAACAATTTTTTGATCTTTTCCCACTCTGCTCCTGAGTCCGAGGCAAACGACTCAGCTGGGAGTCTTAATCCAGCTGCTCTAAATCTACCGAGTAAAGAGGCCGGTGGATCTGCAGGGGGGACCCAGAGTTCTCTAAATCATCAAGCTGATAGTAGTAGTGAATTATCTGAAGGTAAAAGATGGAGATTCACCAAATACTAACCATTCTATTTATTTCATTTTTATTGCCCTGGATTACATTTTGATTTTGTTTTAAATTTCTTTGTGTTTGAAAAAATAAATCTGACTATCCTACAACAAATGTGAATTAATGAAAAGGTAAATCTTAATTTCAGAAGTTAATAATATTGGATATTTATGTTCCACAGTCTTGAACTTTTTCTTCACTTGTACAAGAATCAATAACCAATGATACTAACATGCTGCCAACTACCCCTGTACAAGTCATCTTAACGAACATTCAACAAAAGTTTCCAGATACTGCAGTGTCACAATGCACCTTTAATCCAGGGTATATGGTACCTCTGGGAAATATCTACTGGATTCTTCATGACGTTATATGTATGTAAAGTTTGATCTTGTGAACATGACTATTTTTCAGGTACTGACAGGTAGTTCTTTTTCTTCATTTTATGTGCACCAGGTGTGGGAGATGAGCCAGACCATGCATCAACAGCATTTCCAGGTACAAATACAATGTAAAATATGTTGCATGCCTTATCTTTACATGGGAAATACCACATATAGCAGCTCAACAGCTGAATAACATGTATTATACGACACCTACGTGGATCCTTGTCATTTGATTGGAGGATTGTTGGTCACATGATATTCAATAGATGTTCTATTGCATGGGCGTGCATTTTTGGTTATTATATTCGCCTTGCATTTTTGGTTATATACAGACTGCCTACCTCTCTGCCGTGCGCGTATCCCTGCTTGTATCTGACGCGAAGGCAATCTGAATGCATGTAATCGAGAAGGCTTGACTCCAACTTTAATTTATTTCAATACAAGGAGTAAAGCATAATTTGTTGATTAACATTCTATTAGATCTTCTTCGATGTTGTATAAAACAAATAATGAATGTTTTTTATTCGTTCAATAGTGCAAATATTTTCATTCGTTGAAAGATTACACAAAAAATAAAAAATTCACATAATGATTTAAAAAGTCATCTTTCACATTAAACTTGTAAAAAGAAAAAAGAAGGCAAGCACAAGGTGTAACACAGGGCCTCAAATAAAAAATCAGCCCCGAGTGCAAGTGCTAGAGATAGGCCTACTGAAAAGGGAGCAAAAATGTCAACACCAATTCCCAACTGACAGCTCCATTGAAGCTTATGATGATTAGGCAGCAATAGCCATAATAGCCATGTATGAATAAATGACGTATAACATACTCTTTAAAAAAAAAAAGTTTTTTTTGTATACAATATGAAAAATAAAAAAAAGACCAAGTAGTCTGACTGTAATAAAAAGTTTCGATACATAGCATTATCTATAAAACTAGTCCTCAAAAGTAATTTGTGTCTGTTGGTTCTGCACTAGGTAAAGTCAGGCTACAATGTGCAGTTTCCCTTCTGGGTTACGATACGCGAGTCTATCAGGAAAAAGGAAGAAAGGTTTCTTCCCTTCATCTTTCAGACGTTTGAGGTGGTCCAACTTGTTCTTCCGCTTCTGTATCACACGCTTCGAGAAATCTTCCGATACATAAATCTTTATACCCTTGAACGTGTTAACCTTAAGCTTTGAGATGCAGGCCTTCCTCACTTTCTCCTTTGCTACGTATGATGTAAAAGCCACATGTATGATCCTGGGCTTATCCTTCGAAGATCCTGTCGAGGCAGAGCCGGACGGTGTTCGATGATATCTATCTCTCTATGAAGGATTTATCTGATGATATGCCAGCAAAATCCAGTAGTAGCTCGACTGTCTCCTGACACTTCTCATCTGGACTCTCTGGAACTCCATGGAACACTAAGTTGTTACGTCCGCTCCTGTTTTCCAGGTCATCTATTTTCTCCAGCATTTCTTCTTTCTCCCTCTTTAGCTTTTTCATCTCTACCACCACATCATCAAGTTGTATACAGCAAGCAGTGATCTTTTCTGCATTCTCATCAAGCTTCATCTCAAATTCATCAAGCCTCTTAACAAGCAGCAGTTCCATCCGTTGCTCTAGATGAGAGAAGCGATCATCTAACTTCTGAGAGAAATTGATGAACCATTGAGGTGGCTGCCCCTGACCTTCAGACTCTAGCTCTCTGCCCCGCCCGCCCCCAGGCGAAGCATAGGCAGTTTCCGTAGCACCGTCTTCACACGAGTTTTTTCGAAGCCATCTCAGTATTTTTGTTCTTTTCAGGCGTATCAAGAGGTCTTTTTGGTCTCATCTTATATCAATCAAATCTTTAAAACCAGAGTCAGCAAATCATCACAATTGCTTACCATCGTTACTTCTAGTTCAGTTGGGATTGGTGAAATTCAGTGATCAAAATGAAAGCATGTTTTCATTCCAATTCAGATAGGGCGCCCTCCCGTACACTAAATTTCTTCATAAATCATGATAGAACATTAAAATATCTTGCACATGTAGCTTTTGATACAAAGAGAATCTCAAGAGTATATCTATTTCATTTCGGTTTCATTCCAATTTTATTATTGCTACCAATATAAACATGTATCTACCTGGCTTAAACTAAGTCTTTGGTTTGTTTTGTATAAGGATTGGGGAACACTGATGTTTTCACAAGATCCATATCAGACAACATTTTTCAGTACAATTGAGAAACCAGTTCTGTTGACAATTTGCCAATTTTTTTATTTGAACAGTTGTTTGTCTACTGTTTCTGTTTTTTCTCATTATTAGGTGTTCAGAGATCTGCAGATGTTGTGAGTATTGAAACGACTTCTTTATATATGTTGAAATATTACTTGGTTTAATTTTATCAAAATTTCTACATTTATTTACTAGTATTGCTAATATACACATAGCTATACAGATACAGATGTGAATGTGGAGAACATGTATTTTACCTAACATCAGGTGTGTTTTTCTTTAATTGTTGTGTTATTAGATAATTAAGATTGCAAAGTGATGTAAATGAGGGGAAATCCCTGATTTTAAAACAAGATTAAAAAAAAAACAATAAAAAAAAAAAAACACTAATTCCATGTGTGGCATGTGTGACAGAACAAAAACTCAGAAAAGAGAAACAGCTGTTGTGAGTTCTTCTATGACATACTAACATCAGATATGTTCACTTTAGCATGGTAAGAATATATGTATTTGTTATAGTTTCATACTTAATACCAGGGGCGGATCCAGCCGGCGTCGAGGGGGGCGGGGGGAGCAATTTGTGAGAAAATATTGAGCGGCGCGTCAGCTTGCGCGGACAGGGGGAGTCTGAGGGGGGATGTGTCCCCCTGAAAAGCTGAAGAAAAATCGAATTTGTAAACTCAATTTGTGCGATTTGGTGTATACTTTTTGCCGGGATATCATTTAAAATCTGTGACTTTTTCCAGCATAAATTTATGATGGGAGGAAAAGACTGTAAACACAAGAAGTGAGATTATGTGTGCAGTCCGCATAGTACCCCGTTGTGACAAAAAGTCTTTAGGACACTGGTCTTCATGGCACCGGTACCTCTAGGCAGGCGCGTACGCAGGGGGGGGGGGGGTTAAACCCCCCCTTTAGTTGTTTTTTATGTGTGTATTTTAGAACAAACCCCCCCCCCAAAAAAAAAAAAAAAAAAAAAAAAAAAAAAAAATTAAATTAAATGTCCTCTTACCACCCCCCCCCCTATTTCATTTGTAAACAAGATCTTCAATTGCAACAATGTTGACCACAATTGACACGGTACAGATTCCTAATACCTTGGGTATCACTTGATTGTCAAAATCAGTCAGTACAAGACTAGTGCAGCAGTTGTGATGGGCAGACAGCAATAACTTGATTCGGGCTGCAGCTTTAAACATCTCACATCAGGCCCCGGTGAACGTTTTTCAAAGTAGGGGGGGGGGGGGGGCTAAAGTATTTATGAACAGGTAGAGCTCGGAGGTTTGAGCAGGCCAGCGTAAAATGAGGTCATTCAAAGGGTGTGGGGGGCATCAACAATAAAGGGCACTTTCCGGGAAAAAGGGGCACCTACTAAGGGAAACCTCAAAGCGAAAATTTACAGTTTTTTTTAGACATTGGTATATACCCTACAATGTGATTACAGGGATGATTTCAATGTCTGTTTCTCTCTTAACATGGTCCATACTGTTCAAGCATCACACATTTACTTTGTAGTTGGTTTGTGATGGTAAGAATAATTTTTGCGAGCGAGCGAAGCGAGTGAGCAAATTTTTTTGACTTGTGAGGTCGCAGTGAAAAAAATAACATCTTATACAGAAGGAAAAAAAATCCTGATGGGGTTTTAAGCACGATCTAATCATGAAAGACTGAAAAGATCTTTAATATGAACCATAATTATATCAACTTTAAATACGAGCGAGCGTAGCGAGCCACACTTGGGTCAAATTAAAGAAAAGTTCCTCTTAATCCCTTTAAATTAGGAGCACTTTTTATGGGGAAAGGAAAATGGGGCACATATCCAAAGGGGAAAATGACACTTATTTGAAATGAAAAAGAGCACATGTCAAAGTAAAAAGGGGAATTACCAGAGGTGAAAATGGGGCACTCCTCACACTGAATAAGGGGCACTCACCATAGATGAAAATAGGCACTTATGACAACGGAAAAAGTGCAATTTTCAGAAGAAAAATGGCACTAATCAGAGATGAAAAGGGGCACTTATTACAGAGTTAAAGGGGGCACCTCTCAAATTTTAATAAGGGCATGCACTCATCGGAGATGAAAAGGGGCACGTATAAGAAAGAACCAAATCTCACGCACACATTATGCAAAAGAGGTGAGTAATTACGTCCTGCAGGACACAATACAAATCCCAGGTTGGTTTCCGGAAGCTGGAGAAGAATCCTTTTCGCATCGTATACTGATTTTAATTTTTAATGATTTACGCATCTATCCAATCTGTCCATATAGTGTAACAGTAACAACCCATCTGTGATACTGCATGCGACTAATTTTATTCGGTATAATTTAAATATAATAAATATAATGGGCCGATTGAAAAAGACAAATTTAGACTGACAGGTCGTCTTCTGTGCACCTGTTCAACTGAATGCGGTGTTTTTACCCAGATTCTGGCGATAAAAATGGGTAATTTTCTGAATAAATCAGGCTTTTACGACCACTTTTACTGAACTAATTTTATGAATCCACGAACTGCCGAATTTGGAAGCTTTGCCGACATGCTTCACGAAGCCTCCGTGTTTTTACTTTTCGCATTTGCTATTTTTTCGTGCTTTTTTCCTTAATTACGTTTGCTAAGTCGCGCTTTTATGTAGTTAAAATATGTGGTCTCGCATTTTGCAAGAAACAAATTTTTTTTTCCGGGGCCTTGCCCTTGGTTGGTTTCTTTCTATTTCTCTTTAAAATACTTTTTCAAATAAGAGGGGGGGGGGGGCTCGAGCCCCGCCATACCGCGGACCCTGTACACTGTGTAACAGCATGATGATTTGACAGGTGGACCTGAAGTTAACCGAGTCCTGAAATACTCTTGAACGTTGTAACTTGTACGCCCTAGTGTAGAGAGATCATCTGCATTTTGTTTCTATCATTATAGGCCTAAAACACGAATTAGGGCTAGTTTTGACCTGAAAACAACCCAAAGCTCGGCGCATGTCCAGCTGAACCGCAGGAGCTTGGCCTATATACGGATAGGTGAGGGCCCTGGGTCCACTCCTAACTCGTGTTTTAGCCCTTCTTTCTTCCCTTTTCCTTTCCTTTCCTTTCCTTTCCTTTTCTTTTTTTTCGGGGGGGGGGGGGCGGGCCTGTCGCCCCCCCCCCGTGGATCCGCGCTTAATACCAACTAGGCTTTTCTAATAGGCCAGAGTCCTCATCAAATCAGCTCAGCGGATCGAGGCTACATATTTTTAGAGAGCACTCTTTTTAGAGAGCATTATAAAAAATCTTTTTTATAAGTGTTTTCACTGATTGTAAATTGTATATCGTAAAGCGCATTAAGAGGGCATGATGTGCGCTATAGAATAACAATGTAGCACGATTTACTCAAGAAATCAAAAACAAAATTGCTGGGTCAGACCCTGTGGCATTTTAAAGTTTGAATGTGTATGTTTCTTATTGTTTTCTGCCCATTGTTCTTGTTTGCTTTCACAGGGATTCATTTCTCATAAAGAATCAAAACACATCTTAGGAACAATCATGGTAATAATTATAATAATATTTAATTTTTATATAGCCCTTAATACCAATGGTATACAAGGATGCTCTCTTCGACGAACTTTCAAGGGAATTTCCAGCTGCAAACTATATAAGGTTTTGCAATAAAATGGGTGTGAGCTACAATGTAGCCAGGAGCACGTTGACGAAATATAAGGAAGATTCCATTGTGGCTCTGAGAGACCTTCTATCTCAATGGGATCTAAAGAAGAACGGTGTCACCAGGAAACAAATAGAAGATGCCCTGGTCGGAGCAGATGTCGGTGGACTCTGTTCCATTGTGAGGAAGCATTATGAAAAAGGTAAATTTCAGTCGTTCCTAATAGGATGTGTTCTTTTTTTAAATATATATATATATATATATATTCTAAAATAATCAAAGAATTGTGATTTCAGCTTATTTTTAAAAACAAAGTTAGATATGTTTTGAACATGCATCAATGTTTGGTGAACCTTTAAGCTGGAAGTCATGTCTGTAGTACCAAAACCAAATTGTCCTTGTTTGGTATTGTTAGCAGGGTGAGCAGAAGTAAAATAGGATGATTCGGAACAAAACAAAAAATTGTTCACAAAAATAAAGACTCGATGCTCATAAAATTCTAATTTTTAATTTGGTTGCACTCCATGAAGAGCTATCGTAGAATCTGACCTGGCAACATGTAAACATGTATCTTACGTTTTTGGAAAATGGAGTATAAATGCACCTATAAATACATCATAACAATTACAAATTATAAAATAATAAAGTAATACATGGTCTTACTTGGTCTCTATTTACAGCTTCCGGCCACTGAAGACCTTCACGTGGACTTGAATCTGTAAAGAACATATCACTTTTCTAGGCATTGTCTTATGGTGTCGGTCTGTTCATCTTAAACTGAATTAACAAATTAACAGAGATTCTACGCTGAATATTGAAATAAATCAGTGGACATACCAGTACTACGACATTCTTTCATTTTCCTCTGTTGCTGCTATCACTACTACTACTAGTACTACTACTGCTGCTGCTAATTCTACTACTACGTTAATTTCCAGGCCTTTGTATTATCTTTTTCATAGTTGATACTTAACTTGAAAAATAATATTATTGTATATATATCTACACTTCAATCTGTACCACTCATAGCTTATCATGTAATTCTAGATTTTGTAGGCAATAGTCCTGCACTATATTTTTCTTTTGCAGCAGCTCAATCAAGTTTCTTAATCATTATAATTTATAAAGCTTACTTATACCTAATACATTCATTATCTATACTTGACGGTTAAGTGTCAAATAATATTTCCAATAGTTGACCTTCTGTATAGATAACAAGACCACTCATCATTGTAAACTAATTCTATTGTCCTATCGCATTTCGTTTATGTAAGACATTACACAACAGAGACGAATGTAGCTTTAAACAAAGGTATTTTATTACTTGCTTTTAACATTCCACTAGTTTTTAACTTTCAGTTGAGAGACAGTAAACTGTCATCAAGTTTATTTCTAAAAACCAAAACAAATAAACCCGTTATTTATGCCAATCTTTATACAATTATAAACTAATCCAACTAAATGTATAGAAAGTATATTTGTACAGAGATTTGTTTAACATTCTTTAAAGTTGGATTCAATTTTGCAGGAAAGATCAAGACTTTATTTTGTCATACGTAATAATAATATCAAGGAGATCAGGGAAGAATTTTTGCACTATTTCAAGTATATATGAACCCCTGATGGGACATAATCACCCCCCCCCCCCCACCCATTTTTCGTGATGATAGTATTCAGGGAATATATTTCAGTATAAGTTTCATGGAATCAAACTGAATAAATGTCAAAAGATGAAAACAATACTTGCTATTGCATTCAAATAATAATAATATTCAAATATACAATATATATATTTAGCCAATAGAATTGAGTAGTACAAGGTATGGCTGACCTCGATCATGTGAAATTAAGCACAACTGTAAAACAAAAAACAAAAAAAATAGTTGAATTTGAGTGATGTGATGGTTATTTTACCTGACTGCTAAGAAAGCATAAATGCTTGTAAGTAAGCAACCAGAAGACCGACAGCTTTAGATCCTCTCCGAGGGACCTGGTACTGTAGTGAGGATTAATGCCTAACTAACGCATCGACTTGGTTTCGAACCCGGGTCGCCGGATTACGAGACCACTGCTCTACCGACTGAGCTATCGCGCCTCCTATTGTGATTGTTGTGATGGTCTTCTTCAATTGTTCACCTTTAGTAATTTTATTGAATTTAAACATTTGTGAACCACCATTGCTAATATTGTAAACAATAAGATTAGACAATGACATTAAGCACCATCTTTAGTCTTACATAGCCGCCATCCATTTCCAGCCTAACCGCTCATGATGGTGGTCTCCTGCGTTCTGAAATTTATCTCTTTAGTTCAATAAAAAATATATACAAATATCTGTTATACTTGTTTGTATGCTTTGTATTATGGTTATTGTATGATATTATTAGACATCATGATTTGCTATGTATATCATTCTGAGAATCTCATGTAAAAATGTATAACCTTGTATTTGTCATTTGAACGCAGAAATAAAATCAATCAATCAAAACAAACATACATCAATTATTTGTATGTTATCCTGCCTGAGGAACTAATAATTTTTATCTGTAAAGATTGGTCCTAGGTTATTTATCCATTCTTTATAATAGTGTTGAATGTTTTTAAAGTGAAGATGATTTATAACATTATCAGTAAAATCTCTTTTAATGATATGTAAATAGATTTATTGATAATGAGAGTAAGGAAAAGCTGTGATTCCTTTATTTTCCAGATATAATCGGCATTGTTATGTACAATATACCCACATCATTTTTGTCTCGTCTGTGTAGCAATAAGCGAGACATGGCGCGGCTTTTCTGGTGACGGCGCGCGGCGGCATCAACATCAAAAACTTAACCTAAGGTTAAGTTTTTGAATTTTTAGTATAATTTTGAAAGTATAAGTTCTCATTCAATGAAACTTGTTCTAAATGGTTGTCAAGTATTCCCAATCATGTGAGCAGAATTTCAGGTCACAAAATCAAGGTTAAAGGTCATTTCAGGTCAACAGACTTAGACTATGTTGTGGCATCATCATCAAGATTTTGAATTTTTAGCATAATTTCAAAAGTGTTTGTTCAAATTCCATGAAACTTGTACACAAGGGTTATCAAGTATCACAAATCTTATGACACAAAGTCAAGGTCAAAGGTCTTTTTTGGTCAGTATGTGGTACAAATTAGTAAATAATTCTTCTGATGATTCTTGGTCAATATTTACTTCAAAATGCTGATTATATTCAGAGGATTTTCCATCATATTGAATTGCGTAATGCAGACGAGAGCGTTTCCCTTGTTTAATGTTTATAAGTACAACATGATCTTAACTAATAACTTAACTAAATGATTACATTCATGATCAGGCTTTTTTTTGTTGTAACTTGCCCATTGCTGTGACTCTATTTCAGTAATCATTGTTTCCCATAATTGAGCAGCTGAATTTTTTATCAGTACTAAGTTACGAACAGTACCCTAATATAAGTGTACCGTGCATGTCACAGATAAAGAAGACCAGATATATATATTCCTTCTTTCTTGCTTAATCTGTTTGTCCTTTATTAATGAAATAACATTTCCATTGAAGATTTGAATCATTGTTTATATACAACCTTGATTTATTTAAAGTAATGCACATTTAAATGAATTAATATCCAAAGGGGGTTGAAAAAAGATATCCTTAATTTTGTAATGTTTGGATATGCTTATGAGAGTAGACAAACCAAGTGATGAGCTGTTTTTATGATATCTGAAGGGATTGAAATAGACCCTTTAACAGCTGTCAATGTGTTAAACACTTATGAGAGTGGACAACCCCCAACAGATTGCTCAGCAATACTTGTATTTACCGGAAAGAAAGTTTTGGTATTGATATTTTTGAATTATGGCAGAATCATGTATTGATTAAACTGTTTCCCAAAGATCTTTAACCATTCACAGATAAGGTTCATGTTCAAAGATCTGAGAATATAGCAGTAAACTGGGAATTCCCTAAGGTGAATAGTGTATTAAAAAATAGATTTGTCTGTCCTGACAAATGACCTCACGCCTTCTTTTGAAGGATGATGGGATAATTTATTGTTGGTTTCTTCTGAGACTATCTCGATGCACCAGAAAGGTTTCCACACATTTCACAACTTATGATAACTTTATTAATACATGTAATTGGGAGTACATGATGTTGAGGTTAGTTTCTTGACCTTTTCGACTAAGTTCTTGCCACATGAACAGTGTGAGATACTTGCCTAAATGTAATATAGTTTGTATTTTATGTTTTGTCTGTGTAATGTATAAGATTATTGACTGGATATGTTAGACATTCATCCCATTAATTAAATCTAAAACTCCATGTTAAGAATACAAGTTATTTTTTGAGTGGATGTTAGTTTTGTTTTATGTTTTCACACCCATGTTGACCTATAGCTTGTTCTAAAAAACTTATATATATTTTATTCTAGTTTATTCATTTTATCATGAAATGGTTTAAGATTAAAAGTAAATTATACTTGTATTAAAGGGAGGCGTTACTACTTCAACCAGAAGGGATTAGACCGCCCAGCGAGCCAGCGAGGTCATTGTGACAGGTGGCTATCTCATTAACTCAGCTCTCATTTAACATAAGAAAAAGAGGATCATGGGGGACCAACAGGCACCGATTGGGGAAGTTTTCTATATAGAGGGAGCAAGTAACTTCAAGTAGGACAGTGTGCCTTTAATAGTGGTGTAACTTCAAGACTATAAATCTTGCTACTGTAAAAAGTAACTCACTTTTTATACTGATATGTATTTTTAAGAGTAGTTTGTAATTATGTGATTTTTCTAGGTATACATTATATGTCTTATGGTAAAATTGAAATACACTCATAATAAAAGTACGGTAATGTAGATACATTTTTGGTGAGTTCTGTTTTCCAACTTGTGGTATGATGTTGAATGAGATACTTGTTTTATTGAATTATACATTCACATGCACACATATTTTTCTCCATTAAATACATGGAAGATTTTATTCATAAGAATATACCCTGACAGAATTACCCATCAAAGTTTCTTTCTTTTCTTGCATGTATTTGAATTAAATGCCTACCTACTCATCAGGGGCGGATCTAGCTTTTTGCTAAGGGGGGGTTTGACCAAAATAATGACGATGCGGAGCATCGTCCACGAGCCGCGAAGCGGCGAGCCGATTTTTTTGGGGGGGTGTTTATTTGAACCCCGTAAGTGATGTTTTCCTGGCATCTATTAACACAATGGAGACCATAAAAAGCAGTGCATGATAACGTCTTTTTAAATCAAGTAACAGTTTAATACATAGTTATATCCAGAGTTATCATGTGTTTGGTTAAGTTACCAGATGAGTTGAATATCTTCTCACAATATTTGCACTTGAAAGGGTTTCTCTCCAGCGTGCGTTCTTTTTTCTTTCTTTTTTTCTTTCTTTTTTTTTTTTTTTTTTTTTTTTTGGGGGGGGGCCGCCCAAGGGGGGGTTGCAACCCCCCCAACCCCCCCTCTAGATCCGCTTCTGCTCATTCTCCTTCATTTGCATCACATGCAAATATATTCCCTTTTTTTTGGGGGGGGGGTCTGTTTCAGATCTTTCCCTGTTCTTTCTGTCTGTTCTGCAATCCATTAGTACCTTTTCTAATTTACATGTGCATATTAGAAGCGTTATATATGCAATAAATTAGTAGGGGAGAGAGGTTAGAAGGTTGGAGAGATTGGGAGAGTCAAGAAGGAAAGAAAGAAAGAGAGAGAGAAAGGAAAAGAGGGAATCGAAAATAGGGTAGATAGCGAGAGATGAAGGGAGGGGAGAGGGACAAGGAAAGAGAGAGAAGGAGGGAGGGAGGGGAACAACTAGAGAGAGGGGAGAGGGAGGGAGGGGGCAAGGAAGGAGAGAAGAGGGGGGAGTGGGATGTGAGAGTAAATGATACAGAAAATGAAAGATTTAGACAGAAGAATATGAAAATATCCTGGAAACTAATGAAAACCAACAAAGAGATATACTTTTAATTGCACTAGCTAGTAGGATTAGAAAAATCAAATCCTTTGGTCATATATTAAACGGCACCAAAGCCTCTTAAAGTATGTAGTGGAAGGAAGTAGACCGAGAGGGAGACCCAGAATCATATTGGGAAGAGAATGTCGAGAACTGGAGTGGACTAAAACTGCAAGAGTGCACCAGAATGGCAGAAGATAGAGTGAAATGGAGAGATGTTGCAATCAACCTCCGAACCGGGAAGAGATTAGATTTTTTTTTTTTTGTTGGAGGGGGGGGGGGGGGCCTTCGAAAATTTGAAAAATCACAGCCCCCCTCCCCCTTGAGCGCCAGGGGGGGGGGGATCTCCAAAAAAAGGTAAAATTAACGTGTTTTTACACGTTTTCTTCCCCCCCCCCCTTTGATCCGCCACTGAACAGAGGCATGAATATTGACTGATAGTTTATTTTTATTCATGCAAATATGCAATGGAACATTTCTGTGACCAAACTACTTTAAAGGGGTCTCGAACTGTTAACCCATACACATGTTGGGTAATTTTTCTCTCCTTTTTTGCGTGGTTCGACTAAGGAAGTGGGATGATTATGTACATACTAGCTGCACATAATTATAAGTTCTTTTTAGGTGATCTTTCCTATGTAACAAATAGAACATTAGTGTCTTAACATAATAAGATTTAGTAAGATTGAAACATATTCTCACAGACCCTGCAGTATTTAGTTTAAAATCATTACACTGACTAAAAAATCCTTTCGTCTTTATTCTACGGTCAGGCAAGAAATACCTGAGCTTCCGGGGGTTCCGCCCTTTAGACTCCACGTAAACTTACCCTACGCTCTACCTGATCGTAAATACTTTAGCCTCTCCCCATCCACTTTGAAAAACATTCAGCGGGGCCTGCATATGTAAGTAGTGGGGTGATGCGGATTTGTTTGTCTGCCCCCCCCCCCCAAAAAAAAAAAAAACCCATTACGTACCAATATTTGGCTCGCATAATTTCATATTTGCCCCCCCCCCCTAAAATATCCTGGATCCGCGTCTGCTTCTTGCTCCTGTTTACCTTTATCGTCGTCTCTGCCATTGCCCCTGTGCAGGTGTGTCATTTGAGGCTTTCAGGGATAATCTCCTCGTATATTCTGATCAAATCGGAAAAGTAGAAACATCCTGATTCTGCCTAGCTCTATGGGCAATACAAAATGCCTCTGGTTGATACAGTTTTAATTCGATTCGTTCTCGATTCTTATAATGTCCCATTATGAGCACAGGTCACTTTGCTCCTCAAAGTGTTATAGTTCACATTGATTGATTTTTATTCGACAAGCTTCCAACATACAACAATATACAATAATAACAGATCAAAAATAAGTCAGCTTGAACAGGATAACCCACGAAAGCTCGAGAGCTTATTTCCAGTGGGGTCCCTTACAGACATGTATAAAAATTAATAAGTTAAAATAGTAATATTTACAGACAGATAAGAAAATTAAAAGAACTACTTATTAAAGATAATAATAATAATAACAACATTAAACTGATGATAGAAATGATATTAAGTACAAGAAGAAAAAGAAGAAGGAGAAGAAGAAAAAGAGGAGAAGGAAGAAGAGGAAAATAATGATGAATTTGTAGAATTTCTATAACGTACGAAAACATAAGTATATACAACATGAAAAGGTATGAACCTCAAACCTCAAACCTTACAAAATGATGCTCTATGTTTTGACGTACCCATGAAATATGTAGCAGATACGTTTAATGTCTTTCCTATGTTTCAAAATTCTCCTCACCACGATAGGTAGAGATACATCTTCTTTCCAATTATACATGTACTTCCAAAGTGTTAGCGACAAGAAGGGACACTCCATCAGATGGCTAGAACTTGCGACCAAGTCTACCAGCAAGCAGGGGCGTCGCTAGACCTTTTTCAGTGGGGGGGGGGGGGTGTAGAGGCCAACGATTACCGACAAAACTAGCCACCAATTACCGACAAAATTAAATGTCCAATATCTACAAATTCAACCCTATAAACCTGGGGCCAAAGGCTAAATTGTAGTCCAGATTCAGTCCGTTCGTTCTTTTTATCCCCCACACAAAGCGCGGTCTCTCCACTGATCGCGCAATCCCCAAATTTTCGTCCACACGATTCGAGTTCCAGATTTAGAGGAATGGCTAGGTCTACTTTCAACGTTGAGGGTGTGTTATTTTATCAGCTGATTGGGTGCGCTGAACGAAAACGGTACGGAGGCTGGACTAGCTAAATTGTAGTACTTGCATAATTATGCGCAAAATGGTTATTTTCCTCGATGACATAAATATACGAATTATTTCTTCAATTTAGTCAGCATCATAGCTATATATTTTAATGCAGGCGCGGAGCTAGGATCTTATTTTAGGGAGGGGCGGTAGTGAGCAAGAGAATAAAAGCGCGCTCATTAGGGGGTGTGGGCGATGCCCGGCCCCCCCCCACTCAGTGTTATTTAGGGTACGCATATGCTCGTTCCCTCTTTTTGAAAGCACCCCCTATCTGAGGACTGCCAACATTTCCGAACCCCCCTTTCGCGGGCTTTTTGCGGGCTTTTCCTGCCTTGGAGACCCCCCTAAATCAGGAAAAATGCTCAATGTACCCCCCTAAATTCGGAATAATTTCTCAGGAGTCCAAAGAGATGAGAGAAAAAAAGAAAATACACCCCTTTTTTTTACAATTCTCGGGCCGGACTTTGTCGCACGAAAAGTACCCCTTTACCGGACATTTTGGCAACACGCATGCGGTCATTCCGACCCCTGAGTGGGGGGGCCGGGGGGCGATGGGCCTTCCGCGCGAAGCGCGGAAGCTTAGACGTTTCCTTAAATTATTATAAAAAAGGAAGACAATTTGCTGTACTGTTCTCGACTCTTAATCCTTTTCTGAATTCAGTTTCTCCCCCTCCCGCGCGAAGCGCGGAAGCTTTGACGTTTCATTAAATTATGAGAAAAAGCAGACGATTCGGTGTACTGTTCTCGACTCTTAATCCTTATCTGAATGAAGCTTCCCCCTCCCGCGCAAAGCGCGGAATTTTTTACGTTTCATTAAATTATAAGACAAAGAAGACGATTCGTTGTACCGTTTTCGACTTTAAATAAGCCCTATTAATTTTATCTGAAATCAGTTTCCCCCTCTCGCGCGAAGCGCGGAAGCTTTGACGTTTCCTTAAACTATTAGAGAAAGAAGACGATTCGTTGAACCGTTCTCGACTCGTCTAAATGAAGTTTTCCCCCTCCGCGCGAAGCGCGGAATTTTTGGCGTTTCATCACAATATAGAGAAAGGAAGACGATTCATCGTACCGTTTTCGACTCTTATTAAGCCCTATTCATCTGAATTCAGTTTCCCCCTCTCGCGCGAAGCACCTCCTCCTTTCTCAGACTCCTCCCTCTTTTTCTTTTTTCTCTTTCTTTCTTCTCTTTTCTTTCTTTCTTTTCCTATCTTTCCTTTCTTTTCCTTTCTTTCTTTTCTTTTCCTTTTTTTTTTTTTTTTCTTTCCCTTTCCCTCTCTTTTTTTCCCTCTCTTTTTTTCCCTCCCCCTTTTCTCTTTTTCCCGACGGCAGCGCAATTTTACCGACAATATCCTGACACCCCCCCCCCTTTGGCGACGCCCCTGCCAGCAAGTTGTATCCTGTAGCTAGGTCTTGCCTCTCCATTCCTCAATATGTCTGGTAGAGACGTTACTTCTAGCCCCTCTTATACGCCTTTAATTGTCTTCTCTGCCATTGTATGGTGGCCCTGAAGGGACATCGCGAAAAGACTAAATCGTGAACTTTTCACGATAAAGTTCACGATTTCGTGAATTTTATCGCCAATTTTTCACGACGAAATTCACGAAATTCACGATATCGTCAATTTCTTCGTGAAAAATTGGCGATAAAATTCACGATATCGTGAACTTTATCGTGAAAAGTGTACGATATAAAGTTCACGATATCGTGAATTTTATCGTGTACTCTATCGTGTACTCTCCTGACGGGCGCTTCGTGAACAAAACCAGCCCTCTAACTTTAGGCCTAGCTGATTATTATGACGAGACGTTTTTACGATGATTTCTGTGAAAATGGTAAGTTTAACTTCATATTCTATGCTCTAGATCTATTTGTATTTTATGTTTGACAAGATAGGGATAAAAGTAATTGCACAGCGGAAAAATTACCCGGTAGACTAGACTCTATGCAATTAATGGTCTAACTTTAGATGTACTCAATGCATTTTCCCATACATTCATTTCCATGTTGTAATATCTATTGAGTAATGTAATTGATCTAGATGATAGATCTAGGCCTACTTTTATTAGTAGGCCTACGTACTAGCACACTCAATTTCTCAAACTGAGTCAACAAAGACTGACAGAGTCGATGTAGAACGATCTAGTAGGCCTAGTAGCATTCTACTAGTGCACTAGCTGCATGCCTAGTACATGTAGGATATATAGGCTATAGGGTCTAGAATAATGCATGATTGTATGAATACACCAGTTTACGGTTGTGTACGTGCGCCATTTTAATCAAAGCCAATGGCCTAGAGGTCATGTATTTATGCGTAAATTAAGATTGCGCCCATGCTAATTATGATGACATACTGCCTACGCGCTGCGTTGTGCGCGCACATCATCATTTGCATGGGCGCAATCTTAATTTACGCAGAAATACCACTGACCTCGGGTCATTGGCTTTGTTTCAAAGCCAATGACCCGAGGTCAACTGTCTGCGCATGCGCACTGATACAACCGTAAACTGGTGTATTGTATTGAAGATGATTTAGTCGTAGGCTCTTTGGCTCCAGTGACTAGACCTATTGCATTGGCAGACATTTTATTTTTAATATTTTTTTCAATGCTTGCAACAACATGAATAATTAATTAAGCTAGGGCCTAGCCAAGGTCACTCAAGTAAAGCATAGTAGTAGACAATGCTAATGCGTATTGACCTCTATAGCGCTGTATACGTGCTGAGAGATTACCAGACAACTCGCCATAAAGACAACCCGCCCCAAGACAACCCGCCACAATACCCTGGACAACTTGCCACAGGCGAGTTGTCCAGGGTGGGGTGCCTTTTCGGACAACTCGCCACACTTTTTCCCCCTCATGATTTCTAGATCTAGATCTTTTTGGTTACTTAATAGTAATCAATAATACTGCTATTTTTTTTTTAGGGGGGGGGGGAGTGGAAATTCGTTTTGACCCCCCCCCCCCCTCCCCACACACACACACAATTTTTCGTTGGGAGGAGGGCGAGTCCCCTGCCCCCACTTCTGGCGCCTATGATTGCAAGAATTGCTGGATTTCTTAAAAAAGGGGCACCTACAAAGGGACACATCAACAATAATAAAAACCATTTTTAGATATTTGTCTATACTAAGGCCTACGCCTTCATCAAGATTGTGAATACACTACCACGAATGACATCAATATTTGTTTATTTCTTTACGTGGAACAACATATTGTTTAAGCAACGTACTCCGCAATTCGGTGTGATGGATTGAATATCGATTTTCGAGCAAGCAAGGAAAAAGTATAAGTTCCCATTTGAAAAATTACATGATGAATATAAAAGACAATCTAATGAAGAAAGACAGAAAAGTTCTTTTATGTAATTATGAGTAACATTATAATTAAAACATCTGAGAAAGAAAAGTAGGTACTTATCAGAAGGGAAAAGGACATGTACAAATGATAAGGGGGCACTTTAGGGGAACCTGAAAAAGTGGAGGCACAGTGCCCCCCCCCCCCCCCCAACCAAGAATGCCGCCTGTGACTATGGGCAAAAGTGCGAAACTAACCCAGAAAATCTAGAAATAAATCACATTTCAATTTTATTTCGCGGGTCAACTGCCCCCTCTCCCATTAGTACGCCAGTGCTTCCAGTAGGCCTATCCTTCCATGAATTCCTACCATTAAAAATTATCAGAAGGGAAAAGGACATGTACAAAGGATAAGGGGGCACTTTAGGGGAACCTGGAAAAATGGGGGCACAGTGTCCCCCCCCCCCCCAACAAAGAATGCCGCCTCTGACGAAACTAACCCTGAAAATCTAGAAATAAACCACATTCCAATTTTATTTCGCGGGTCAACTGCCCACCCCCCCCCCCCCCCTATCAGTACGCCAGTGCTTCCAGTATCCTACCATTAAAGAAATTCTGGGACAGAAAAATGCAGCTGTTATAGACCTATCTAAATACCGAGAAGTTATCCCAATGATCTGGCGATCGTACGCCCTTTGGTTTGTCAAAAGTATACTATTGTTGCAAGGGAAATCAGCTTTATTCTTTGTAATGACTGTGTTTATAGAAAATCATGAAAAATTACAATTTCATATCATTTTAGATCTAAAAATCATGAGGGGGAAAAAAGTGTGGCGAGTTGTCCGAAAAGTCACCCTACCCTGGACAACTCGAGTTGTCCAGGGTATTGTGGCGAGATGTCCAGGGTATTGTGGCGGGTTGTCTTGGGGCGGGTTGTCTTTGGGGCGGGTTGTCTTTGTGGCGAGTTGTCTGGACCCCGTGCTGATTGGGCAATCGATTGCACACAATTACACACTCGTGAACACAATGAGTACGAAGTGGCTGATATGATCAGCAAGTTTGACAGTAGACTCACGATTTGATTTTTCAAAGAATTTTTTCTAACATCGGTTAGTTGAAAAGACTATTTTACTGCTATAGGTGTCATCAATTTTCACTTAAGTACCAATTTATTTTGAGTGATCTCAGTTGAGTTTTGTACAGTGTTGTTTAAAATGTTGAGAATCAATAGAGGTAATTAATACAAAAAAGTACACTAATGCTGCTATGTGTGGCCTAGGTTGGATATTGTTTCCAGAGTGATGGTACTGCAACTGCAGAGCAGGGTTTGAAAGATATTCATTTAAAAAAAATTAAAAAAATTGTACATGGCCAGGCCCATGCATGCAGACACGGACTGTTAACCGTGGTAACACTAACAATATGTAAAACTGTATCGGAGCTTGGAGATAATTGATAATTTATGACACAGATGCAGTGATAGATCTAAACTTCTGAAGCAAAATCAAACTTGTATTCAATCCTGAAAATCTCTCTGCCAAATAATTTTCTAAAGTCTGTTTCTCTGTGTATTCATAAATGTATTCTTTATGTTATTATTGCAGGAGCTACTGACTACAAGCATGAAATAGATGTGACGAACACGAGATTGTCCCACACATGTTGGATGAACCACCACCCGCCATCTTGAGAGTGGAATGGAACGATGACGTCAGATGCATGCTTGGTAATGAACTTACTCCAACTCAAGTAAGTAGTAGTAGCAGTATAGTATCAGTAGTTGTATAAGTACGGTAGTAGTAGTAGTAGTAGTAGAAATAGTAGTATAGTAGGAGGAGTAGGAGTAGTAGTAGAAGTAGGAGTAGTAGTATAGTAGGAGGAGTAGGAGTAGTAGTAGTAGTACAGTAGTATTAGTAGTAAATATAGTAGTAGTAGTAGTAGTAGTAGTATATAGTAGTAGTAGTAGTAGTAGTAGTAGTAGTAGTACGTAGTAGTAGTAGTAGTAGTAAAGGTATTAGTAGTTGTAGTAGTAGTAGTAGTAGGAGGTGGAGGAGGAGGAGTAGTAGTAGTAGTAATAGTAGTAGTAGCAGCAGTATAGAAGTATTACGGTAGTAATAATAATAGTAGTAGAACTAATAGTAATAGTAGTACTAATAGTAGTAGTTGTAGTACTATAGTAGAAAAATATCTTGCCAAAGGACGTGAGTGCCGTGACTGGGACTCAAACCGCGAACCATTATTTTGATCCACAATATCATCTGTAAAGATGTATCCGAACATTCATTCTATCTTTGATAACCACTCGTTTTGATAAGGTGATGCAATTTTTATCTATGGGTAATGACAATTTAAATGAAGTTATTGATAGGCCTAGGTCGTTGCATTATTCATCATACATGTGTCCACCCCCCTCTCTCCCCCTCTCTCTCTCTCCCCCTCTCTCTCTCTCCCTCTCTCTCTATATATATATGTACCGGTATATATATATATATCTCACACATGTTTTCTCTTTCCCCTCTATTTCTCTCTATCTCTTTCTCTTTCCTTTTTTATCCCTCTATCAACAAACCAAAATGTCAAAGAATTTTTGTGATTTTGTGAAATTCAGCTTTTTTAAGTTGTCATATATATACAATAACACTTGTCTGCATTAATGACTTGAAATGACCAGATTTTTTGTTTATATGTGTGTGTTTTTTTCTTTTCCATAATTGTTAATTGCAAGCATACTTTTCATTAAATGTTGTGGACCCTTAGGAAGAACAGTTCTGTCATATTAACAAAGCTGAGTGGGCTATCCAGCCATTCACTATATTCTTGATTTTAAATGTACTTTTCTATTTTGTTTGTATTGGAGTTTTTTATATCGTAATTTGGAAAATAAAATACCTTTACCTACCATACCATATTTTTTAATATCCAAAGGTACAAAAGCAACCGTCGGTTTTGGAATGGGAGGCGGAGGAGGACGCCCTCTATACCATTCTCTTCACAGATCCTGATTCGCCTACTCGAACCGATCCGAACCGAGTCGAGGTCGTTCATTGGCTGGTTTTCAATATACCTGGTTGTGACGTCAGCAAGGGACTTGTCCATGCTGCTTACATTAAATCAGGACCCAGGGAAGGATCAGGTAAATACAGGGCGGATCCAGGGGGCACATGGGGGCTGGGGCACGTGCTCCTTTTTTTTTTAAACCCTAAAAGGGCAGAGGGCTTATTATTTTCCAGGTGCATTATAAATCACATAAGATTTAATATCTTTTATGATTTTGATTCCTAATTCTTTTTTGAAATACATTTCTTTATAACCATATGAAATGAAATATTTTGTAGCATTGTTGCAATGACCATAACTGGTCTTTATCTTTAAAAAGGTCCCAAAAGTAATAAGAAACACGTACCTTGCCTACAAATTTACCTCATTTAGGTATGCCAACTCTCCTTAAAACAAGCACGATCGCAAAGACTTGAGAAATCAACCGAAGTGCAATTTCATGACCTTAAAGGTATTACAAAGTTTTGGTATGGGGTCATGAATTTAGTTCAAATTAACATATTAGATGCATATGCGTTCCTACAATATACATTTATCGTTGTCACGGTTGAAATCGAGTCTAAAGTTATGAAATTATAAATAATAAACTCTTTATGTTGTATAGCTCCCTCTCAAGGTCAAGATATTAATTTAGCTATGAAACAATGTTTCTTGACTGAAATCGACCGATTAGCTATTCCCGTTAGGAAATTATATATCCCAACTACATATTCTGATATTTTCATGGTCCCAGCTACGATTGTACGGCCATAGGCGCTATTTGAAATTTATCAAAATTTACCGGGAGCACCGGTAAATTTTTATATTCAATTTTTCTCGAAAACAGAAGTGTTTTAGGGGCTAATTTTTTTAGTGCTTATAATACATACACAGGGGCATCCAAATATATCAAAATTGTAAAGATTCACTATCCACCCAATTTTCAAAATTTCCCAAAACTTTGTATTACCTTTAATATTGCAATCTAATATTCCATCTGCTCATTAGGTGCTGGAGGCAAAATTGTTGAAATTGTCTTAAATTGATTTTCCGACAGTCTTCGCGATCGTGTTAAACTGTCAAATCCCCACCTACCCCCCCCCCCCCCCCCCCCGGAGATATATTTGAACTCCATGACAGAAGTAATTCTAGAGGGGAAGGGTTATGGGTTCAGGCCCCCCCCCCCCCCAAACAAAAATATATATATAATAATAATAATTTAAATAAATACATAAAATAAAATGAAAAAATCTTCCAGCTCCCCCTTTTCTCTTGATTACAAAAAGATTTTATGTAAATGTGACCCCCCCCCCCCCCCCCAAGAAAAAACTTCTATAACCCTGCCTTCTCCTTCTTTAATTCTTCTCTCGGCACAGGAATCCATAGGTACGTTTACCTCATCTACAAGCAGTCTCAACCCATCACCCCTAATGATTCCTACCGCCCCCGTAGCCCGGAGAGACGCAAGCCCTGGAACACCAGAAAATTCGCCGAGGAGTACGGACTAGGGGCGTCCATCGCGGGGAACTTTTATATTGCTCAGTTTGACGATTATGTGACCGAGTTCCGAGCGGAGATGATTGCTGCTGGAGCAAAGTAAAGCGTTACCTCATCTACAAGCAGTCTCAACCCATCACCCCTAATGATTCCTACCGCCCCCGTAGCCCGGAGAGACGCAAGCCCTGGAACACCAGAAAATTCGCCGAGGAGTACGGACTAGGGGCGTCCATCGCGGGGAACTTTTATATTGCTCAGTTTGACGATTATGTGACCGAGTTCCGAGCGGAGATGATTGCTGCTGGAGCAAAGTAAAGCGTGTCCTCTCAAAATGTTTGTGTACAACCTTATAGCCTGCCATAAGGCTTCATGCACGCTATCGCTATGCTGCTTCGTACATGCGCGAGAGAGCTACCTAGCTATTGAGGCCATGTAGGCGTGCAAGGACGCTTTCGTAAAAGCAGTTATTGTTCATGCTCATTGGACTGTGCTGTGTGTTTTGCACTCGCCATTCATAGAACCATCGCGTTAATCAGATTATCTCCAAAACAACCTGGCACGGGGGGGATTTGGGGCTTGGCACACTGGGGATTGTGGCATGATAAGAGTTAGGGGTCATTATTTTGTAGACCTCGGTAAAATGAGTTTGGCAGAAAGACTGTGTTGTTTTGGGTGTGTGTTGTGGGGGGGGGCATAATCAAGACGACTGCTTGTAACACTCAAAGGCAGAGTATTCAACTGACACTATATCAGATTTATATATACTGCCATCTCCCAGTGTCCGTTGTGTCGACCGTCTTGCCCCACAATGCCCCACCAACTTTATGACGCTCGGGTACACAGGCAGGCAGGGCACAGAACTGTAAAATACAGGGACCTTGAACATTTCTGATGGGGGCTGAAGGGGGGGGGGGGGGGGTTGTCGGACCCAACTTGACAAGACTTCATTCATATTCATCAGTATCTTTTGTGTCTTGTACCATCGGATACTGTTTGTATCCTCTATCTGGAAACTGAATTTATTAAAAAAGTTATTCAAGAACCCTGTTTGTTACAGAGGTTTATTTTTTAAAATTTTAGTTAAGGCTAAAGTATAATCCGAGTGAATGTATAGGGTGTTCTTTCAATTGAAAGTTTCCATTGAGTATGCAAACAGTTTTGTACCTAACCAATAGTACTTTTTTGTGTGGAAACAATATCATTTTTTTCCTTCATTTTTGCTTGCCAAATATATGATTAATTAATAGACACATCAAAGATGAGTAAAATGTTGTTTTTATTACTTGGCTGTGTTTTTCCTAATGTGTGCCCCCTTCGCTCGAGAATCCTGGATTATCTTACATGTATTTCTTGAGTAATGCTGTGTCACTGACTCACTGTGATAAATTAGCATCTACAGCTCTCGATACGCTTCCAGATCACCTGACCAACCATACACGTGCTGGGTTCGTGATGCTCACCAAGTAAAACCGGATACATCATGTGATATCATTCGTGTCCTACGCATTCATGCACGGCAAAAATGGAGTGACTGTGGAGAATCCAGTACATAAGACTGAGGAGGTGCAGACCACCCCCCCCCCAACCCGGTCTTTCGCTTTATAAATAGACTACCTTAATTGTTAACATGTGACTGTTGAAATATTTCCCAGCTAGATTTTAGCACGGATTTGAATAAACGCTCATGGTTTAAATGGGTAACCCGACACATGCTCCGCCGACGATTGCTCCGCCGACATTTACTCCGCAAAACGCGACAATTGCTCCGCGACATTTGCTCCGCGACATTTGCTCCGACGTCAAATGCTCCGCCGACAGTTGCTCCGCCGACAGTTGCTCCGCCGACAGTTGCTCCGCCGACAATTGCTCCGCCGACAGATGCTCCGCCGACAATTGCTCCGCCGACAATTGGTCCGTCGACAATTGCTCCGCCGTCAATTGCTCCGCAAAACGCGACAATTGCTCCGCCGACATTTGCTCCGCCGACATTTGCTCCGCCTGAAGCGACACTTGCTCCGCCGACATTTGCTCCGCCGACAATTGCTCCGCCGACAATTGCTCCGCCTGAAGCGACAATTGCTCCGCCGACATTTGCTCCGCCGACATTTGCTCCGCCTGAAGCGACACTTGCTCCGCCGACATTTGCTCCGCCGACAATTGCTCCGCCGACAATTGCTCCGCCTGAAGCGACAATTGCTCCGCCGACATTTGCTCCGACGACATTTGCTCCGCCCAAAAAGTGTCCCATAAACTACAAATGCTACTAGTACTACGACAAATGCTTCGCCGACAAAATTTCTTTACACCTATTTTTTTTCGTTTCTTTTTTTCTTCTTCATTTTCTGAATGCATTTTTTGAAATAATGTAGATGAAAATTAATGAAATGAATGAATGTTGATGAAGTGGGAGGAAAAAGGAGTTACCTAAAAGTCATTTCGAATATTACTGAAATAACTTTCCATCTATCACTGTACGTCCCATATAATGTATACTAAACACTCATTACATGTCGTGGGAAGTTTTTTTAAAAAAGTAGATCAGCAAGCCACAGTCACAGCCACAGTAATACCTGAAATTACCTCGATCAATGCATCTTACTAGGTAAAGCATTATACAATGTACTAGGTCATCATGGATGTTTAGAAAATAAGGGCACTTATATACGTAAGGAAGAGAACACATTCAGACGGGAAAATGAGATGGCCGCCTTTCTGCTTATTCACATTTATACAAATCATTTTCTTGCAGTTTGATGTTAGTTCTTCATGATAAGCCAATTGCTCTTCTTCCGGTGGCTTCGTGAGTCCCTTAAATTATTCAGTGAAAACAAAGTACTCGAATGAAACGGAGTGTTTTACACACTAACATATATATATATTAAAGCTACATACACTTAACTAAAGGAAAGAAACCTTTAGAAAATGGACTGGATATTATTGAAAATATTATTCTAAACAAGAATGTACTACATGATTGTATTACTTTACGTTTCAATTTCACGAGAGAAATAGAACTCGAGAGGGGGAGCAGAGAAGAAGTGATGGAAATGAAAGAAGACTAATAGCATGAGAGGAAAGAAAAGAGCAAAGAAGACAGGAAAATGGTGTAAACAGGAAAAGGAGGAGCATGGGAGAGAGAGAAAGAGAGAGAGAGAGATAGCCTTGAGCTTTGGATCAGCTAATGAGTAATACATGAAACAGATTTTGAGCGGAGTAATTATCTTTCGCCGGAGAACTTGCGTAAGGAGCTATAATTTTATTTTTTATTTTTTTAAATCAAACATTATGGGGAATAGCAAAAAAACGGTTGTCTTCTTTGCTCTTTTCTTTCCTCTCATGTTATTAGTCTTCTTTCATTGAGGTAATTTCAGGTCTTACATATTGATGAGCTGTTTGAAATTAACTAGGAGGTATGCGCGTATTGGGGAATGTGGCTTGCTGCTCTACTTAAAAAAAAAACTTCCCATGACATGTAATGAGTGTTTAGTGTACATTATGTGGGACGTACAGTGATAGATGGAAAGTTATTTCAGTATATTCGAAATGACTTTTAGGCAACTGCTTTTTTCTCCCACATCATCAACATTCATTCATTTCATTTCATTTACATAATTTCATGAAATGCATTCAGAAAATGAAGAAACAAAAAAGAAACAAAAACAACCCGTGAAAAAAAAATATTGTCGGCGAAGCATTTGTCGTAGTATAGTAGCATTTGTATTTAATGGGACACTTTTTGCGCGGAGCAAATGTCGTCGGAGCAAATGTCACCGGAGCAAGTGTCGCTTCATGCGGAGCAAATGTCGTCGGAGCAATTGTCGGCGGAGCAAATGTCACCGGAGCAATTGTCGCTTCAGGCGGAGCAATTGTCGGCGGAGCAATTTTCGGCGGAGCAATTGTCGGTGGAGCAAATGTCGTCGGAGCAATTGTCGCTTCAGGCGGAGCAATTGTCGGTGGAGCAATTGTCGGCGGAGCAAATGTCGGCGGAGCAAATGTCGGCGGAGCAAATGTCGGCGGAGCAAGTGTCGCTTCAGGCGGAGCAAATGTCGGCGGAGCAAATGTCGGCGGAGCAATTGTCGCGTTTTGCGGAGCAATTGACGGCGGAGCAATTGTCGGCGGAGCACCTGTCGGAGGAGCAATTGTCGGCGGAGCATCTGTCGGCGGAGCAATTGTCGGCGGAGCAACTGTCGGCGGAGCAACTGTCGGCGGAGCACCTGTCGGCGGAGCATTTGACGTCGGAGCAAATGTCGCGGAGCAAATGTCGCGGAGCAATTGTCGCGTTTTGCGGAGTAAATGTCGGCGGAGCAATCGTCGGCGGAGCATGTGTCATGGAACCTTTAAATGATATATCTTGTGTCCACAATTTTTTTATTATAGCTGTCTGGTCTCTTGTGAATCACAGTAGAAAGAAAAGGAAGAATTAAATTAGGAATTAATTGGGATGTTGACCAAGTTACGATCATCGATCATGATCATTCAACTCGTAATCCAGTTCTTGCCAAAACTCTATATGCAGCAACATCATTTCAAAAAGCCACAAACATGCTCTGAAGCACTCATTTTTTATGGTAATTTGATCCAATTATTTGATTGTGTTTGTTACAAGGACACGTCTGTATAATTTCTGAACGTATTTTACACCGTATCAAAGATTGCAGTAACTTCTTCCTTTTCAATATACTGCTCTAAGGATAAGCCATGTTGGGAGAGCCACAGCCTTCTGAAGTCTTAATAAATGCATATTCCACATTCTTACTCTTTTTCTTCCTGTTTCTTGATCCCCTCCTTTTCTTCCTTTCTTCTCTTTTCTCCCTTCTTTTTATTCTCTTTCTTCTCTTTTCTCCCTTCTTTTTATTCTCTTTCTTCTCTTTTCTCCCTTCTTTTTATTCTCTTTCTGTCTATTTTTCTTCTTCTCTTTCTTCTCCTATATACCCCTTTTCCTCTCTCATTCTTTTTTTCTTCTTCTCTTCTTCTCCTTCTGCTTCCTATCATTCCTCTTGGTCCAGTTTCTTGTTATGCTTAATTCATCATTCATACTTGTTCTACAGCTTTTGTATGAATGTCGAGTAAATCAGATAAAATCAATTTGTTTTCTCTCTCTATAATGTAATTTACACATATCAGTCACATATATTGTTTCTAAATTCTATTTATTCATTTTGAATGCATGTAACATTGTCTGTTTGGAGTCACAGTGGCATTGATCTGTATTACTTTGACATGGAGTCAGGGCCCTTGTGACCCCAAACAGACGATATGTTAAACGTGTCTGTTAATAATTATGCATCACAAATTACATTATGAATAATATGAAGTATTAGCCCTGCATTGTTAATAATAAAACATGACCTGGGCTTCTTCTCTTTTCTACTTGTAGTATCTATACAAGTGTATGTAATATAATCATGATTGTTAATAAAGTGATATTGAAACAAAAACTGCTGCAAAATTTAAAAAACTGAAATTGGGGTTTTCTGCCTACAACAGTAAACTCAAATAGGGCATTCTGTCATCAATATTCATCTTCAAACATATTTGTTTTAAAAATATTTGCAGAAATGTGTGTTAATTTTTGCCACAAAATTTGGGCTGCTAACACTTTACATTTCTTGAAACCTCTCAAAAACTGATTACACTTGAAACGTGTAGTGTTTGTTGACACATGAAGTAATAACCAACACCAAACATGATTATGGTAACATTTGTTAGGTTATTTTAATATAAACTGTATAAACAAGTATGAACATAGGAAAATAGATCTGTAGTTGATACACACAGCTTTTGTAATAGATTTTCAAGAACATTTAAAAAATGTGCTTAAAACGCCCATCTATTCAGTGTGAAAGACAAAACAGAAGAAGTACATTTAATAACATAATTGGCAGTAATGCTTATTTGCAGGGGCGGCGATTTCTTTTCATGACCGGGGGGACGAAATGCGAGGGACGGGGGAGAAGTGGCGTATATTGAACAAAAACGTTGGGGGGGGGGGAGAAAAAAATCCGCATCCCCACTCTAACATTGTACATGCAGGCCTCGCGGAACGTTTTTCATAGAGGGGGAGGCTAAAGTATTTTATTAGGTAGAGCAAAGCGAGCATAGCAAGTGGAGCGTAAATTGGCGTGTGGTCCAGGGGCGTAGGCCCATGAAGCTCAGGGGTTTTAGGCATTTAATACGGTCAGATGAGCATCCAGGGGCTCGTCTTAGAGCCCCTGGTGGGGTCCAGAGGGCAGACCCCCCGGAAGCTCAGGGAAAAACCATGCCATTTCAGCAACATTTGTAAATCACTGGTATCGAGTTAGAAATAAATCAAGTTTGAATTTTATTAGGGGGGCAACTGCCCCCAAGCCCCCCCCCCCTCATCATTACGCCAAGGCGAGAGAGCAAAGTGAACGAGAGGGGTAGAGGTTACGGAAGTGACTATCCCCTCACAGGTTTTTGAAGTTTGTTGTATTAACAAATTACATACTTTAATTAGCAAAAGAATAGTATAAAACAAGCAATATACCTTTTTCACACTTCACTTTTCCAAAATATTTACTGTACACTTCGAAGAATATTATGCGGGGGAGCGTAGCTCCGGAGTGAGAAGATTTTTGCATTTTTATTTGTCTAAACGCTGCACTCTAGGGCCCTCCAGAGCCTAAAAGTTTGTTGCAGTCTTTAGTCAGTATTTGCTATACACTTTTTTTCTCAAAAAAACCCTAACAAAATTGAGGGGGGGGGGGGACATGTCCCCCCCTCGTCCCCAAGGGATCGCCGCCCCTGCTTATTTGAGAATGGAAAATTGCAAACATATGAGTATCTTATATGGCATCAAATGACCATTTGCTTCAGCAATGTGAGAGCTGAACAATTGCTAAACAATTTACATGTATAAATAGTGGAGAGAAAACTTTGGAATGAATGCAAATATTTTTTCCCCTTAAACCATAATTGCGTATCAATATCATTTCAATACCTTCATTACAACATACATGTATAACAAGAGATCAATGGACCTTGTATTTAACAGAGCCTGTGAAATTAGTGGCCACATCAATTACTATACTATATTACTATATTATCACTTGTGCCCTTTGGTAACTACATCGAAAATGTACCACAGATGATTATTTTTGTAATATACCCCCCCCCCCCATACATAAACATCTGGCAACAGCCGCAACACTACGTACAAGAGACCTACAAGTAATAATTTTCCACAATTGAGACCCTTAGGGGAGCACTGCCCCTGAGTCCTCATGAGGGGCAAGGTAATCAATGCAAACAAATTCAGATCCCCTCTCAAATGTCAAATCTTATTGAGTGCCAGCATTAAGTTTTAGAATCAAAGTAAAGAAATTGCTATATACATGTATGGACATTTTCGGGGTTTCCGTTGAGGGGCAAGGTACCTCAACAACCTATCATTTCTCATGAATGATCCCTGCCAAATTTGATTAAATTCTGTTGTGTAGTTTTTCAAAGAAAAAGTGAACAATTAACCTTAATGCTTCCTGCTGTAATATGTGCCAGAGGTATAAAAGTAAAGTTAATCTTTACTAAAGACCCCCCCCACCAAAAAATTAATATATATATATTATATATATATATAAAAATAAACAAAAATACAAAAAAATCCTCATATTAAAGGTACTATGTCCCTTTTGCAGCCAACCTCAAATTCTGTAGAACTTTGCAGGAATTATGAATATGTCATGTATGTCCTCTCTGTAAAATATAAACGTTAGCAGTGTCCTAATATTCAAATTATGCAAGGAAACCCGTTTACTTGCTAGACTTCACTGTCAGACACTATTGAGTGACTGACTGGCTTTTTTTTCTTCTCTGGTAATAACATACATGAAATGAGCTGTAAAGGGGTACATGAGCATTTGTCTACATCAATAACCCACTTCTTGTGATGGCCAAAATTAAACTGATTGAATCTTTGAGCAGCATAAAACATATGACCATTCGGTACAATGGTCTGATAATCAAGACTGTTACTTATTGGCCCATTTGAAGACTTTTTCAAGCCCCACTTTCTTTAGGGCAATTTTAAATTAGTATTATCTTTCAAATGCCGTTGGAATTTAACCTTTTCATTTGTTTTGGCCTGCAAATGGGACATAATACCTTTAAAGGTAATACAAAGTTTGGGGGAATTTTGAAAATTGGGTGGATAGTGATTCTTTACAATTTTGATATATTTGGATGCCCATGTGGATGTATTATAAGCATAAGCACTATCAAATTTAGCCCCTAAAACATTTCTGTTTTCGAGAAAAATTGAATATAAAAATTTACCGGTGCTCCCGGAAAATTTCAATAAATTTCAAATAGCGCCTACGGCCGTACAATGGTAACTGCGATCATGAAATCTTAGAATATGTCGTTGTGATATATAATTTCCAAACCGAAATAGCTAATTGGTCGATTTTAGTCAAGAAACATTGTTTTATAGCTTAATTAATATATTGACCTTGAGAGGGAGTTATACAACATAAAAAGTTAATTATTTACAATTTCATAACTTTAGAATCGATTTCAACCGCGACAACGTTCACTGAATATTGTAGGATAGTATATGCTTCCAATATGTTTATTTGAACCAAATTCATGACCCCATACCAAAACTTTGTAATACCTTTAATAAGAAGCTCTGAATGTACACTATTTATTGAGCTGCTTAACAGTTAAATAAGGGCATTACAAGGACACAATTTTGGTAAGGCAAACAGCAATTTGCATTCCTAAAATTGAATTGGTAGTACAAATTGCATATTACAAAAATGACAAGATCTTTTCTGTTCTGAAATTGTTTCCTCAATTGTTTTGCATGTTTCATATTATTGTACTCTGTTTCTCGTATTATTGTAATGCTGGTGGGAAGCATATTTCCACATTGTGGACAAATACATCAAATCAATCAATCATGAGTGTCCCATTTGAGATTGGACTGCATAAACACTCCGAGCAGCTTGATGACATTGCAGTGTTGGACAGTGTGATCAGCAAGGATAAGGCGAGAGGGCATCGGACAAATAGCTCAGGCAATGTCCTGCTCAGATGATTCTGGGCAGTGGCGTTGAAGTCTGAGGCTTCTACAAATGCGCTTCACCTGCCGAACACTATAAAGGGAAAGATAAATATATCACAGTTTAAACCCTAAATACACTAAACATATACTATAATAATATTCCACCCAGCAACGTTTACATGTGCAAAACAATCATATAATGATACATAAACAGGAGCCCCCAACAGTTGATTTAAAATTATGCAATAGCATTATCAGATATTTTATGAGCATGCCATTCAAAGCAATGATACATGAGGGTTGGTTTTATGTTATTAAGAAATGTTCCAGGTTTTTGAAAGATTTATATTTTGGGTTAGGTACATCCATGAATAAAATTAGAACAAATACAAAAACATTACGTATACAAAAATTGTTTCTTAGTTCATACCTCTCTTCCTGATGCCATCTCGATAATGCTCCATGAATACCCTGCTACCGTAAGAGGCAATCTGGTAAAGTACTGTGCATTATAGAAGTTGTGAAATCAAGGAGCAAAACAATTTTTGTTTTAACTTAGAAAAGCATCCACATATACACTGTTTTCACATCTATTATATCAAGTGGTTAGCTTTGAAATACTAGTTACTCATGTGTTAAGATCCTACTGATGGTTTACACATAAAGTGAAGTATTGCAGAATGAATTGCACATTTACAGGGGCGAAGCTCCCAGAAGCTCAGAGGTTTTGGGCAATAAATTACGGTCAAATGAGCATATTTTGATACCTTATTTGTGACACTGGCAGGACATGAATTGGCGTGGGGTCCACGGGACGGAGCCTCCAGAAGTTCAGGGGTTTTAGGCATTTTATAACGGTCACATAAGCATGCAGGGGCCCGCCTTAGGGCCCCTGGTGGGGTCGATGGGTGGAGCCCCCGAAGCTCAGGGGTTTTAGGCATTTAATAAAGGTCAGATGAGCAAATTTTGACACCTTATTATTTTGTGACAAAGGCAGGTCACTATTCTTTCTTTCTTTTTTCATGAATTTGCCATTTTCCAACAAACGCATAAAAAAGTATAATTTACTAAACATTGAGGAAAAAATCTCTGAAAACTATGTCATTTCAGCAGCATTTGTAAATCACCGGTATCGAATTAGAAATAAACCATGTTTAAAATATATTTGGGGGGCATCTGTCACCCCCCAAGCACCCCCCCCCCCCCCCCCCCAATGTACACCTTATTGGCTGGAAAAATCGTAACTGTTCTCCCCTTCTTTTTTGTTCCCTTTTAGCTCTCCTATTTCCCTTTCCCTTCCTCCCCCCCCCCCCACCCGGGGGCGGGGGCGGGGGAAGGGGGGGGGGGGGGGGGAGGCAAGGGCTTTTTGCCCCCCCCCCGAACTACAACTTGTTAGCGGGAAAATTGCAACTCTTCTTCCTCTTCTTTCTTTCCCTTTCTCCCCTCTTTGCCTTCTTTTCCTTCTCTCTCTCTCTTTTTTGAGGGGGGAGGGGGTGGGAGGGGCAAGGCCCGCTGGCTCCCCCCCCCCCCCCTGGATCCGCTCCTGGTTATATATCTTTTCATAAATTATACACAATATAGCAAGATATATTTTCCATATAAGTAAGGAAGTTAGATTTTCAAGATTTTAAGCCATTAAGATATGATTGTGACCGTTAGGCGTTACGCGAACGATGGCGTACCCTGTATTACCGGTATGTCTTTTTTAAAAGTATATTGTACCTTTTATCTTTGATGATTATATAGAGACATCCCCATTACGTTCATGTAGCTTATGAATCTGCCCCGCTACCTTCAATATAATTTTGTTTGCTTATTTAATTTCTATGAATAGCGACCCTTTCTGTATTATGAATAGCGACCCTCTTATTGTATTATGAATAGCCACCCTCTTCTCCTTTATGAATAGCGACCCCCTTCTTCGATTATGAATAGCGGTTCTTACATGTATGAATAATGACCCTAATGAATAATGACCCTTTTCTCAAATTATGAAAAGTGGTCCTTATGAATAGCGGTCCTTATGAATAGTAAGCAGATCTCATTTTAAAAGACCTTTAGATGAGCATACATGTGGTATGTACATTGCATTTCAATTTTTAAACAAAAAGGGTAACTGCCCAATTCTCCATTGACAAATCTAACAGGTCTTCAAAATAAAGTAGTCCTTTTTATATTTAGACTGGTGTCTATTGGACATTTCTAGTTCATACCTTTACAAATAAAAGTATTTCTTGTGCAAGCTTCATTTAAGGTTCTTGTTAACATTGTTCAGATGAGAGAAAATGGTGATAAGGTAGTGACTTCAATGCTCGATATACATTTAAAGATAATCTGAAAGTTTGAGTGAAAACAGGCCATCATTAATGATCAAAATTTGAAAAAAATTATCTGATTAATTCCGAAATTCTCCCAACTATATTATCGTATGTATAATGTATCAACTAGGTTTTAAGCAAGGACAATTTTTAAAAAAGTATTACAAGCCGTTCGACTGTAGTAACACTCCTTCATAAAGAAAACAACATATTAGGCCAGCCCCCAGGGGTTGTTAAAGAGAAGGGAAACAACATCAGTGTCTGTAACAGCAGCTTAGCAATCTATAACCCATCATTATCTAAGATAATTTTTATTTTGTTATCATTTCAACGCATACACTCAATAAGGATACATTCAGCTTAGTTCCTATCATCCTGAGCTGGTTTGTATGGAGTGTTGATACATGGCAGTTGTACTACAAGTTGTAGGGCTTGCTTGCATGAATGCCAACCAGGTAATCTGTTGAATGAATAATAAAAGAAACATATATGCAAACAACATCTAGTGATAAACTTTGCACATTATAAAACAAAAAGAAAAACATCAAAACATTTTTTTTTTTACTCCAATAGATGAATTTTTGTAAGATAATCACACTGTGAGTGGATTACCCTTTAGCGTTTACGGTTAGACTTCATGCATCGTAGGACTCTACGAGTTCGCTGCCCATTGACTAAAAAGTTATGAGTCTTATGTTTTTATCAAGTTTATGACAGAGATATAACCGTGTCAGAGGCATCATAAATACATACGGTAGTACTTAGTCAGGATGTTGTCCTTAATCTTGGCAAAGAGGTCTTTGTGAAACATGTAGCGGACAAGTAGCTTACTAAAGCTGATTTGGTCAATAAGTTAGACTTATGACGGTTTCGAGAAACTGGCCCCTGGCCTGGGTGCTAGCCGTAATTTGCTAATTAGACTAGTAAATACCTAATAGTAATATAGATCTAACTTAAAGTGACTCAGTAACATTGCCTCAGATTCTGAAACAAAATCATGGATTTAGCTCATGCTGCAATCATAATTTTAAACCTTTAAACCTTTAGCTTAGCCTCTGTTAGGTCAGTCAGGAATCCCGTGACTTTTACAAGCCAATCGTCTGTCTGATTATCAAGTTATTTATGATTGGAAAATCAAAATCAAAATCAAAACGGTTTTTATAAACTAGGGCCTAAGCCTAGTCTATTCAGGAAAATAAGTATGGTAAAACCGGTCACTCAAAGATTATTACTTTTTTGAGCCACTTCATGATCATTTTCAAGCGAAATTTGTTTAGGAATTCAATATTCAGTAGGGAAGCTGGTACAAGAATAAGGATCATCTGCATTTCCAATTTTCCAATTTCCAATCCACGCGTTGGTGATGCGAAAAACGGATTCCGCGATGTTTTTATTGATTCATTTTACATTGACTTATATAAGTTTGTACAGAGACCTTCACATAATAATATAAATCCTTGAGAAGCCGCACAACCCATAAAAGAAGATGGCGCTTGTTTAGAAACCTATCCAAAATTTGAACGTAACTCTGGCATGGAGATACCCTACTAAAACATACCCAAAATGAAGTAAATATTCATTAAATGTCCAAATAAAAATCATGAGTTAAAAGTTGTTATGTTTATTACCTGTTTCGTGTCAATTTTCTTGCTATTTTTGGAGTATTTTTCGGAAAAACAATGATATCAGTATACCTACACTTTTTCATGGCAAACCGCTGCACAATACAAGTACAAACCGATGGTAGGTTGCGGGCGGATGCGCGCCTGTGTGAAATAATGTCTCGGATCCTCATTACGGTAGATAACTTCACACAGGCGTGCGCCCGCCCGCAACTCACCATCGATATGCACTTGTATTGTGCAGCGGTTTGCCGTGAAACCTGAGAAAAAGTGTATACTATTATCATTGTTTTTCTGAAAAATACTCCAAAAATAACAAAAAAATTGACACGAAACAGGTAATAAACATAACAACTTTTAACTCATGATTTTTATTTGGACATTTAATGAATATTTACTTCATTTTGGGTCTAGACTATGTTATAGTAGGGTATCTCCACGCCGGAGTTACTGGTCAAATTTTAGATACGTTTCTGAACAAACACCAAGGAGACTGGGGTTATTTTCTTACAAGGAATCTGTTTTTTGCATGCCCTGAAACCCGCAGAGTGCCGATGAAAAAAAAGACGTTCGCGAACGCAATTTGTAAGTTTTTATGACTAGGATATCCTTGTTTATGCAGACGATCCTCATTCTCGGACCAGCGCCCCTAATCATGTCATAAAATAATGATATTAGATCTAGAATCTAGATCTACACTGTATCACACGTAGATCTCAGAGTCAGACTTAACATTGTTAAATGATCCCTTTCCTTGGATTTAAGTAATAGATCTATCATGATTTGTAGATCTAGATCTGGTGCTTGCCTAGATCTATTCTAGGCCTAGACCTAGATCTACATCGAATTGAATCAGCTCAGGCTCAGCTCAGCTCAGTTTGCGTCTAGTCGACGATTACGAGTGTGCTATTGCAATGGACTCTGTCAGTCTTTGTTGACTCAGTTTGAGAAATTGAGTGTGCTAGTACGTAGGCCTACTAATAAAAGTAGGCCTAGATCTATCATCTAGATCAATTAGACTACATTACTCAATAGATATTACAACATGGAAATGAATGTATGGGAAAATGCATTGAGTGCATTTAAAGTTAGACCATTAATTGCATAGAGTCTAGTCTACCGGGTAATTTTTCCGCTGTGCAATTACTTTTATCCCTATCTTGTCAAACATAAAATACAAATAGATCTAGAGCATAATATGAAGTTAAACCTACCATTTTCACAGAAATCATCGTAAAAACGTCTCGTCATAATAATCAGCTAGGCCTAAAGTTAGAGGGCTGGTTTTGTTCACGAAGCGCCCGTCAGGAGAGTACACGATAGAGTACACGATAAAATTCACGATATCGTGAACTTTATATCGTACACTTTTCACGATAAAGTTCACGATATCGTGAATTTTATCGCCAATTTTTCACGAAGAAATTGACGATATCGTGAATTTCGTGAATTTCGTCGTGAAAAATTGGCGATAAAATTCACGATATCGTGAACTTTATCGTGAAAAGTTCACGATTTAGTCTTTTCGCGATGTCCCTTCAGGGCCACCATACATACACGACATATTCATAATTCCTGCAAAGTTCTACAGAATATGATGTTGGCTGCAAAAGGGACATAGTATCTTTGAGATGTACAGGTGTTCATTTCCGATAAACACGTTAGACAATAGAATGTTTTTCCGGGGACCTGACATTCTCGCGAAGAGATAGACTCGTCCCATTTTTGTCCGTGTTTAGTTCTAGTCACTCTTATCTATTATGCTTTGTCATTGGTTATAATTAATTAAATGTATAACTCCTCTCTTCATTGGTCTGATGACCTAAGGGTAATTTATATATCCTATCTTGTAATCGGTTGTCTTCGTAAGGGTCCTTCTGGTTGGCTGGTAATATTATGTGATATCTAAGCCTCGTCGGGTGCCAGAGTATTTAAATGCCACGTGCGGGATTTTGCAGTTGAGTTTATTTGAGTTTTATTTCATTCCGTTATCATGTTTAGGATGTGCTGCTAGTTTTACTGTCTACAGGGCCGCCCAGCGTCTGAGAGAATCAGCTAGTTTGAAATGTTCTAAAATAATTAATCTTCGTTTGTAACTACTGGAGCTTCGGCTGACTTTTATAAATAATAAAGTGGACTTCAACTGTATATCCGAGCTTCTTTCGTTTTCATTTTTTTCTGAACTTGTCGTCACCGACCCATTTACGGGCCCATTACAATATTATTGCAGCATGAGCTAAATCCAGGATTTTTTTCAGAATCCGAGACCAAGTTACAAAATCCCTTTAAAGGTTCTAACATCGATTGTTAAACACAATGGCCCGAATTCACATTTAATTCGGGCCTAAGTTTGTTTGAGGGTTAAAAATGAAAGAAAAACTATAACGCTCGTTTATTAGATAATGCCACTGATTGCTCCTTTTTTTTTTTTAAATGTTTTCTCTCTTCCTTTCTCTTTCACTGTCTTTCACTCTAACCCCTCTCCCTCCCTCGCCCTCTCATTCACCACCATTCCGTTTGTTTCTGTCCCGGTATGTGGCTCGATCCCTCTCTCTTTCTAGTTCATGTCCCACTCCTCCATATTTTTATCCCGGGAGCGTTATTGTGTCTGCGGCACAGATTGGGGTTAGGTGCGTGTTGAGCCTTCGGGAAAGTTAGGCCAGGGTTAAATCAAGACCTCTTTTTTTTTAAAAGCCCCAATCTGTGCCGCAGAAAAAAATGACGCGTCCCGGGATATCTCCCTTTTTTCTGCTCCTCTCACTGAATCCCTTTACTCCCCTTTCCTCTCAGTCTCTCTACAATCATTGATGTTTCTTATCTCTTTTTATCACCCTCTTACCGTTTCTCCTGCTCGTTCTCTTTCAAACCGCATCCCAACCTCCATCCCAATTATCACTCATTGCTACAATAGTACATGCAGGTTTTTCTATTTTGCCCCCTCCCCCCTCTTCCTTCATCACCCAAATTCTTCGTATCCCTCTTCCTCCCTCTCTCTCTCTCATCCCGCCCCATCTCCTTTGTGCTCCCCTTCTCACTATTTCTCTATCATCTCGCTCAGTCTCCCTCCGAAGTCATCTAGCTATCACCTTTTCCCATCATTGACTATTTTTTTCGGATAAATCCCCCTTTTCTTGATTTTTCTCTCACTCATCTTTTTAAATTCTCGTTTTTTTTTCTTAGCATCTTCCTTTTCTGCTCCTTCATATTTATGTTTTTATTGCTCACTCCCTTTTGAAACTCATCTCCCTCTCTTTCCCTCACTAGCCCACTCCCCTTCTCTCTCTCTCTCTCTCTCTCTCTCTCTCTCATCGTCTTCCCATGTCTCTTCTAGATTTTACATCAGACGAAGAGACCAGAGATACAGAAGATATATTTAAATCTTCCTTGTTTATCATGACTTCTCATGACATACGTATAAGTACGAGTATGTTATTTATTGTTCCTATCAGGAAATTTGATTTACACTGGTTGATACAAGTAACACAATATAAACTACACATAATGAGGCAAAATACATACATAACACACGAAGTACTTGAGTTATTATCGTCATACTTACAATCGATTCCATCAGAAACGCTATCAGCAAAATCAGCTTGTCAGTATGATTTTCATTATTATATTATTTACAGTAGTTACTTACCTACTTACTCACTACATGTTATAACTAATTATGCAATATTATTTATCAAAATATTACATTCAGTGGCATCGATAAAGTGTGGCTACATCATATTGTGTTTAGACAATCCAGTACATTTGTGGCTTACTGATTATTTAGATACAAATATGAAATCTCTGTATTGGCAATGTAAGTGCACAAGTGGGAATTCTAGCAAAGATACAGGGGAGAGAAGAGAGAGAGAGATATATAGAAGATAAAGAGAGATGGAGAGAGAAAGAAAGAGAGAGAGAGAGAGAGAAGGTGAGGGGTAGAGAGCGAGAGAAAGAGAGAGAGAGAGAGAGAGAGAAAGAAAGAGAGAGAGAGAGAGAGATAGGAGAAAGATAAAGAGATTACAAATCTGTACACTGTTGTACATTTACAAGGTAACTTCGTAATGGTGAAGTCGTCTTGCTTTGGGGTTAAACAGATGGATAGAGTCAGGGACAAAGGATCGTCAAAAAACATGCAATTGAGTTTGTGATGCACAGGTGTATTCCTAATCTGTTGAAATTAAAGTTCTCACTTAGTGAATGCAGGGGATCCTGCATTAATATGTTTCACTTTAGAAAGGACATTATTGTGGTACATATCTTCGATTTATGGTAAATCGACTGCTATGACGCCTTTTGCTAACTTTCTTGGGTGTTCTAACACATTTCTGGTGGCATTAGTAGCGTTTGCATAGTAGCAGATTAGGTTGAAGGTAATACACTTTGTATCAGGGACTTAAAGAGCAATGCTATCAAGATAATACACATTAATAATAAAGTATAAAATATTGGTGATGCAGATGTATATTGCTATCTCACATCTACCAAAAATAGTTACAAGCATCAGAGTTACTATCAATTATTTTGACATTTTCATGAAAGTACTTGAAGTCTTAATCGTCAATTTTTTTTGAGAATGTAGGAAAACATGTGCTAGAATTTATGAGAAAAAATGAATAACAAAATGTATAAAAGCCATATTCTGCACGCTACTCCGGAGCAGGCAACATTTGCCATATTGCCCTCTTCCGAGTTTTCCACTGTACTAAATTAAAGGGCAATATTCTGACACATTCCATTCTTGTCAGTGCGCTTTTATTAAAGTGCATACGCACAGTATTGTGTAGGCTTTAAAGTGTTTGAGCGGTAACAATTGACGTCACAATTACATCCCTGCCTGAATAACCTGAAATCAGAGAGACCGGCAAACAGACGCGAGTAAAAATCATGCTTGATACCAAAGTTGTATATCATTTGTAAAAAAAATGCCTTGCATAGTCAATAATAATCCCTTTGACAGGGCTTCTTTCGGGGTACATCAGAAATATTGACCACACTGAGACCATATTGCCCTCCTCATCGACTCGGGACAATATGATCTAAGCTTGGTAAATATTTCTGATGTACCCCTCAAGCCCAGTCAATATAATATAAATGTTGAGTGTCACATGACACCATTTCAGCTATTATCACAAATACACCACCATCAAACTAAAACTAGCACAATCTTTTGCCTCCTTTGTTCATCAAAATGTTAAAATATCTAGGGCACTGCAAACTTCATTTCAGTAATCCATGACCATACATTATACATAGAAAGACCTGTTAAGTTCGATTTGCATTGTCCATTATGAAAATCAGAGTGGATTATAAAAATGACATCACTTAATCAGAAGAGGATGGTGATCAAAAGGCAAGGTAACGGAATGCTCATAAGAGTACTGTCTACGTTGCATCTTATAAGCCAATCAGGAATGCAAACTCACTACAATATAAAACGTATATAAAAGGCAAGTATGGCAAACATACACAAGTTCAAAGTATACATGTATCATACCATTGCATAATCATAATGATGCAAAGAAAGGCCTGGAGTATATATATCATCAACATTATTGAAATCCAGTACTGAATACAAAAAGAATAAACATGCATCGTACAATTATGGCAACATATTTACATGTACGCTAGAATGATGTAAAGAAAATCCTGGAAAACAGTTCCTCAACTGAATTTATAACAAAGTACTGATGAATGTAGTTAATTATGTAGAAACAATAATCAATTTCAAATGAAATATTACATTAAAACCTCAGGCATGTTACATTGACAAAAGAGACATGTATCTTAAAATGATAGCAGCATATTTACATATACACTGGAGTGATGTAAAGAAAATGCTAGAAAATATTTCTCGAAATGGATTTATTATATAGAACTGGTGAATGTAGTTACACATGTACAAGCAATAACAAAGACAAAGTTAGTTCTTAACTAACATATTGAATTATTTGAAGTTCGCTGCCATGATACCTAGAGCAATATGGCTTTAAACATCCGGGTCATTTCTGGTAACAAATTTTCAAATCATATTTGTATTGAACATGTGCAATGAGATTGACAAATATAGTGACATTTTGATAAGATAATTAGATACATTACAATAGCTCACTTTGTGAAAGTTGAGTGATATTTCATACCTTGCATGCAAATTTCCTAAAACAAAATGGTAAAAGCCAACAATACACTTATACTTGGTACATCACTACATACACATATGAGTCCACATTCACAAAACGTATCATGTTTTTTGCATCATCTTCTACATAGGCCATTCACATGCTTTCGAGCATTGTGACATTATTATGATCCCTTTCTCGTGAAATGTATATACTAACACCAAATAGTGGACTGTACTCATCATTTAAGTGAAAAAGATGAAAACTTCCTTTTTACAAATATTCAAACGTTTGCAAACATTGCCGAAAATTACCCCTTTTTACCCCAAATTTATAGCTATGAGTCCAGGACCAAAAACCAGCAAACTAGCCGGGACACAAGGACCGGCAAAAATCTAGGTCTGGACCCTCCGAATTTGGAAGTTTTTACTTAGGGCTCACGCTTACAGACTGTAAAAGTTAAATCTGGACCTCTTTCCCCCCAAAATAGTTAGTGTGGAGCCCTGTATAATATGTACACACATTCTAGATGAAGTGTTAAAAGAGGAATAATGTCTTAATGACGATACCATAAAAACTAGATTTCATACTTTGATTGCTTCTCTGGAATTTCAGGACCACCCTGTGGAACTCTTGACCAAGTACAAGGAGCTTGCCTCTTGTAAGGCCTGCTCAGACTGCTGCTACCTTCTCTGTCTGTCTGGGACAATTGATATACAGTGTTCGATGTATTGCCAACATGAAAGTCTTCACCACTACCGGTACTGCTTGTACTTTGGATCAGAGATGAAAAGTTGGTTAAATGTGATATCTGACTGGAAGAATCTGGCCTACGTGAAGAACTAGTTCTTTTCTGTACAATTGGACAATCCTGGGTAGCTGAATGGAATCCTGTAGTGGAGTGATCCTGACTAGGCTGTGGTCTGCTAGATCCTGCCTGCTCTACAGTCATTGGTTGATATGGTGTATCTGAAATGTACCGTCTCGACATGGTAGGCTGATGATATCCAGAGACTGGAGGGTTACACAACGGAGCAGAGCTGGGTGTAGAGGCATTGTAGGATTGAGTGTAGTGATCCTGACTTGACCAAGGCATGGTACGTGTAGCACCTGTGCTCTCAAGAACCAGTGTTGGTGAAAGATACCCTGCGGACATGGTAGGTTGATCATGTCTTGAGACTGGAGGGTTAGGAGATGGAGCAGAACTTGACATAACGGCATGGTAGGTAGGATTGAAGTAAGCCTCTCTATACTCAGGACTGCAATTATAACCACTGAATGGCTGATTTGAAGCAGGGGTGTGGTACCCAACAGACATGCCTGATTGGAGATTGGAAGGCATAAATTGGGGCTGACTAGGCCCAGAATTCCACGGTAGTGCATTATTCTCCAAATAGACTGGCCAAAGACCAGACTGAGTCCTCAATGTACGTGGCTGTTGTAAAGGTTGCCTCACAATTACATTGTCCTGAGACTCTTGCAAGACTGGAATATTAGCACCTAACCCCCGTGGTAGGGTGTCTGGGGTAAGACGGATGTTGGCATGTACCGGGTTCACACGACTAGTGCTTGCCATGGTTTCTTGGTACATTGCTCTTGATTGCTCTAAAGAGACATTTATTGTGTTGTATGTGTTGCCATGGTAACTGCTTTCTAATGGTTGGTCAGGTGACGTAAATGTATGCTGATAAGGAATGTAAGGAATGCTGGGAAACTGAGTAACGTTTGGGTTGCCCAAGTCAACCAAGTTGTCTGAGTCAATTGAGTTGCACAAATCAGCCGAGTTGTCTGAGTCATTTGAGTTGCCCGAGTCATCTGAGTCATTTGAGTTGCCCGAGTCATCTGAGTCATTTGAGTTGCCCAAATCATCTGAGTCACTTGAGCTGTCCAAGCCATCTGAGTCATTTAAGCTGTAAAGGAAACAGATTTTTGTCTTATTATCTGTTTGAAAGATGAGAGATAAAAAATCAACTACTATTGGTATTATTGAAATTACCTGTCTCAATAAACATTTTGATCAGTGAATGAAGAAGAAGAAGAAAAAAAGGAAGAGACTACAGTGCAACAAAACTATCAAGAACACACACAAAGAAAAACCAGGAATGCCAACAAATCTACAAATTTAAGGTTGATAGCACATTACAGTAGGATTTGTTCTTCATTACAGCTGTTACTGAATATTTAGTTTTGTCAGACCAGAAATTTTTAATTGTTCAAGGTACACAGTATCACTTTATCGCATGCTCCCTGCTGTGGTATATATCATTATTAGATATTTTCTTAGTATACTATTAGAGGCTCTATATGGGAACATGAAAAGTATACATGCTGTTATCGATTTAAAAAAAAATACATTAACTGTACTGACCTTTGCAAACATGTGAGGGCGTGAAGAAATGAGTCCAAGTCATTGTGAGCAACTCCATTGAACCTGAAATTTCCCTTCCTGATCTGAGGAAAACAATCCTGTAACATAGAACAGCAATACTGCTTGTTAACTCTGTATCAGTAACAAGTAAGTAGATCTATTTCATTCTTGCAAATAATCTATTTTCTTTGGGAATATATACACTCAAGATCTAAAGTTACATCACTTAAACAAAATGAAAATAAGAAGAAAAAAAAGAAGTATGGAGAATTTCGAAAAAAAGGAAGAGTAAGAAAAATTTTGCGCAGTAGATTTACGAAAAATTCAAAAAGAAATTGATCCAATACATATTGCAATTGCATAAAAACTGTAATACTAATACTAATGGTAGTTTTACTGTAGTAGTACTGGTAGTAGTATCCACTACCTATAGTAGTAGTAGTTGATATATGGTATCGACATCAAGTTTTAAAAAATACATGTTAGAATTTGTTTTAATAGTTTTTCTCATAGTATTAGGGGATCAAAGAACAGGAGAGCATTACTTTTACAATTAAACCCTAATTATCTCATAACATTTATTGAATTCCCAACTTCAGCTCTTGACCCATAACTACACCTAAAGGCAGAGCTGCCAACCTTGTGCAATCCCCCCAAAAAGGAACCATGATGGCAAAAAAAAAGGAATTTTAAGCAACAAAAAAAGGAATTCATTAAAACGAAACTTACAACCACACGCGACAAACTTTCAATGCAGAAATGTCCATTCTTCATGCTGTTATTTCCATATTTTGGTCCTATAGTTTTTGTGTTTTTTGTTGTTGGTATTACGTAATTGGAGTAAAAAACAGAATAATTCCGGGATAAACGTAATGGTTGTCAGCTGTGCTAAAAGGCATGGGTCGGATGGAAGCTGGCTCCTCTCCTCTAAGCAATATGTTTGAGAATATTTATTTTTCAAGATCTGTCCTGACTTAACAACCTTGTGCATCTTTGATAATAAATTTATAGAATTTAACCATGGGTTACTGTGCAGCGTCAATAATACTAGTACAGTGCACAGCCAAAATAGACATTTACCCATATGTAATGTACACAATGCAGATTTAAGAGGATAAATGTGACTGCGTCTCCGATATGACTCCCTCCAGGGTCATAAAAATTACGTTCCTGTTTTCCCAAATTGTATGATGATGAAACAAATAAGCCCCTCATAAGTAACGTTTCTTAACAATGAAAAACAATCAACACATGAGCATCTCGGCACAGATTGGTATATTATCCAATTTGACATTATATTCATTATATCCATGTTTGACAATGTTTAGTACCAATATGCTTTTAAGTGTCAAAATATGTGGTAAAAGTAGAAATAGAATATGGGTTCCACCATTTTGATTCGTGCAGGATGAAAGAATCATGCTAAAAATCAATGTTGTAATAACAAAATGGCTTTCTAAAAATTCTTCTACACAAAATACCGCTCAAATATTTTTTTAAAACAATTTTTCTTTTCTTACTCTAAACACTGCATGCTTTTTGAAAAGTTGATATTTACTTTGTAATCATACTGCTTTTTACCGCTGAGGGCAGTAGAGTTGATTTAAGCGTAGTTATCAAAATGACAGTACATGTGTAAGAACCTCATAGCAAGCCCATTCTGATCAACATAGACCTAGTAATTCCTCAAATATCTTTATTTTTGTGGCATTTCTTGGAAAACTATTGAATGCTTTGTCGAAGTTATGTATCTGTTAAAAACAATTTTAAGTAGTTGTTGTCTTTCTCATTATGCCCTCATAGTTTTGAATGATATCTTGGTACGATCACATTTTTAAAAGGGTTTGTTTCAGCATGTACTACAGCTAACTATGCCTATACCTTCTGTGACTAGTCCAAACTTTCCTTGCAGTAGCGATCAGAATCAAAATTTGTTGTGATTACTAAGTAGATATATCGGGTTTTAAAAGAAACACATAAGGTACAGTCAAACCTGATTTAGTGGCCACCTGTCTATAAAGACCACGTTTTGTTCCCTTTGAAAAATGGTTTTTCATTGAAACATGTACTAAAGGAACCTGTCTACAAAGACCACTTTTTGTGTTTCCCTTGGGCGGTCGCTACATACAGGTTTGACTGTATTTAGATTAAAAGAACAGTATTTAAAATTGCCAAACATGGAAAAAATATAACTTTATATGAAATAAAGTCTGATATCAGCCAAGGCATTCATGCTTATTCAAAGGTTTGTGATATTTAAGCATATTGTAAGGTGGTGTGATGAGGCTGGTGGGGGACACTCGGTCATCAATCATCAAAGCTTTAGCGCTTTGGACCTGCATTGTTTGTGAATATATTTAAGGGTTGTTTTACAATCAGGGTACACAATAGAAAAGCTCACCTTAATGGCCGTCAAAAACAAAACAATAAACAGCCAAGAATTTTTTTTCTTGGTCAACTATTTTGCACCATTGGATCAACCTACAACAGCAAATAATTTTTTTGAAACGACCAAATACTTTTCAAAATATGTAATTATATGCCGTTTTTCACATTTTTGCTGTCTCATTTCATTTTCGCAAAGTTTGAACATGTGCATATCAGAAATACGTACCCAAAAAACATTATCAACTATCAGAATTAACTCTTCAAACGGTTCCATGTAAGATCCGAATTGGGTGTAATATTTTGGAAAATCTACAAATTTTAACTTTCACCAAAAATGAGGTGCAAAATGTGTCAACAAATGTCCTTTCCAAAATCAGCGCTATAAGTTAAAATAAGAACGCACTCAATTAATTGTTTTTTCTTCCTTGAAAAGAATCACTTATATCCTACAAAATTATTATATTAAATTTACCCACACTTTTGGTAAATGCGCGTTTCAAATTTGTTTGTCAGGGGTGTGACAAAAAGTGTCCTCCCTGAAAAAGTGACATTTTTTTATCAGCACTCCTTCAAGAAGAGCCACATTTTGAAACCAACTTATGTCATTAGTAGGCCTAACATTGTTTTTTTATGTGCAATAGATAATATTGTTTTTTGTTTAATATTCACACTGATTTTGAAGTAACATTACAAGCCAGAGCAATATGACACTGACTTCCTATAGGACATCTATTTCTTCAGATGGTCATATCTCAGCCGATACTTAACATATTCAATTGGTTTTCAACATTTGGAAATTATTTTTGATGCTCTTTCGGAAAATGAAGAAAAAATTGAGAAATTCCAAAAATACATTTTTATGATGTCACAGTTTCGGTACTGTATAGTCTTACCAATCCACTTTACCAACGCTCAAAATTACTTGTCATTCATAAGCTTCAAAAGTTAGTAAGTAGGAGCTCAAGATGGCGCACTTCTAGAGACAACACACATTTTTGCGAAGTGAGAAAACCCGAGGAAAAAAAGCAGAAATGTCTGCTAGGAAAAGGATCTTAGAGAACCCAAATACCATCGCTAAATACTTTGAACAACCTGGAGACAAATCAGATAAAGAAACAGAAATTATGAACAGTAGCGGGGACAAAATGGATACTCAAAGTATGAGTGAAGTACCTGCCGGTCACATCGATAAATCTATCCCCGAATCTCTGGGCGTGGAATCTGCCATCAGTACGATGGACCATGTTGACAAGAAACGACGAACAAACGGCAACGGAGATCAGGCAAGTAACATCGCAGCTAATGATACAAAGGAATTGCTTATGACGATTATTAACAAAATAGACAATACAAACAGTAAAGTGGACAAAATGAATAATAACTTGACATCCAGACTAGATGTGGCTCTGCAGAAGAAGGCGAAAACAGGAAAGACATCGACGAATTGAAAGACAAACAACAGCACAATGATTTTGAGCTTAATGAAACAAAAGACAGAGTAAAAGAGCTTGAGAAAAGAAAATCAAAAAATGAAGGAACGTTTGGTTGATCTTGCAGCTAGAGAAATGAGATGCACAGCTGTTTACTTTGGCTTTCCTGAGGGCTGTGAGAAAGGAAATTGTGAAGGGCTGATCCAGTCCTTTGCAGAGTCACATCTGGATATGCAGGGGCAAGACCTACGTATAGAGAGAGCGCATCGCTCTGGGCAGGCATCTAAAAGAGGGGCTCCTCGCCCCATAATGGTGGCTTTCAATCGGTACACGACGAGAAGTGCCATCCTCGCAAGTGCCAGAAAACTCCTAAAAAAACAAACCTTTTGTGTATGAGGACAAGGAAAACCCCATTTTCATTGATGAAATGCTACCTAAGGAGATAAGAGACCTACGCAAGAAGATGTCACATACCAGACAAAAGCTGAAGGAAGAGAACGGAAGGGCTTACTTCAAATATCCAGCAAGGCTCTTCTACCGCGACAAGCAGACACAGAAGGAAGTGGAGTTTAAGAAAGGTTGAAAATTAAAGACACCATCAACAGAAAGAAGAAGAATTAAAGCAACAAGTAAGGAAAGAGCAAGATGATAAAGCAACAAAAGGCACTTTTGATTAAGTTTGTTGAACAAGGAGGGTTATATCAGATCATTTTTTCACAACGCGATGCGTCGCTTGAGCTACGATGAAAGAGGTTGATGGAACAACCTCATGCACACCTTTTTTGTGCATTTTTTCCTATTGTAACTGTTTATGTTTTTTGTTTGAAATAGTGGGACCAACATTTGATGCTTACATGATGGACAATGGATTTGAAATTAATGACGCATAATGTAAATGATTAGGGGACTTCAAGGCTAGGAAGCGATACTTCAATTTCCTGTTTAAGTTAAAAAAAAGGATGTAACTTTACTACAGGAAACACATTCCACCGAAAAGGACGAAATCTTATGGAGAAATCAAATCAGATCAAACATAATATTCAGCCACGGAACATCCATGAGCAGAGGAGTGTGTATAATATTGAGAAGAACTTCGGACATTAAACTTATTGACTCGGTCAAAGATAAAGTAGGACGCTTTTTATGTATCAAAGTTGAAATATACGAGAACATTTTTGTTATAGCCAATATTTATGCACCCAACAATGAAAAAGAGCATGTAGAGTTTTGTAATGGTTTTAATTTAATACTGCAAGAATTTAATAATGAAGGTCATACATGTATAATAGGTGGTGATTTTAATCTTATTCAGGATTTGGCTATGGATAGAGAAGGGGGTGCTATGAAAACAATTTGGAAGCATACTTGTACCCTGGTAGACAGTTTGAAAGATTATTTTAATCTTATCGATATTTGGAGAGTAAGAAACCAAACAACTAAAAGATTCACTTGGAGGAGATATACACCATATGTCCAATCAAGACTAGACTTCTGGCTAATCACAGAAACTTTGCAAACTGACGTTGTAGAAAATGATATATTTCCATGTGTGCTGTCAGACCATGATTATGTTACATTGCACTTACATGTTAAGAAACAGAGAATGGGGCCTTCATACTGGAAATTCAACAACAGTCTATTAAATAATGAGGAGTTTGTTGAGGCTCTTAGTGACAATGTCCCTTTATGGGTTGATGAATATGAACATAAACATGACAAAAAAATGCTGTGGGACTGGCTAAAATATAAAATACGAGAGTTTACTATCCCATTTTCAAAAAAGAAAAAATGTGAAAAGGAAAAGCTGAGACAAGAGCTAGAGGAAGAGCTGAAAAAAATATATGAAATGGAAGGGGACAGTTTGAAAGAAGAAGCTTTAATTAGAAAGAAACAAATTGAAGAGAAATTACATAAAACTTACGACTATTTTGCGGATGGGGCAATTTTGAGGTCAAAGTGCACTTGGTATGAAAAGGGTGAGAAAAGTAACAAGTACTTTTTATCATTAGAGAAAAGCCTGGCTGAAAATACATGTATTGATATGTTGGATACAAAGGATGGGCTTACTCGAAAACAAGCAAACATCCAAATGTTTATTAAAGAATCCTTTCAAACATTTTTTGAGAATAGAGATATGGTATATCAAGAGGATTGTATGGAATATATTTGTGAAAGTAGACTTGAGCAGTTAACAGAATAAGAAAAGGCCTCGTGTGAAGGTTGCTTATCATGCAATGAGGCAAAAGAGGAATTGATGAAAATGGCAAAAAATAAAACTCCATGAAATGATGGCATCACAGTAGAGTTTTATGAGGTATTTTGGCCTTTGGTTTCAAAATATGTGATTGATTCTTTTAATGCTTCATACAATGACGAGTGTATGTCAGTTTCACAAAGGCAGGGAGTAATAAAATTAATTCCTAAGCCCAACAAGGACAAACTTAAACTTGGTAACTGGCGACCAATCACTCTGATAAATGTTGACGCAAAAATCCTTTCTAAATGTTTAGCCAAAAGGATATCTAAAGTGATAGAAAATTTGATCAACAGTCAACAGACTGCTTTTGTTAAAGGGAGATATATTGGAGAAGGGATTCGATTAATATCAGATCTCATGTTTTATGCAAAAAAAGAGGATTTACAAGGTATAATAATGGCATTGGATCTCACAAAGGCATTCGATTCATTAAGCCATTCATTTATTTTCCAATGTATGGAAGCCTATAACTTTGGGCCCTCACTAATACAGTGGGTTAAAATTCTATATAAAGATATCAGTAGCTGTGTTTTGTTAAATGGGTTCACTACAGGTTACTTCAAAGTTAGCAGGGGAGTAAGGCAGGGTGATCCTCTTGCACCTCTGTTATTCATTTTGGGATTGGAAGTATATTTGAATAGAGTAAGAAATAATGGCAATATTGTGGGTTTTGAAGTGGGGGGAAAGGAAATAAAATACACAGCTTATGCTGATGACATAACATGTTTTTGCAAAAGTAATGAGTCCCTAAAAATTGTATTTTCAGAGTTTGAGGAATTTTCAAAAATGTCTGGTCTTTGTATAAATAAATCTAAAACTGAAGGCATGTGGATCGGTAAGAATAGGCATGAAGGTGAAAAGGACAGTGCTTATACATGGCCAGAGAAGGGCATAAAAGTTCTGGGCATATATTTCTCATATGACTTTGCAGAAGCAAGGAAAATAAACTTTGAAACTCGAATTAAAGAAATGAGAAATATACTTGCTAAATGGAAAAACAGAGGACTAACATTGATTGGCAAAACACAAATCTTAAAAACCTTTGTAATGTCCAAAGTAATTTATCTCTTGTCCAACATTTCATTGCCCACTGAATTTGTCAAAGAAATTGAGAAGCTCATGTTTTCATTTATGTGGAACGGTCCGGACAAAATCTCAAGAGCAACTATGTATGCTGATTACTCAGAAGGGGGACTGAAATTCCCAAATATTCAATGTATGATAAATACTCAGCTGGTAAAATGGGTTCAACGATATTTTCACAAATCAGATCACAGCTGGACTATTCCTTTTGAGAAGTTCTTAAGGTTATATGGTGGTAAATCTATTTTGGCAGTAATTATGCAATTCTACCAAACTACCAAAAATCGAGGATATTCCTCCATTTTATGTTGCCTTATTGAAAGCATGGTTAAAACAGATATTCATTGTGAATTGGTTACTAACGATAGAAGTCAGGTCAGTATACTGAAGCAGAGTGTCTGGAATAATAAGTTCATTCTGGTTGATAACAGGTCAGTATACTGCAGAGCATTACATGAGGCAGGGCTTTGTAATATATACCAATTGTTTGATAACAATGGAAAAATTCTCCATTTTGATTTTTGGAATGAAAAAGGTGATTCAAACAAATATTTTGTACAATACATGGCAATAGTGAACTCTGTGAAGAAAGAGTGGAAATGTGAATTTGTTCCCTTGGTATTCGAAATTTGTTTGAATAGAGAAAGTGAAGAGCACTCTTAATTAGAGTTCCTGTTATCTGAACTATATAAACTCAAGTCGAAAATAGTGTATAAGGGTTTTCTTTCTGAAGTAATAGCAAGACCAGTTTGTGAACAATTATTCTCTAGCACCTTTGATATTCAAGAAAACGACTGGTCACAAATCTATATTTTACCTTTCAAGTGCACAATTGAAGTAAAAATGAGAGTTTTCCAATTCAAACTGTCACATAACATACTTTATACTAATAACAGATTGTATAAAATGAAATTAGTTGAGTCAGAGATGTGTACCTTTTGTAATTCAACTTTAGAATCACCTGTTCATTTAGTTTATGACTGTGATGTTGCTTCTAAGCTTAGACAGGAACTTGTTGATAATATTGGCACAAAATTTAAAGTTAAGTTTGAAGATCTCAGCAAGAAAAGAATAATGTTTGGATTCATCAAAGATTGAAAAGGGCCCAATATGATGTTATTGAATCATTTGTTGCTTATGTTTAAAAGATATATTTATATCCAAAAATGCAAAAACGCAAAACCATGTTTAAGTGGGCTCATGTCTTTTATCAGTAACACGAAATATATAGAACTTAACATTGCAAAACAAAAGAAGATTGAAAGAATGCACTATAAGAAATGGTCCCCTGTGGAAGAATTATTTTTATTTTAATCCTATGATATATACTGTAGAAAAGAAAGTGTTACCCACTATTTCTGTATTGTTGGACGTTTTTCATTTGTTTTTACCTATGTAATTATTGTGCAGTGATTTTTATGATTATTGTTATCATGATGTATGTACGAATTACTTGATAAATAAAAGTTTTAAAAGATAAAAAAAAAGAGTTAGTAAGTAAGAGGCTTCTTATAAAAAAACAGGCAACATTTGTTATAACTTGTTTCTTAACAAAAGTTGTATTCATTGTGCAAATGATTTCCAAAAAACAAAGAACATGGTAAGACACATTATTTCATTCCAATACAATGATTGCGATGGACTTTCAGTAAGTCCTCTGCTGCATTTAGAGGAAAATACTTTGGAGAGAACATTGTAGGCCTTTTATATTGTATGGCATATATCTGCCATTTTAAATTTAGTTGACAGAGTGATATAAGGGGCATGAGACATAAAAATTCTGTCTAAGATTGTACATACCTAAGTTGCACACATAGTATTGTTGTCTTTATAAAGAAAGATGGATTACGAGCATAAACCAATCATATGTCAAAATATAATGTCCTCTCCGAATGTTAGTGCAAAGCATGTAAAATCTCCAAAACACTGTTATGTGGTAAACTATTCCTAAAAGGTTGTAACTATCAGGCCTGATAATTACCCGATTTAAATCGGTTTCCCGATTGAAAAAAAAAAATCCTGATTTGTTTTTTCTTCCCATTTTTTTTTTAATAATATTTTTTTCCCGATTTTTTTTTTTTTTCTTCCCGATTTTCCCTATTATCTCCTATTTGTTCCCAATTTTCTCACTCAAATGGGGTGAATGTTTTTAAATACCATTTTGTCCCCCCAGAATCCTATTTTTTTTTTTTTACTCAAGGGGGGACGGGTTGAGGGAAAAAAATGAAAACTGAATTTTACATGAATAAAACCATTTTGCACTTGAAAATTGAGTTGTATTCTGACTCCATATCATCAAGCTATCAAACTATGTCATTCACATTTACCCAAAGAAACAATAAATATTTTCTTTCTGCATAATGTCATCAGGTGACACTTGACCCTATTTTATTAATTAAGGACAGGTGTAATGCTTGAAAAAAAAAGTTTGACACTTGTAGCCCTGAAATTGTACAGACTTTACCAGTAACTTAAATACAACACACAAATAAAAATTCAGAAGAATCAATGGAACTTTTTTTTTCACCCCAAGTGAGACAAAGTGTGTACCCTGATTGTAAAACAACCCTTAAGCAGTTCATCAATACATGCATATATGTTTTATTTACTAATTTCAGACAATTCTTACATTTCATACAAATTCCATTAATCACATAGTTATATTCATAATGACATCCTCAACACAAATTAATGAATATATTCAATTTTTAAATGCATTTCTTATCTTTTTGAAAAAGAGGAACATACTAACGTTTCTATGGACAGGAGAATTTAGTAAAAGTCATTTTCTTTAAAATTCTAAATGTATTCTTTATAGGGCTTCCAACCTGTTTGCATTGATAGGTCCTACTCCTACTAACACTGAAAATTAATAGTACCCATAAACATGAATTTGCTATTAATGTGTTAAAGGTATTCATAACTCTGGACTTTCATGTGCACATGACACCTAATGCCTGGATTACATTTCGCTTGCGATTAGTCTACAGGGCCCGTATCCTGCCCGTATCCCCTTTTCCGTGCGGCCTCCGTGGGGAGGCAGAATGCGGCCGTGAGATTTTTGTACGGATCCACAGGCTCCAATTTAGTTTCGTGGGGAGTTATGGGGCTTTCACATATACACTCCGGGGCCCGTACAGCGGGTAAAAACAGACATTTTGGGAATGTTCGGCCGGTTGCCATAAAGTTCCTACGGGCGCTGTGACAGTTTTTTAAGCCGTACGGGCACCGTGGTGCCGAGTTGGCTGCTCCCAATATTCCCGGCGTTTTTATCTGACCGTTAGGCCATAGAAAGCTTGTAAAGGGCCCGTAGGGTACCTAACGGGTCCCGTGCGGGCTCCGGACGGTGCCCGAACGGGCCCCTCACGATTTTTGGGGTCAATTTTCTTGCAGTGTTCAAGGGTTCCGTACGTGTACCCTACGGCGCCCTCACGGGCCCCTCAAGAGCCCCGGGTGATATGCACAACAATAGGCGTCTGCCGTCCGGGGGCCATTTAAAATGAATATTGCCTGTGCGGTTCCCTCACGGAGGCATCTCGAAATGTACAACGCAGTTTTAAATACAGGAGATGCGGATACCAGAGGACACCTGCAGAGTGAGTCAGAAAAAATGTGCCACTCTTTAAAAGTTGTATTGTTTGAAGTATGAATATTTAATCATGAGTTTCATGATACGTCTCGATAGAGTTATCCTCCCGGTACATTACGGTACCATTTTCATTTGAATCTCTGCATGCATGACTGAACATCAGACAATCTTTACAAGACTGCCAGATCTCACTTGCGCCAAGTTGCCATAGGTGACGAAACCAAAGTTTATGCAGACATAGAAGGAGAAAGCTTCAATGGGGGCACCATACCACCAAACATAATACGTACCCAACATAAACCAGACATCTGCCACATTGACAACAAAAATAAGGACATTATCATCATCGAACTCACAGTCCCCTTCGAAACTAACATTGACAAAGCACATCAACGGAAACAAGACAAATACGCAAGCCTCACACATGACATAACATCAACAGGGTGGAAGAGCAAACTAATCTGTATTGAAATCGGTTCACGTGGACTCATAACCCCACAAAATAAATACCGCCTAAAGGAAATCCTCAAAATCACTAACTCAACTAGGTACCCGGAATCCAGGGACGAAATATTGAAGGCCGTTCTTTTTAGTTCTTATGTAATATTCCAAGGTAGACGTGAGCCAGCATGGCAATTTGATCAATACCTTTAATTTATCAATCTATATACATTAATTTTTCTCTTTTTTTTGTTTATCAATGAACTTGTAACCATTCTGTACCAAAATGACAATATTTACCGTAATACGCAATTTATCTCGATTCAATTATACACTATTCATTTATGTATCATGTATGGGGATCTTCTAGCTTCCTCACCATAATGTTACAATCTTCTTCTTTTACCCTGTTCTGTACTATACCACTTCTGTTTTCCTCTCCTTTTTCCTTCCCCCCTTTCACATCTCCCTTTTCCCTCTCTCTTTATCCCGGTGCTCCATGTTATCACATATATTATTACACTGTAACTTGTATTGTTATTGTTAATGTACTTTGCTATTGTATGTATTGTTCATTATAACCTGCCGCCTAACCCACTGGGTTGACGGGCCTGGTTTTTGTGTACATGATCTCTAATAAAGACTTGATTTACCACCCGTTTTGAACAAAGACAGCAATTTTTTTTAATTATCCAATTATCCAGACAGACAAAAAAACACAAATACACACGCACGCACACACACATACGCACACACAACACACACGGTGACCATTGTTTCATAATTTGCCCTTTTCTGATTGAGCATTGATTTTTATCAAGATCGCTGAATGTTTAAGTGGCATAACCCTAAAAATCTTTCCCTTTTGTACACATTCCCTACCACCATCATGTCATCATCATCATCATTGTCATCATCTTAATCTTCATTACCAATACGCACCAAGAGGACAGCGGCCACTCAACTTTTCGTACGATAACAAGAATTCCCGACAAAAATTAGCAGTTTGGGTGGGCCTTGTCGGGAATGGAATGCTCATTTGTGTGCGTGTGCCTGTGCATATGCGTGTGTGTGTGTGTGTGTGCGTGTGCACGTGTCTGACTGCGTTTGTTCAATGCACTGTTTTATTCCTCACCCAGTAACTTGGCGCAAGTGAGATCTGGCAGTCTTGTAAAGATTGTCTGATATTCAATTTCAATTTAGTATTTATTGTCCATTTCTTGATATTTGATTCAGTGATGCATGCAGAGATTCAAATGAAAATGGTACCTAAATGTATTGGGAGGATAACTCTATAAGATATATCATGAAACCCATGATTCATACTTCAAACATTACAACTTTTAAAAAGTGGGACATTTTTTCTGACTCGCTCTGTAGTTCAGTGCATCGCATGGCACTAGGCCGGGCGCCTTGAGGACCGCGGCCGGGTCCCGATAGGGCACCTTCTGGGGCCCGGTTTATATGTGACATAGGCATATTAAACAAATTTGAAAAATCGTAAGCCCGTAGCCCGTAGATATGTCGTAGGTGGCATTGCACAATCCCTTCACGGCCATTGTGTGGAGGCCTAACGCTGATCGTGCAGCAAACGCACGATTTTTCAGTGAACATGGGGGCAACAGAAGCCGAAAAAACGGCACGGAGGCTGCACGGTCACCGCGCCTTCTCCGCGCAACCTCTGCACGGAAGCTGCACGAGCTCCGTACGATTTCCGTGCGGAGGTTGCAGAGACTGCACGGGTGTTGCACTGAAATTGCATGATTTCCGTACAATCTCCGAGCAGCCTCTGTACGTATGTGTCCCGGTCTGTCCCAGAGGTCCAATACAAGAAATGGCACGATGCTCGTAGATAATGTACACACACAAACATCGTAGCCCGTAGCCTCCTACGATGCCCCAAAATCGCACGAAAAATCGTAGACCAATTTATCGTGCGGCGCTCGGGCCAAATGTAATCCAGGCATTAGTCAGGAGGTTTGTTGCTATGGTACAATCTGGTAAATTCAAGCCTTAATTAAGGTTTGCTCTTAAAAACTACATGACATAGTTTTCATATCAATCAAACTTGGAAAAAGTTCGAGATTGATTATTGATCAAAAGTATTAAAAAATGTCAATCGAATACACACTTGAATTTCAACTGACTCAGTACATGTGTACTTTGTTTTACTCCACGTTTCATGACTATTCCAATATACCAAGCAATTGGCCTTTAAAAATGGGTGTTTTAAGAAAAAAAACTTCTATACATGTGCACCATATAACAATTATTGATCTTTCTGCCTACCAATGATCGTCTCCATGCAGTTACATGGCAAAGAATGCCTGGTTTTTGTTTTTTGTTTTTTTAAATTCCAACGCATCTTTTATTGTGCTGTGTTAAAAGTTCGCCTTCTTTTGTTCAAGCAAAGCAACATGTGGAAATTAACACTTTCACTTTTTTTTTTTTTTTTTTTTTTTTGGTTTTGTTAATGAATGACTATACTCAAATGTTTGAACGGGTGACCCACACAAACGCACCACCATGCACTTTCAAATGCACACGAACCAGACTTGCAGTTGATCACTCTCCAAATAAATGGTACTTTACATTTTTATATGTTTGCCATTGAACTCAGTACGCCATTATGTCAGGTTCTCAACAGCTCATTCGCAGAGCATGTGGTACCAAAGCAGTGGAAGAAAGCTATTGCCCGGCCCCCCCCACTCAGTGTTATTTAGGGTACGCATATGCGTGTTCCAACCGACCCCCCCTTTTCAGCAAAAGTCCGGTGTGTAAAGTCAATACGGCTCGACCTTTTTCTTTTGTTTACGAGCCTTTTTCAGCATCCCCCCCTTTTCAGCAAAAGTCCGGTGTGTAAAGTCAATACGGCTCGACCTTTTTCTTTTGTTACGAAAAGGACATTTTGGCAACACGCATGCGGTCATTTTGAAACCTTAGTGGGGGGGCCGGGAGCTATTGTAGCTCCAATACCAAAAGAGCAACCGGCACCTATCGAGAGCCTACGTCCCATAGCGTTGACTGATCACTTCGCCAAAATTGCTGAACATTTCATTGTAAAGAGCCTTCTCGAAGATGTGAACCCCAATCTTGACTCTAAACAGTTTGGTAGTAGATCAGGCATGTCCACCAGCCATTGCCTGGTTGATATCATAAATTTTCTAACGAAGAATGCAGATAGGTTAGGGTCTATTACAACGGTAATAGTTACCGACTTTACAAAAGCTTTCGATAGGGTAGATCATTCAGTAATTATAGCCAAACTCTGTGAAATGTGTCCCTCCTCCAGTGTTGTGCCATGGATTGTTGACTTCCTCAGTGACCGCACCCAGTGTGTTAGATATCGTGGTTGTCTGTCTGAATGGACTCCTATCAAAGCTGGAGTCCCCCAAGGAACTAAGCTGAGCCCAGTTCTTTTTCTCATTTTGATCAATGACGCTCTTACATCATCCGGCCTGGCCCACTGGAAATACGTGGATGACATGACAATCGCAGAATCTATCACACGGGGCGCGATCAGTGAGGTACAACCTACACTCGATAATCTGGTGCAGTGGTGTGATGAAAATAACATGCGTCTCAATGTGAAGAAATGTCACACCATGAGGGTGTACTTTGGTAAGACTGACCTACTCCCCTTAAGTGTAACACTTGCAGATCACTCTCTGAACCAAGTTAAATCAGTGAAAATACTTGGGGTCACGGTACAATCAGATTTGAAATGGGGAGAACATGTTCAAGAAATGGTGCGTAAAGCAAACAAGAGAATGTATATGTTAAGCGCCCTACTTCCGTTTCGGATCCCAGTCTGTGATTTGTTGACCATTTATACAGGTTTCATTCGCCCCCTTGTAGAGTATGCTACCCCCGTTTGGCACCCAGGTCTTACCTTGTTCCAAACTGGTCAAATTGAGAGAGTGCAAAAACGTGCCCTTCGTTTGATCATGGGTTCAGCTTATTCATCTTACGATGAAGCGCTGGACTACACACGTCTTGAGAAACTTGAAGTTAGAAGGGATCATCTTTGTAAGAAATTTGCCCAGGCCCTCACGAAATCTAGCCACTTCAATAGCTGGTTACCCCTTAGGAGACAACATGAAGGTTCCCGATCACTTAGAAACCAAACCCAATACCAACAAATGCGCTGTAGGACAGAAAGGTACAGAAAAAGCCCCATCCCTTTCTTGATTGACATACTAAATACCACATGAAAAGTCTAATAATCATATGATTGCCTTTGATGAATTTGTTTTGTTAAAATTCATTGATGATATCAAGATTGTGGATATTGGTGAACATTATTATCGATGTATATAGTTATTAAGGATGATGTTCGGTTTACACATACCTTAGATTTGGATATTGATGAATCTTGACTTTTTCTTTCACCTCCTTCCATTTTCTCTCTTTTACTATATTACTCTTTCTCTCCTTCTGTTATTCCTTCTCTCACATACTACCTTTTCTATCTTATTCCCCCCTCTCTCTCTCTCTATCTTCTCTCTCTCGCTCTCCCACATTCTACATAAATTATATATATATGATGTTTTAAATGTAAATAATAGCCTAGTTGTATCTATTTGTGGACTCTGTATAGTGTACAAGTATAATTTATTTAATTTCACTTTTAAGTATTATTTTAAGCATACAACCTTTTTTAAATGTTGAATTGTATCTTAATTTTACAATATTCACATATCAATATATCAATATATCATGTATTCGTTGTACCTGGTTTGCTCTCTCATCTGACGATGAAGCATTCAAAAACACATACCTAAAGCCTTATTTCTGGCTTTCGTCACTCCTGATTCTTAGTTTTTCCCTTATGGTATTTTTTCTTCCAACACTAGTGCTTCCTCTCTGACTCCCACCTTTTTCTCTCCCTTCTTGATTCTCTCTCTCCCTCTCTCAATCTGATCATCTATTAATCTATGTGCCTTTATACCATCTGATAATCCTAGCTATTTCGGTTTAAAATGTAGGAGAATATGAGTTGAATATTATTGCGTTACTAATTTTGTATGCAGTAATTATTATGTGTAATGCTTTTTACAATGTTCATTATAATCTGTTTTTATGTCAAAGATTTGTAAAAAATCGTGCAATTCAGCCCTTGGGCTGCAATGTGATTTTTTGAATAAATAAATAAACCATTATATATATCATTAAATGGTTTCACACGCCTTTACTCCCGACGCTCTCCTTGAGGATATACACGATAGCCAATATTAAACACCCCTAGAATTTTATAAAACATTTTCTCATAGTCCAGGGAATATTTCACTTTTACATATCAACTCAAGAAGTTTGAACAAAAATTTTGAATATTTTGACAACCTACTACGCTCCTTAAATAACTTTGCATTTTCCGTCATTGGTATAAGTGAGACATGGCATATGAAAATTCCCGAAATATGTTCAATTTACCGAATTATAAGTTGATCAGGGCAGACCGTAAGGGAAAAAGAGGTGGAGGCGTTACTTTTTATATTGCTTAAAATTTAAAATTCAAAATACGTTCCGATGTAAAACTAACACAAGCAGAATCATTGTTTATTGAAATTAACAACTCGAATCTCAAAAATGTCATTATAGGTTTAATTTATAGACCCCCTGACTCTAATATTGATTTACTCTATAATGAACTGGATATACATCTTCATAAAATAGGGGATGAAAATAAACATATTTTCGTGCTTGGTGACATTAATATAAATTTCCTGCCCTCATCTGATAATGATAATTCAACTAATTTTATGCAATTAATATATTCATATGGTTTCCATTCGATTATTAATAAACCTACTAGAACTAATTTGTATTCATCAACTCAGATTGACAACATTTTTCCAACATGCATAATAACAAAACTATCGGGGGAATATTATGTTCTGAATTTCTGATCACCTCCCAATATTTTTAACCTGTGAATGCCAACTATGTTTCCCTAAATCATTTGATGAGTATTTTTATCGCAAAGAATCTAAAAAATAATATAGAATTACTGAAACAAGATTTATTTCTCGAGCGATGGACAGACGTCTACAATGAAGACGACGTCAATACTGCATATAATCACCTTTATAACAAATTACAATACTACTATGATAAGAATATCCCTGTAAAGCAAAGTAAGAAACAAACGAAGTAAACCCAAGAAACCTTGGATACCGAAAGGTTTATTGAAATCCATACAAACACGGAATCGCCTCTATAAACCACACATACACAATCCAGCTCACAATAACTTAAATACATATAAGATATATTGCAATAAATTAACAGAATTAATCTGTTTATCGCGTAGGAAAATCATCAAAGGGGTTAAGGGAACAAGGACAGACCCCCCACCCACCGATAATATGACTCTAAATGGGACTAAAATAGATGATCAAAGTCTTTATGCAAACTCATTTAATTAATTTTTTACGAATATCGGACCTGAACTTGCCAGCAAAATTAACTGCCCCAGTGCTCATTTTTCAGACTTTTCCGAACAAAATCAAGAGTCTTTTTTCTTAAACCCAACAAATCCCAATGAAAAATCTCATGGTTGTGATATAATAAGTATCTCTCTTCTGAAAGAAATAATCTACCCACTTGCCATGACTTTAACTCACATATTTAATCACTCGTTATCACAAGGCGTATTCCCTGATTTATTCAAAACAGCTAAAGTCAATCCAATTTTTAAAAAAGACGATCCCCATGAAATTTGCAATTATCGCCCCATTTCTTTACTTCCAAGTATATCAAAAGTCTTAGAAAAAATTGTTTATATTAGGCTATACAAATTTATCAACGAACACAATATACTTAATTCAAATCAATATGGTTTCAGGAAAAATTACTCAACTGACGTAGCATTAATTCAAATTTATGACAAAATTACAAGCGCCAAGGCTAACAAAGAACATGTTATTGGCATATTCTGTGACCCGAGTAAAAGCGTTTGATACGCTCAAGTACGTTATCCTACTTTCCAAACTCAGTCATTACGGGATTCGGGGTCAACCACTCTTATGGTTTAAAGATTATTTAACAAACAGAAGACAATATGTTGCATTCAATGGGTATAATTCTGATTCCCTATTAGTCAAATGTGGTGTCCCTCAAGGCTCCATTCTGTGCCCTCTTTTGTTTCTGCTCTATGTCAACGACATTATCAATACATCCTTCCTTCTTTCTTTTGTTCTATCCGCTGACGACACAAATATCTTTTTGTTTTCACAAAGACCTTAACTCATTAAAAAATATCTTGTTAAACTGGTTCAAGTCCAATAAACTTTCTCTTAATATAAAAAAGACTCATTTGGGGCCTGTCACCACGAAATGAGTCCAGTGTCGCAAAAAAAAAATTCCTGTTTTTAAGTATTATATGAATCTACATTAAGTAAGCTTTAAATTAAGGGGTCACACATTAAAATTGATAAATTATATCCAGAAATATGAACAAAAACCTAATTGGACTTTATAACAATGGGATTACCCAGTTTTGAGATAATTAGGTGTAAAGTTAATGATGCGTAACATATTATAGTCTGGTCAACAACAACATAGCAACAACACACTTCCCATCATTCGATTTCAATGAAACTTTCAACAAACAAAGAAATAATAAGTCGATTTTTGGAAAAATCTTAAATGTGGTAGGTGGGTCAATTTTCAGTACATACACACTATACATCGCTATTACTACGATTGAGCTAATGCGACACTGGACTCATTTTGTGGTGACTGGCCCCATTTTATGTATTTCAAACATCATTCTCACAATAGGGACCCACCAGTATATATTAAGATCGACGATATGCCAATAGAGAGGAAGACTAAGTCCAAATTATAGATGAAGCTTCGACATGGAATGAGCATCTACTCCAGTGACGTTACAATGAGCATTTCCAAAAGCATTGGGATACTTTCCATGCTAAAGTTTCTTCTACCCCATGCAACCTTATTCTTATTATATAATACGCTACTGCTCCCATACATCACATATTGCAACATCGTATTGGATAATTGCGGTTCGACTAAAATCAATTCTATTTTTAATTACAAAAGAGAGCTATCCGTATTTGTACACGATCACATTATTTGGCTCACACTGGCCCCTTATTCTCTAAACTTAGAACACTAAATCTTTTTGATTTAAATACTATTCAAGTTGCAGTTATTATGTTATATTAATAAACAACTCCACCATCCTTTGATAACATGTTTAGTTTCAATTGTTCTGTTCATTTCTACCCCACTCGCATATCTAGAAATGTCCATCTAACTAACCCCAAATTATTAATAACGCACAAATCTATTAGACATTGTGGTCCGGATATTTGGAATAATTTTCCCAACATCAAATCTTGTTCAACCCTCTATTCCTTGAAAGCCACACTTAAACGAGAAATAATACAATCATATGTGCCAAACGCTCCAAATTAGTATACTGTTATAGCTTTGTCTAAAACCAATGATTTAATATTACTTTTACTCAACTGCCATCTGCTGCAACCGCACCTGCAATTGCACCGCGCCCACTTGATCACTAGGTTTTACCAAGAGTGTTTTGTTGCTAATTATTTTTTTTTCATCCATTTCCAGCCTAACCGCTCACGATGGCGGTCTCCTGCGTTCTGAAATTTATATCTTTAGGTCAATGAAAAATATATACAAATATGCGTTTTACTTGTTTTTATGCTTTGTATTACGGTTAGTGTATAATATTATTAGACATGATTTGCTATGTATGTAATATTCATGTAAAAGTGTATAACCTTGTATTCGAACGCGGAAATAAAATCAATCAAACAAACAAACATTAGAACACACATACCTGTATGGATGCCTTTGCTTTCAATGTAGAGTAGAACTCCTCAGTGAGATCCCCTCCCTTGAGTGTCAGATTAGTCAGCTTTGGCATAGAACACAGTGCTTCTGCTAGGTGATGTGATGAGGCTGGTGTGGGACACTCGTGATCCTCAAGATTGAGAGTCTCGACCTGCATTCATGGTGAATAAAGTTAAGAAGTACGGCTTGAGTTAATATATCTTATTTACTAATTTCTCACTGAATTCTTACATTTTACAAAAATTCCATTGCTTACATACTTGCATTCAAGATAACATTCTAAACAAATGATGAAAATTCTCGTCTATTCAGAAAAAAAAACACATTAAAGTGTCAATCGAAAGGATAATTTACTAACAGTGATTTTTTAAAATTCTATATGTATTCTTTAGAGGGATTGCAATCTGTTTGCCTTTATAAGTCATATTCCTACTTACACTGAAATTAATAATACCCAGAAATATGCATTTGCTATTAATGCATTAAAGGTTCTCATAACTCTCGATTAATGTGCACAAGACCCCCTAAATCAGGAGGTTTGTTGCTATGGTACAGTTTGGTAAGTTCAAGCCTACGTTAAAATTGGTTTCTCAAAACACTCTATGAAATGTTTTTCATATACATCAAACTAGGAAAAGGGTTTGATGTTGTTTATTGGTCGAAAAAATGTCAAACTTATACACACTCAAGTTTCAACGTAATCAGTACATGTGAAGTTTCCTTTCATTTCATTATTTGTGGCTATTCCAATATAACAAGTAAATGGCCTCTAAAAAAGAGTGTTTGAAAAAAGCAACTTGTATACATGCGCACCATGGCATGTAACCATTACTGCTCTTTCTGTCTTCCAATGCTCGTCTCCATGCAGTTACATCAGTTACATTAGTACACATATACCTTTATGGATGATGCCTTTGCTTTCAATGTAGAGTAGAACTCCTCACGTAAATCCCCTCCATAGAGTGTCAAGTCCGTCAAGTTTGGCATAGAACACAGTGCTTCTGCTAGGTGATCTGATGAGGCTGGTGTGGGACACTTGTGATGAGTCAGGTCGAGAGTCTGGACCTGCATTCATGGTGAATATAGTTAACCAGTACGTAACCAGATATATCTTATTCACTAATTTCTCACTGTATTCTTACATTTTACAAAAATTCTATTAATTACGTACTTGCATTCAAGATAACATTCTAAAACAAATGATGAAATAGTTTTTATTTTCAAATTCAATTCTCGTCTATTCAGAAAAAAGAACACATTAAAGTGTCAATCGAAAGGATAATTTACTAAGAGTGATTTTTTTTAATTCTATATGTATTCTTTAGAGGGATTGCAATCTGTTTGCATTTATAAGTCATATTCCTACTTACACTGAAATTAATAATACCCAGAAATATGCATTTACTATTAATGCATTAAAGGTTCTCATAACTCTCGATTCATGTGCACAAGACGCCCTAAATTAGGAGGTTTATTGCTATGGTACAGTTTGGTAAGTTCAAGCCTACGTTAAAATTGGTTCCTCAAAACACTCTATGAACTGTTTTTCATGTCAATCAAACTAGGAAAAAATTGGATATTGTTTATTGGTGAAAAAATGTCAAATTTATGCACACTTAAATTTCAACGTAATCAGTACATGTGTAGTTTGCTTTCATTTCATTATTCATGGCTATTCCAATATACCAAGTAAATGGCCTTTAAAAAGATGTTTGGAAAATGCAACTTATATACATGTGCACCATGGCATGTAACCATTACTGATCTTTCTGTCTTCCAATGACCGTCTCGATGCAGTTAAATTAGTACACACATACCTTTATGGATGATGCCTTTGCTTTCAATGTAGAGTAGAACTCCTCACTTAAACCCCCTTCACAGAGTGTCAAGTTAGTCAAGTTTGGCATAGAACACAGTGCTTCTGATAGGTGATGTGACGAGGCTGGTGTGGGACACTCGACGAAATGAAGCTTGAGAGTCTTGACCTGCATTCATGGTGAATATAGTTAACCAGTACATCTTGAATAGATATATCTTTTTTTACTAATTTCTCACTGTATTCTTACATTTCATACAAATTCCATTAATTACATACTTGCATTCAAGATAATATTCTAAACAATTGATTAATTAGTTTTTATTTTCAAATTCAATTCTCGTCTTATCAGAAGAAAAAAAAACATTAAAGTGTCTATCGACAGAATAATTTACTAACAGTGATTGTTTAAAATTCCTTATGTATTCTTTAGAGGGATTGCAATCTGTTTGCATTTATAAGTCATATTCCTGCTTACACTGAAATTAATAATACCCAGAAATATGCATTTGCTAATTATGCATTAAAAGTACTCATAACTCTCGATTTCATGTGCGCAAGACCCCCTATATCAGGAGGTTTGTTGCTATGGTACAGTTTGGTAAGTTCAAGCCTACATTAAAATTGGCTCCTCAAAACACTCTATGAAATGTTTTTCATATCAATCAAACTAGGACAAGAGTGAATATTGTTTATTGGTCAAAATAATTTCAAACTTATACACACTTAAATTTCAACGTAATCAGTACATGTGTAGTTTGCTTTCATTTCATTATTCATGGCTATTCCAATATACCAAGTAAATGGCCTTTAAAAAGAGTGTTTGGAAAATGCAACTTATATACATGTGCACCATGACATATAACCATTACTGATCTTTCTGTCTTCCAATGACCGTCACCATGCAGTTAAATTAGTACACACATACCTGGATGGATGATGCTTTTGCTTTCAATGTAGAGTAGAACTCCTCACTTAAATTCCCTTGACAGAGTGTCAAGTTAGTCAAGTTTGGCATAGAACACAGTGCCTCTGATAGGTGATGTGACGAGGCTGGTGTGGGACACTCGTGACTATCCAACTTGAGAGTCTGGACCTGCATTCATGGTGAATATAGTTAACCAGTACGTCTTGAATAGATATATCTTTTTTACTAATTTCTCACTGTATTCTTACATTGTACACAAATTCCATTAATTACATACTTGCATTCAAGATAATATTCTAAACAATTGATGAAATAGTTTTTATTTTCAAATTCAATTCTCGTCTAATCAGAAAAAAACACATTAAAGTGTCTATCGACAGAATAATTTACTAACAGTGATTGTTTAAAATTCTTTATGTATTCTTTAGAGGGATTGCAATCTGTTTGCATTTATAAGTCATATTCCTGCTTATACTGAAATTAATAATACTCAGAAATATGCATTTGCTACTTATGCATTAAAGGTACTCATAACTTTCGATTTCATGTGCACAAGACCCCCTATATCAGGAGGTTTGTTGCTATGGTACAGTTTGGTATTTAAAGTTCAAGCCTACAATAAAATTGGCTCCTCAAAACACTCTATGAAATGTTTTTCATATAAATCAAACTAGGAAAAGGTTTGATATTGTTTATTGGTCGAAAAAATGATAAACTTATACACACTTAAATTTCAACGTAATCAGTACATGTGTAGTTTGCTTTCATTTCATTATTCATGGCTATTACAATATACTAAGTAAATAGTCTTTAAAAAAGAGTGTTTGGAAAATGCAACATATGTACATGTGCACCATCGCATATAACCATTACTGCTCTTTCTGTCTTCCAATGACCGTCTCGATGCAGTTAAATTAGTACACACATACCTGTATGGATGATGCCTTTGCTTTTAATGTAGAGTAGAACTCCTCACAAAAACCCTCTCCATAGAGTACCAATTCAGTCAAGTTTGGCATAGAACACAGTGCCTCTGATAGGTGATGTGATGAGGCTGGTGTGGGACACTCATGATTAGCAAGCTCGAGAGTCTGGACCTGCATTCATGGTGAATATTGTTAACCAGTACGTCTTGAATAGATATATCTCATTTACTAATTTCTCACTGTATTCTTACAGTTTACACAAATTCCGTTAATTACATACTTGCATTCTAGATAACATTCTAAACAAATTATGAAATAGTTTTTATTTTCAATTTCAATTCTCGTCTAATCAGAAAAAAAAAAGAACATTAAAGTGTCCCTCAAGAGGATAATTTACTAAGAGTGATTTTTTGTTAATTCTATATGTATTCTTTAGTAGGGTTGTAACCTGTTTGCATTTACAAATCATATTCCTACTCACACTGAAATTAATAATACCCAGAAATATGCATTTGCTAATTATGCATTAAAAGTACTCATAACTCTCGATTTCATGTGCGCAAGACCCCCTATATCAGGAGGTTTGTTGCTATGGTACAGTTTGGTAAGTTCAAGCCTACATTAAAATTGGCTCCTCAAAACACTCTATGAACTGTTTTTCATGTCAACCAAACTAGGAAAAATTTGGATATTGTTTATTGGTCAAAAAAATGTCACATTTATGCACACTTAAATTTCAAAGTAATCAGTACGTGTGTAGTTTGCCTACATTTCATTATTCATGGCTATACCAATATAACAAGTAAATGGACTTTAAAAAAGAGTGTTTGGAAAATGCAACTTATAAACATGTGCACCATGGCATATAACCATTACTGATCTTTCTGTCTACTAATGACCGTCTCCAGGTAGTAACATTAGTACACTCAGAGTGATGTTTGTGAAAATTCTTTATGTATTCTTTAGAGGGATTGCAATCTTTTGCATTTATAAGTCATATTCCTACTAACACTAAAATTAACAATACCCAGAAATATGCATTTGCTAATTATGCATTAAAGGTACTCATAACTGTCGATTTCATGTGCACAAGACCCTCTAAATCAGGAGGTTTGTTGCTATGGTACAGTTTGGTAAGTTCAAGCCTACATTAAAATTGGCTCCTCAAAACACTCTATGAAATGTTTTTCGTATAAATCAAACTAGGAAAAGGTTTGATATTGTTTATTGGTCGAAAACATGTTAAACTTATAAACACTTAAATTTCAACGTAATCAGTACATGTGTAGTTTGCTTTCATTTCATTATTCATGGCTATTCCAATATACCAAGTAAATGGCCTTTAAAAAGAGTGTTTGGAAAATGCAACTTATATACATGTGCACCATGACATATAACCATTACTGATCTTTCTGTCTTCCAATGACCGTCTCCATGCAGTAACATTAGTACACACATACCTGTATGGATGATGCCTTTGCTTTCAATGTAGAGTAGAACTCCTCGTGTAAATCCCCTCCAAAGAGTAACAATTCAGTCAAGTTTGGCATAGAACGCAGTGCTTCTGATAGGTGATGTGATGAAGCTGGTGTGGGACACTCGACGAAATGAAGCTTGAGAGTCTGGATCTGCATTCATGGTGAATATAGTTAATCAGTACGTCTTGAATATATATATCTCATTTACTAATTTCTCACTGTATTCTTACATTTTGAACAAATTCCATTACTTACATACTTGCATTTAAGATAACATTCTAAACAAATGATGAAATAGTTTTTATTTTCAAATTCAATTCTCGTCTATTCAGAAAAAAGAACACATTAAAGGGATCCGGTAACTTTGTCTCAGATTCTGAAACAAAATTCTGGATTTAGCTCATGCTGCAATGATAATTATAGACCTTTAGGTCAGTCAGGAACCCCATGACTTTTACAAGCCCATCGCCTGTCTGATTATCAAGATATTTATGATTGAAATTACAAATTTTGAAAACCGTTCGCCGGACGGTTTTCACAACACTACAGTCTATTGGGGAAAACGAGTATGGAAAAACCGGTCACTCAAAGATTTTTACTTTTTTGAGGCACTTCTTGATCATTTTGAAGCGCAATTTTTTTAGGGCTTCAATATTACACCAAATCACAGACACTGATAACACGTAGGGCCATGTATCTCAGATTTAACATTGTTAAACGATCCCTTTAAAGTGTCAATCGAAAGGATAATTTACTAAGAGTGATTTTTTTAAATTCTATATGTATTCCTTATAAGTCATATTCCTACTAACACTGAAATTAATGATACCCAGAAATATGCATTTGCTATTAATGCATTAAAGGTACTCATAACTCTCGATTACATGTCACAAGACCCCCTAAATCAGGAGGTTTGTTGCTAAGGTACAGTTTGGTAAGTTCAAGCCTACATTAAAATTGGCTCCTCAAAACATTCTATGAAATGTTTTTCATGTCAATCAAACTAGAAAAAGTTTGGAAAATTGTTTATTGGTAAAAAAATGTCAAACTTATACACACTTAAATTTCAACGTAATCGGTACATGTGTAGTTTGCTTTCATTTCCTCGTTCATGGCTATTTCAATATACAAAGTAAATTACCTTTAAAAAAGGGTGTTTGGAAAATGCAACATATATACATGTGCACCATGGCATATAACCATTACTGATCTTTCTGTCTACCAATGACCGTCTCCATGCAGTAACATTAGTACACACATACCTGTATGGATAATGCCTTAGCTTTCAATGTAGAGTAGAACTCCTCGTGTAAATCCCCGCTATTAAGTGCCAAGTTAGTCAAGTTTGGCATAGAACATAGTGCCTCTGATAGGTGATGTGACGAGGCTGGTGTGGGACACTTGTGCCTAGTCAGCTCGAGAGTCTGGACCTGCATTCATGGTGAATATAGTTAATCAGTACGTCTTGAATAGATATATCTCATTTACTAATTTCTCACTGTATTCTTACATTTTGCAAAAATTCCATTACTTACATACTTCCATTCAAGATAACATTCTAAACAAATGATGAAAAAGTTTTTTTTTTCAAATTCAATTCTCGTCTATTCAGAAAAAAGAACACATTAAAGTGTCAATCGAAAGGATAATTTACTAAGAGTGATTTTTTTAAATTCTATATGTATTCTTTAGAGGGATTGCAATCTGTTTGCATTTATAAGTCATATTCCTACTTACACTGAAATTAATAATACCCAGAAATATGCGTTTGCTAATTATGCATTAAAGGTACTCATAACTTTCGATTTCATGTGCACAAGACCCCCTAAATCAGGAGGTTTGTTGCTATGGTACAGTTTGGTAAGTTCAAGCCTACATTAAAATTGGCTCCTCAAAACACTCTATGAAATGTTTTTCATATCAATCAAACTAGGAAAAGGTTTGATATTGTTTATTGGTCGAAAAAATGACAAACTTATAAACACCTAAATTTCAACGCAATCAGTACATGTGTAGTTTGCTTTCATTTCATTATTCATGGCTATTCCAATATACCAAGTAAATGGCCTTTAAAAAGAGTGTTTGGAAAATGCAACTTATATACATGTGCACCATGGCATGTATCCATTACTGATCCTTTTGTCTTCCAATGACCGTCTCGATGCAGTTAAATTTGTACACACATACCTTCATGGATGATGCCTTTGCTTTCAATGTAGAGTAGAACTCATCACATAAATCCCCTTCATAGAGTGTCAAGTTAGTCAAGTTTGGCATAGAACACAGTGCCTCTGATAGGTGATGTGATGAGGCTGGTGTGGGACACTCGTGACTATTCAGCTTGAGAGTCTGGACCTGCATTCATGGTGAATATAGTTAACCAGTACGTCTTGAATAGATATATCTTTTTTTAAATAATTTCTCACTGTATTCTTACATTTTACACAAATTTCATTTATTACATACTTGCATTCAAGATAATATGCTAAACAATTGATTAATTAGTTTTTATTTTCAAATTCAATTCTCGTCTTATCAGAAAAAACAAAACATTAAAGTGTCTATCGACAGAATAATTTACTAACAGTGATTGTTTAAAATTCCTTATGTATTCTTTAGAGGGATTGCAATCTGTTTGCATTTATAAGTCATATTCCTACTTACACTGAAATTAATAATACCCAGAAATATGCATTTGCTAATTATGCATTAAAGGTACTCATAACTTTCGATTTCACGTGCACAAGACCCCCTAAATCAGGAGGTTTGTTGCTATGGTACAGTTTGGTAAGTTCAAGCCTACATTAAAATTGGCTCCTCAAAACACTCTATGAAATGTTTTTCATATCAAACTAGGAAAAGGTTTTATATTGTTTATTGGTCGAAAAAATGACAAACTTAACACACTTAGATTTCAACGTAATCAGTACATGTGTAGTTTGCTTTCATTTCATTATTCATGGCTATTCCAATATACCAAGTAAATGGCCTTTAAAAAGAGTGTTTGGAAAATGCAACTTATATACATGTGCACCATGGCATGTAACCATTACTGATCTTTCTGTCTTCCAATGACCGTCTCGATGCAGTTAAATTAGTACACACATACCTTTATGGATGATGCCTTTGCTTTCAATGTAGAGTAGAACTCCTCACTTAAACCCCCTTCACAGAGTGTCAAGTTAGTCAAGTTTGGCATAGAACACAGTGCTTCTGATAGGTGATGTGACGAGGCTGGTGTGGGACACTCGACGAAATGAAGCTTGAGAGTCTTGACCTGCATTCATGGTGAATATAGTTAACCAGTACATCTTGAATAGATATATCTTTTTCTACTAATTTCTCACTGTATTCTTACATTTCATACAAATTCCATTAATTACATACTTGCATTCAAGATAATATTCTAAACAATTGATTAATTAGTTTTTATTTTCAAATTCAATTCTCGTCTTATCAGAAGAAAAAAAAACATTAAAGTGTCTATCGACAGAATAATTTACTAACAGTGATTGTTTAAAATTCCTTATGTATTCTTTAGAGGGATTGCAATCTGTTTGCATTTATAAGTCATATTCCTGCTTACACTGAAATTAATAATACCCAGAAATATGCATTTGCTAATTATGCATTAAAAGTACTCATAACTCTCGATTTCATGTGCGCAAGACCCCCTATATCAGGAGGTTTGTTGCTATGGTACAGTTTGGTAAGTTCAAGCCTACATTAAAATTGGCTCCTCAAAACACTCTACGAAATGTTTTTCATGTCAATAAAACTAGGACAAGAGTGAATATTGTTTATTGGTCAAAATAATTTCAAACTTATACACACTTAAATTTCAACGTAATCAGTACATGTGTAGTTTGCTTTCATTTCATTATTCATGGCTATTCCAATATACCAAGTAAATGGCCTTTAAAAAGAGTGTTTGGAAAATGCAACTTATATACATGTGCACCATGACATATAACCATTACTGATCTTTCTGTCTTCCAATGACCGTCTCCATGCAGTAACATTAGTACACACATACCTGGATGGATGATGCTTTTGCTTTCAATGTAGAGTAGAACTCATCACATAAACCCCCTTTACAGAGTGTCAATTTAGTCAAGTTTGGCATAGAACACAGTGCCTCTAATAGGTGATGTGATGAGGCTGGTGTGGGACACTTGTGATTATTCAGCTTGAGAGTCTGGACCTGCATTCATGGTGAATATAGTTAACCAGTACGTCTTGAATAGATATATCTTTTTTACTAATTTCTCACTGTATTCTTACATTTTACACAAATTCCATTAATTACATACTTGCATTCAAGATAATATTCTAAACAATTGAAGAAATAGTTTTTATTTTCAAATTAAATTCTCGTCTAATCAGAAAAAAAAACATTAAAGTGTCTATCGACAGAATAATTTACTAACAGTGATTGTTTAAAATTCTTTATGTATTCTTTAGATGGATTGCAATCTGTTTGCATTCATAAGTCATATTCCTGCTTACACTGAAATTAATAATACCCAGAAATATGCATTTGCTAATTATGCATTAAAGGTACTCATGACTGTCGATTTCATGTGCGCAAGACCCCCTATATAAGAAAGTTTGTTGCTATGGTACAGTTTGGTAAGTTCAAGCCTACATTAAAATTGGCTCCTCAAAACACTCTATGAAATGTTTTTCATATAAATCAAACTAGGAAAAGGTTTGATATTGTTTATTGGTCGAAAAAATGACAAACTTATACACACTTAAATTTCAACGTAATCAGTACATATGTAGTTTGCTTTCATTTCATTATTCATGGCTATTACAATATACTAAGTAAATGGCCTTTAAAAAGAGTGTTTGGAAAATGCAACTTATATACATGTGCACCATGACATATAACCATTACTGATCTTTCTGTCTTCCAATGACCGTCACCATGCAGTTAAATTAGTACACACATACCTGGATGGATGATGCTTTTGCTTTCAATGTAGAGTAGAACTCCTCACTTAAACCCCCTTCATAGAGTGTCAAGTTAGTCAAGTTTGGCATAGAACACAGTGCCTCTGATAGGTGATGTGACGAGGCTGGTGTGGGACACTCGTGACTATCCAACTTGAGAGTCTGGACCTGCATTCATGGTGAATATAGTTAACCAGTACGTCTTGAATAGATATATCTTTTTTACTAATTTCTCACTGTATTCTTACATTGTACACAAATTCCATTAATTACATACTTGCATTCAAGATAATATTCTAAACAATTGATGAAATAGTTTTTATTTTCAAATTCAATTCTCGTCTAATCAGAAAAAAAAAACATTAAAGTGTCTATCGACAGAATAATTTACTAACAGTGATTGTTTAAAATTCTTTATGTATTCTTTAGAGGAATTGCAATCTGTTTGCATTTATAAGTCATATTCCTGCTTATACTGAAATTAATAATACTCAGAAATATGCATTTGCTACTTATGCATTAAAGGTACTCATAACTGTCGATTTCATGTGTGCAAGACCCCCTATATCAGGAGGTTTGTTGCTATGGTACAGTTTGGTATTTAAAGTTCAAGCCTACAATAAAATTGGCTCCTCAAAACACTCTATGAAATGTTTTTCATATAAATCAAACTAGGAAAAGGTTTGATATTGTTTATTGGTCGAAAAAATGACAAACTTATACACACTTAAATTTCAACGTAATCAGTACATGTGTAGTTTGCTTTCATTTCATTATTCATGGCTATTACAATATACTAAGTAAATAGTCTTTAAAAAAGAGTGTTTGGAAAATGCAACATATGTACATGTGCACCATCGCATATAACCATTACTGCTCTTTCTGTCTTCCAATGACCGTCTCGATGCAGTTAAATTAGTACACACATACCTGTATGGATGATGCCTTTGCTTTTAATGTAGAGTAGAACTCCTCACAAAAATCCTCTCCATAGAGTACCAATTCAGTCAAGTTTGGCATAGAACACAGTGCCTCTGATAGGTGATGTAATGAGGCTGGTGTGGGACACTCATGATTAGCAAGCTCGAGAGTCTGGACCTGCATTCATGGTGAATATTGTTAACCAGTACGTCTTGAATAGATATATCTCATTTACTAATTTCTCACTGTATTCTTACAGTTTACACAAATTCCGTTAATTACATACTTGCATTCTAGATAACATTCTAAACAAATTATGAAATAGTTTTTATTTTCAATTTCAATTCTCGTCTAATCAGAAGAAAAAAAAGAACATTAAAGTGTCCCTCAAGAGGATAATTTACTAAGAGTGATTTTTTGTTAATTCTATATGTATTCTTTAGTAGGGTTGTAACCTGTTTGCATTTACAAATCATATTCCTACTCACACTGAAATTAATAATACCCAGAAATATGCATTTGCTAATTATGCATTAAAAGTACTCATAACTCTCGATTTCATGTGCGCAAGACCCCCTATATCAGGAGGTTTGTTGCTATGGTACAGTTTGGTAAGTTCAAGCCTACATTAAAATTGGCTCCTCAAAACACTCTATGAACTGTTTTTCATGTCAACCAAACTAGGAAAAATTTGGATATTGTTTATTGGTCAAAAAAATGTCACATTTATGCACACTTAAATTTCAAAGTAATCAGTACGTGTGTAGTTTGCCTACATTTCATTATTCATGGCTATACCAATATAACAAGTAAATAGACTTTAAAAAAGAGTGTTTGGAAAATGCAACTTATAAACATGTGCACCATGGCATATAACCATTACTGATCTTTCTGTCTACTAATGACCGTCTCCAGGTAGTAACATTAGTACACTCAGAGTGATGTTTGTGAAAATTCTTTATGTATTCTTTAGAGGGATTGCAATCTTTTGCATTTATAAGTCATATTCCTACTAAAACTAAAATTAACAATACCCAGAAATATGCATTTGCCAATTATGCATTAAAGGTACTCATAACTGTCGATTTCATGTGCACAAGACCCTCTAAATCAGGAGGTTTGTTGCTATGGTACAGTTTGGTAAGTTCAAGCCTACATTAAAATTGGCTCCTCAAAACACTCTATGAAATGTTTTTCGTATAAATCAAACTAGGAAAAGGTTTGATATTGTTTATTGGTCGAAAACATGTTAAACTTATAAACACTTAAATTTCAACGTAATCAGTACATGTGTAGTTTGCTTTCATTTCATTATTCATGGCTATTCCAATATACCAAGTAAATGGCCTTTAAAAAGAGTGTTTGGAAAATGCAACTTATATACATGTGCACCATGACATATAACCATTACTGATCTTTCTGTCTTCCAATGACCGTCTCCATGCAGTAACATTAGTACACACATACCTGTATGGATGATGCCTTTGCTTTCAATGTAGAGTAGAACTCCTCGTGTAAATCCCCTCCAAAGAGTAACAATTCAGTCAAGTTTGGCATAGAACGCAGTGCTTCTGATAGGTGATGTGATGAAGCTGGTGTGGGACACTCGACGAAATGAAGCTTGAGAGTCTGGATCTGCATTCATGGTGAATATAGTTAATCAGTACGTCTTGAATAGATATATCTCATTTACTAATTTCTCACTGTATTCTTACATTTTGAACAAATTCCATTACTTACATACTTGCATTTAAGATAACATTCTAAACAAATGATGAAATAGTTTTTATTTTCAAATTCAATTCTCGTCTATTCAGAAAAAAGAACACATTGAAGGGATCCGGTAACTTTGTCTCAGATTCTGAAACAAAATTCTGGATTTAGCTCATGCTGCAATGATAATTATAGACCTTTAGGTCAGTCAGGAACCCCATGACTTTTACAAGCCCATCGCCTGTCTGATTATCAAGATATTTATGATTGAAATTACAAATTTTGAAAACCGTTCGCCGGACGGTTTTCACAACACTACAGTCTATTGGGGAAAACGAGTATGGAAAAACCGGTCACTCAAAGATTTTTACTTTTTTGAGGCACTTCTTGATCATTTTGAAGCGCAATTTTTTTAGGGCTTCAATATTACACCAAATCACAGACACTGATAACACGTAGGGCCATGTATCTCAGATTTAACATTGTTAAACGATCCCTTTAAAGTGTCAATCGAAAGGATAATTTACTAAGAGTGATTTTTTTAAATTCTATATGTATTCCTTATAAGTCATATTCCTACTAACACTGAAATTAATGATACCCAGAAATATGCATTTGCTATTAATGCATTAAAGGTACTCATAACTCTCGATTACATGTCACAAGACCCCCTAAATCAGGAGGTTTGTTGCTATGGTACAGTTTGGTAAGTTCAAGCCTACATTAAAATTGACTCCTCAAAACACTCTATGAAATGTTTTTCATGTCAATCAAACTAGAAAAAGTTTGGAAAATTGTTTATTGGTAAAAAAATGTCAAACTTATACACACTTAAATTTCAACGTAATCGGTACATGTGTAGTTTGCTTTCATTTCCTCGTTCATGGCTATTTCAATATACAAAGTAAATTACCTTTAAAAAAGGGTGTTTGGAAAATGCAACAAATATACACGTGCACCATGGCATGTAACCATTACTGCTCTTTCTGTCTACCAATGACCGTCTCCATGCAGTAACATTAGTACACACATACCTGTATGGATGATGCCTTAGCTTTCAATGTAGAGTAGAACTCCTCGTGTAAATCCCCTCTATTAAGTGCCAAGTTAGTCAAGTTTGGCATAGAACATAGTGCCTCTGATAGGTGATGTGACGAGGCTGGTGTGGGACACTTGTGACTAGACAGCTCGAGAGTCTGGACCTGCATTCATGGTGAATATAGTTAATCAGTACGTCTTGAATAGATATATCTCTTTACTAATTTCTCACTGTATTCTTACATTTTGCACAAATTCCATTACTTACATACTTGCATTCAAGATAACATTCTAAAAAAATGATGAAATAGTTTTTTTTTTCAAATTCAATTCTCGTCTATTCAGAAAAAAGAACACATTAAAGTGTCATTCGAAAGGATAATTTACTAAGAGTGATTTTTTTAAATTCTATATGTATTCTTTAGAGGGATTGCAATCTGTTTGCATTTATAAGTCATATTCCTACTTACACTGAAATTAATAATACCCAGAAATATGCGTTTGCTAATTATGCATTAAAGGTACTCATAACTTTCGATTTCATGTGCACAAGACCCCCTAAATCAGGAGGTTTGTTGCTATGGTACAGTTTGGTAAGTTCAAGCCTACATTAAAATTGGCTCCTCAAAACACTCTATGAAATGTTTTTCATATCAATCAAACTAGGAAAAGGTTTGATATTGTTTATTGGTCGAAAAAATGACAAACTTATAAACACCTAAATTTCAACGCAATCAGTACATGTGTAGTTTGCTTTCATTTCATTATTCATGGCTATTCCAATATACCAAGTAAATGGCCTTTAAAAAGAGTGTTTGGAAAATGCAACTTATATACATGTGCACCATGGCATGTATCCATTACTGATCCTTTTGTCTTCCAATGACCGTCTCGATGCAGTTAAATTTGTACACACATACCTTCATGGATGATGCCTTTGCTTTCAATGTAGAGTAGAACTCATCACATAAATCCCCTTCATAGAGTGTCAAGTTAGTCAAGTTTGGCATAGAACACAGTGCCTCTGATAGGTGATGTGATGAGGCTGGTGTGGGACACTCGTGACTATTCAGCTTGAGAGTCTGGACCTGCATTCATGGTGAATATAGTTAACCAGTACGTCTTGAATAGATATATCTTTTTTTAAATAATTTCTCACTGTATTCTTACATTTTACACAAATTTCATTTATTACATACTTGCATTCAAGATAATATGCTAAACAATTGATTAATTAGTTTTTATTTTCAAATTCAATTCTCGTCTTATCAGAAAAAACAAAACATTAAAGTGTCTATCGACAGAATAATTTACTAACAGTGATTGTTTAAAATTCCTTATGTATTCTTTAGAGGGATTGCAATCTGTTTGCATTTATAAGTCATATTCCTACTTACACTGAAATTAATAATACCCAGAAATATGCATTTGCTAATTATGCATTAAAGGTACTCATAACTTTCGATTTCACGTGCACAAGACCCCCTAAATCAGGAGGTTTGTTGCTATGGTACAGTTTGGTAAGTTCAAGCCTACATTAAAATTGGCTCCTCAAAACACTCTATGAAATGTTTTTCATATCAAACTAGGAAAAGGTTTTATATTGTTTATTGGTCGAAAAAATGACAAACTTAACACACTTAGATTTCAACGTAATCAGTACATGTGTAGTTTGCTTTCATTTCATTATTCATGGCTATTCCAATATACCAAGTAAATGGCCTTTAAAAAGAGTGTTTGGAAAATGCAACTTATATACATGTGCACCATGGCATGTAACCATTACTGATCTTTCTGTCTTCCAATGACCGTCTCGATGCAGTTAAATTAGTACACACATACCTTTATGGATGATGCCTTTGCTTTCAATGTAGAGTAGAACTCCTCACTTAAACCCCCTTCACAGAGTGTCAAGTTAGTCAAGTTTGGCATAGAACACAGTGCTTCTGATAGGTGATGTGACGAGGCTGGTGTGGGACACTCGACGAAATGAAGCTTGAGAGTCTTGACCTGCATTCATGGTGAATATAGTTAACCAGTACATCTTGAATAGATATATCTTTTTCTACTAATTTCTCACTGTATTCTTACATTTCATACAAATTCCATTAATTACATACTTGCATTCAAGATAATATTCTAAACAATTGATTAATTAGTTTTTATTTTCAAATTCAATTCTCGTCTTATCAGAAGAAAAAAAAACATTAAAGTGTCTATCGACAGAATAATTTACTAACAGTGATTGTTTAAAATTCCTTATGTATTCTTTAGAGGGATTGCAATCTGTTTGCATTTATAAGTCATATTCCTGCTTACACTGAAATTAATAATACCCAGAAATATGCATTTGCTAATTATGCATTAAAAGTACTCATAACTCTCGATTTCATGTGCGCAAGACCCCCTATATCAGGAGGTTTGTTGCTATGGTACAGTTTGGTAAGTTCAAGCCTACATTAAAATTGGCTCCTCAAAACACTCTACGAAATGTTTTTCATGTCAATAAAACTAGGACAAGAGTGAATATTGTTTATTGGTCAAAATAATTTCAAACTTATACACACTTAAATTTCAACGTAATCAGTACATGTGTAGTTTGCTTTCATTTCATTATTCATGGCTATTCCAATATACCAAGTAAATGGCCTTTAAAAAGAGTGTTTGGAAAATGCAACTTATATACATGTGCACCATGACATATAACCATTACTGATCTTTCTGTCTTCCAATGACCGTCTCCATGCAGTAACATTAGTACACACATACCTGGATGGATGATGCTTTTGCTTTCAATGTAGAGTAGAACTCATCACATAAACCCCCTTTACAGAGTGTCAATTTAGTCAAGTTTGGCATAGAACACAGTGCCTCTAATAGGTGATGTGATGAGGCTGGTGTGGGACACTTGTGATTATTCAGCTTGAGAGTCTGGACCTGCATTCATGGTGAATATAGTTAACCAGTACGTCTTGAATAGATATATCTTTTTTACTAATTTCTCACTGTATTCTTACATTTTACACAAATTCCATTAATTACATACTTGCATTCAAGATAATATTCTAAACAATTGAAGAAATAGTTTTTATTTTCAAATTAAATTCTCGTCTAATCAGAAAAAAAAACATTAAAGTGTCTATCGACAGAATAATTTACTAACAGTGATTGTTTAAAATTCTTTATGTATTCTTTAGATGGATTGCAATCTGTTTGCATTCATAAGTCATATTCCTGCTTACACTGAAATTAATAATACCCAGAAATATGCATTTGCTAATTATGCATTAAAGGTACTCATGACTGTCGATTTCATGTGCGCAAGACCCCCTATATAAGAAAGTTTGTTGCTATGGTACAGTTTGGTAAGTTCAAGCCTACATTAAAATTGGCTCCTCAAAACACTCTATGAAATGTTTTTCATATAAATCAAACTAGGAAAAGGTTTGATATTGTTTATTGGTCGAAAAAATGACAAACTTATACACACTTAAATTTCAACGTAATCAGTACATATGTAGTTTGCTTTCATTTCATTATTCATGGCTATTACAATATACTAAGTAAATGGCCTTTAAAAAGAGTGTTTGGAAAATGCAACTTATATACATGTGCACCATGACATATAACCATTACTGATCTTTCTGTCTTCCAATGACCGTCACCATGCAGTTAAATTAGTACACACATACCTGGATGGATGATGCTTTTGCTTTCAATGTAGAGTAGAACTCCTCACTTAAACCCCCTTCATAGAGTGTCAAGTTAGTCAAGTTTGGCATAGAACACAGTGCCTCTGATAGGTGATGTGACGAGGCTGGTATGGGACACTCGTGACTATCCAACTTGAGAGTCTGGACCTGCATTCATGGTGAATATAGTTAACCAGTACGTCTTGAATAGATATATCTTTTTTACTAATTTCTCACTGTATTCTTACATTTTACACAAATTCCATTAATTACATACTTGCATTCAAGATAATATTCTAAACAATTGAAGAAATAGTTTTTATTTTCAAATTAAATTCTCGTCTAATCAGAAAAAAAAACATTAAAGTGTCTATCGACAGAATAATTTACTAACAGTGATTGTTTAAAATTCTTTATGTATTCTTTAGATGGATTGCAATCTGTTTGCATTCATAAGTCATATTCCTGCTTACACTGAAATTAATAATACCCAGAAATATGCATTTGCTAATTATGCATTAAAGGTACTCATGACTGTCGATTTCATGTGCGCAAGACCCCCTATATAAGAAAGTTTGTTGCTATGGTACAGTTTGGTAAGTTCAAGCCTACATTAAAATTGGCTCCTCAAAACACTCTATGAAATGTTTTTCATATAAATCAAACTAGGAAAAGGTTTGATATTGTTTATTGGTCGAAAAAATGACAAACTTATACACACTTAAATTTCAACGTAATCAGTACATATGTAGTTTGCTTTCATTTCATTATTCATGGCTATTACAATATACTAAGTAAATGGCCTTTAAAAAGAGTGTTTGGAAAATGCAACTTATATACATGTGCACCATGACATATAACCATTACTGATCTTTCTGTCTTCCAATGACCGTCACCATGCAGTTAAATTAGTACACACATACCTGGATGGATGATGCTTTTGCTTTCAATGTAGAGTAGAACTCCTCACTTAAACCCCCTTCATAGAGTGTCAAGTTAGTCAAGTTTGGCATAGAACACAGTGCCTCTGATAGGTGATGTGACGAGGCTGGTGTGGGACACTCGTGACTATCCAACTTGAGAGTCTGGACCTGCATTCATGGTGAATATAGTTAACCAGTACGTCTTGAATAGATATATCTTTTTTACTAATTTCTCACTGTATTCTTACATTGTACACAAATTCCATTAATTACATACTTGCATTCAAGATAATATTCTAAACAATTGATGAAATAGTTTTTATTTTCAAATTCAATTCTCGTCTAATCAGAAAAAAAAAACATTAAAGTGTCTATCGACAGAATAATTTACTAACAGTGATTGTTTAAAATTCTTTATGTATTCTTTAGAGGAATTGCAATCTGTTTGCATTTATAAGTCATATTCCTGCTTATACTGAAATTAATAATACTCAGAAATATGCATTTGCTACTTATGCATTAAAGGTACTCATAACTGTCGATTTCATGTGTGCAAGACCCCCTATATCAGGAGGTTTGTTGCTATGGTACAGTTTGGTATTTAAAGTTCAAGCCTACAATAAAATTGGCTCCTCAAAACACTCTATGAAATGTTTTTCATATAAATCAAACTAGGAAAAGGTTTGATATTGTTTATTGGTCGAAAAAATGACAAACTTATACACACTTAAATTTCAACGTAATCAGTACATGTGTAGTTTGCTTTCATTTCATTATTCATGGCTATTACAATATACTAAGTAAATAGTCTTTAAAAAAGAGTGTTTGGAAAATGCAACATATGTACATGTGCACCATCGCATATAACCATTACTGCTCTTTCTGTCTTCCAATGACCGTCTCGATGCAGTTAAATTAGTACACACATACCTGTATGGATGATGCCTTTGCTTTTAATGTAGAGTAGAACTCCTCACAAAAATCCTCTCCATAGAGTACCAATTCAGTCAAGTTTGGCATAGAACACAGTGCCTCTGATAGGTGATGTAATGAGGCTGGTGTGGGACACTCATGATTAGCAAGCTCGAGAGTCTGGACCTGCATTCATGGTGAATATTGTTAACCAGTACGTCTTGAATAGATATATCTCATTTACTAATTTCTCACTGTATTCTTACAGTTTACACAAATTCCGTTAATTACATACTTGCATTCTAGATAACATTCTAAACAAATTATGAAATAGTTTTTATTTTCAATTTCAATTCTCGTCTAATCAGAAGAAAAAAAAGAACATTAAAGTGTCCCTCAAGAGGATAATTTACTAAGAGTGATTTTTTGTTAATTCTATATGTATTCTTTAGTGGGGTTGTAACCTGTTTGAATTTACAAATCATATTCCTACTCACACTGAAATTAATAATACCCAGAAATATGCATTTTCTATTAATGCATTAAAGGTACTCATAACTGTCGATTTCATGTGCACAAGACGCCCTAAATCAGGTTTATTGCAATGGTACAGTTTGGCAAGTTCAAGCCTACATTAAAACTGGTTCCTCAAAACACTCTATGAACTGTTTTTCATGTCAACCAAACTAGGAAAAATTTGGATATTGTTTATTGGTCAAAAAAATGTCACATTTATGCACACTTAAATTTCAAAGTAATCAGTACGTGTGTAGTTTGCCTACATTTCATTATTCATGGCTATACCAATATAACAAGTAAATGGACTTTAAAAAAGAGTGTTTGGAAAATGCAACTTATAAACATGTGCACCATGGCATATAACCATTACTGATCTTTCTGTCTACTAATGACCGTCTCCAGGTAGTAACATTAGTACACTCAGAGTGATGTTTGTGAAAATTCTTTATGTATTCTTTAGAGGGATTGCAATCTTTTGCATTTATAAGTCATATTCCTACTAACACTAAAATTAACAATACCCAGAAATATGCATTTGCTAATTATGCATTAAAGGTACTCATAACTGTCGATTTCATGTGCACAAGACCCTCTAAATCAGGAGGTTTGTTGCTATGGTACAGTTTGGTAAGTTCAAGCCTACATTAAAATTGGCTCCTCAAAACACTCTATGAAATGTTTTTCGTATAAATCAAACTAGGAAAAGGTTTGATATTGTTTATTGGTCGAAAACATGTTAAACTTATAAACACTTAAATTTCAACGCAATCAGTACATGTGTAGTTTGCTTTCATTTCATTATTCATGGCTATTCCAATATACCAAGTAAATGGCCTTTAAAAATAGTGTTTGGAAAAAGCAACATAATGTACATGTGCACCATCGCATATAACCATTACTGATTTTTCTGTCTTCCAATGACCGTCTCGATGCAGTTAAATTAGTACACATATACCTGTATGGATGATGCCTTTGCTTTTAATGTAGAGTAGAACTCCTCACAAAAATCCTCTCCATAGAGTACCAATTCAGTCAAGTTTGGCATAGAACACAGTGCCTCTGATAGGTGATGTGATGAGGCTGGTGTGGGACACTTGTGATTAGCAAGCTTGAGAGTCTGGACCTGCATTCATGGTGAATATAGTTAACCAGTACGTCTTGAATAGATATATATCTCATTTACTAATTTCTCACTGTATTCTTACATTTTACACAAATTCCATTTATTACATACTTGCATTCAAGATAATATTCTAAACAATTGATGAAATATTTTTTATTTTCAAATTCAATTCTCGTCTAATCAGAAAAAAAAAACATTAAAGTGTCTATCGACAGAATAATTTACTAACAGTGATTGTTTAAAATTCTTTATGTATTCTTTAGAGGGATTGCAATCTGTTTGCATTTATAAGTCATATTCCTGCTTACACTGAAATTAATGATACCCAGAAATATGCATTTGCTAATTATGCATTAAAGGTACTCATAACTCTCGATTTCATGTGCACAAGACCCCCGAAGTCAGGAGGGTTGTTACTATGGTACAGTATGGTAAATTCATATTAATATATATTTTAAATATATTAAATATATATTAATATTGGCTTAAAAAAACAACTAGGTGACATATTTTCATATCAATCAAATTAGGAAAAGGTTGGATATTGACTATTGGTCAAAACGAAATCAATCTTAAACACACTTAAATTTTAACTCAATCAGTACATGTGTAGCTAGCATTCATTTCATATTTCATGATATTAAAAAATACCTAGTGAATGGCCTTTAAAAGAGGGTGTTTGAAAAAAATAATTATAAACATGTGCACAATATAACCATTACTGCTCTTTCTGTCTATCAATGGCCCTCACCATGACATTGACATTAGTAGACACATACCTGGATGAATGATGCCTTTGCCTTAAATGTAGAGTAGAACTCCTCAGTAAGATCCCCTCCGTCGAGTGCCAGGTCAGTCAGGTTTGGCATAGAACACAGTGCTTCTGCTAGTTGATGTGATGTGGCCGGTGTTGGACACTTGTGATCCTCAAGCTTGAGAGTCTGGATCTGCATTCATGGTGAATATAGTTAGGCAGCACGTCTATACATCCATATGTTTTATTAACTAATTTCGGACTGTTTTTTACATTTCACACTAATTCAACGAATTATACAGTGCGTCCCAGAAAAAACGAAACCGAGAAGTATCGATGTTCTATCATAACTTAATCACAACTATAATTAATGAATGATACATATTTGGAAAGCTTAGAGTCTCCTCTTTCATGTGATGCTACTCAGATGATGCATATTTCACGCATGAGTGATTAAAAGCAATTTGAAGGAAGGAAACCAAAAAGACATTTGGCGGGCGGTATCTGAATTTCGAAGAAAAATTCACATTTCTAGAAAGCTAAGTTTCTGCTCTTTCATATGACACCTCAATTAGGAAAAATGAGCGAGGAATGACAAAGTTCTGTTTGTTTAAAGTAGTGCTTGCATTTTCATAATTTTATTAAACAAATTCGTTTTCACTGGCTGCCTGCCGTATCAATAAACGAAATTAACAAAAGACTTAACTCCGTTTCGTTGACAATCAGCCGTAGACGAGAGTCTTCATGCATGGCTGATTGTCAACGAAACGGAGTTAAGTCTTTTGTCAAATCTGCTTTTTGCTACGGCAGGCACCCAGTGAAAACGAATTCGTTTGTTAAAATTATGAAAATGTAAGGGCTACTTTAAACAAACAGAACTTTGTTATTCCTCGCTCATTTTTCCTGATTGAGGTGTCATATGAAAGGGCAGAAACCCAACTTTCTAGAAATGTGAATTTTTCTTCGAAATTCAGATACCGCCCGCCAAATGTCTTTTTGGTTTCCTTCCTTCAAATTGCTTTTAATCACTCATGCGTGGAATATGCATCATTTGAGTAGCATCAACTGAAAGAAGAGACTCTAATCTTTCCAAATATGTATCATTCATTAATTTTGGTTGTGATTAAGTTATGATAAAACATCGATACTTCTCGGTTTCGTTTTTTCTGGGACGCACTGTATAGTTGCATTCAAGAAAAAATTCTAAAAAAAATGATTAAATAATCTTTATTTTCAAGTTCAATTCTAGTCTATTTAGAAAAAGTACACACTGAAGTTTCCATGGAGAAGATGATTGAGTAAGAGTCATTGTTTTATAATGTAATATGTATTCTTTATAGGGCTTGCAACATGTTTGCATTGATAAGTCATACTCCAACTAACACTGAAATTAATACTACCCAGAAAGATGCATTTACTACTATGTTAAATAAAGGTATTCATAACTTCGGATTACATGTGCACATGATCCCTAGTTCAGGAGGATTTTTGCTATGGTACAGTTTGGTAAATTCAAGCCTTCATTAAAATTTGATCTTAAAAAAACTATATGAATCATTTTTCCTATCAATCAAACTTGGTCAATGTTGGATTTTGATTATTGATCAAAAGTAAAACCAATGTCAATCTTATACACACTTGGATTTCAGCTGAATAAGTGCATGTGTAGTTTGCTTTTATTTCATATTTCATGACTATAATTCCAATATACCAGGTGAATGACCTTTAAAAAAGGGTATTTGGAGAAAGAAAAAAACCTTATTTACATGTGCACCATATAACCATTATTGATCTTTCTGTCTACCAATGATCGTCTCCATGCAGTTACATTGCAAAGACTGATTTGTTTTTGTTTTTGTTTTTGTTTTCTTAAATTCCAACGCATCTTTTATTGTGCTGTGTTAAAAGTTCGCCCTCTTTTGTTCAAGCAAAGCGACATGTGGAAATTAACACTTTCACTTTTTTGTTTTGTTTTGTTGTTGTTTTGTTAATGAATAACTATACTCACATATTTGAACGGGTGACCCTGATTGATAACTCTATCCAAACGAGCAATGATGTTCCGTCGAGTATTTGTATGCTAACAGAAGGGTCCAGGTGCATATTTCTTTATTTTACAAATCACTGTCATTGGTCAGCTCTAACATTAGCATACCAAACACGTACTGATGCTTGATTGGGTATTTGTAATCGGCGTGATTTAGCCAGGGCTGGCCGACCTTCACGTTGGTCAGCCGTTGCGCTCTCCACTTTAACGCCTCTCTTATTGTGCTGTGTTAAAAGTTTACCCCCTTTTGTTCAAGCAAATCAACATGTGGATAAAAGCCCTTTCACTTATTTTATGAATGACTATACTCAAATACTTGAATGGTTGACGCCATTACGCGCAGTTGACGTTGGCAAATGGCCTGACCACGTCACGGGCCCATTGTGTGTATAATCTGGCTTTCACTTATATTTATGACCAACAAATTCAAAAAGAGGGAAATAATTTTTTGTTTTTAAATCTCTTGAGCATATAGTATTATCGTATACTCATTCAATATTAAACATACTTGACCATTGGAAGCTATTTAATTTAGTTAAATTTTCCAGGGATCATGGGATGCATCTTGTATCATGCATGAAAAAGTGCACTTTCCACAGGGTTGAAGACAAGTATTTGTTTTATTTTAGTTTTAAAGAATGTTATCTCCCCTCTCCCCCTATTCAGTGTGTCAAAAGATCACACCTTTAGCTCAGGTGGTCGGGCTCTGCTCTTCTGCAACTATCTATAGTAACTGACCAAGATGGGTATACTTGTTTTCTCAATTGTATGGTATATTAAAATTACCTACACACTTGCACTATGTACAAACACGAACACACTACCATGCACTTGCAAACGCACACGAACCAGACTTGCAGTTGATCACTCTCCAAATTACCGGTACTTTACATTTTTATATCATTAAATGGTTTCACACGCCTTTACTCCCGACGTTCTCCTTGACGATATACACGATAGCCAATATTACACACCCCTAGAATTTAATAATACATTTTCTCATAATCCAGGTAATATTTCACTTTTACATATCAACTCAAGAAGTTTGAACAGGAATTTTGAATATTTTGACAACCTTCTACACTCCTTAAATAACTTTGCATATTCCGTCATTGGTATAAGTGAGACATGGCTACATGAAAATCCCCCAAATATAATTAATTTACCGAATTATAAGTTGATCAGGGCAGACCGTAAGGGAAGAAGAGGTGGAGGCGTTGCTTTTTGTATTGCTCAAAATTTAAAATTCAAAATCTGTTCCGATGTAAAAATAACAAAAGCAGAATCATTGTTTATTGAAATTTACAACCCAAATATCAAAAATGTCATTATAGGTTTAATTTAAAGACCCCCTGACTCTAATTTTGATTTACTCTATAATGAACTGGATATACATCTTCATAAAATAGGGGATGAAAATAAACATATTTTCATGATTGGTGACTTTAAAGGTACTATGTCCCTTTTGCAGCCAACCTCAAATTCTGTAGAACTTTGCAGGAATTATGAATATGTCATGTATGTCCTATCTGTGAAATTTAAACGTTAGCAGTGCCCTAATATTCAAATTATGCAAGGAAACCAGTTTACTTGCTAGACCTCACTGTCAGACACTATTGAGTAACCGACTGGCCTTTTTCTTCTCTGGTAATAACATACATAAAATGAGCTGTAAAGGGTACATGAGCATTTGTCTACATCAATAACTCACTTCTTGTGATGGCAAAAATTAAACTGATTGAATCTTTGCGCAGCATAAAACGTATGACCATTCGGTACAATGGTCTGAAAATCAAGACTATTACTTATTGGCTATATAGCTCCTAAGTCGATTTGACAATAGTCGTTATTTTCCCACTTGAAGACTTTTTCAAGCCCCACTCTCTTTAGGGGAAGTTCTAAAGTAGTACTATCTTTCAAATGCCGTTGGAATTTAACTTTTTCATTTGTTTGGCCTGCAAATGGGACATAGTACCTTTATTATAAATTTCCTGCACTCATCTGATAATGATAATTTAACTAATTTTATGCAATTATTATATATTCATATGGTTTCCATTCGAGTATTAATAAACCTATTAGAACTAACTTGCATTCATCAACTCAGATTGATATTTTTCCAACGTCCATAATAACAGAACTATCGGGGGAATATTATGTTCTGAAGTTTCTGATCACCTCGCGATATTTTTCACCTGTGAATGCCAACTATGTAACCCTAAATCATTTGATGAGTATTTTTATCGCAAAGAATCTAAACATAATAAAGAATTACTAAAACAAGATTTATATCTAGAGCGATGGACAGATGTCTACAATGTAGACGACATCAATACCGCATATAATCACCTTTATAACAAATTACAATACTACTATGATAAGAATATCCCTGTAAGCAAAGTAAAAAACAAACGAAGTAAACCCAAGAAACCTTGGATACCGAAAGGTTTATTGAAATCCATACAAACACGGAATTGCCTCTATAAACTCCATTTACACAATCCAGCTCACAATAACTTAAATACATATAAGATATATCGCAATAAATTAACAAAATTAATCCGTTTATCGCGTAGATTATATTTTTCTGATAGAATAAAAAAGGCCAGTTCAAATACTAACGCGACTTGGAAAATCATCAAAGAGGTTATGGAAACAAAGACAAATCCCCTACCCACCGATAATATGACTCTAAACGGTACTAAAATAGATGATCATAGTCTTTATGAAAACTCATTTGATTCATTTTTTACGAATATCGGACCTGAACTCGCCAGCAAAATTAACTGCCCAATGCTCATTTTTTCAGACTTTTCCGAACAAAATTATCCTTAAACCCCACAAACCCAAACGAAATTAGTAACATTATCCGATCTCTTAACAACTCAAAATCTCATGGTTGTGATATAATAAGTCTGTCTCTTCTAAAAGAAATAATCTACCCACTTGCCATGCATTTAACTCACATATTTAATCACTCGTTATCACAAGGCGTATTCCCTGATTTATTTAAAACAGCTAAAGTCAATCCAATTTTAAAAAAAGACTATCCCCATGAAATTAGCAATTATCGCCCCATTTCTTTAATTCCAAGTATATCAAAAGTCTTAGAAAAAATTGTTTATATTAAGCTATACACATTTATCAACGAACACAATATACTTAATTCAAATCAATATGGTTTCAGGAAAAATTACTCAACTGACCTAGCATTACGGTAATTCAAATTTATGACAAAATTACAAGCGCCAAGGCTAACAAAGAACATGTTATTGGCATATTCTGTGACCTGAGTAAAGCGTTTGATACGCTCAATCACGCTATCCTACTTTCCAAAGTCAGTAATAATGGGATTCGAGGTCAATCACTCTCATGGTTTAAAGATTATTTAACAAACAGAAGACAATATGTTCAATTCAATGAGTATTATTCTGATTCCCTATTAGTCAAATTTGGTGTCCCTCAAGGCTCCATTCTGGGCCCTCTTTTGTTTCTGCTCTATGTCAACGACATTATCAATACATCCTCCCTTCTTTCTTTTGTCCTATTTGCTGACGACACAAATATCTTTTGTTCTCACAGAGACCTTAACTCATTAAACAATATCTTATTAAACTGGTTTAAGGCCAATAAACTTTCTCTTAATATAAAAAAGACTCATTTTATGTATTTTCAAACATCATTCTCACAATAGGGACCCACCAGTATATATTAAAGGTAATATAAAGTTTTGGTATGGGGTCATGAATTTGGTTCAAATAAACATATTGGAAGCATATGTGATCCAACAATATTCAGTGATCATTGTCGCGGTTGAAATCGAGTCTAAAGTTATGAAACTGTAAATAATAAACTCTTTATGTTGTATAGCACCCTCTCAAGGTCAAGATATTAATTAAGCTAAAACAATGTTTCTTGACTAAAATTGACCGATTAGATATTCCCGTTTGGAAATTATATGTCACAACAATATATTCTAAAATTTTCATGGTCGCAGCTACGATTGTACGGTCGTAGGCGCTATTTGAAATTCATCATAATTTACCGGGAGCACCGGTAATTTTTTATATTCGATTTTTCTCGAAAGCAGAAGTGTTTTAGGGGCTTCATTTTCTAGCGCTTATAATACATCCACAGGGGCATCCTAATATATCAAAATTGTAAAGAATCACTATCCACCCAATGTTCAAAATTTCCCAAAACTTTGTATTACCTTTAAGATCAACGATATGCCAATGGAGAGGGAGACTAAGTCCAAATCTTTGGGTGTAATTATAGATGAAGCTTCGACATGGAATGAGCATCCAAACGCGTAGCCAGGATTTTATTTTGGGGGGCGGTAGTGGGCACGCAAAGCTTGGGAATCACTTACACAGCGCGCATAGCGCGCTCCCTAGGGGGTGGTTGCAGGGAGGGGGGAGTTTCCCGCGCAAAGCGCGAAAACTTTGACGTTTCATTAGATTACTAGAGAAAGAAGGCGATTCGTTGTACTGTTCTACACTCTTAATCCCAGATAACAATACGACGTTAGGCCAATGTGGGGCCAACCTAAGCTGTTACGTTGTTCCAGCGTAAGCTGTTACGTTGGTCCAACGTCGCCAACATGATGTTGGGCCGACAGCTTTTTTGCCGGCGGGCCAACGTTGGCTCGACAGCGACAACATGACATTAAACCAACATCTGGCCACCGTTCAGCCAACATTGGCCCAACGTCGAATAGCCAACCAATAGCCACCATTGATCAGTAAAAAATGGCGAAAATGGCCCAACGTTTAGCCAACGTTGGCTTGCCGACTGCGACCCTGCCGACCGTGGCCGACGTTGGCCCAACGCCGTATTGTTATCTGGGTCCTTGTCTAAAATCAGTTTCTATTGACGTTTCATTAAATTATTAGAAGACGATTCGTTGTACCATTCTCGACTCTTAATCATTGTTCGAATTTAGAATGCCCCCCCCCCCTCCCGCGCGAAGCGCAGAAGCTTTGACTTTTCATTAAATTATTCGAGAAAGAAGACGATTCGTTGCACCGTTCTCGACTCTTAATCCTTATCTGAATTCAGTTTCCCCCGCCCCTCCCGCGCAAAGCGCGGAAGCCTTGACGTTTCATTAAATTATTAAAGAAAGAAGACGACTCGTTGTACCGTTCTCGACTCTTAATCCTTTTTCTTCCTACGTCCTCTTCCTTTCTTCTTTCTCTCTCTCTCTCTCTTTTTTTTTGGGCGGGTTTTTTTTTTTTTTTGGGGGGGGGGGGGGGGCGACCGCCTCCACTGGCTACGCGACTGTGAGCATCTACACCACGTTACAATGAGCATTTCCAAAAGCATTGGGATAATTTCCAGGTTAAAGTTTCTTCTACCCCATGCAACCTTATTTTTATTATTATATAATACGCTAGTGCTCCCATACCTAACATATTGCAAAATCGTATGGGCTAATTTCGGTTCGACTAAAATCAATTTAGTAGGAGACCAGCTTGTAAGTCCCGTGACCAATCTCTGGGAACAAAGGTTTGAAAGTGTTTTTGTGTTCCTTGATGAATACCGAACAATTTTGATTTGGGCTGCCCCCTTGAAAATCCCAGGCAATTTTGTGAGGGGTCAACAAAGGTCACACAGGGATAGAAATTTAAATAGTTCCAATCGTGTCAATATGCATATCAAATTACACGTCTGGCCATGAGGAGTCCAAAAATGTATAGTTTGCTATACCTCCGACCTTAAATGAGGGCGCTATGGTAAAAAACGTTGAAAGGTCAACACATTTTTGACTGGTAGTCAAATTCACCAACACATTGAACCTTATTAAATTGCATATCAAATTACTTGTCTGGTCATAAGGATTCCAAAAATGTATATTTTGTTATACCTCCAACCTTAATTGAGGGCGCTATAGTGAAAAAGGTCAATGCACTATTTAAAAAAAAAAAAAATTCTCTCTTTTTTTTTCTCGCTCTCTTTTGGGGATAGCTATGTACGAACTGATGCCACTTGAAAAATATACAAGTGAACTTTATAGAGATTATGTCAATAATGCTTGAACACTCTCTGGTTTTAATATACATTATGAGTTCAATTAGTTCAAGATGTAAACTCATTGATTTTAACCTCATGTAAAAGTACATAAATTGTACAGTATATGAAATGTTTTTGAAAATCGTTTACATTGAATATATTACGACTCTCGTTGCTTAAGATGAAAAGAGACACTGTGAAATGAATCAGTTTGGAAATGAGACAGTTGGGAAAGATTTCATTTCATACCTAATTTATGACCACTTCTTATAATGTTTATGTAGAGGAAATAAAGTATGTATTTAGGTCAATCTAATGATTTATTTTTGAATGAAATGGATCAAAACGTGGTCATAAAGAAATGAATGGTGTCCAAATTTTCTCATATGATATTGTCTGGAATATGGTTCATTGCGCTCTCAATTGATATTCATGTTATTGTTAATTTACAATTTCTACGTACTTAAGCAAGTTGTACTATAGAGAATTGTATGACTGTGAAATTATTTTTAAAAAAGTAATTGTTATGGTAAAGGTCTCCATATTTCAGAAAAAGACTTTTATTAGCAGTCCTCTTTTTCCTTTTTTTTTTCTTTTTTTCTTTCTTTTTTTCCTTTTTTTTTTCTTTTTTTCTTTCTTTTTTTCCTTTTTTTCACAAGAAAGCTGTTATTGTCCATACGACTTGTTTTGTTTCTGGATACTTATAAGCTACCCATTGAAATTAATTTATTAGAACCTAAATATATAGAGAGAATATGTTAGAAGTGGTATGGACTTTATAGAGTAGGGGGATGGAGTACAGCAAGTTAACAAGAAGTTACTTAAAATGGTCCGGAAAAGGGGGTTTAGCTTCTTGCGGCGGGCCCTCGGTTTCTTTCGGTGCGCTATGATGCGTCCACGTCTTTGTGTGTTTTGGGTTAGTTTTTGTTTGTGTGTGTGTGTTGTGATGTTTTGTCTTTGTATTAGTGTTGTGTCTTTTTATGTTAAGGTGAAAGGTGCAAAAATGCTATCATTGGTACACTTGTCGATATTTAATGTTCAATTTAATGATCTAAGGACAAATGAGGTGTTGATCGTATATACACGTATATTAGGAAATGTAATAATGCATGATGGATAGGAAGAACGATCTGTTGAATTTTGTTTCATTGAATGTTAAGGGTCTTAGAGACGTTACCAAAAGGAACGCTATAGTAAAGTGGAGTAGACAGAGAGGAGATATATTTTTTTTCAGGAAACTTTTAGTACAAACGATGTTGAGGATCGATGGGAGAGAGAATGGAGTGGGGAGTGTTTTTTTAGTCACGGGAGCAACCACAGTCGAGGAGTTTGTATTCTGATTTCACAAAAACTGAAGTTGAAGGTATTGAGAAGTGAGTGTGATTCAGACGGGAGGTACATTATTTGTAATGTTTATTTTCCAGTTTGAGAAAAAAAAGCAGGAACAAATAGATTGTTTAAATCTTTTAAGTGTTCGCTTAAATAAATTCAATTTTAACAAATCCCTTATGATAATTTGTGGTGACTTTAATATGATTCAGAATTTTGAATTGGATATTTCAAGTAAAGGGAGTATTAGAGGTCACAAGTTTAATTTAGAATTCGAGGATTTCCTTGGAAGGTTTGATATGCTGGATATATGGAGGAAAAGAAACCTAGATACGATTCAATTTACTTACAGACAAAATAACCCTTTAATTCAAAGTAGGTTAGACTGTTGGATAGTTTCAAACGAACTGGAGAAACAAATTGCCGAGTGTAATATAATACCCTCCATAGCTCCTGATCACTCTGCTATTCATCTAGGTTTGCCTTTGGGTAATAAATTTTTTCAGAATATAGGTCCATCTTACTGGAAGTTCAATAATAGTCTGTGTTTAGATGTAGAATATGTTCAATATATGAGAGCAGAAATTAAATCTGTCGTAGATCAGGGGAAGAAAGATATTACAGACGCCAGAGTCCTGTGGGATTTCGTTAAAATGAAAGTTCATGAAAAAACAAAGAAATATTCCAAAGGTAGGGCACAAGAAACGAAGGAAAACCTACGCAAAATACAGAGAGATATTCAGAAGCTTGAACTTTCATTGGTTATTTCTCCAGATAATGATACCTTACAAAATTTAGAGTCAAAGAGAAAGGAACTCAAAGTGTTATATGATCAGAAAGTAGTCGGGTTAAAAGTTAGATCGCGTGCAAAATGGTTTGAAGAAAGTGAAATCAATGAAAATTATTTTAAACAACTGTTGGCATCCAATCAGAAAAAAAACATTTATAGACAAATTACAATCAGATGGTAGGAATGAAGAAACATCTGATCCAAAACAAATTTTAAAAGAAATTAAACATTTTTATCATAAACTATACTCAGAAAATGAAAAGATGGATAGGACAGATGATCTCTTTTTTAATATGTCTCACTTAAATATAAGTGAAGCTAGTAAGAAGTCGTGTGATGAGAAAATTACATTTGGGGAATGTACTTCAATGTTAAATAAAATGTCTTTAAACAAATCGCCTGGGAATGACGGTTTGTCAGTGGAATTTTATCGCATTGTTTGGCCTGATATAGGGAACCTTGTTTTGGACTACTTCAATGCCTCCTTTGAGAAGGATGAATTGTCCACCACACAGAAACAGGGTGTAATAACGGTAATAAAAAAAAGAAGATAAAAACCCTTTATATATTCGCAATTACAGACCAATTACCCTCCTTAATGTGGATTATAAACTTTTGTCTAAAGTGTTGGCGGAAAAAATAAAGAATGTATTGGAAGAGGTGATACATGTAGATCAAGTTGGATTTTTGCCTGGTAGGAATATAGGAGAAGCGGTGAGAATTATTGACGTTGTCATATTTTACACACAGGTATACAAGGTACAGGGTTTTCTAGTAACAGTTGATTTCGAGAAAGCTTTTGACACTGTCTCACACTCATATATGAATTTCTTACTGAAAAACTATGGTTTCGGCCCATATTTTTGTAGATGGATAGAAGTATTGTACAAAAATGTAGTTAGCTGTGTAATGAATGGGGGCTTTTCCACAGGCTATTTTGAAATAGGCAGGGGATTAAGACAAGGAGATCCCTTAAGTCCATATTTATTCTTGTTAATCATAGAAACGTTAGCAGTGGTTATTCGCAATGAACAAAAACTAAAAGGTATTTTGATAGGCAATATACAGACGAAGATAGTAATGTATGCGGACGACTGTTCAATTCAATTTTTTTGAAAGACACAGAAGACATGAAAATCTTAGAAAAAATATTAGATTCCTTCTCTCAGGTATCTGGATTAAAAATTAATAGGGACAAAACACAAATTATGAAGCTTGATTCTTCTAGTCACAGTAATGAAAATTTGACCGGTATAACATTAGGTAAGATGGTTTCTCTGATAAAAGTTCTTGGAATATACTTTTCTTTGGATATTAATGTTAAAGAAGAAATGAATTATAAGGAAATACTGAGCAAAATAAAAAGATTGTTAGGGTGGTGGAAGCAACGGGATTTAACACTTTTTGGGAAAATTCAATTGGTTAAAGTTTTTGCAATCTCTAAATTACTATATGTGTCTTCTATAATTTCGGTACCACCAAGTGTTTTCAAGGAAGTTGAAAAGATATGTTTAAATTTTATATGGAATGGACATGATAAGATAAAAAGGAATATTTTATATTTGAACTATGATAAAGGGGGTTTGAAAATGTTGAATTTCAAGTACATGATCTATGCACAGCGTGTAGTGTGGATTAAGAAACTGCTTGGTGGCAATAATGACATGAAATGGAAAAAAAAAATCGAATATACAGTGCGTCCCAGAAAAAACGAAACCGAGAAGTATCGATGTTTTATCATAACTTAATCACAACCATAATTAATGAATGATACATATTTGGAAAGCTTAGAGTCTCGTCTTTCAGTTGATGCTACTTAGATGATGCATATTTCACGCATGAGTGATTAAAAGCAATTTAAAGGAAGGAAACCAAAAAGACATCTGGCGGGCGGTATCTGAATTTCGAAGAAAAATTAACATTTCTAGAAAGTTGAGTTTCTGCCCTTTCATATGACACCTCAATCAGGAAAAATGAGCGAGGAATAACAAAGTTCTGTTTGTTTAAAGTAGCCCTTACATTTTCATAATTTTAACAAACGAATTCGTTTTCACTGGGTGCCTGCCGTAGCAAAAAGCAGATTTGACAAAAGACTTAACTCCGTTTCGTTGACAATCAGCCATGCATGAAGACTCTCGTCTACGGCTGATTGTCAACGAAACGGAGTTAAGTCTTTTGTTAATTTCGTTTATTGATACGGCAGGCAGCCAGTGAAAACGAATTCGTTTAATAAAATTATGGAAATGCAAGCACTACTTTAAACAAACAGAACTTTGTCATTCCTCGCTCATTTTTCCTGATTGAGGTGTCATATGAAAGGGCAGAAACTCAACTTTCTAGAAATGTTAATTTTTCTTCGAAATTCAGATACCGCCCGCCAGATGTCTTTTTGGTTTCCTTCCTTCAAATTGCTTTTAATCACTCATGCGTGAAATATGCATCATCTAAGTAGCATCAACTGAAAGAGGAGACTCTAAGCTTTCCAAATATGTATCATTCATTAATTATGGTTGTGATTAAGTTATGATAAAACATCGATACTTCTCGGTTTCGTTTTTTCTGGGACGCACTGTATATTCAGAACGGTAGGAGGAAAGTTAATATTTCTTTGCAATTATAATCCCAAAACAATCAATATTAAGGCACCCAATATATACTTTCATTTTTTTGAACATCTGGAATTATCTAAAGGAGAAGGAATATATTGTAAAAGAAACACATAATGAAAATCAAATTATCTTTAACAATACTTTTATTGAAGGTAGGATAATTCCTTTTAATGCAAAATTATTTCATGTGAACATTTTTCAAGTTAAACATTTGACGGACGCAGAAGGTGATATGAGATCAGGGGACTATTTCATAAGGAAAGGTCTTAATGTAGACGATCTGTTTTTTCTTAATGATCTATACACCAAATTGCCACCTGCCTGGAAGATTAAGAGAATTTGCAGAGGGAGAGATGATACTCTAAATGACACTGTTGATCTTTCCAACATTAACTTTATCATTAACAAAACAGTGTATTCTTTTGAGTTTGTCTCTTCCAAAATGCTCTATAACATTTTTATTGCTATAGTACAAGATGCATTTGCTTTTAAACATCCAGAGGTAATAGCTTTAAATCTAGATAAGTCGGAAACTACAACATGTTTCTCAATCCCCAGATTTTCCACTCTAGATGGGAAGTTAAGGGAATTTCAGTATAAACTTTTACATAACATCATCTTTTGTAATGATAAATTGTATCTTTTTGGATTAACACAGTCAAATTTATGTTCCTTTTGTAGAAAAGAAGTAGAAACCTATCGTCATATCTTCTTTGAATGTTCTGAAGGGTCCAGAATATGGAATGAGATGGGAAACATTTTAAAGATGTTTCAGTTTCTTAATATGTAATGGATTGATGTGTTGTTTGGTTTCAGAAAAAATATGAAAGAAAATATATTGTTAAATCATGTATTGATTTTGGTCAAATATATGATTTACAGTAATCGTAAAAAAGGAAAGTTCCCAACTAGTAAAGAAATATGTAAGGCTGTAGAGAACTCAACAAAAGTTGAACATGAAAAAGCAAAATTAAAGGACAAACTGCCAATACATTATAAAAAATGTGAAAATATTACCCCTTAAGGCAGGGGAACTGATTGTATATATATTGTAATTCCTGTTTCCTGTTCACTCCCTCACTTTCTCATCGATCCGGACACTTTTCTGCTATCGTGTTTGCTTGTTTTTTATATTTTATATATTTATTTTTTTTAAATAACGGTATAGTTAAAGACCTCCACTGATACAAGACCCTTATATAGTTATAATGATAAATGCACCATATCATTATATGTAAATATAACAAATTTTGTTATCATGGATTATGAAGCAGCACCTTCACCTTATACTTTTTGTTTATACAAGAAAATCTTTGTTCAGATTGCTTAATTTATATTGAACTAATTAATTTGCTTATTATGTTGTAAAAATTGTTCCTTTTTATAATGTTGTATCCAAGTATTACCGTCACCTTTTCCTTTTTAAAGGAATTGGAGCACATTCTGTACACTTGTTTTGAATGTGTACTTTATTAGTTTGGATACAAATGGAAAATATTTTTTAAATATGTCTGTGTTTATAATGTATGAGACAATATACTACATGTATGTTTATACTGTAAAAACAATTGTGTTTCCTATTCATCATTTTGTATAATTATAAAGATCTGAATAAAGGCAAAAAAGCTTTTTTTTTTTTTAACTATAGAAATTCACCAACACAGTTGACATTGTCCGATTCTAATGATTTTAGGTTCTAATAATATGTTTTCTGACATGGCAAATTCAACTATACAACTTTCAAAAGTAAAAGTGCTTACCTTGACCACGTCCATTCAAAATGGCTGTCGTTTCGGTGACAAACATCTAACAATTTCTTATCCATGGGTTTGGGGGAAATTTCAAGGTTATGGCAACCACTTTTGATTTTAAAAGTTGCTTAGTTGAACTTGTTATGTTTAAACAAATATTATTAGACACTAAAATCATTAGAATCGGACGATGTTAACTGTGTTGGTGAATTTCTAAAGTGCATTGACCTTTTTTTTACCATAGCGCCCTCATTTAAGGTCGGAGGTATAACAACCTATACATTTCCTGAATCCTTATGACCAGACGAGTAATTTGATATGCAATTTAATAAGGTTCAATGTGTTGGTGAATTTGACTACCAGTCAAAAGTGTGTTGACCTTTCAACGTTTTTTACCATAGCGCCCTCATTTAAGTTTGGAGGTATAGCAAACTATACATTTTTGGAATCCTCATGACCAGACGAGTAATTTGATATGCATATTGACACGATTGGAACTATTTAAATTGTTATCCCTGTGTGACCTTTGTTGACCCCTCACAAAAATGCCTGAGATTTTCAAGGGGGCAGCTCAAGTCAAAATTGTTCGGTATTCATCAGGGAACACAAAAACACTTTCAAACCTTTGTTCCCAGAGATTGGTCACGGGACCTACAGGCTGGTCTCCTACTAATTCTATTTTTTAATTACAAAAGAGAGCTATTCGTATTTGTACAGGATCACATTATTTGGCTCACACTGACCCCTTATTCTCTAAACTTAGAACACTAATTTTGTTTTATTTGAATACTATTCCAAGTAGCAGTTATTATGTTCAAGTATATTAATAAACAACTTCCACCATCCTTTGATAACGTGTTTAGTTTCAATTGTTCTGTTCATTTCTACCCCACTCGCAATATCTAGAAATTTCTATCTAACTAACCCCAAATTACTAATAATGCACAAATCCATTAGACATTGTGATCCGGATATTTGGAATAATTTTCCCGACAACATCAAATTTTGTTCAACCCTCTATTCCTTGAAAGCCACACTTAAACGAGAAATAATACAATCATATGTGCCAAATGCTCCAAATTAGTATACTGTAAAAGCTTTGTCTGAAACCATAATGTAATATTACTTTTACTCAACTGCCCCGCAATTGCACCGCACCCACTTGATCACTAGGCTTTACCAAGAGAGTTTGGTTGCTAAATCTTTTTTTTTCTTCATTTCTTCATGAGGCCGCCATCCATTTCCAGCCTAACGTGACCGCTCATGATGGCGGTCTCCTGCGTTCTGAAAATTATATCTTTAGTTCAATGAAAAATATATACAAATATCCATTATACTTGTTTTTATGCTTTGTATTATGGTTGTATAAAATTATTAAACATGATTTGCTATGTATGTAATACGCATGTAAAAGTGTATAACCTTGTATTTGAACGCAGAAATAAAATAAACAACAAACAAACATTAGAACACACATACCTGTATGGATGCCTTTGCTTTCAATGTAGAGTAGAACTCCTCAGTGAGATCCCCTCCCTTGAGTGTCAGTTTAGTCAGCTTTGGCATAGAACACAGTGCTTCTGCTAGGTGATGTAATGTGGCTGGTGTGGGACACTGGGGATCATCAAGCTTGAGAGTCTGGACCTGTGTTGTTTGTGAATATAGTTAAGATATATATATATATATATATAAGCATGTTTTATTTACTTATTTCTGACTGTATTCTTACATTTTACACAAATTCCATTCATTACATAGGTTCATTCAAGAGAACATTCTTTAAAAAAATGAATAAAAGAAAACGCAAGTTATTCATGTTTCCTCACGATTTAGACAAACTGAATGCCCTTCAATATTGCTTGAAGGCCATGTTTTACAACCATCAGAAACATTTCGAAATTTAGGTGTTTTATGTGAAAAACATTTATTACTGACTGACCAATTAAGTAAGATTTGTCGTGCAGCCTCCTTCTCCTTATATGAAATAGGACAAATTAGGTGTTACTTAGATGATAAACTGACATAACGACTAGTTCATAGCCTCGCAATGTGTCATATCGATAATTGTAATGCTCTTCTCTACAATCTACCTGAAAATCAACTGAACCGAATCCAAAGAATCCAAAAATTTTGCCGCAAGGCTTGTTACTTAATCTCGTTCAAGTGAACATATCTCCCCTATTCTGAAAAAAATTACACTGGTTACCTGTCCGTGCTAGAATTGAGTTCACGATCCTTGTTTTAACCTTAAGTGCCTCAAAGGATTAGCTCCTACCTATTTAACAGAATTACTTACCCTATATGTTCCAAACATAAGCCTTAGATCTTCCCCAAATTCTCTTCTCACCATTCTACAAAAAATACTAAATTCTACTGGTCTCGCTCTTTTCATGTTGTATGGGCCGAACTTTGGAATAAACTGACGGAAAATCTAAAAAAATGTGATACTGTTGACCACTTTAAGGCGCGTCTTTCTTTGAAAAAAATACTTTCCAATGTTAACGAGAGGAAGTATGTTGAGCATATCTCACTCTTTTGATGTCACTCTATCCACCTTTCCTTCTTACTCTTTCTTACAGCGCATAGAGACATATTGTGATATGCACTTTATAAGTACGCTATATTATTATTATAAGTCCTACTCCTACCAACACTGAAATTAATAATACCCAGAAAGATGCATTTGCTATTAATGTATTAAAGGTATTCATAACTCTCGATTTCATGTGCACAAGACCCCTAAGTCAGGAGGTTTGTCGCTATGGTTCAGTTTGGTAATTTCAAGCCTTCATTAAAATTTGCTCTTAAAAAAGTTATATGAAATAATTTTCCTATCAATCAAACTCGGTAAATGTTGGTTATTGATTATTGGTCAACACAGACTAATTCTTAAAAACACTTGAATTTCAACTGAATCAGTACGTGTACATTGCTTTTGTTTCATATTTCATGACTTATCCAATATACCAAGTGAACGACCTTTAAAACAGGGTGTTTGGAGAAAAAAAAACTGATAAACATGTGCACCATATGACCATTACTGCTCTTTCTGTCTACCAATCATCCTCTCCATGACATTGACATTAGGACACATATACCTGTATGAATGGTGCCTTTGCTTTTAATGTAGAGTAGAACTCCCCAGTGAGATCCCCTCCCTTGAGTGTCAGTTTAGTCAGGTTTGGCATAGAACACAGTGCTTCTGCTAGGTGATGTGATGTGGCTGGTGTGGGACACTGGTGATTATCAAGCTTGAGAGTCCGGATCTGCATTCATGGTGAATATAGTTAGGCAGGACGTCTATACATCCATATGTTTTATTTACTAATTTCTGACTGTATCTTTACATTTCACACTAATTCCATGAATTACATAGTTGCATTCAAGATAACATTCTAACAAAAATGATTAAATAATTTATTTTCAAATTCAATTCTTGTCTATTTAGAAAAAGAACACACTGAAGTTTTCATGGAGAAGATGATTGGGTAAGAGTCATTGGTTTATAATGTAATATGTATTCTTTATAGGGCTTGCAACCTGTTTGCATTGATAAGTCATACTCCAACTAACACTGAAATTAATACTACCCAGAAAGATGCATTTACTACTATGTAAAATAAAGGTATTCATAACTCTGGATTACATGTGCACATGATCCCTAGGTCAGGAGTTTTTTCGCTATTGTACAGTTTGGTAAATTCAAGCCTTCATTAAAATTTGATCTTGAAAAAACTATATGACTTATGTTTCCTATCAATCAAACTTGGTCAATGTTGTATTTTTATTATTGATCAAAAGTAAAACCAATGTCAATCTTATACACACTTGGATTTCAGCTGAATCAGTACATGTGTAGTTTGCTTTCATTTCATATTTCATGACTATAATTCCAATATACCAGGTGAATGGGCTTTAAAAAGGGGTATTTGGAGAAAGAAAAAAACCTTATTTACATGTGCACCATATAACCATTATCGCTCTTTCTGTCTACCAATGATCGTCTTCATGCAGTAACATGGCAAAGAATGCTTGGTTTTTGCTTTTTGTTTTCTTAAATTCCAACGCATCTCTTATTGTGCTGTGTTAAAAGTTCGCCCTCTTTTGTTAAAGCAAAGCGGCAAGTGGAAATTAACACTTTCACTTTTTTTGTTTTGTTTTGTTGTTGTTTTGTTAATGAATGACTATACTCAAATGTTTGAACGGGTGACCCCAATTGTTTAATGTAACATTTGCGTACCGAACGAGTAATAATGCTCCAATTGGTAATTATATGCTGATAAAAGGGTCAAGGTGTAAATCCCTTTATTTTTTCAAATCACCTATTCATTGGTCAGCTCTAACATTACATTAGCATACCAATCAAATACAGAAGCTTGATTGTGTATTTGTAATTGGCGGGATTGATGAGCCACGGCTGGCCGACCTTCACGCTCTCTATCAAGGAATGCTTGGATTTTTACTCCAACCCCCCCTTATTGTATGTTAAAAGTTTGCCCTCTTTTGTTTAAGCAAAGCAACATGTGATATTACACTTTCTCTCTTTTTATGAATAACTATACTCACATGTTTGAACGGGTGACCTTGATTGTTAACTCTGACATTTGCATGTGCAAAGGAGCAATGATGCTCCGTTGGGTATTTGTATGCTAACAGAAGGGTCTATAGATGCATATTTCTTTATTTTAAAAATCACTGTCATTGGTCAGCTCTAACACTAGGGACTTTTAGATTTGCACGTCGACAGCTTTGTCTGCAACGTGTGACGTCATTTTAAGGCACTGCGCATGCGTCACGTCGTCTCAGTCGGCGATCGAGAATGCGTAATTACTTCCTGCATGCATGTATATCGTCGAGTGCAATCTAAAAGATTTCTAATTGTAGTCAACATGGGCAGTTGAGTACGTTGACACGCATGATCAGTCGGCGTTCGTCGTGTTCTCGTCCTCTCAATCTAAAAGTCCCTATTAGCATACCAAACACGTACTGATGCTTGATTGGGTATTTGTCATTGGCGTGATTGAGCCCCGGCTGGCCGACCTTCAAGTTGGTCAGCCATTGCGCTCTCCATTCCAACTCCTCTCTTATTGTGCCGTGTTAAAAGTTTACCCCCTTTTGTTCAAGCAAAGCAACATGTGGATAAAAGCACTTTCACTTATTTTATGAATGACTATACTCAAATATTTGGACGGGTGACCCCAATACGCGCAGTTGATGTTGGCAAATGGCCTGACCACGTCACAGGCCCATTGTGTGAATAATCTGGCTTTCACTTATATTTATGACCAAAAAATCCAAAAAGAGGGAAATAATTTTTTGTTTTTAAATCTCTAGATCATATAATATTATCGTATACTTATTAAATATTAAACATACTTGACCATTGGAAGCTATTTAATTTAGTTACATTTTCCAGGGATCATGGGATTCATCTTGTATCATGCATGAAAAAAGTGCACTTTCCACAGGGTTGAAGACAAGTATTTATTGTATATTAGTTTTAATGAATGTTATCTCCCCCCCCCCCCCCTATTCCGTGTGTCAAAAGATCACACCTTTAGCTCAGGTGGTCGGGCTCTGCTCTTCCGCAACTATCTATTGTAACTGACCAAGATGGGTATACTTGTTTTCTCAATTGTATGGTATATTAAAATTACCTACACACTTGCACTATGTACAAACACGAACGCACCACCATGCACTTGCAAACGTACACGAACCAGACTTGCAGTTGATCACTCTCCAAATTACTGGTACTTTACATTTTTATATCATTAAATGGTTTCACACGCCTTTACTCCCGACGTTCTCCTTGACGATATACACGATAGCCATTATTACACACCCCTAGAATTTAATAATACATTTTCTCATAATCCAGGTAATATTTCACTTTTACATATCAACTCAAGAAGTTTGAACAGGAATTTTGAATATTTTGACAACCTTCTACACTCCTTAAATAACTTTGCATTTTTCCGTCATTGGTATAAGTGAGACATAGCTACATGAAAATTCCCCAAATATGTTTAATTTACCGAATTATAAGTTGATCAGGGAAGACCATAAGGGAAGAAGAGGTGGAGGCGTTGCTTTTTGTATTGCTCAAAATTTAAAATTCAAAATCTGTTCCGAAGTAAAACTAACACAAGCAGAATCAATGTTTATGCTAAGTTCACACCGACGCCGAATTGATGGCGCATTAAATCGGCGAGCAAAGCGGCGGCAAAGCATAACAAAGCTTAATTAAAGCGTAAAGACCGTAATAGAGCGTGAGAAAGCTTTGAGTAATTCGGGACATTCGGCAAGAGCGCCAATTTTTTTAAAACTGTTAAAAAAATTGAGGCGATCTGTCACGAATTGCGTAAAGCGGGGAGAGCGTATTAAAGCTTATCAAAGCGTCACAAAGCTTATCAAAGTTTTGCTCAAAGCGTAGGAAAGCTTAACAGAGTTTAAATTTTTGGCGCTCTTGCCGAATGTTCCGAATTGCTCAAAGCTTTCTCACGCTCTATTACGGTCTTTACGCTTTAATTAAGCTTTGTTACGCTTTGCCGCCGCTTTGCTCGCCGATTTAATGCGCCATCAATTCGGCGTCGGTGTGAACTTAGCATAACATATCTCAGGAGATCGTGAGATTTTTTGAAAAAAATGACGCCGAATTGATCGCCGATTTAAAGCGCGACATTCGGCGTCGGTGTGAACTAGGCATTATTGAAATTGACAACTAAAATCTCAAAAAGGTAATTATAGGTTTAATTTATAGACCCCCTGACTCTAATTTTGATTTACTCTATAATGAACTGGATATACATCTTCATAAAATAGGGGATTAAAATAAACATATTTTCATGCTTGGTGACTTTAAAGGTACTATGTCCCTTTTGCAGCCAACCTCAAATTCTGTAGAACTTTGCACGAATTATGAATATGTCATGTATGTCCTATCTGTGAAATTTAAACGTCAGCAGTGCCCTAATATTCGAATTATGCAAGGAAACCCGTTTACTTGCTAGACCTCACTGTCAGACACTATTGAGTGACTGACTGGCCTTTTTTCTTCTCTGGTAATAACATACATAAAATGAGCTGTAAAGGGTACATGAGCATTTGTCTACATCAATAACTCACTTCTTGTGATGGCCAAAATTAAACTGATTGAATCTTTGCGCAGCATAAAACGTATGACCATTCGGTACAATGGTCTGAAAATCAAGACTATAACTAATCGGCTATATAGCTCCTAAGTCGATTTGACAACTAATAGTCGTTATTTTCCCACTTGAAGACTTTTTCAAGCCCCACTTTCTTTAGGGAAGTTTTAAAGTAGTATTATCTTTCAAATGCCGTTGACATTTTAACCTTTTCATTTTGTTGGCCTGCAAATGGGACATAGTACCTTTAATATAAATTTCCTGCACTCATCTGATAATGATAATTTAACTAATTTTATGCAATTAATATATTCATATGGTTTCCATTCGAGTATTAATAAACCTACTAGAACTAATTTGCATTCATCAACTCAGATTGATATCGGGTGGGGGGGGGGGGAATATTATGTTCTGAAGTTTCTGATCACCTCGCGATATTTTTAAGCTGTGAATGCCAACTATGTAACCCTAAATCATTTGATGAGTATTTTTATCGCAAAGAATCTAAACATAATATAGAATTACTGAAACAAGATTTATTTCTAGAGCGATGGACAGATGTCTACAATGAAGACGACGTCAATACCGCATATAATCACCTTCATAACAAATTACAATACTACTATGATAAGAATATTCCTGTAAGTAAAGTAAAAAACAAACGAAGTAAACCCAAGAAACCTTGGATACCGAAAGGTTTATTGAAATCCATACAAACACGGAATCGCCTCTATAAACTCCACATACACAATCCAGCTCACAATAACTTAAATACATATAAGATATATATCGCAATAAATTAACAAAATTAATGCGTTTCTCGCGTAGATTATATTTTTCTGAGAGAATAAAAAAGGCCAGTTCAAATACTAACTCGACTTGGAAAATCATCAAAGAGGTTATGGGAACAAAGACAGATCCCCTACCCACCGATAATATGACTCTAAATGGTACTAAAATAGATGATCATAGTCTTTATGAAAACTCATTTAATTCATTTTTTAACGAATGTCGGACCTGAACTCGCCAGCAAAATTAACTGCCCCAATGTTCATTTTTCAGACTTTTCCGAACAAAGTCTAGAGTCTATTTCTTTAAACCCAACACACCCCAACGAAATTATTAACATTATCCGATCTCTTAACAACTCAAAATCTCATGGTTGCGATATAATAAGTATGTCTCTTCTAAAAGAAATAATCTACCCACTTGCCATGCCTTTAACTCACATATTTAATCACTCGTTATCACAAGGCGTATTCCCTGATTTATTTAAAACAGCTTAAGTCAATCCAATTTATAAAAAAACGATCCCCATGAAGTTAGCAATTATCGCCCCATTTCTTTACTTCCAAGTATATCAAAAGTCTTAGAAAAAATTGTTTATATTAGGCTATACAAATTTATCAACAAACACAATATACTTAATTCAAATCAATATGGTTTCAGGAAAAATTACTCAACTGACCTAGCATTACGGTAATTCAAATTTATGACAAAATTACAAGCGCCAAGGCTAACAAAGAACATGTTATTGGCATATTCTGTGGCCTGAGTAAAGCGTCTGATACGCTCAATCACGCTATCCTACTTTCCAAACAGGGTAATAATGGGATTCGAGGTCAATCACTCTCATGGTTTAAAGATTATTTAACAAACAGAAGACAATATGTTGCATTCAATGGGTATAATTGTGATTCCTTATTAGTTAAATTTGGTGTCCCTCAAGGCTCCATTCTGGGCCCTCTTTTGTTCTGCTCTATGTCAACAACATTATCAATCCATCCTCCCTTCTTTCTTTTGTCCTATTTGCTGACGACACAAATATCCTTTGTTCTCACAAAGACCTTAACTCATTAAACAATATCTTATTAAACTGGTTTAAGTCCAATAAACTTTCTCTTAATATAAAAAGACTCATTTTATGTATTTTAAACATCATTCTCAGAATAGGGACCCACCAGTATATATCAAGATCGGACGATATGCCAATAGAGAGGAAGACTAAGTCCACATGTTTGGGTGTAATTATAGATGAAGCTTCGATAGGGAATGAGCATCTACACTAATACAATGAGCATTTCCAAAAGCATTGGGATAATTTCCAGGTTAAAGTTTCTTCTTCACCATGCAACCTTATTTTTATTATATAATACGCTAGTGCTCCCATACCTAACATATTGCAACATCGTATGGGCTAATTGCGGTTCGACTAAAATCAATTCTATTTTTTAATTACAAAAGAGAGCTATCCGTATTTGTACAGGATCACATTATTTGGCTCACACTGACCCTTATTCTCTAAACTTAGAACACTAATTGTTTTTATTTGAATACTATTCAAGTAGCAGTTATTATGTTATATTAATAAACAACTTCCATCATCCTTTGATAACATGTTTAGTTTCAATTGTTCTGTTCATTTCTACCCCACTCTCATATCTAGAAATTTTTATCTAACTAACCCCAAATTATTATGAACGCACAAATCTATTAGACATTGTGGTCCAGATATTTGAAATCATTTTCCCGACAACATCAAATCTTGTTCAACCCTCTATTGCTTAAAAGCCACACTTAAACGAAAAATAATACAATCATATGTGCCAAATGCTCCAAATTAGTATACCGTAATAGCTTTGTCTGCAACCATGATGTAATATTACTTTTACTCAACTGCCGTCTGCTGCACCCGCACCTGCAATTGCACCGCACCCACTTGATCACTAGGTTTTACAATGGACTTACTAGTAAGTCCATGGTTTTACCAAGAGAGTTTTGTTGCTAAATCTTTTTTTTTTCTTTTTTTTTCTTCATGAGGCCACCATACATTTCCAGCCTAACCGCTCACGATGGCGGTCTCCTGCGTTCTGAAATTTATATCTTTAGTTCAATGAGAAATATATACAAATATCCGTCATACTTGTTTTTATGCTTTGTATTATGGTTGTTGTATAATATTATTAGACATGATTTGCTATGTATGTAATACTCATGTAAAAGTGTATAACCTTGTATTTGAACGCAGAAATAAAATCAATCAAACAACAAACATTAGAACACACATACCTGTATGGATGCCTTTGCTTTCAATGTAGAGTAGAACTCCTCAGTGAGATCCCCTCCCTTGAGTGTCAGTTTAGTCAGCTTTGGCATAGAACACAGTGATTCTGCTAGGTGATGTGATGTGGCTGGTGTGGGACACTGGGGATCATCAAGCTTGAGAGTCTGGACCTGTGTTTTGTGTGAATATAGTTAAGCAGCACGTCCATATATATGCAGGGGTCTATTCGCTATTCATAAGGACCGCTATTCATAAGGTCCGCTATTCATAAGGACCGCTATTCATAACGTGTAAATTCCCGTACTTCCTGGTCCGCTATTCATAATGGTTAAAGAGGGTCGCTATTCATAAAGAAATAAGGTTCGTTAATCATAAGGACCGCTATTCATAACGTGGGATGAGGGTCGCTATTCATAACTCATATTAAGGGTCATTAATCATAAGGACCGCTATTCATAATATGAAATCAGGGTCGCTATTCATAATACGACAAGAGGGTCGCTATTCATAATCGAAATAAGGTTCATTACTTCTAAGGGTCGCTATTCATAATACGAAATGAGGGTCGCTATTCATAATAGGAGAAGAGGGTCGCTATTCATAATAGGAGTAGAGGGTCGCTATTCATAATAGGAGAAGAGGGTCGCTATTCATAATAGGAGAAGAGGGTCGCTATTCATAATAGGAGAAGAGGGTCGCTATTCATAATAGGAGAAGAGGGTCGCTATTCATAATAGGAGAAGAGGGTCGCTATTCATAATACGAAATGAGGGTCGCTATTCATAATAGGAGAAGAGGGTCGCTATTCATAATAGGAGAAGAGGGTCGCTATTCATAATAGGAGAAGAGGGTCGCTATTCATAATAGGAGTAGAGGGTTGCTAGCCATAATAAAAATGAGGGTCGCTATTCATAATAGGAGAAGAGGGTCGCTATTCATAATAGGAGAAGAGAGTCGCTATTCATAATAGGAGAAGAGGGTCGCTATTCATAATAGGAGAAGAGGGTCGCTATTCATAATAGGAGTAGAGGGTTGCTATTCATAATAAGAAATGAGGGTCGCTATTCATAATAAGAAATGAGGGTCGCTATTCATAATAGAAGTATAGGGGTCGCTATTCATAATACGTGCCCCCCCCCCCCCCGTGGCTACGTTCCTGGTCCTTGTATTAAGACTAATATGGACCTACAAATTATTGAGCGGGATTGGACCTGACCATAAGCCTAGCATCTACCGAGCCCCCTCCCCCCATCAGTACGCCCCGGCGCGGATCAAGAATTTTCCAATAGGGGGGGGGGGGGGGGGAACGGAAATTTGAAAAATGCGCAGACCGTTTTTTTCAACTCAACATACCAATACTGACAAGGTCATATGAGAAGCACGATACCGGTACAATTTTTGGAAAGGGGGGGGGGGGGGCAAGCTCACTTAACGTCTCTTGTCCGATATCAACATTCCCCGTTTTTAAGATATACATTTTTTTGACATGTTCATCGGGGGGGGGGGGGGTGGGGGGGGCTAAAGCCTCTTGCCCGAAAAGGTAATTTTCTAGTTCACAATTCGGCTAGTGAGCGAAACGAGCGAGCAAAAATTTGAGCATAATATGTATTTTGTGAAAGTGTTATTTATCACCAAGATAAACGAGAAAAGATACCAAAAATTCATATTCGGGCAGCTCGCTGTTCCCCCCCCCCCCCCACACCCATTACGCGCGAAAGCTTCGAACTTTCATTAATTATTATAAAAAGAAGACAATTTATTGTACCATTCTCGACTCTTAATCCTTGTCTGAATTCAGTTTTCCCCCTCGCCTTGACCTTTCATTAATTATTAGAGAAAGAAGATGATTCGTTGTTCCATTCTCGACTCTTAATCCTTGTCTGAATTCAGTTTTCCTCCTCGCCTTGACCTTTCATTAATTATTAGAGAAAGAAGATGATTCGTTGTTCCATTCTCGACTTTTAATCCTTGTCTGAATTCAGTTTCCCCCCTCCCGCGCAAAACGTGGAAGTTTTGATGTTTCATTAAATTATTAGAGAAAGAAGAGGATTTGTTGTACCATTCTTGATTATTAATCCTTGTCTAAATTCAGTTCCCACCCCCCCCCCCCCCCCATCCCCTCTTGCGCAAAGCGGGTAAGCTTTGAACTTTCATTGTTTAATGAAATTATTAGAGAAAGAAGACGATTCGTTGTACCATTCTCGACCCTTTTTCTTTGTCTGATTTGAGTTCCCCCACCCCCTCCCGCGCGAAGCGCGGAAGCTTTCACCTTTCATAGTTTAATGAAATTATTAGAGAAAGAAGACGATTCGTTGTTCTATTCTCGACTCTGGGAACGCGCCTGCTTTAAAGGGAAAATGAAACAATCATGATTGTGATAGCACACAATAATTTTAGTAGAAATAGTAAATAATAAAAATTATTGCAACAACCATGGATAAATCACGGCCGGGAGCGTGGGCCGAGTGTCATATCATACATAGTTTTGTGTTATTGGGCGAGGGGGCGTAGCGACCAAGCGAGACTTTGCAATGTTGAATGCTATATATCTTTCTAGCTATATTTCTAAATTTCCTGGGGGACGTGTCCTCCTATCGGGCCCAGGATTGCCGCCCCTGTCCATGATTACTAACAACATGAGCTCAAATACAAGCTCAAGCGAGTTTATATGAGCTGAAGCCAAATGAAGGGCAAAATAAGAGTTGAGAAGCGGCCCCCCTACCGTTAATTACAAAATTGACTTTGCATCGCAGGGGCTGTTTTAACGTTTAACTTTGATTCCGTGGCTCGAAAGTTACTGTCACTAAGCGCCATTTCCTTGTCTTTCCACCTTTTTCACCCGACTCCCCCCCCCCCCCCCCCACCCCCCCCCCCCCCCCCCCCCACTCAGTGTAATCTAGGGTACGCGTACGCATTTCCCTCTCTTTGAAAGCACCCCTCTATCTCCGGTGTGTAAAGTCAGTACGGGCCGGACTTTGTTGCGTGAAAAGTACTCCTTTACCGGAGATTTTGGGAACACGAATTCGGTCCCTCCGACCACGGAGTGGGAGGGAGGGGGGGGGGGGGGGCTTTCCTTTTCCCATCTCTGTGTGTTTCTTTTCTCTTCTTTCTTGTCTCTTCTCTTCTCTTTTCTTCTCCTTTCTCTTCTTTTTCCTCTTTTTTTTGCGCCGCCAATAGGGGGGGGGGGGGGGGGGGAAGCTGTTGACCGGAATGATGGGACACGTTCATTATTTAGGCACGCCTTTCTTTCTTCAGAAATGTGAGTTTTCAATAAATATTTTCTTCAAATGTTTGGGACCATGTGGCCTACCCCACCCTCCCCCCCCCCCCCCCCGGCCTACGCTGTAGCCATGGGGTGTCCTCTATCCAGTATGTCGCTTTCTTATTAACATTTAGTTTATTGCTTATGTCATTTTGACTTTTTCGGTATTATGAATAGCGACCCTCTCGTCGCATTATAAATAGCGACCCTCTTCTCCTATTATGAATAGCGACCCTCATTTCCTATTATGAATAGCGACCCTCTTCTCCTATTATGAATAGCGACCCCCTTCTCCTTTTATGAATAGCGACCCCCCTACTCCTATTATGAATAGCGACCCTCTTCTCCTATTATGAATAGCGACCCTCATGTCGTATTATGAATAGCGACCCTCTTCTCCTATTATGAATAGCAACCCTCTTCTCCTATTATGAATAGCGACCCTCACGTCGTATTATGAATAGCGACCCCCCTTCTCCTTTTATGAATAGCGACCCCCTACTCCTATTATGAATATCGACCCTCTTCTCCTATTATGAATAGCGACCCTCATTTCGTATTATGAATAGCGAACCTCTACTCCTATTATGAATAGCGACCCTCTTCTCCTATTATGAATAGCGACCCTTTTCATCGATTTTGAATAATGACCCTTATGAATAATGACCCTTATGAATAGCGACCCTCATTTTCCATTATGAATAGCGACCCTCATTTCGTATTATGAATATCGACCCTCTTCTCCTATTATGAATAGCGACCCTCATTTCCTATTATGAATAGCGACCCTCTTCTCCTATTATGAATAGCGACCCCCTTCTCCTTTTATGAATAGCGACCCCCTACTCCTATTATGAATAGCGACCCTCTTCTCCTATTATGAATAGCGACCCTCATGTCGTATTATGAATAGCGACCCTCTTCTCCTATTATGAATAGCAACCCTCTTCTCCTATTATGAATAGCGACCCTCACGTCGTATTATGAATAGCGACCCCCTTCTCCTTTTATGAATAGCGACCCCCTACTCCTATTATGAATATCGACCCTCTTCTCCTATTATGAATAGCGACCCTCATTTCGTATTATGAATAGCGAACCTCTACTCCTATTATGAATAGCGACCCTCTTCTCCTATTATGAATAGCGACCCTTTTCATCGATTTTGAATAATGACCCTTATGAATAATGACCCTTATGAATAGCGACCCTCATTTTCCATTATGAATAGCGACCCTCATTTCGTATTATGAATAGCGACCCTCATTTCGTATTATGAATAGCGACCCTCTTTCTGTGTTATGAATACCGACCCTTTTGTAATATTATGAATAGGGACCCTTATGAATAGCGACCCTCATGTCGTATTATGAATAGCGACCCTCTTCTCCTATTATGAATACCGACCCTCTTCTTTGATTATGAATAGCGGTCCTTATGAATAATGACCCTTATGAATAATGACCCTTTTCTCCAATTATGAAAAGCGGACCTTATGAATAGCGGTCCTTATGAATAGTGGACCTTATGAATATCGGACCTTATGAATAGCGGTCCTTATGAATAGCGACATTGACCCTATATGCCTGTTGTATTTACTTATTTCTGACTGTATTCTTACATTTTACACAAATTCCAAAATTTACATAGGTTTATTCAAGAAAACATTCTTTAAAAAAATGATTAAATAATTTTTATTTTTAAATTCAATTCTTGTCTATTCAGAAAAAAAGAACACACTAAAATTGAGAGGAAGATTTAGTAAAATGATTTATTTTAAATTCTATATGTATTCTTTATAGGGCTTGCAACCTCTTTGCAACTTCTTTATCAGCTGTGAACAAATGTCTTAATGATAATTCCTTGTTCTTGAATGAAAAGAAAACGCAAGTTATTCATGTTTCCTAATGATTTCGCCAAACTGAATGCCCTTCAATATTGCTTGAAAGCCATGTTTTACAACCATCAGAAACATTTCGAAATTTAGGTGTTATATGTGACAATCATTTATTACTGACTGACCAATTAAGTAAGATTTGTTGTGCAGCCTCCTTCTCCTTATATGAAATAGAACAAATTAGGTGTTACTTAGATGAGAAACTGACATAACGACTAGTTCATAGCCTCGCAATGTGTCATATCGATAATTGTAATGCTCTTCTCTACAATTTACCTGAAAATCAACTGAACCGAATCCAAAGAATCGAAAATTCTGCCGCAAGACTTGTTACTAGATCTCGTTCAAGTGAACATATCTCCCCTATTCTGAAAAAACCACACTGGTTACCTGTCCGTGCTAGAATTGAGTTCACGATCCTTGTTTTAACCTTTAAGTGCCTCAAAGGATTAGCATCTACTTATTTAACAAAATTACTTACCCTATATGTTCCAAACAAAACCCCCAGATCTTCCCAAAAGTCTCCCCTAACCATTCTACAAAAAAATACTAAATTCTACTGGTTTCGCTCTTTTCAGGTTGTATCTGCCGAACTTTGGAATAAATTGCCGGAAAATCTTTAAAAAACTGTGATACTGTTGACCACTTAAAGGCGCGTCTTTCTTTAAAAAAATACTTTCCAATGTTAACGAGAGGAAGTATGTTGAGCATATCTCACTCTTCTGATGTCACTCTATCCACCTTTCCTTCTTACTCTTTCTTACAGCGCATAGAGACATATTGTGATATGCGCTATTTAAAGTACGGTATATTATTATTAAAAGTCCTACTCCTACTTACACTGAAATTAATAATACCCAGAAAGATGCATTTGCTATTAATGTATTAAAGGTTTTCATAACTCTCCATGTCATGTGCACAAGACCCCTAAGTCAGGAGGTTTGTTGCCATGGTTCAGTTTGGTAAATTCAATCCTTCATTAAAATTTGCTCTTAAAAAAGTTACAAGAAATATTTTTCATATCAATCAAACTCGGTAAATGTTGGTTATTGATTATTGGTCAAAACAAAATCATTCTTAAAACACTTGAATTTCAACTGAATCAGAACGTGTACTTTGCTTTCATGTCATATTTCATGACTAATCCAATATACCAAGTGAATGACCTTTAAAACATGGTGTTTGGAGAAAAAAACTGATATGCATGTGCACCATGTAACCATTACTGCTCTTTCTATCTACCAATGACCCTCTCCATGACATTGACATTAGGACACATATACCTGTATGAATGGTGCCTTTGCTTTCAATGTAGAGTAGAACTCCCCAGTGAGATCCCCTCCCTTGAGTGCCAGGTCAGTCAGGTTTGGCATAGAACACAGTGCTTCTGCTAGGTGATGTGATGTGGCTGGTGTGGGACACTGGTGATCATCAAGCTTTAGAGTCTGGATATGTGTTGTGTGTGAATATAGTTAAGCAGCACGTCTTTACAAGCATATATTTTATTTACTAATTTCTGACTGTATTTTTACATTTCACACAAATTCCATTCATTACATAGTTGCATTCAAGATAACATCCTCAACAGAAATGATTAAATAGATTTTATTTTTCCAATTCAATGTTTGTTTATTCTGAAAAAGAACACATTAACGTTTCTATGGAGAGGATGATTTTAGTAAGAGAGTTTTTTTTTTTAATCCTATAAATATTCTTTACAGGTCTTCCAACCTGTTTGCATTGTGTCCTTATCGTACTTAAACTGAAATTAATAATACCCATAAATATACATTTGCTTTTTTAAATTGGCCCTTAAAAAGCTATATAACATATTTTTCATATTAATTAAACTCGGAAAAAGGTTCGATATTGAATATTGATCAAAACAACGTAAATTTTACACACACTTATATCTCAACTGAATCTCCACATGCATAGATTTAAATTCAACCCAATTCAATTCAATTTTTTGACACGAAAAGAAAATTACCAATCATAAATACAAAATAAATATTAAACAGGCCAGGACCTTTAAAAGGCACTTTGAGCTTGGTAAATGAGGCCCCTATCAAGGTAAACATAATATTTAATTAAAATGCAAGAAATGAAACTTAAAAGGTATATATATATATATATATATGTAGATTTAGAAGGGGAAAAAAGACTGACCAATTACTACAGCAGGTACCAACCATGTATATTTACACACCCACAGTCACAAACATACAAGAGCAATACAAAAATGGGAAGAGGTGAGAATGAGAAAGAGGAGAAAAGGAAGAGGTGGGAATGGTAAAGAGAAGAAAGGGGAGGTGACAATTAGACAGAGAGAAAGGGTCTTTTCAGTTAAGGATGACATCATATGTTTTTCCTATTAGTAATAATTTCACATTGCATTCTTATATTCATCACCAAATATATGCATAAGACAGTTCTATTAATTTTCACTTTTTTTTTCTCTCTTTCTTTTTTTTTTCCAGAGGAAAATAAATAAATTATTAGTTTAATATTAATTTGCAATGTCAATACATCAGTTTTACACAGAAAATATATTCAATTTATACAGAATATAAAGAAGCATACGGTAGGTGAAGCCTATTGCATAAAATAATCCAAATACAATCCCCATTTCTTATCTAATTTATCACAGTTGTGTTTTTGTTTTTATAAAGGTGAACCTTTCTTGATCAAAATACCTTTTAACCTTTGACAAGATCAAAATTTGGATTTTTATTATTCATTTTCATTTTTTAGATATGAAAACAAGAAATTTAAATCATAGTTTTCAAAGCAATAAATTTGAGAGATCTGACTCCACATAAACACAACTCCTCATCAATTTGTATATGGATACTTAAAAGCTCCCTCAAATCATTGAGCTACTTTGTTCCAAAACAATACAATTATCGGACATACACAGAACAAGTGAATTAATGTCACTTCTTCTTTGTTTTTTCAATATTCACTTTTAAACCTGATATTTTGGCAAACTTTCAAGAACATTAAAGGTTGCATTCATAGAATCTACTGAACCATCGAGAAAGATGACGGTGTCGTGAGCATATTGTGACAGACAATATTCAATATTATTAACTTTGATACCCTTAAAGGTATTACAAAGTTTTGGTATGGGGTCATGAATTTGGTTCAAATTAACATATTGGAAGCATATGCGTTCCTACAATATTCATTGATCGTTGTCCCGGTTGAAATCGAGTCTAAAGTTATGAAATTATAAATAATAAACTCTTTGTGTTGTATAGCTCCCTCTCAAGGTCAAGATATCAATTTAGCTATGAAACAATGTTTCTTGACTAAAATCGACCGATTAGCTATTCCCGTTTGGAAATTATATATCACAACTACATATTCTGAGATTTTCATGGTCGCAGCTATCATTGTACGGCCGTAGGCGCTATTTGAAATTTATTGAAATTGCACCGGTAAATTTTGATATTCAATTTTTATCGAAAACAGAAGTGTTTTAGGGGTTAATTTGTTAAGTGCTTATAATACATCCACTGGGGCATCCAAATATATCAAAATTGTAAAGATTCACTATCCACCCAATTTTCAAAATTTCCCAAAAGTTTGTATTCCCTTTAAAGTAGATATTCATTGATTTTAAAAACTAAATTTATTTTCATTATTGCAAAGTTGAAACTTTGATTCGACAAGGTTATCAAAATTCAATGCTTGGAAACATTCGAAGTAATGACTATTATAAATTACAAAACGCTTAAATACAGCCCCGGCATGGCACCTGAAGAGCTCTCCGAACGCTGCTGAGATGTGTGAGATCAATTTTCAAGATTCTTCAAGAGTTAGTCTAGAGACAAATATGTAAGTTGCACAAGCAGACGATGTCCCATGACATCTCACACATTTTCAGTGCCTGTGTTTTCATCTTCTCTCGAGTTCTTTCTCTTACTTCACTACCGTCAGGCTAAATGTATAATCTATTGCCTCACTCTAAACCCTGCGCATGGTTTAATTTTGATGACAAATGCAGCGATACAAAAATAAAGGAATCTTTCGCTTGTAAACAAAATAAGACGCCATTGTATATTCAGCTGCACACACCGGGGTATGTACTGGGAGACTATTTTACTCACGGTGCCTTCCGGTGCTCTTCCGGTGCTCTTCCGGGCACGGGTGAGCGTCACCCGGCAGCGTTATTTTTTTTCTGCGGCACAGATAGGGGTTAGGTGCGTGTTGAGCCTATGTGAAAGTTTAGGGTTAGGGTTAAGCTAGGGTTAGGGTTAGGGTTAAATCAAGACCCCTTAAAAAAAAGCCCCAATCTGTGCCGCAGAAGAAAATAACGCTTTCGGGCACGGGTGAGCGTCACCTGGCACAGTGCCATGCAGAGGGGCATAAATCGACACTGAAAAATGAAAGAGTATACGGCAAGGATGCGGCAAAGAATGCAGCAAGGTTGTCACAGGTCTCCTGCAAGTATGCGGGAAGTATGCAGCAGGTCTGGGGCAAGTCTATATGGGATATGAATATTCATGATGAAGTCTGCAGCAGACTCCTCATCATACTGAAAGAGTATGCGACAATGTTACTAATTTGCTTTGCTATGGGGGCCGCCGGACTCGACTACTACGATCACCATCTGCATCAGCTGTCATCAATAGACTTTACACTGTCCTCGTGAAGTGAAATTAGTGGAAAATATTGAGATCCACAGTGAAATCGGCCGTGCATATTCACATTTATGATTGTAAACAAACGAATAGAATGGTATAAAACCAACAAATAAAATTTCTGACACTTTTTTGTTCTGAAAAAACCACGTGTATGCTTATCACTACTAAGACAATTTCCCTTCATCAGCTCCCTGGAGGAAAAAACATTCACTATTTAATGTTCAAAGAGATAACTTTGCTGTCATTTTTTTGCAACTGATCTGATTATCCACTTGTGAATATATCCTGATTTGTCTTGCCATTCTGTACGCAAATGTGAATTGCACTCTCAAAACAGTCATTTTGAAGGGACATATGAGAAAACCATGAGTTTGAAGAAAAAACAAAGTCATCAAAGAATCAGAAATTGACCAAAAGATGTAAAAAAAAAAAAAAGGCTGTCTGATATCCTTTCTTAATGTATTATTATTCAATAAGCTTTGATTATGTGTGTGACAAAAAATGAATGTGATGCAAGAGTGTATGCGTGCGAATGGCAGATACAAATAAAGCCAGTCTGTGTTGCCCAGGTTTTTAATGTATATCAGAAATGTTATGCAGATGGATAGTGGAGAAATATTATTCTACAGCGAGAATGTGTGAAATGATTGTCTTTGGCTTTGCTCACAGTGCCAAAAAAAAAATCACAAAATAAGCTGAAATAAGGCCAAGTATTTGAACATCGCATACAGTTTGCATAAATTATCATTATTAAGTACATCAAAATAACTATTTTGTGCTAGAATTTTTTTTTACATATGAATCATGAGCTTCAACATTCCAAAAAGTCTGACAAAATGATTCTAGTTCCTTGAATATTTGCAGATTTGAAATTTATGTATGCGTTATTTGCGTATTCATAATTTATGCAAATTAACCTATGTATATTCAAATATAAAAATAATGAAACTTCAATGAATTCAAAATGAAGGAAACATTCGTTCAATCCATTTTCAAGATTCTTCAAGAATTAGTCTAGAGACAAATATGTAAGTTTTTTTTCTGTAAAATGCATAAAAATTAGCATTTTGCATAATTAATAAGGCTATAACGACAAAAATTTGCATATTAGGAAAAAAACTAATTATACCACTTTTGTTCCTTACATGGATATCTACAAACATGGGAATTGTTGTGTTCATCGGACATTCGACGGCCGAGATCAAAGGCCCCCCCCCCCCCCCCCCTATCGAGTCAGGGAGGTGCCCAAAGTAGCCTACTACAGTAAGGGTTAAAGGGTGGTCCGTAATTTGTTGATGTATTTCTATATGATTATTCAAATAAAATTTCTGCACGAATCAATTTAGCAATACAGTTATAATTATGTTGTATTTTTGTTGATTTTTTTTGTTGGTGAATGCCATGCAGAAATATATAATATGAAATAGGATATGGGCTGTATAGAATTAATATGGACATAACAAAAGAGAGGTATAATTTGCCTATTTTTCAAATTTCAATGAACCTTCTCTTTAAAACAAAATCAAGTACAAGACAAAGAGAGAGTGAATTCATGGTCTCATCCAAATAATAATCAAGTATCGAAATAACATCATGAGAGAAAGAGAGAGAGAGAAGGGGGTAGAAGAAAATGTTTAAACAAATTAAACAGGAATACTTGACAAATCATTACATAGGGCAAGCAAGAGAAGTAACAATAAAACCGATGGTTATCACAACCAAATTTAAAAGAGTATTTTTTACCTTTATGTGGAAATCAATGAGTAAGTATACACAGAGCCAGGGATGGATTATTTGTTATTATATACCTCACTTTAGAAATCTAGCCATCTGATCGGTCGAAACTGGAGTCGTAATTTCAAGTAATGCCCCACTCACAGGGAATAGCAATAGCCCACAGGGAATAGTTAAAAGTTTTTACCCTCATCCTCATCCTCCTGCGATCCCCATTGGTTTACGTCTTAAAATTGTATTTGTGCGAGCGCGGACACCTTACATTTGTGCGATGATTTAGTCGCTACATTTTAGGTTTTTTAATTGCATAGCACAGCGCAGACCGGCGATCTCGATTGTAGCTAGGCCTAGATCTACATGTAATGACGAGATGACGCTCCTTTGGAAATATAGAGATAAGCCTGCTCTTTCAAATGACAACTAATGCAATGCATGTAGACTCCATAGGGATATGCGTACAATCTCAATGGCCAACTAAGCTAGGCCTACCCACTGCAAGTTTATCAACATAGAACCTTGATAGCGTAAACAAACTTGATTACCATGATTGACCAGTACTAAGTCGCCCAAAATTGTATTCTATGACCATGTTTTCAGTATATAAAAGTTGTAATATTCGAGGCATATAGTTAATTTATTGGCTCTCGGGGAGGTTACATCGTGCTATCACGCCTCAAAACGCCTCGGGGTGATGGCACGATGTAACCTCCCCTTGAGCAATAAAAACAACTACCGTAATTAACGGTGTATAAACCGCACCTTTTTGCCGCCGAAAAAAAATTCAAAGTCGGGGGTGCGGTTTATACACGTTTTTTTGTTTAAGTTTCAATTTATTCCCCTCCACCTGGTGCTATGCCTGGCAATGTCTCCCAGCTCGGTAATCGGTGTGTTGACTCACCACACGGAAACTAGAACAACACTCAAATTTGTCTGTCATCTTGGTTTGAAAGTAATCTTTCTGATAGATCTCAATATGTAGTTCATAATAATAATTCCTCCAATTTTTCTTCTATTACATGGTGTACCACAAGGTTCTATCCTACGTCCCCTACTGTTTTTTAATTTACATTTTACCGGTAATAATCTTACACACAACAAAAAAGGGCAAAAAAGAGGGGTGCGGTTAATTCACGAGGGCGGTTTATACAACGTTAATTACGGTATGCCTCTCATAGCAGTCATTATTTCTATAATATATTCTATAGTTTGAAGTTTTTGTTAATATCAATGAAATCAATTTAGCATCAGGAAATCTTCTACCTATCTTCTAGATTAATTCAAGCATTTCAAATATGTTATGTCTCACTGATCATAAACATCCTTAATCTGGGAGTGCCTTGTTTAATTTTGATACGAGAATTCACAAAATGACTTCATGGTTTGACAAAATCAATGTCAGTAGTGATTCCGTGGACAGACTCACTCGTGGGTGTGATTCCGCGAACGGAACCAACAGAACGTCTCACATGTGCGATTCCGAGGACAAAATCTCTATGTACGTGACATTGATTTCATGACAAAATCACTATGTGAGATTGATTTTGTGAAAAAATTACAATGGGAGAATGCATTTGTGACAAAATCAATTACCTGGAGTGATTTTGTGACAGAATCCTAATGTGTCACATAGCACCCCACAGGGCATAGTAACGTTCTTTGAAATGAAGCGACATTTACAAAATGATCATTATGATCAAACAACAGCCAGTAGTGTAATTAGGATGAAAAATTTGAAGGGGGAAGGGGGGCGACATGGAAATGTTGACATCTATTGCAGTGATCTTTGTTGGGTTAGTATAATTAATTGTTTCTTTTATAATTGACCTAAAGAGAAAGGATAGATGAAAGCAAAATAGAAACACGTCTATCGAAATTGATTGATGTATAGGATTTTCACTTCTGGCATTTACCTCTGATATTTTAACCTCTCACATTTCGACAACAAACCAATTGTCCTTGGGTAGTTTCCAGTGGGAGGGGGAGGGGGGTAAACTGTCCAAGTTGTACAATGTAGTTGTCCACATAGTCTATGGAAATTATTTGAATCGCGCAAATCCTGCTACCCAGGGACACAAATCATATACTGCTCTGTATTTATCTAATTATTGTATATCTTTTAATTGTTGTATTTTGTGTTAAGCGATGTTAAATTTAACAACTAAAAATTAATGGGCCAGCCTCAACTAGCACATGTGCTCTTTTCTTGTTCCATTTACTGGATTTTAGCAAATGTTTTGTTTACATTTGTTTAGATATAGCAAAGAAATATTTTGAGGGAAAAAAAATTGTTATTGTTGCTGGTGAATAAATCAATCAATTAAAATATATTTACATTACTTAGGCCAGAAAATATTTGAGTCTATTTACATATTTTGATAATAATGAAACTAATAATTATAATAATAATAATAGGAAGAAGAATGATAATAATAAAAATAATAACAAGACAAATGCGACTGCATCTCCTAAATGCCTCCGCCTTAATTTAGTATGGGATATAATTTCAGTATTGTCACAGTTGACCTTTAAACCCAAATCTGATAAGATCATGTTCTTATGGTGATACATACTACCACCAAGTTTGAGCCTCAAATCTATAGTGGTTCTTGAGATATCGCAATAACGAGGCGAATACCTCAAATTTCATAATTTGACCTCTGTGACCTTGACCTTTGACCTGGTTACTACCAAATCTACTCAGATTGTCTTCCTATGGTGATACATACTATCATCAAGTTTAACGTTGATATCTCAAGTGGTCCTTGAGATATCGCGTTATATTGCTAGAAAGTGGGACAGACACACGGACAGACAGCCCCATAACATAATGCCTCCGACACCGCCTTCGCTGAAAGGAGCCATACAAATGATAATAATAACAAAAACTAAAAATATCGTAATCTGTATTGCCGCGCAATGCGAATGATCCCCCGGCAGTGGCAGTAATTTTGTGTCATCCTTATGTTCGAAGGAGGGACAAAGATCCCCTTTCCCCTTCTGAAACAAGAGGATGACATAGAGATCGCCACTAGTGGCTCACTGACTATTGTCAAGACTAGGAACAGCATCACCAAAACAATCTGTGTGTAGATTTAAGTATAATGCATCTCTGTAGAAAATTTGAAAGAAATCTGTCAAGAAATGTGGCAGTTAGAGCGCACGAAAGACAGCCACCAAAATATGACCTTTGACCCTATAACTGACGGAACACAGGTGGCAGCATCACCAAACACTGAAGATGTGTAGATTGTACTAAAGACACACCTCCATACAAAATTTGAAAGAAATCCTTCAAGTAATATGGCAGTTAGAGCACATAAAAGACATATATGAACTTTAACCATATAAAAGACGGAACAATGAGGGCAGCAAAGCCCAAAAGTTTAGATTGTATCTAGATACATTTCTTATTCTCTATACAAAATTTGAAAGAAATCCGTCATGAAATACATGTATGACCTACAGAGCGCACACTAGACACCCACTAAAATATGAACTTTTGACCCTATAAAAGACGGAACACTGGGGGCAGCACCACCAAAAGTTGTAGGTGTGTAGATTATACCAAAATACACCTCCATACAAAATTTGAAAGAAATCCGTTAAGGAATAATGCAGTTAGACCGCAAACTAGAGTGCCACATAGACATCTATCAAAATATGACCTTTGACCCAATAAAAGAAGGAACACTGGAGGCAGCATGACAAAAATCTGTAGGCTTGTAAATTATACCAAGATACACCTTTGTTATAAATTTGAATGAAATCCCTTGAAAAATGTGTCCTATAGAGCACACACAAACCATCCCCCCAAAATATGGTCTTTTAACTTATAGAAGACGGAACACTGAGGGCAGCATCACCAAAAGTTATAAGTGTTGAGATTAAACCACGATACACCTCCATACAAAATTTGAAAGAAATCCGTCAAGGAATGTGGCAGTTAGAGCGCACCCCAGAATATGACGCGGCGGCGTAACGCTGCTGAATCCAAAGTTCCCCACCGGCATACTGCCGGGGGATACAAATATGGCCTTTTACCCTATAGCAGACGGAACACTGGGGGCAGCATCACCAAAAGTTATAGGTGTGTAGATTATACCAAGATACACCTCCATACAAAATTTGAAAGAAATCTGTCAAGAAATGTGGCAGTTAGAGCGCACACAAGAATAAAATTTGGCCTTTTACCCTATAGAAGATGGAACACTGGGGGCAGCATCACCAAAAGTTATAGGTGTGTAGATTATACCAAGATACACCTCCATACAAAACTTGAGAGAAATCTGTAGAGAAATGTGGCAGTGAGAGCGCACATAAGAATTAAATATTATGAAGCGGCGGCGTAACGCTGCTGAATCCATAGGTACCCCACCGGCATACTGCCGGGGGATACAATAATGATTATAATGATAATGATGATAATAAATGTTTAACTTTCACCATTATAACATTTCTAGGATTAAGAAATACATATATATCTGTCTTTTAGTAAACATGCCAAAATATATTATGCAATCCTTAATCCCAGGTTGTAAGGATTATGCAAATTCTCTCTTTGCAAATTAATACGAATGTGACCAACACTAAAAACCATCACAGTCCAAAATAAAGGCAAGAATCACTCTCCCTTTTTATTTGCTCCCATTGGATGTAACCTTTAATGAGATTTTGTATTTATCTTAAAAATTAGTATGTAATTGTTATCTACCCAATGTTTTACTACATTGGCTTTTTTTTTATGTCATTCATAAAGTTCCACCCTTTGAAAAAAAGTACCATGGTAATACCATGATAACCATGGTTATTTGTCCAAATTACCATCCACCATCCGAACCATGGTAATTTCATTGTTTGATACCATGGTTCGAATGGTGGATGGTAATTTGGACAAAGAACCATACACTGTTAGAACAAGTATTACAATTTTTAATCAAGTTGGTTAAAATTTTAATCAACCACGGATTACCAGGTGAATCACACAATCGTTGGTTAAACTTTAACCAACAGCCTGTTGATTAAAATTTAACCTGTGGTTGATTAAAAATTTTAATCAATTATTGGTTAAAAAATTTGCTCAATGTTGGTTAAAATGGTGTTGATTAAACTTTAACCATTTGTTGATTAAAACTTTAATCTTTTGTTGGTTATTTATGCTTTGTTCAGGGCTGATTCACATGATGTTGGTTAAACTTACATGGGTCGTTGGTTAAAATTGTAACCATTGTAGGTTAATTCTTTTTTGATTCACACGATGTTGGTTAAACTTTAGTGGGTTGTTGGTTACAGTTATAACCACTGTTGGTTAGACTTACGGGGTTTGGAGGTCTTATCCTCGTGTTTGCAGGTAAGAAATTGTTTAATATGATTATCATCAATGCTAAGATTGTAAGGAAGAAGTGAAATAAGGTTCTTGCTCAAATTAAAAACGCTTTGTGTCCCGGCCCGTAGGTTGTAGCTCAGCCAGTAAGTGTAACGGATGACCTACCCAAATTGCATGCATAAAGACGTTTCACTTTATGATGACATCTTATTTTATATTTAATTGTTTTAAACAATAAGATACAATTAGATTTTAAAAATAAGATTATTATTCATGCAATTTGGGTAGGTGATCCGTAATAGGCCTACACTTCTCCTTCTAATATTGGGTCTGCCTCCTTCACGGTTGAAGATTCTTGCAGACTGACGAGTGTGTGTGTGCTTACGAGAGAGCCAGGTGCACGGTGCAAGTAAAATGTTACTTATTGGTTGAGCTACGTACAGCCTAGGGGACACAAATCGTTTTTGATTTGAGCAAGAACCTTATTGCACTTCTTCCTTACAATCTTAGAATTGATGATGATAATATTAAAATAATTTCTTACCTGAAAACACGAAGATAAGACCGTCCAAACCCCCATTTCTCAGGTCCTCGCGACAACCTCCATTGTTAATTTTGTCGCACGCGTAAACTGCATGTACTTTGCATGTACTTTATTTGTATGTCTAGCGATCGCTAGCTACGCGCTTCGATATCGTTCCGTTGGGTCACGTGACCAGTACTTTAATCAACATTGATTAAACTTTAACCGGAAGGGGGCTATCATTACTGTCGGAATTTCGTTTTTAATCCATGCTGGGTTACAATTTTTGCCAACGACTTAGACTTAACCAACATAGGTTAAAAGGAATAATTTTGATCAACACTGTTTTTAACCAACGCAAGATTAAAAGTAAATTTTAATCAACACTACATTTTTAACCATGGTTGAGCATTTTTTAATCAACAATTTTTTAACCCGCAGTTTTTTAATACTTGTTTTAACAGTGTAGTTGCCATGGTACTTTTTTTATAAGGGCACTTAGTCCACTCCACTGCTAGACATAGTCATTCGATAAAAAAAAATCTTTAATTCTTGTTTTAAAACTTCCTTGCAACAACGTTTGTATCGTAAATCGGATATTGCTCAAACTTTCAATTACTTTTGTTTCTCTTATTTTTCTGCTTTTATTAAAACAAACTTAATATCAGGGTTGACTTCCCTTTTAAGTATGTTGCGATCTTCCTACATGTGAGTTTCTTTTAGAGCATTCAGGTTGTACATGCATACGACTGTTTACATGGTGCTCCCTGCCCACCGTCAAGGTTTCCACGGTTAGTATTCACACTTAAATGCTTTTGTTAACACTGCTGCCGCCTGTGAAAGTGTGAAAGGACCATTGATCCTTCTGTCAAAAGAACCAGCATATATGAGACATTTAAAAGAATTAAAGAAAAGTAAAATGTAGATAAGAAAAGGGAAGAGGTGGTAATGGGATGAAATTAAATCAATCACTCATACATGCATCACAATTGTGGATGAACTGCTCACCTTTGATTCTTTTTCTTTCTTTGCAAGTGTTTCAAAAAAACACTGATGGAATGCACATGATAGAGAAGCGTCCTTCAAGGATGGCAGGGAGCATAATATTATCTCTGCCACATCAAGTGACATGGTAGGTCCACAATCTCCCTCTCTACCGAGTTCAACCTGGATAAAATGAAAAAGTGATTACTGGTGTAATGCAGAATGTAGATGTTCACTTGGATGTTAGACATAGATGTGTAACCTACATGAGAGGTTGCCCTAGATGCACTGCTAGAACGTACTACAGAGAGTAAGAGGGCAGCCTTTACCCATCTCTGTTTTCATATACCTTTCTTTCGGCCTACCTACCTCCACTATCCTAGATGCTACAGACTTAAGTTACTCAAGATAGTGCAAAAGTTTTTTTTTTGTTATCTTTGTCATACAAAAGGCTCTTCAAAATGCCATATCTTCATATTCTAAATTTAACTCCAAAACCAACTCTTTCAAGAATTGATAAAATTCTTTAAATATTGACCAATGAAAAAGACAAATTGCCATAACTTTGACGTATCAATTCCATTAGGTCCGAATTTTTTGCAGCATCTTTATCTTTGCATTGCCCACGTTTCTGCCGAATTTCACACATCAATGGTTACTTATGGTATGAATAGCACCCTCTAAAGTTTTGAAAATGGATGTGTTTATGTGGCAATAGCTATGTCATATTCGGGTTTAGATACTTCAAGATATCCCTTTTTCAGTAAAAAAAGAAAAAGAAAAAGAAAGAAAACGGATGCACCTCACTATTGACCGACTGCGCGAGAAATTGCTCTCAAAAACCGTACTAGGTCTATGAAACTTTATAGCAGACATGTGTATCAACCTTCTTCACAACTGCCTGCCAAGTTTGGGAACATTTCTTGACGTTGATCATTACAAGGTTATTGTAAAAATGCTCAATTTGCTATGCATAATATTACAATGTGTGACATGCTTCTAGTACATTTAATCGTCATCCACGCTAATAGCATGGATGACAATGGGGTCAAAATGACTGTAATGAAATGCGGCTTCAAATGATACCATAAACAGTATACATGTACATGTACTGTATGTCCACTCAGAAAATTTTGAGTAAATCGAAATTGTAACAGGGCACAAATCGGATTACGCAGGGTTTCTGCCCAACTGTAACATTGGCTATAACGTCAATTTTCAGATTGATTTTGTCCCCTTTTTTATTTATTTTTTATCTTGGAATTTTGCAAGTATATTCTGGGGGCCAAACTCAGGGCATCTCATTGTCTCATTTTGAAAATCTGTCAAGCGGGACGTTTTAGATGCCATTTCATACCCTGCACTATATGCGTCACGTATTAGTATGTTAGCATACAAGGTCGTATACGCCAAATTATATGGAAAATCATACGTGCCTTGCCGAGCGTGTGTACATAGGATCATTCATCTGCTTAAAAAATAGAAATATGGGCATCAATGCATGCATTTCATTATATTATTGCAGTTCTAGTTTCCAAATTATTACTGTTCAAACCTCTTTGATTTGACTTCTTTTCCAACAGCAATACAGTAATACATTTCATACAATAATATTTATATATAAGAACAGAAACTATTGGTTGGTAAAAGGGGGGAAAATAAAAGCACATGTGCTAGTCGAGATGCACCCTTCCATAAGTATACTGTTGTACTGTAAGAAAAGTGCAACATGTATAAAAGTAAGAACTTGTACCAAAATAGATGAACTAATTTGTTTATCAAACTATGATTAAACTTACCACATGTAGTCCAATGAAAGCATAACCAGCTACAGTGTGTGCTGTTGTGAATGAGTATATGGCCACCTCAATATTCAGTGATGAAACCCTGTCCTTCACCAAGGCTGCAACATCTGGGTCCTGACTCTCAAAAGCTACATCAACAATGAAATCTATCTCTATCTTTGAATCCCTTACCGATAGTCCTTGAAGCATAGAGTTAATTACATAGGTTGCAATACTTTTGTTCTGTGACACAGTGAAGTACAGGAGATACTTAAACTCCTCCTTCTTTGGCAGCACTACTTGATCAATCAGCCTGTTGAATTCATCACGATCTGACTCATATAGGGAAGCAAGATGGACTCCAGCCATGTACTCCTGAAACAGTTTGTGAGGGAAGAAAACTGGCAATTGCACATGAGAATTCCTCTCATGTGTATCCGTGTCAGCAGTAATTCTGTCCTCCTGAGACAAAATCCCGACCCTGCAAGCAGTGTCCTTGGATTCTGGGCATACTTCGAAATCATCTTCACCGAAAACCAATGTATTTTCTAGCAGACCATTGAGGGCCTGTTTGGCAATAGGTCCAAGGAGCTCCTCAATATCTTTCAAATAAGCAATAAGTGAGGGGCTGCCTACTTTATTCACCTCTTTCTGAGCATAATGTTCTTTTAGAAAGGCAATCATTTCTTTGAAAATCTGAGAAAAAGTTTTCAATGATTTCATTTCCTTTAGTTTTTGCTTGTCACGTTCTTTCCACATAAGACACAACATGGCAACATATATAGGAAAGTGGGCCATGTTTTCAGATATCACATCATTCTCACTGATGAACTGGATAAGCCGATTTGCTTTATCCTCATCCTTTGGAAAGTATTTGTGAATGTAAACTGACAAATTATCTCTGTTGAAACCCTCAACATGAATGAATGTGTAGAGCTTCATTAGATCACCATCTGATCTAATCTCTACTGCTCTCCATGGGCGAGTGGTCACCAAGACTGGGCAAGAGGCAAGTTGATCTGAACATAGAATATCTTCAAGTCCAATGTCATCAGTCGCAGATGAGCTTCGACATGCCTCTGAGAGGGTGACACTTTGCTGTGATGGCTGAGGTTGCATATGATAGGAAGGTTGTGATTCGCAAGATTTTGTCTTCATGATTTTGCCACTTAATTCGTCTAGCCCATCTAATGCGATAAATACCTTGTTAGGATTTGACCGGATATACTCAGTTATCTGAGAAACCTTTGCTGGATTGTTTTTGGCCAGATAAGACTTTGCAATCTCGCCAATAGTGTGTTGCTTAAATTTACGTAGAGGAACAATCAAGACCCACACAAAGTGACTGAAATGCCTCCCTTCAATCCAGTCCCAGGCAATCTTAGCACAAAATGTAGTTTTTCCAGCCCCTGCCTCTCCCTGAACCAAGATACGCTTGGGGAACTCTCCATTGACTTTGAGATCAATAAAATTGTTGTAATCTATTATTTGCTTGCCAGTTCCATCCTCTTCTTCCAATACAAGATTTGTATGTAGTTTTTCAAAACCCACAAGTGAAGAAGGCTTGAGAGGATCAGCTCTGATCTTACAGAGAGTTGACCTGTAATTGAACTTGAAATCATTTGCACACTGCTCAATAAGTTCAGGAGAAAGTTGTTTGGTCTGTGATTCTGACGTTCTTGATGGCCCTCCTAAAAATTAATAGATAATCCATATTTACTTGGTATAGATAAACATAGTTTGATCATATGTACATCTACAAGGGTTGAAAAGGCCTGAGGCTAATAGTGTGACCTACAATGTACGACTAGGTGCATGTACTCAAGGAGTCCTACACGATTGTCTGAATTTATATGACTACATTCAATTTTAAGGACATTTAAAATCTGAGTAATTATTGTATTCAGGAACTAGTAGATGAATATCAATGGCATAATTTTTCCTACGACATTTCAGCACTACAGAGTTTCCCTGACAATCACACATCTTATTATTTTGAAGGGAAAAAAACTGTAATTTCTAAAGTTTACCTCTATGACCCACTCACACCCAAATCTAATCGAAGATTATATTCTTATGGTGATACATACTATCAACAAGTGAGAAGTTCATACCTCAAGTGGTTCTTAAGATATCGCAATCGCATAAAAACAGGATGAATGGACATACAACCCGAAAACATATTTTTTCCCACATTACCTTCCGTGAGCAGATGCATAATTACAGTTATCATAATGGAATGACCCGAAAGAATATAATTTGTTTGAAGAACATGTGCACATTAAGAAAGCTTACACACTTTAAATTCAGCTGTCACTCAAAGTACCTGTACTATTTTTGTGTCCAGAAAATATCTAAGATTATTAAAGTTTAATTAGTAAATTTGTAAAACATGCATGGGGCCTGATAAAATTGGACACTTCTGTAAACAGAGGCAAATGTTTAGAACACAGAGCACGATCACTATCTAAATGGTAAAAATTGAGTTTGCTTTTATGAATGGTTTTCTATGTCTTCTGGTGTAGCAAGACTTAGAGTCTGTTTACCTGTGCTCTTTGGAAATGGAGGTCCATCAAGTAATCCGTCTGATAGGCCACCCAAGTCAATCTCTTGTAGTTTGTCTGCCAAAAGCTGTCGTTTGTTTGAGTGTGGAGGTTGCTGCTTGACATTCCATTTCATAAAGACATCCATAAAGGCATCTTTGAAGTTCTTCGAATTCTCAATCAGGTTTGCCTTAAGCTGAGCATGGGAGAACCCTAGAGATATCCCTACATTGTAGTAGTAAGATGGATCGATATCCTGGGCCAGCTTCAGGAACTCCATTTCACTGACAGTACTGTAAATGAACAATAAATCAATTGGGTATGATAGTATTTTAGTTGGAGAGCATCCTATTGGCTGACAAGCTTTCATGTGACACTCAACAATTTGCATTACGTGCTCGAGCGTGCAATTTAACAAGCTGGGGATATCAGAATATATTGCCTGTGAAATTAACATTTGAAACATACTGCCCCAAATTACAGGTGAGTGCGGTATTGTTCTCGCAAAGGTAATCATTCTGCCTAAAGCAGAATCTGGCAGTACATACAATTATGGTTAGATAGTAATGATAATATCAATAAGAAAAAGATTACTACTAGTTCTAATATTAATAATAATGATAATCGCCTATTGAATACTTAGCAATACAGCGTCATTCTCATGAACTTCGCGATCGATGCCTCACTAGTTTTCGCACTGGCCTGTGAGAGGCGAGTGGGCGGCGCGCTGTCTGTCAGTTAATTATTCAGGCTCGTTCATTCCATTCATTTCAAATATAGTTTGATATGCTGGACAATTTCAAGAAATAAAAATATGTTAAATCATTTAGTATTTTTATTTTGACTAAAAACCGTACCACTCTTTGTTTATTTAATTTTTAAGCACCGGAAAAGAAACTTGCATTGTTCGATTTATCGATCGGCTTAAAATTGCGGCCAACGCCAACCTGTCTACAACAATCACTTTTTGTGTTACCCTTAGGCGGTCGCTATAGACAGTTTTGACTATACATATTATCATTATTATTACTATTATTAATTCTACTAATATACTACAACTTCTACTACTACTTCTATACTACTACTACTACTACTACTGCTAGTACTACTATAAGTACTACTACTATTTTTATTATTTATTATTATTATTATTATTATTATTATTACCTTCATCATCATGATAATTATCTGCATCATTGCATAGTCTATATGCATATTTTGTATTCACATGATAACTTAAAGTGTCACATACAAAGAGAAAGTCGAGTTCTGGAAAAGGTGTAAATATTTTGCGAGCCTTTTCATTCTGTTTATGTTGGTGTGGAAGAGTATCATAGAAAAAAAGTTCCTTGAAAAAGATGGTTCTTCAAATGCCCTCATACTCAAAATATGACAAATAATTTGATGTGGACCACACTTTCACGACACATGTTTGTGTAGTCATATATATATACACATTTCTGTGTCCAGTGCATGTGACTTTTAGCAAGACTGGGCCAAATAATAATTTTGACGACTCCAAAACAAAACAGTATATACCAATACTGTTGCGCTACATGCATGATCAACCTTTGGAATCACTTCCACACTAGTTAGCTGTTTCTTTTGCAATGTAATCGCGTGACCAGAACTAAACTCTATTTTTAACCCACAAAGGTTACTAGTATAAAGGCTAGCTTACTTTGAATCATCGGGTCATCATGTCGGTCAGGTTGTAGCGTTACCCGGCCTTTTGTGAAAATTAACATGCCATTTATTCATGAAATGTCAGGGGATATGTTTGTGAAACAAATCCTTCTCATCTTCAAATGGTCTGGTCCAAATTACGTGACACTTTGTGAAAACCTTTCAGTAAATCTACTAAAGATCGCATCCTGAACGTGCATCTTCACATGATCTTTTGTTTTATGCAAGGTCGTGTAACGCAACCACCCGACCGGACGCGATGACCCAATGACTCGAAGTAAGCCAGTATGCATACCTTTCTGCAGTGTTAGGACCTGGATTGGTTTCAACATCACCAGATCTCATCAAGAGGATCAGGAGCAGGTAGAGAAAGCAGAATCCACCCATGATGTAAGATGTCCTTCTCACTCGACAGAAATGTAGCCCTCTGGAAAATGGTGATGACATCGTGGGCAACAATGCCTGAAAATATTATTCAGAAATATCTACATTACGTACATAAAGCAGATGGATTGAAGATCCTTTAGAGGATTTCAATTCTCTATATATATCTATCTAATAATAGTGAACAATTTGGGGGGTTTTCGACGCCATAAATTGTGTTGCCCCCGCCTCCTGAAACCCGCCCTTAGGAAGAATTGCTCGGACCAGCCAAGAAGCTGTGCCTCGCAGGGTTCATATTCGAGAAATACAGTAATTGGGCAGATAACAATGATTTTGTGAATTGTTTCGGTAGTTGTCAATCGGGGCGGCCGGGTTTCTTTCACAGCGCGAAATAAGGAGTATCATGTACTGCATCGTATGCAGAGATCTCGGTGGAGCATGCATAAGATAGAAGCAGCAGTCTGGACTAAGGAAAGAGAATGACGGTGACGGTAACAGTGACGCATTACAGCTTATGAAGTGTATTGCACATTCCTTCCGTGACTAGTCCGAACTTGCCTTGCAACAGCTATCAGTATCAAAACTTGTTATGATTATTAAGTAATTATCAGCTATTAAAAAAAGCATGCCGTGCTTAACATAGGAGGGGAATATTAATTTTGTGTTAAAAAAAATATTCGATCGGTATGTTATAAAGAAGAATTTTTTAGAAAGCCGTTTTATAATTCCAACATTAACGTGTTTTTTTAACCTAATTTATTCATCCTGCCGAGACCCGACCAGTAGCTAGCTTTTTTTCTAACTCCGCTGGTAACAACCCCATGCATGCCGCGAACAGTGAACTGCTTTGCAACCCATATTTATATCGGCAGTTCGGATTGATTCAGGATGAGCTAGAGTATGAAAAACATATTGGTAAAAATTAAATACTTAAGAGTTTTAAGGTGGATTAATTTTTGTGGTGTGCAATACTGCAATATCTTATATATTTCATAATTTTTATCGGAGCATCGGCTTCCAAAAGCGAATCCGGGACCCGATGGCGACGGTCAGGATTCGGTATGACCGACCGACTCTAGCCTCTACTAGAAACTTCCTACTGCGATACCTTCATCACTGCATTCCTCATATCAAAAGCTGTATTTTGTTTTAAGTAGTATACTTTTAATAGCCTGATGATAAAGATTAAAGTTAACGAGCAGATCATAGTTACTTATCTTCCAAGAAGTGGGGCATAAGATTTACAATTAAGAGATGAGTACTTTGACAAGCCATAACTTTAATAATAATGCAATATCCTATTTAAATCATCATTTCACCATTGAATTTCTCTCATCAAGAGCTTTACATTGATGTATAGTTTGACAATATTTGAAGGAGAAAATAAAAATAGAGCTATATTGTGAGCCCCTATGTTAATTAAGCCCTACACTGTATATGCATTTCTCGTTTTCGTCCTTCCCTTTTCTTAATAATTACATCATGGTAGTGAGCTCTTTTTTGGCCCCCGAAAATTTGAAAAATCGCGCCCTCCCCCCTCCTTGAGCGCCAGGGGGGGGGGGGGGGGCATCTCCAAAAAAAGGTAAAATTAACGTGTTTTTACACGGGTTTTTTTTCCCAGGGGCGGAGCCCTCAGAAGCTGAGGGGTTTCATACATCAAATTATCGTCGGATGAGCATACTTTCATACCTTATTTGTGACACTGGCAGATCACGAATTGGCGTGGGGTCCAAGGGGGCAGAGCCCCCGGAAGCTCAGGAGTTTTGGGCAATAAATAACGGTCAGATGAGCATATTTTTATACCTTATTTGTGACACTGGCAGGACACAAATTGGTGTTGGGTCCAGGGGGCGGAGCTCCCAGAAGCTCAGGGGTTTTATTATCGTCAGATGAGCATATTTTATACCTTATTTGTGACACTGGCAGGTCACGAATTGGCGTGGGGTCCAGGGGGCGGAACCCCCGGAAGCTCAGGGGTTTGAGGTAATAAATTACTGTCAGATAAGCATATTTTGATACATTATTTGTGACACTGGCAGGACACATATTGGTGTTGGGTCCAGGGGGCGGTGCCCTCAAAAGCTCAGAGGTTTATACATCAATTTATCGTCAGATGAGCATAATTTATTACCTTATTTGTGACACTGGCAGGTCATGAATTGGGATGGTTGTCCAGGGGGCGGAGCCCCGGAAGCCTAGGAGCTTTGGGCAATAAATTACGGTCAGACGAGCATATTTGTATACCTTATTTGTGATACTGGCAGGTCACAAATTGGCGTGGGGTCCAGGAGGCGAAGCCCCCGGAGACTCAGGGGTGTAAGCCAATAGATTACGTCAGACAAGCATGCAGGGGCCATCTTAGGGCCCCTGGTGGGGTCGAGGTGGTGGAGCCCCGGAAACTTAGGGGTTTAAGACATTTAATTACGGTCAGATGCACATATTTTGATACCTTTGTGACACTGGCAGGACACTAATTGGCGTGAGGTCCAGGGGGCCGAGACTCTAGAAGCTCAGGGGTTTTAAGCATTAAATTACCGCCAGATTAGCATCCAGCCGTCCGCCTTAGGGCCCTGGGTGGGGTCCAGGGGGCAAAGCCACCGGAAGTCAAGGGGTTTTAGGCATTTAATTACGGTCAGATGAGTATATTTTGATAAAATTGATACAAGCGCGTAGCCAGGATTTCATTTTAGGGGCGGTAGTAAGCACGCAAAGCGTGCGAATCTCTTAAAGAGCGAGCGAAGCGCGCTCCCTAGGAGCATGCGTGCAGGGAGGGGGATTTTCCCCCTCTTTTTGCGAAGCGTGGAAGCTTTGACGTTTCATTAAATTATTAGAGAAAGGAGACGATTCGTAGGACCGTTCTAGACTCTTAGTCCTTGTCTAAATTCAGTTTCTTTTGATGTTTCATTAAATTATTAGAGAAGAGACGATTCGTTGTACTCTCCTCGACTCTTAATCCTTCTTTGAATCAAGTTCCCCTTCCTCCGCGCGGAAGCTCTGACGTTTCATTAGATTATTAAAGAAAGAAGCCGATTCGTTGTACCATTCTAGACTCTTAATCCGTGTCTGAATTCGTTTTCCCCCCTCCCCGCCCCCCCCCCCCCCCACTCAGTGTTATTTAGGGTACGCATATGCGTGTTCCCTCTTTTTGAAAACACCCCCTAAGTCCGGTGTGTAAAGTAAATTTTGTGTACTACGAGCCGGACTTTGGTGCGTGAAAAGTACCCCTTTACCAGACATTTTGGTAACACGCATGCGGTCATTCCGACCCCGGAGTGGGGGGGGGGGGGGCGAAGCGCGCCCCCTAGGGAGTGGGTGCAGGGAGGGGGATTTTCCCCCTCTATTTGCTTAGCGCGGAAGCTTTGACGTTTCATTAAATTATTAGAGAAAGAAGACGATTCGTAGGAATTTTAGACTCTTAATCCTTGTCTAAATTCAGTTTCTTTTGACGTTTCATTAAATTATTAGAGAAAGAAGACAATTCGTTGTACCGTTCTCGACTCTTAATCCTTGTGTGAATCAAGTTCCCCTTCCTCCGGGCGTAGCGCGGAAGCTCTGACGTTTCATTAGATTATTGAAGAAAGAAGCCGATTTGTTGTTCCATTCTAGACTCTTAATCCGTGTTTGAATTCGGTTCCCCCCCCCCCCCCCCCCCACTCAGTGTAATTAAGGGTACGCATAATTATGCGTGTTCTCTCCTTTTGAAAACACCCGCTAAGTCCGGCGTGTAAAGTCACTTTTGTGTACTACGAGCCGGACTTTGGTGCGTGAAAAGTACCCCTTTACCGGACATTTTGGTAACACGCATGCGGTCATTCCGACCCCAAAGTGGGGGGGGGGGGGGGCAGGCCCCCCCCCCCCCCTCCCGCGTAAGCTTTGGCGTTTCATTAAATCATTAGAGAAAGAAAACGATTCGTTGTACCGTTCTCGACTCTTAATCCTTTTTCTTCCTACGTCCTCTCCCTTTCTTCTTTCTCTTTTTTTTTGGCCGGCGTTTTTTGGGGGGTGGGGAGGGGCGACCGCCCCCACCACCCCTGGCTACGCGCCTGCTTTAATATCTTTCCCCCCTTTTTTTTTTCCTTCTTTTGTTTCCCTTCTCTTTTTTTTTATTGCCAGGGGGGGGGGGCCACGGGCCCCCTGGATCCGCCACTGAATACACAGATGTATGGCAATATTTATGAGCTTAATGCCTGAGGTGTTGCCATACCTTATTCCGTATTGAATATTATAATCAAATTTTATACAAAGGGGGAAAAATAACTCATCTTTACATTAAGTCCAAGAAACTGTTGAAATATTACACTATCTTTCTTAGAAAAAGAAAGACAAAACATTAATTAACATAGAAGCAACGTGCACATTACATCCGGACAGTTGATTTAAAACGGTAATTTGAAGAAGTTAACCACTGTTAAAGATACTATGTCCCTTTTGCAGCCATCAAATTCTGTAGAACTTTGCAGGAATTACGAATATGTCATGTATATCCTATCTGTGAAATTGAAACATTAGAAGTGTCCTAGTATTCAAATTTTGCAAGGAAACCCATTAAACTTATAGACTTCACTGTCAGACACTATTGAGTGACTGACTGATATCTTTTTTTCTTTGGTAATAACATACATAAAATGAGCTGTGTTACAGGTACATGCGCATTAGTTTACATCAATAACCCACTACTTGTAATGGCAAAAATGAAACTGATCGAATCTTAGTGCAGCACAAAACATATGACTATTCGGTAAAGGGGTATGAAAATCAGACTATTAGTGTTGCTTAGGTGATTGCAATCACCTAATAACTAATGGTCGTTATTGTCAGACTTTTTTTTATCTTGATAAGTGATTTTCACACTTTTTGGGAACAATCCAAGATTCAGATTTTTCACTTTAACTCTTTGTGGTGTTTTATTGCTTTCAATAAATGTACATTCCTACAGAATTATTTATTTTAGATTTGATTTAAAAAAAAGTCCAATAAGAGTTTCAAATTGTAATCTTTATTTTGTTCTTGTTTTGTTTTGTTTCGTAAACTATTCAAACAATTTGTCTTTTGTTGATTTTTTTCTTGTTTTACATTGCATTGTAATTGTATTAAGTTATACAGGGCTCTCTTGCAGAACAGTTTGTATGTACTGAAGAGACCATCCTCTATATGGAACACATGATAAATAAACGAATTAACGAATAAAGATTTCTATTTAGGCCTAATATAGTATCCATTGTCAATATTCCAAGATAACTATTCCAATCTTTACTTGACCTATAGAACTTATAGACATGACATTAAAGAACCAGATAAACATCAGAAGTGAATCCTACTCCCTTCAGAGGCTGGAAATATTAGCTATCATGCATCATCATGGAACATTTGGCTCAAAAGTTTATGCAACTTATGCAAATTGCCCAACATTGCCCAACATTGCCCGGATGTTGAAACTGTTCTCTAACGTCGAGAGATCACCATGATCATCAACAACAGCAACAACAAATTTTATCCTACCGGAGATTTCGGGGGGGGGGGGACCGCTTCGAACAAGATGATGTTCCATACGTTACCAGAGCTAAAATGCCTTATCCTTGCTCAGGTATAGACTTAAACTTAAACTTAATATAGACCAGTTCTGATCATGCGATAGCATTTTGAAAGAAACGTGGAATCGATCAGAAAAGGTTGATCATCTAGCATATAAGTATTGGTGTGTACTGCAAGGTTTTGAAATCATCAAAATGATCAGAAAATTGGCCCAGTCTTGGTAAAGTTACAAGCACTGTACACAGAAAGATGTATATATGGGACTATATAAGCAATCGCGATATCTATCAAGTCCGGATCGATATGATAATTTACCAAATATATCAATTAGTAGGCGGTTTCCCGGCAAAATTTGTATCATCACGTATTAGTCAAAACATTTTCTTTCACATGATTGGTAATAAGAGCTTCCATTTCATTTTTGAGAGGGGGCTTTTCCAAAACTGGTCTATACCTTTAAGACATGCTAATGTGGGTATACTAATAACATTTAGTCAAATTGTTTATGATATTTACATACAATCCATGTTTATGCAATATAAACATGGATTGTATGTGATTCTATTCCTATAAGCTTATATAGTGGCTAGGGCTTGGATCAACAAAATTTAAAGTTAAAAATGATATTATACTCACTGTTTGTCTAGATCCTGTTAAATGCAAAATGAATCGTGGAATGAGGCGTCGAGTCCTCTCCTTAGAAATATTTATCCAATTACAGCCGAGCTAAAAGGATTAACACACAATCTTACACAGTTCAAATAAAAGTAACTGGCAACAATTGACATGAGAGGTCTCTTCTAGGACGTGTTAATCATAAAGGCGTTTACAATGTCTCTTTCGCAAGATAAGAGGAGATAGAGTTTGTCTCTGGGTCATGAATCTGGTTGACAGATGCCAAAACATGCAGTGTATCGAAGAAAATGATCTAGAACTCAATCTAATGCAGATTCCCTTTACACAAATGTGCTTCGTTCCATCAGATTGTCATGTAGAAGTGACGGATAACCTGTATGAAATGAAAGATATAGGACGCGCGAGTCTGTATTTCACTGTCTGTCGACGTGGCATATAGAGCACATACCCAATGCAAGTCAGTTGGATCACGAGGTCCAAAAAAGAAACCAGTCAGAGGAAAATACGAATAACTAGTGCCTGCCGCATACTCCTGCGGCAGACTTTCCGCAGATCTGCAGCAGACCTGCCGCAGACAGTCATCTTTTTCACATGCAAATTAGTTTTGCCGCAGACTTGCCGCAGACTTGCCGCATACTCTTTCAGTATAATGAAGAGTCTGCGGCAAGTCTGCCGCATACTCTTTATCATGGATATTCATAGAAAAGGCTGTAACAAAGAGTCTGCTGCAGACCTGCCGCAGACTCTTCATCATGAATATTGATATCTCATATAGACCTGCTGCAGACCTGCCGCATACTCTTTCATATCCAGTACGTGGCAATTAAGTATGCATTCTTGCAGGAAGGCTATGCTGGAGAGCATGCATTGCGATCATTACATTCTAGCACCTTGAATTAGTAGAAACAGCTAAAAAAAAAAGGCGGAATTGCTTCAACAATTCTACAAATATGGGTTTAACACAATGCAGAAGTAGAGGTAGAGGAATAGGAATACAATAACTGAATACACATAGTCCAGAGTAGAGTCACAGATCCATGTGCTAGTTACAACAAAAAAGTGAGTTAGTGGGGCTGAAGGTAAGATCACATATGGCATAACAAAAAAGTTTGAAACAGTCCGTTAATTCCTCAGTCTCCTCTTATGTAACTTATTCCTCTTATGGTACCACTTATAATAATAATAATAATAACTAGACTTTAATTCGTCACTTTGACGAATTAGGTGATACGTGCAATTTTGTATTTTGACTTCTAAGGCCATTATGATGACGTCAAGATGTATTGAATGGCCAAATGAGATATGAAATCATATCTCTGACTCATACTCTATCTAAATATGAAAAAAAATTGCAGTCCTTATTCATCCCGATGTACTTTTTATAGGCATGTTTTTGCCCATATATGCTATGTAATACATGAGCTTGCGCGCACGGATATTTTTCTTGAACGGCCGCTCATTCCGTTATTAATAGTGATAAAGAGATGAACATGGTATCAAATTGTTCAGAAAAATATGAGGAATATCCTGTCAAAACAAATATACAAGGAATTATTTTTCGTTCGGCCGTGACAAACGAAAACGTGCAAAAATGCGTGTTTTGCGCGATTTTTTATGAAATGCTTATAATGGCCTGAAACGTATGCAAAAAAAAAATTAAACGATTTTGAGCAATTTAAAATTTTACGCGCACGTTAACGCGCGCACGTACGCGTACGCGCAGTCTTGCGCGCATTTATTGACCTGAAATTGACCGGACAGATATTGATCTTAATCCTGATAAATACGAATGAGAAATGACCATCCGTTATGAAGATATGATCATAAGTTGATTTTCACAAAATGGCGCCTAGATGACGTCACGATAAACTTGAGTCATTGAAAAGTCATGCAGTTCTAAGTTAGACTAAGATCTATCATCATTGAAAGATTCATGACAATGACTCTATTCAATCTTGAGATATCCTGCGAACAAATTCGAGGAAGAATAATAAAAATAAAAATAATAATAATAAAGAAAATCTTGACGAAATCAAAAGGTGATACGTATATTTCATACGTATCACCTAATAATAATAACAATATTTATAAAGCGCAACATATCCATCTCTAGAGATGCTCAAGGCGCATACAAATAATTTAAATTAATATTCAACATATTTAACATAAATTTAACAATATGCATTGAGCATCAGGTGAGTTTTAAGCCCAGTTTTGAAAGAAGAGAGAGTGTTGGCTGTCTGAATAGAGAGAGGTAACTTATTCCACAAAGAAGGAGCTGCTGATGCAAATGCTCTATCCCCCCAATTTCTTTTGGTACGTGTTTCTTTAAGTCTAATATTATGTGATGAACGTAAACCAGAACGACCTGCAGAGTGGGGTGATAGAAGGGATGAAATATATTCTGGAGCTAGATCATTTAGTGCACGATAGGTTAAGAGTAGAATTTTATAGATCACACGCTGTTGTACAGGGAGCCAGTGCAGAGATTTCAAGATAGGAGTGATATGTGATGATCTTCTGGTGTTAGTTACAAGGCGAGCAGCAGAACTTGAAGCAAATTGTTTGGTTTGACAGAAGCTAAAAAGACAATTAACAGTTGTAACACAGGAATTTACAAGATCATGGGCTCAGCCTGCAACCTCATGGCCCTGCATGTCCTCCAAAATGGCCGCCTATAGCCTTGCTGTAGACTGTATAATTTCCCACTTTTCTATGGCAGACCTGCCGCAGACTTTTCCTGTGGCATACTGGTATGCGGCAAGTCTGGAGCAAAGTTTCATACTGCCGCAGATCTGCCGCAGACTGTTCCTGCGGCATACTGATATGCAGCAAATCTGGAGCAAAGTTTCATCCTGCCGCAGACTGTTCCTGCGGCATACTGATATGCAGCAAGTCTGGAGCAAAGTTTCATCCTACCGCAGACCTGCCACAGACTATTACTGTGGCATACTAGTATGCGGCAAGTCTGGAGCAAAGTTTCATCATGCCGCAGATCTGCCGCAGACTGTTCCTGTGGCATACTGGTATGCGGCAAGTCTGCAGCAAAATTTCTTTCTGCCGCATACTTCGGCATACTCTTTGCCGCAGACTGAAAGTCTGCCGCAGATCTGCGGCATACTTTTCACTTTCCTATGGGTAGCCAATCGAACAAAATAATACATATATCTCTCGCTCAGTGAGTGGGTACTGATGGGCATTGTGATGCAATTAATATCATGTGATACAGTGGCCTGGGAAGTGGAAACTTTAGTCTGATCCCAAACAGAAATGACGATTTTTTTTTTTTTTTTTTTTTTTTTTTTTTTTTTTTTTTTTTTTTTTTTTTTTGGGGGGGGGGGTTAAGGGTATGCCAGGCTTTGGTTTCCCAGTCACTATTTAATTATGATTTAAATTTTTTACATTCGAGTTTAATTTTATCATAGTAGTTATACATTGTATTAAATTATTAGATAGATAGATATATTCTTCATTAATCCTTATTCAAAACATAGAAAATTGGCCTCCACTGGCAGCACATAAACAAAATATAACGTAGTTACAAGATAATTGATAAACACATAGGTGTATACGTCATATAAATGTACATAAATTCACACGAGTCATGACATTTGAAAACAAAAACATAAAATATACAGTACATGTATTACGTAATAATATGAACAACTTCAGAAAGGAGTCGACATTTAAAAATAGAGAAGAGAGAAAGGGGTCGAAAGGAGACTAGATTGAAGAGCAAAATAGTAAGGAGAGAAAGAGGGAGAGAAAGGGAGAGAGAGAGAGAGAGAGAGAGAGGGAGAGAGAGATAGGAATGAAAGGTGGACACGGTGGAGGGAGGAAGGGAGAGGAGAGGATAGAAATGGAGGGAAGGGGAAAGAAAAGGAAAAGGAAGGGAGATAAGTTGTAAACGACACATGTAGATAACGCCCGGACACGACTGACTCCATCTACCCGCCAGCTAGAACAATCGTATCCCAACAAGCAGAATGCGAATTGCACACGATAGCCGCTACCAGGCTGGCAATACATAAGAGCATGCCCAACCTAGCAACAACTAATTCACGCAACCTACACCCCGCCCACCGAAACACAACCACTCCCAACAACAGGTGAATAGAGCCACCCGCATCCAGGCACCCCGACAAGACCCACACACCCAACCCGAACACATTACGAAACTGGTCCATTATGTGCCACATTAAAAAAAAACGGCTTTATGATCCTGATTATGCGTAACAGAACAGAGGCAAGATTCAGCAGGAGGGATTACAAGGCAAATATATATAACGGCTGGCAAGAGTCTGTCAAAGGGTCGATTCGTCAACAACATGGTCAAGTTTATCGTCTAACATTAGCATTAAACATTTGAATGCCATTCGGTACAAAAATATTCTGTAACGACAGCGGTTATGTCATTATTACATCATGTAAAAGGGAGTGTAGCATGGCAAATACTGGTTAACGCCATCTACGTCTTCTTATGAACAACTGCACGTAAACGAATGGACTTCATTAGGGACTTTTAGATTGAGTGGACGAAAACACGACGAACGCCGACTGATCATGAGTGTCAACGTACTTAACTGCCCATGTTGACTACAATTAGAAATCTTTTAGATTGCACTGGACGATACACATGCATGCAGGAATTAACACTATGAACATCACGGACAAAGAAAGAGGACAAAATATACAGTTCCTCATTCTACCCTCAACAAAAGAACATCCCTTCACTGATATTATGTACAAATGTGTAGAACAGGTGAATATGCATGTGACACCTGTTCTACACATTTGTACATAATAGCGGGGAAGGGATGTTCCTTTGTCTACCTGAGGAACTGTATATTTTATGCGCACGCGGCATACTAGTACCTTGAGCATGTAAAGGCGATATAAATACCAATATGTATGTATGTACTAGATTTAGGAAAATCAAGGTTGACGCATTCTCGATCGCCGACTGAGACGACGTAACGCATGCGCAGTGCCTTAAAATGACGTCACACGTTGCAGTCAAAGCTAACGACGTGCAAATCTAAAAGTCCCTATTAACGGTAGTCAGCGACTTAATCTCTACTTGGTCAGCGCGCTAGCGTTCGCGAAACAGACCGAAGTTCTCCTCACGCTTCGGTTTCGCGTATTAGTCCATGGGCCAAGACCAGAAATTTGGGTTATTGGTACCACTCAAGGTGGCAAGATCTACTTATGCATTTTGAAATGTCCTATATCTATACATAATATTTTGATATGATAGCATTTCCAGACTGGCAGCTTAGTCATATAATCAGCAGTTTCCATGGCAACACAACAATAAAACCGGTATTATTCGAAGAAACAGTTAAAGTCATTTATAAATTATAAAAACACTTTTTAATGCGTAAAAATGTACAGTTTAGAATACCTCACCATAAAGGAAAGTAATGAAATGCAATTTACATCACCATTTATAACGGTTGTCATGGTAACGACCCCAGAATGGCCTAAAATCAAAGATTTTTGAGTAATTTCAGTAATATATTACACAATATACTCATTCAAGACAAGTTAAAGTCCCCTTTCCAAAATAAAGACAAAACTATATGACTAATACATCATATAAGCCAAGAATATGCTATATAGTACCTTCCCATTGTTACCATGGCAACATGAATTAGAGTTAACAAGATGCCATGTACGGTACACTATGCCATATTTTGGCTATATTTTGGCATTGGAGAGGTGTTGAAAGTTCATTTTGGTGTCTATATCCAGGTTTTCAGGCCCAGAGAATGAAAGTTTAGAATACCTCACCAAGAAGAAGAGTAATGAAATGCAAACTACATCACCATTTATAACGGTTGCCATGGTAACGACCCCATAATAGCCTAAAATCAAGGATTTTGGAGTAATTTAAGTAATGTGTTAGACAATTATGCTCATTCAAGACAAGTTTAAGTCCCCTTTCCAAATTATTGAAAAAATATATGACTAATCTATCATATAAGCCAATAATATGTAATAGTACCTTCCCATTGTTACCATGGCAACATGAATTAGAGTTAACAAGATGCCATGTATGGTACTATATGCCATATTTAGGCTATATCTTGGGATAGGAGAGGTGTTGAAAGTTCATTTTAGTGTCTATACCCAGGTTTTCAGGCACAGGGAACACAGCTAAAGCATTATTTTGGACATTAACATAGGACATCACCGCTATTTTTCATACATTTGCATAAAATCAGAGCAAAATGACCATAAAAGTATTCTGCCACTGCATATTACAAGCTGTTTCTTAGGGTTTAGAAAGATATAACATTGTGATGACTACATTAGATGCCAGAAAACTTCTTTTGATTGTATGCAATGCTGGAACCAGCACAGATTCATCTCATTAACTTGTTTGGTATTGTATCAAAATTGTCCCAAAGAATATTACGAGGCAAAATGAGAATAAATGAGTCAAACGTAAAAATGAATGCCAGAAAATTTGTGCCTGTTTATCAAAACGCCTTCTTTGGGCAGAAATATTACAGGCGGTGTGCACGAAGTCTCAGAAACTATTTTGTCACATCCTCCCTTTCCTATTTTTTTTTTACTCTCTTTGACAAGAAAGGTGTGATTGAATTTAAGTAGTCCATTTGGACACAAATCAATTCATATTCTCAAAGCCAGAAAAAAAATGTATATGCCTTTGAGACTTTACATTGATTGTTCGAAATGATGTAACTGATAAAATATATCTAGTACATCTTCAAGTTTAACCTACAAGTGTTCTTTCCATGTGATCAAGCCTACCCTAAGTTGTCACCATGACTCTGCTAATGGCAGCTTATTTGTCAATTAGATACTGGTGACTTGTGGTAAATAGATCACACACAATCTCAGGTCACCGACTCTTCTTTTGTCTGCAACAACCTTTCTTTGTCTTTATCCTGAATTGACAAGAAGGAAGAAAGCAACATCTACTACATGTATTTTCATCCTCGCCATACTGCAGCCTGGTAGTTCGCGCGAAGAACATGCATGCGCAAAGAGTCTTTGCATGGAGGTAGCTGGCTGGATTCTTCCTCTCCTCGTTTTGCAAAGAAGAGGTGGTAGCGGAGTTAATTGATCCAGTCTCAGATTGTTGATGTGAATGCATATATTACGACACACAAACTCTTGTATCTTGTCAATGAGGTTTGTTGAAACATCCCATTCTTCACCAAAATGCTGGAAAGTCAGGAGCTTCAGTGCACCCGGCTGTCCACGTCCTGCAAACGCACTATAATGTCGCAGCCAGTAAAGGCAGGGGTTAGAGCCTGGCAGACATCTTCACCCAAAAAGCTTGCAAGTTTGCAAACATAAATGTATCCGATGCGGTTCTTTGTCCAGCCAGACTTCTCAGAAAGCAGGTCAGCTTCTTGCTATTAAAAGTAGCTGTCCCATGGCGGCGGCTAAGCCTACCGTGTGGAAAATTGTGTGTGGTCGGTGGAAAACGATGAGGGCACACGGCGGGGCGTTTAGTGATCGCGGTGACCACGGTAAGGGCCTGTTAGTGGCCAAAGAGACCAGACGAGACCCGGCAAAAGTTGTGGGCATGCCCAAAACTTTCGCCGTATGGGTACAAGCGGTGGCACACGATGAGAACCCGGTATGAGGACTATAAGAGGACGGTATATAAGTTATAATTAAGTGACTCTCACACTCTGCCGTGTAGGCCTACCGTGTGCCACCGTGCGAAGCGGGCAACACGTTAATAGGGCGTTGGCGCTTATTTACACCCGGTGGGACCCGGCGAAAGTTTTGGGCATGTTCAAAACTTTGGCCGGCTGGCACCGGCCGCAAGTAAGCGGCAAGAGGACGGTGTTGAACGGTATGAGGACGGTATGAATACGTTATGAAAACGGTCACACTGTATGAACACGTTCACAACACGCTCATAACCCGTTACAGAACGGTGATGAACGGGCAAAAAAAAAATCCACCGTCTGCAACGGGTTGTAAGCGGGTTGTGAACGTGTCATGAACGTCAGCAGTCCGGGGACTCGCCCATAGGACGCTCCGAGCGGTGAGGGGACGCTAAGTGACTGGTATAGGTGGCTGCTACAAACCCGGTGCACACGTTCGAGACCAGGTATGGGCCCGGTATGGAAACGGCCAAAATTTTCAACAAAAGTCAATCTGGGCGGTGAAGACGGTAGAAGCACGTTCAACACCCGGTATGCGCCCGGTGAGAACGGTCAGAAGATGGCAACGAAACGGTGAAAAGATTAATTTTATGATTTTTTTTTTGCGGCCGGGGACAAGTTCGCTCAAAAACCAACGTTCTGGACTCTGTTTTTTTTTTAATAGCCCGGCAGGTGGATGGTAGGCCTACACGGCAAAGTGTTAGAGCTCCATAGGGACAGTGGGCTGGTACGAGCTAGGCCGTTATGGACCCGTTCGTGGGGCAGTGAGAACCGTGACGAGGTGTCATATTTTGTCCAACGGGCTGTTACTGAATACCGACCACGTTACGGGTTCTCGCCGGGCTCTCATCGTTGACCCACTGCCTCATACCGGCTCACCGATCATTAACGGTCAACCACTCTATTAACGTCATCTCTCCACTCCACCGTCCTCATAACGGCTCAATACCGGCCTAGATGTTGCCATGTTTTACATTGTGCCCGTTCAGAAACCTTGCCAGACACCGTGACTCCATATTTCACTGTATAACAAATGCTTCCTCTGTTGTTTCCTGCGGATCGAGCTTCCTAGCTTTACCCTTCCCCCTACTTTCCCTCCATGTAGAGGCGCCGCTCAGGGGGGGGGGGGGGGCTGGTGTGCACAGTGCCCCCCATTTTTGAAGTGCCCCAGAAGTGCCCCTTTGTACATAGGAAAATTGCCCCTTTTACAAGTGCACCTATTACTTTAATAAAGTGCCCCTTTGTAGGTGCCCTTTTTGTTGGCCCCCCTCTAATTTGTTAGTCGCTCTGCCGCCCCTGCTTCCATGTGTAGGCATTATGAAGAATTATGAAGATTTATGAATAATTGTTCATAACAACGATGAACGATGAGGACGTACATCCGTCAACTCGAGAACTGAAGTGTGACCGGTAGCTAGGGTAAGTGCCGAGCTTTTTTTTTACCGTGTGTGACATCTTCAAGGTCAAACGAACGTTCAGCGAATGGCCCTTTTAAGGTTGCGTTCCGGGCGGTAAGCAGCAGGTACCCACCCGGTCGGGATCTGGTAAGACCTTGCGAGGGAAAGGCCAACACGATGACACTAGATGGTACGAGCGCGTTGTAAGTGATAAGGAACCAGTATGGAGGCGGAACGGAAATGATGAGGGCACAGTGGAAAAATGTAACAAGCATAAAATCTCTGCGGGCCGAGAGATTTTCACCGCTTGTCATTTAAATCAAATGTTATTGGACACTGAGCACGATAATACAGACACAGATTATCAGCACATCTCTGTCTTCGGCTGTGATTATTATGAATCTGTATCCATCCTCCGCAGCATGTCATGCATGAAGAAGCAGTCGTGTGTCAGCTTCCTCTTGTGTTGTCTTCAGAGTTATGATTTCTTCATAGTGCTTCTCCACTTGCCACATAAAGTGACCTATCATTAAGGTTCTCTCTCTCTGCAGGCTGCTTCCACTGATCAACCAAAAATTTGATGAGGATTTTTTTTGTTTTCAGGGTTTTTCAGGAATTTTTTCTACTGCAAAATGTTGTGACAAGGTGCAATGTTCTTCCACTGCAGTTCCAGCGATGGGACCTCTGTTGTATCTCTCTGCATTCTTGATGGACTCATCCCTGTAGACATCGAACACGACATAAATCCTGGCACTATCAGTGCCTTCATGTAGAACTAGCCTCAGTGCAGCATCTGCTAGATGTGCAAATGACTTGCCATCTCCTTTGAGTCTATGGACAAGGCTCATTCCATCAATGATACAAGCTGCTGGTGACAAAATTTTATCCAGCTCTGTTTGTCTTGCGCAGAGAGCAAAGCTGTTGCCAGTGACCATGGTATTGGTCCGAGTGGGCGTGCTAGAACCTCTCTAATAGATAGCGCTCTGCTGTGCGCAATGATGATCATGCGCCCAAGAGGTTTCGGTCTGCCTTCACAATTACCTGATTCCCTTTAGCTTTGTAACCAGTCTGCTTTTTATTGATGTTGAGGAAGGTCTTCGGGCTCTCTTTCTTTTTTTCATCTTTTCATGAAAGTTTACCATGGGTTGCTCTTTTTCCAAATGATCTTCCCGGTATGCTTCATTTCCAACGTTGTGAACTTTCAGCAGGTCATTGGCAATATCTGGTGGGGCCAGGATACAATAGACAAGTTGACCAACTCCGTTTCATCATGGCTCGAGCTCAGCTGTTCTCGAATAGTTCCACAAATAAACAAACATCGGTCTCATCTTTTCTTATCCGGCTTAGTTGCAGGTCCGGATGATTGTGCTGTAAGTGCTGTAAACTGTTTCTGCTGACCATATGTCTCTCAACTCCCTCAAAATAATATGAGCCTCTGTACTCAGATGTCAGGTAGTACCTACTGTCAGCTCCTGGTTTAACGCTGAAGCCTTTTGTCCCCCCCCCCCCCCCCCAGTGGTCTGTGTGTCCTTGTTGATGGTTTCTTCAATTTTCTGGTCGACTGGGATTCTGCCAAAGAGGTCCTACCAACTTGTACAGAAAATCTCTGGCCCTGCATGAATTGTTTATGCACATCTGGGTGATCAATTGGCCAGCCGGGACATATGTGCATTCAGATTCAGATTCAGATTAATTTTATTGGTCCATTTGCATAATAACCATAGTAGGGAAAAAAGCCATAGTTCAGTTTGTCGTCGGCGAAGCACCAGGGAATCATTGCACGAATGAAAGCGAGGTGCAGCACCCAGACACCCTCTCTAAATGCCCAAACCAGACCTACCATAACCTCAACGATGTCCACATATGACATCCAGAAGGCCGAGAGGGTCCGATTCTCCTGTATCAGGTAATCAAGATAGACATCAAACAGCTTGAAGATGGGCTCAAATGACTGATTCTCAATCATCTCACAGCCAGCAGCTTGAGAAACGATCTTCAGATAGGCTGTTCACGACTCTGAGGCTTTCTTCCAGGTGAACCTGGTCGTTAGTTTCTGGACAGGGACGGTAGAAAGCCTTTCCATGCCTGTTGCATAAATGCCTCGTACAACAACTTGACTGCACGGTTGTACTTGCAGCATTCCATCACTCCAGCTACGGAGCTAATAGCGATGACACCTGACTCTACACTCTAGACAGTCCAGCATTTGAAACATCTTCTCAATGGGTGACCACAGTGTGCATATGCCAAGAGATATACATCCCAGGTTCTTCACAGTTTTTATACAATACCAAACAAATTAATGAGATGAATCTGTGCTGGTTCCAGCATTGCATACAATCGAAAGAAGTTTTCTGGCATCTAATGTATTCATCACAATGTTATATCTTTCTAAACCCTAAGAAACAGCTTGTAATATGCAGTGGCAGAATACTTTTATGGTCATTTTGTTCTGATTTTATGCAAATGTATGAAAAATAGCGGTGATGTCCTATGTTAATGTCCAAAATAATGCTTTAGCTGTCTTCCCTGTGCCTGAAAACCTGTGTATAGACACCAAAATGAACTTTCAACACCTCTCCCATCCTAAGATATAGCCAAAATATGGCATATAGTACCGTACAGAGCATCTTGTTAACTCTAATTCATGTTGCCATGGTAACAATGGGAAGGTACTATTACATATTATTGGCTTATATGATAGATTAGTCATATAGTTTTTCAATAATTTGGAAAGGGGACTTAAACTTGTCTTGAATGAGCATATTGTCTAACATATTACTGAAATCACTCCAAAATCCTTGATTTTAGGCTATTATGGGGTCGTTACCATGGCAACCGTTATAAATGGTGATGTAGTTTGCATTTCATTGCTCTTCTTCTTGGTGAGGTATTCTAAACTTTCATTCTCTGGGCCTGAAAACCTGGATATAGACACCAAAATGAACTTTCAACACCTCTCCAATGCCACAATATAGCCAAAATATGGCATAGTGTACCGTACATGGCATCTTGTTAACTCTAATTCATGTTGCCATGGTAACAATGGGAAGGTACTATATAGCATATTCTTGGCTTATATGATGTATTAGTCATATAGTTTTGTCTTTATTTTGGAAAGGGGACTTTAACTTGTCTTGAATGAGTATATTGTGTAATATATTACTGAAATTACTCAAAAATCCTTGATTTTAGGCTATTCTGGGGTCGTTACCATGGCAACCGTTATAAATGGTGATGTATATTGCATTTCATTACTTTCCTTTATGGTGAAGTATTCTAAACTGTACATTTTTACGCATTAAAAAGTGTTTTTATAATTTATAAATGACTTTAACTGTTTCTTCGAATAATACCAGTTTTATTGTTGTGTTGCCATGGAAACTGCTGATTATATGACTAAGCTGTCCATTCGGAAATGCTATCACAACTTTTTACACGTATATATGCCTAACAAACAAAAAAAAAGTACAAAGGTTTTGCCACCTCTGGTGGTACCAATATCTGGTCTGGCCCATGGACTATATGTTGCACGAACGTGATTGCTGTGGTCGCCTCGTCCGCAGTCGTATTATACCCGATTGGCCCCGAGTAGGGCTACGGAAAGAAACATAGTCTCGTCATGCTACACTCCCTTTAAGTTGAAGACAAAATCATCACCCGACATTGGACGATTCTTCAAGTAAACTTGATCGCAACCCAACAAATGTTCTTCTCTTGATTCAAAAGATTGTGTTATGAAACTTATATGTGTGTGTAGTGTTTTGTTCTTCTTTTTTGTTTATATTATGCAAACGATATGGGTTTACACATGGACCCTGGATTTTTAACACAAAGAGAGAGAGAGGGACAAAAGAGTGACTTTGCCTGGAAACCACAAAAATCTAGGTCCGATCCCCATTAGTCATACCATATAGTGAAAGAAGATTTTTCATACGGCTGGCCTTGTAACAAGGGTAAAAGAAAAAAAAAGAAAAACACATTTGAAAGGAACGTTCTGAATGGAAACGTACCTTGATTGAAATCCTTTTATGATCACTGATTGTGACCTTAGTAGCATGGGTGCTTAGAAGCTCAAAAACATGTTTGTCGAATAGATTCTTTAGAGTAAAACTACAATGGAAAACTATTTGAAGTGTAAGCATGTCCAAATTTGGGTATTACTTCGTTTCGCTTTGATACAAACATTCTGCGCTGGTGAAAAACATCAGTAGCGGATCCAGGGGGGGGGGGGGGGGCAGGGGGCCCGGACCCCTCCCCTCCCCCCCCCCCCCCCTGGAAAAAAAAAACGTGTAAAAACACTTGTTTTTTAGCTTTTTGGGGGGTGGCCCCCTCCCCTGGCGATCAAGGGGGGAGTGCAATTTTTCAAATTTTGGAGGGCCAAAAAAAAAGTGCTCATTACCACCCAACCCCACCTCATGCTATTTGTAATGCATACGAAGGGGAAAGTGAGGTAAGATGAGCCACGGTGGGTAAGTTGAGCCACCCCTTGTTACTAGGAAACTGTACGAAGTGAAAAACAGGTTTGCGCCCTCACGACATTAAGGACATCAATTTACATCGCTGGAACTACCTTTGTCACATGGGGGCAGAATGATAAGAAATTTGTCGTTATTTTGGGGTTTTACACAATTTACCCAATTGGGATCTATCTAAATTGCTTGTTGTAAATATATGCTTAGATTAAAGCGGATTTGTGTGTAAAAACCTTAGAGCCTCATTGAACTGTAAACAAAAAATGCTTTGTCACGTTTGCAAAGTGGACTTTCCGTTGGGGCAAGTTGAGCCCTGGCTTAACCAGTGTGTGGCTCATCTTACCCCTGTGTGAATAATTGTGTACTTTTTAAACATTAAAGTTAAAAAGGAAGAAATGATGGTTGACAACAATACATGTCTCGATGTACATGTATAGGTATAAGTATTTGGTGTTATTCCAATATTTTCATTTCAGATGCCAGAATGCCACGAAATAACACGGATCAACATACCCCATGACATGCATTTGATGATTCTACTTCTACAAGTAACCTTGCTCGCAGCCTAACAAATTTACTTCTCTAAATCAAAAACATTGTGTTACTGGTTGTGTATGTAGTGTATTTGTATTCCTCTTCTTAGTTTATAGTATGTAAACGACATGGGTTTACTCATAGACCCTGACTGTTTTAACACAAAGAGAGAACTTTAGAGAGAGACAAAAGAGTGACTTTGCATGGAAACCACACAAATCTATATCCGATCCCTATTAGTCATACCATGATATACGGACTGGCACACTCTGCATATCACGTCACAGTATCGTAGGTGCATACAATATTTTATACGGCAGGGCTTGTAACAACGGTAAAAAAAATTCAAAATAAAGGAACGTTCTGAAAGGAAACGTACCGTGATTCAAATCCTTTGTAATGGTGTTCACGCTGGTAGATTTTATATTGAGGAAACAAATTATGATCACTGATTGTGACCTTAGGAGCGTGGGTGCTTAGAAGCTCAAAAACATGTTTGTCGAATAGATTCTTTAGAGTAAAACTACAATGGAAAAACTATTTGAAGTGTAAGCATGTCCAAATTTGGGTATAACTTCGTTTCGCTTTGATACAAACATTCCTCGCTGGTGAAAAACACACGGGTCCGTATTTTAATACTTGAGTTATTGACACTTCAAATGAACAGATTAGATTCGTCCGTCCCTGGTACATAACATTCCAGATTTGTGTACTTATTAATAAATTCTATGAAATGTAATAAGATATCAACGACATTCAAGCTATGTAACATATTTATACCCTAACCTATAGGCTGGTGGGTGTAGAAAACAAGAAAATGTGTTTATTTTGACAAATCAAATTATACCAAGATCACTAGATAAATAAATAAATGAGTAAGGGCTTGGTTCAAGTTTGCGTACCAGGGGAATTCAGGGAGTATTGATTGACATAATTCAAGGAAAACATTATATAACACACATGTAGACAAATAAGGATGCTATGGTGCTCCTCTACTCTATTGTACTATCAGGCTGTCTTTTTGTACATTAATTATGCTTTTAAGTTATTAACGCACATATTATCATCGCCGCTTGCTTTCCCTGGTTTCAGATGTGATAAGGCTTGGGTCATATCTTTTGAAGACAAAGTGATGTTTGAGTGCTCTGTATAATTGTCATTGTCAGCCACCTCTCTGTCCATCCTAACTGATTCTGAAGGACCAGTTTTAGACGTTGAAAGTTCCCAGCAGTAGGTTTCCCATCCTTTGTGATCAAGATGACCACTGTAAGATTGACCCTAAAGTAATTGATTAAACTGAAGATAGAGAGCCTGATGAAAACTTTTGTCCTTGGATGAGTTTATGAAATAAGTTCTTGTCAGTGGGATTTGCAGATTCTATGTCATGCAGTAATTTCATTTTGGTATTTGTATTTCTCATATCATGAACCCTTTGGGGTAGGGTCAAAGATAAATGCAGCAGTCTGGATGAAGGAAAGTGACCACATCGACATATGTTACATGACATGGAGATGATCCAAAGAAACTGTTTTACACAATTTACACTGAACAAATCATATTGGACAGAAGCATGGACTAAACATATAGACGGATAGACAGTGACTAACGTTACGAATACCTTATAGTAACATTAAACGTAATACGTACATCAGTGGCGGACCCAAGGGGAGCCGGGGGGCCCGCCCCCCCCCCCCCCCCCCCCCTCCTGAATAAAACGTGATTTTTTAGCTTTTTTGGGGGGATGGCCCCCTCCCCTGACAATCAAGGGGGGGGGGGGGTGCAAATTTTCAAATTTTGAAGGGCCAAAAAAAAAATGTGCTCATTACCATCCCCCCCCCCCCCCCCCCCCCCCCCTTGAGGGACTTTTCGGCCGGCGCGATTTTCAAATTTTCGGGAGCAAAAAAAAAAAAAATTGTGAAAGAGAGAGAGATAAATACATTTTTTTTTTAAATCGCTACCCTGAGTAACGGGTCTACAACGTATTGGATGGAATGGGTACCCCACCCCCGGCCCGCCACTCAATTTTATTTAGGGTACGCATACGCGTGTTCCCTCCTTTTGTAAACACCCCCTAAGTCCGGTGTGTAAAGTCAATTTTGTGTATGTACGAGCCGGACTTTGGTGCGTGAAAAGTACCCCTTTTCCTGGACATTTTGGTAACACGCATGCGGTCATTCCGATCCCGGAATAGGGGGGGGGGGGCGGGACCCCACCCCACCACAAGCTATTTTTAATGCATACGTAGGGGAAAGGGAGGTAAGATGAGCCACGTAGGGTAAGTTGAGCCACCCCTTGTTACTAGGAAACTGTACGAAGTGAAAAACAGGTTTGCGCCCTCAGGACATTAAGGACATCAATTTACATCGCTGGATTTACCTTTGTCACATGGGGGCAGAATGATAAGAAATTTATCGTTATTTTGGGGGTTTACACAATTTACCCCATTGAGATCTATCTAAATTGCTTGTTGTAAATATATGCTTAGATTAAAGCGGTTTTTTTGTTTAAAAACCTTTGAGCCTCATTGAACTGTAAACACAAAATGCTTTGTCAAGTTTGCAAAATGGACTTTCCGTTGGGGCAAGTTGAGCCCTGGTTTTACCAATGTGTGGCTCATCTTACCCCTGTATGAATCATTGTGTACTTTTTAAACATTAAAGTTAAAAAGGAAGAAATGATGGTTGACAGCAATACATGTCTCGATGTACATGTAATAAGTATAAGTATAAGTATTTGGTGTTATTCCAATAATTTTATTTCAGATGCCAGAATGCCACGAAATAACACGGATCAACATACCCCATGACATTTATTTGATGATTCTACTTCTACAAGTAACCTTGCTCGCAGCCTAACGAATTTACTTCTCTAAATCAAAAACATTGTGTTACTAGTTGTGTATGTAGTGTATTTGTATTCCTCTTCTTAGTTTATAGTATGTAAACGATATGGGTTTACTCATAGACCCTGGCTTTTTTAACACAAAGAGAGGAAGAGAGAGACGAAAGAGTGACTTTGCATTGAAACCACACAGATCTAGGTCCGATCCCCATTAGTCATACCATGATATACGGACTGGCACACTCTGCATATCACAGTATCGTAGGTGAATACAATATTTTATACGGCAGGGCTTGTAACAACGGTAAAAGAAAAAAACACACAAATTAAAGGAACGTTTTGAAAGGAAACGTACCGTGATTCAAATCCTTTGTAATGGTTTTCACGCTGGTAGATTTTACATTGAGAAAAAAATTTATGATCACTGATTGTGACCTTAGGAGCGTGGGTGCTTAGAAGCTCAAAAACATGTTTGTCAAATAGATTCTTTAGAGTAGAACTACAATGGAAAACTATATGAAGTGTAAGCATGTCCAAATTTGGATATTACGGGTCCGTATTTCAATACTTCAGTTGATGACACTTCAAATGATTACATTAGATTCATCCATCCCCGTACAAAATATTCCAGATATGTGTACTTATTAATCAATTTTTATGAAATTTATTTAAGCTTTGGCATCCTCTAAAATATGGTACCAACGGCATTCAAGCTATGTAACATATTTATACTCTGACCTATAAGCCGATTTTGTACTGTTTAAACAAGCCGATCATGCTATGAATTTGGTATAGATTGGTGTAGAAAACAAGAAAATTTGTTTAATTTGAAACATGAATTATAGCAAAATCACTAGATAAAAAATATATGAATAATGGTTTGGTTCAAGTCTGCGTATTGATTGAAATAATTCAAGAGAAACATTTTAGAATGATATGGATGTTATGATGTTCATCTACTCTACTACACTATCAGGTTGTCTTTTTGTTCATAAAGTATGCTTTTAGGTTACCGCAAATATCACATATTATCATGGCCGCTTGCTTGGCCTAGTTTTAGATGTGATGAGTCATATCTTTTGAAGACCAATTAATGTTTGAGTGCTCCATAGAATTTTCATTTTAAGCCACCTCTCTGTCCACACTAACTGATTCTGAAGGACCAGGAAGTTCCCGGAAGTAGGTTTCCCATCCTTTGAGATCAAGATGACCACACTGTAAGATTGACCATAACGTAATAGAGTCAACTGAGGGAAGGGAGCCTGATGATGACTTTTGACCTAGGATGAGCTTATGAAATAATTTCTTGTCAGTGGAATTTGCAAATTCTATGTCATGCACTAATTTCATTTTGGTATTTGTATTACCCATGTCATGCTCATGTCATGCTCGTGTCATGTACTGCGCCGAATGCAGAGCTGATTCCGGGAGAGCGCGCATAAGATGACTGCAGCAGTTGATCTGGATGAAAGAAAGTGACCGCATCGACATACATGACATGACGAGTATCTTTGACAAGCCATAACTCATCACTAAAGCAATATCAAATTTCATCATCTTTTCAACAATGGGTTACTATCATCAAGAGCTTTTAATACAATGATGTGCAGCTTGACATAATTTGAAAGGGGAAAAAAGGTGTTATATAGCTATAATGTGAGTCCGTGCGTCAATAGGCCCTATGCATTTATAATAATCATGGACAAGCCTTGGTCTTGATTATAGTCCAGTAGACGGTACCATATACCATGTACATGACCTGGCAAAGTTGATAAGTACAAGGTTTTTTGTTGATTCGTGTTCTAGATGGGTATTGAAGTAAATTCAGCTTGGTTGCCAGCTTGGCAACCTTGGGCAACTTTTTAATAGCCATATTAGCATAATATGTAATACTGTTGCTAATCTCAATCCAGGAAGCCTGAAAACATGGATAATACGACTTTTCAAGGGTTTTCTATGTCAAGGAATTCATTTATGAAACCAAATTTTATTTTGAAGTCATACAATTGTCTTAAATAGCATAATTAGCATAATATGTACAATATATGGACTTCATTGTCATTGTTTATCTATAAAGTCTAAAAAATGGTACAATGCAACATTGTAAATCACTTTTGAAAGATTAATCATTAATTCATGAGAAGATATTCCATGTATATGTAGTATAATTAGCCTAATTAGCATAATTATCTAATTAGTATATATGTGCAGTATGTAATAATGTTGCTAATCTCAATCCAGGAAGCCTGAAAACATGGATGATACAACTTTTCAAGGGTTTTCTATGACTAGGAATTCATTTATGACACCAGTTTTTTATTCCAAGTAATGCAATATTGTCTTAAATAGCACAATGAGCATGATGAGCTAATTAGCATATGTTTGATATATGGTCTTTATTGTCATTGTTTATCTATGAAGCCTATAAAGGGTTTTCTATGACAAGGAATTCATTTATGAAACCAAAAGTCATACAATTGTCTTAAATAGCATAGTTAGCATAATATGTACAATATATGGACTTCATTGTTTATCTATAAAGCCTAAAAATGGTGGAATGCAACATTGCGAATGACCTTTTGAAAGACTACTCATTAATTCATTAGAAGATATTCCATGTAGATGTCGTATAATTAGCCTAATCAGCATATACACTGTATGTGCAATAGGTAATAATGTTGCTAATCTTAATCCAGGAAGACTGAAAACATGGATATGACTTTTCCAGGTTTTTCATGACGAGGGATTCAGTTGTGACACCAGTTTTTGATTCCAAGTAATACAATTTTCATTGGATTTAAAAACTAAATACAGTCTATACTACAATTTTATATTAAGATATTATATGCAACAGCGTTATATTGAACAAAAAGCAAAGCAAAACAAACCGTTCATTCATTCCAAGGACACCAAATACTTTGCATACCGGTATGTTTATACATGTTCTTACCCGTATTAAGCGCCTAATAAATATTGTATATTATTATTATTATTACTCATTCTTTGTTGCTGTTATGAGTTTACCGGTATGTTCATGATTTTTTTTCTTTTTTAAACTTTTTTTTCTTTTTATGTTCAACAAGGCGTCATGGAAGACCACCATTATCGATGATAATGAGTCACCCTGTCTAAATATCAGAATAAATTAATAAATTAATAAAATAACACAATTTTACACAAACACATCGGCTCAAGTTACACCACACCCACCATTTTGAATTCATCATGCTGGTAAGTGAAAGCCTTACTAGACACGAATCAAGTAATAAGGTTAAAATGATATACAATGATACTCCTTTCAACTTCATCATGATAGTCAGTAAATTCTATAAGGTGTAGAAAATATGAAGACATGTCCACTTTGAACAGCAAAAATCAGATTTTGTTAACTTACACAAGCTCGTAGTCTGCATCCTTGTGTAAAATTTAGCATTTGTTCCCTGTACCATTTAGGTAACACCAGATAGCAGCATTTAATTTTAAAAATGGTCATGGTTTATTTTAGAGGGGGTGGCTCAACTAACCCGAGTCTCAGTGGTTCTGATATAAAAATTGGATAACTCGTATAAAGTATGTCCGTAAATTTGGCCTTTGGAAATAGGTAATAAAAACTTTGATAACTGTACATAGGGAGAAAAATATACAAATCAGAAAATTAGATCCAAATTAGGAAATTAGGGGGGAAAAGTTTATGTACTAAAAGTGGTACAAAATCGGCTCAATCTTCCCCCGTTGTGTAATATGTATGGGTTACCGGCTGTGTGTTATGGGAAATGTTGACACATGTCATACCAGACGGTTATTTCTGTCTAAACCCAGACATGCCGTGCCAGGACAGGTCATATCAGTGGCGGATCTAGGATTTGCTGATAGGGGGGGGGGGGGGCCTAAGAAAACATTGTTTGTTTTTGGCACTGGGAATTTGAAAATCGCGTAGATCGTGGTTTGGGGGGCTCAGTAGGGGAAGGGGGGAGGGGGAGGTGGGAAGGGTTGTGTGATCTCTTACTAAATTATTATTTTTTAATTTAAAAAAAAGGGGAAAAGGCCAGGCCCCTCCCCCTGGATCCGCGCTTGAGACAGGCTGTGTATCTTGACTAGCCACTAAGTGATTATGTAAAATATTATACAGATATCACATTTGAAATGATTTTACATTATCACTTAGCCCTGGCATAAGTAACTTAGTTAAGGTTAATCTGGACAGCTAACAGTTGATTTCAAAACTGTTTTTTGAAGAAGTTTACATGCAATATTTCATAAATATTTTAAAACTTATGGTATAAAATATCATAAAGGATGAAATTAAAATGGATCGTTAAATCCATCGACACTCGACCCCCATGACCAATCATACAACAACCAACGACTAGGAACTAGACACTAGTACTAGTAGTAGTACCGTTGAAATAGACTACGGTAGTTCCGCATCGGCGTCGGCCGGAGCTTCCTAGAGTTACGGTAGTAGAAGACTATACGACTAGTAGTACTAGTAGTATAACATCATTTACTTACCTTGTTTCAGTCGATCTGATCAGGTTTCCAAAGGCAGCATGTCGTCGACAGACTTATCGAAATCTACTGCAACTGAAGAAAGATCTTAAAATGTATCAATTAAGATCAATCACTGAATCTAACTGGGAAGCGAGGTGCCGTGGCAAACGTGCAAATTCCGGGCAGAAAAATGGCGATTGCACGATTGGGCGGGGCGGGTCGTCGGAGAGACTCCGATAGCTCTGAACAAAACAAGAAACTGAGCGAATGAAAGGGGAAGCCCCTATTGCGCAATTCGTTTTATTTTCTTTTTTCTTACCAATTGGTAATACAGCCCATAATAGTCATTTCAGCAAAATGATCTTCTACTGTCTATTGCCCAGCGATTAACAGGCGGCCAACCCCTTTAGACGGTGTAAAAAAAAGGGAAGAGTGAGAGAGAGAGAGAGAGAGAGAGAGATATTTTTTTTTTAAATCGCTACCCTGTAACGGATTGGCAACGTATTGGATGGGGTCTATACCCCAACCCACCGCTAGATATTCGTAATGCATTATTGAATTTATAAATCACTGGTGGAGGGGGGGGGGGGCAATCGGCAGCGGCCCCATTTCTTCTAAATTGCGCTTCAAAATGATCAAGAAGTGCCTCAAAAAAGTTTTTTACCAAATTCGTTTTCCCCAATAAACTGTAGTGTTATAAAAACTGTTAGGAAAACGCGAAATTTTATTTCGATTTCCAATCATAAATATCTTGATAATTAGACAGGCGATCGGCTTGTAAAAGTCATGGGATTACTGAATGACCTAATAATAAGCCAGTTTACGGTTGCAGTCTGAGCATGAGCAGATAAAGGTCATTTGTACCAAAAAGGTAAAACCCACTGATACTGGATATGCGCTCATGAAAGTTATGTAACATTATTCATTTATGCACCAACGGTAGGCCTACATTCTAAGATACGCAGGTGGAAGTATTCTTTTCAAGAGGGCAAACAAAAGGTATTCATGAAGCACATCTAGGACGTTGGCAGTTATTATTCTAAGATGCTCAAAGTGGAACTTCTCCATGTGTAAAAGATCTGTGGATATTTGGGGTCATTTGTACCATGTGCTATCTGTAAACTCCCTAGTGGTACGCTGATTTGGGCAAAACATTGACCTAAAGGGGGCGCTAGAGCCATAAGAGGAGATGGGCTGGGTTGATTAATTGTACGGTTATTAGTTTGACTTGGTATCTAAAAAGTTAAATAGCATTAATTATGTTTCCAATAGTATGCCGGGAAGCGTCATTTTTTTCTGAGGCACAGATTGGGGCTTTTTTTTATTTTTTAAAGAGGTCTTGATTTAACCCTAACCCTAACCCTAACCCTAAACTTTCCCATAGGCTCAACACGCACCTAACCCCAATCTGTGCCGCCGAAAAAAATAACGCTGCCGGGAACGGGTAAACAACCCCTGGTCTTGAATTCCTGCATTAGATTAAAGTGTTCATTTCGATAAGCACGTTGGAAATGAATTCCTGCATTAAAGGCTCAATGTCCCATTTGCAGGCCAAACAAATGAAAAGGTTAATTTCCAACGGCATTTGAAAGATAATACTAATTTAGAACTTCCCAAAAAAAGGGGGGGGGGGCTTGAAAATGTCTTTAAGTGGGAAAATAACGACTATTGGTTGTTGAATCGACTTTCTATAGAGCCAGTAAGCAATAGTCTGATTTTCAGACCATGTACCGAGTGGTTGTACGTTTTATGCTGCGCAAAGATTCAATCAGTTTAATTTTGGCCATTACAAGAAGTGGGTTATTGATGTAGAAAATGCTCATGTACCCTTTACAGCTCATTTTATGTATGTTATTACCAAAGAAGAAAAAAGCCAGTCAGTCACTCAATAGTGTCTGACAGTAAAGTCTAGCAAGTAAACGGGTTTCCTTGCATAATTTGAATATTAGGACACTGCTAACGTTTAAATTTCACAGATAGGACATACACGACATATTCATAATTCCTGCAAAGTTCTACAGAATTTGATGGTGGCTGCAAAAGGGACATAGTATCTTTGAGATGTACAGGTGTTCATTTCCGATAAACACGTTAGACAATAGACTGTTTTTCCGGGGACCTGACATTCTCGCGAAGAGATAGACTCGTCCCATTTTTGTCGGTGACTAGTTCTAGTCACTCTTATCTATTATGCTTTGTCATTGGTAATTAATTAAATGTATAACTCCTTTCTTCATTGGTCGGATGACCTAAGGGTTATTTATATATCCTATCTTGTAATCGGTTGTCTTCGTAAGGGTCCTCCTGGTTGGCTGGTAATATTATGTGATATCTAAGCCTCGTCGGGTGCCAGAGTATTTAAATGCCACGTGCGGGATTTTGCAGTTGAGTTTATTTGAGTTTTATTTCATTCCGTTATCATGTTTAGGATGTGCTGCTAGTTTTACTGTCTACAGGGCCGCCCAACGTCTGAGAGAATCAGCTAGTTTGAAATGTTCTAAAATAATTTATCTTCGTTTGTAACTACTGGAGCTTCGGCTGACTTTTATAAATAATAAAGTGGACTTCAACTGTATATTCGAGCTTCTTTCGTTTTCATTTTGTTTCTGAACTTGTCGTCACGACCCATTTACGGGCCCATTACATTATCATTGCAGCATGAGCTAAATCCAGGATTTTATTATAGAATCCGAGACCAAGTTACCAAATCCCTTTAAATGTTCTAACATCGATTGTTAAACACAATGGCCCGAATTCACATTTAATTCGGGCTAAGTTTGTTTGAGGGTTAAAAATGAAAGAAAAAATAGACAATGCCACTGATTGCTCCTTTGTCTTTAAAAAAAAAAATTCTCTCTTCCTTTCTCTATCACTATCTTTCTTTTTAATCCCTCTCCCTCCCTCGCTCTCTCATTCACCACCATTCCGTTTATTTATGTCCCGGTATGGGGCTCCCTCTCTCTTTCTAGCTCATGTCCCATTCCTCCATATTTTTGTCCCGGTACATCTCCCTTTTTTCTGCTCCTCTCACTGAATCCCTTTACTCCCCTTTCTTCTCAGTCTCTCTACAATCAATAATGTTATCTCTTTTTATCACCCTCTTACCGTTTATCCTGCTCGTTCTCTCTTTAAAACCCCACCTCAACCTCCTTTCCAATTATCACTCATTGCAGGTATCTCTCTCCAGGGGCGGCCGAGCGACTTCCAAAGGGGGGCGGGGAGCACCAAGAAAAAGGCGCACTTTCTGGAGAAAAAAAAGGGCACCTACAAAGTGAAATCTCAAACCGAAAATATACAATCTTTTAGACATAGGTATATACCCCTATATAGTGATTAAATTATCAGGGATAATTTCAATATTTGTTTCACTTTATACACCATACAAGATATTGCTTAAGCATCATGCTTTGCAGTCGGGTGTGATGGTCTGAAAAAAATTGCGAGCGAGCGAAGCGAGCAAGGAAAATTGTTAATATTTGTAAGATCGCAGTGCGAAAAATTACATCTTATAAAGAGGAAAAAACCCAATCCTGATGGGGTTATAAGCACATTCTCATAACGGAAGACTGAATAGACCTTTGATAGGTAACATAAGTATATCATCTATAGATGCGTGGGAGCATAGCGAGCGAGCTTTGGGAGAAATTGTTCTTAGTCGCTTGAAATTTGGGGCTCGTTTAATGAGAGGAAAAAGGGACACTTATCTGGAAAGAAAAGGAGCATTTGTCAAAGTACTAGGAGTAATTATCGGAGGTGAAAATGTGACACTTCTTACACCTTCAAAAAGAGGCTCTCAACCAGGGATGAACAAAGTCAGTCATGAAAATAGGAAATGGGCATTTGTCGACGGAAAGGGGGCCCCCATCAGATTAAGATAGGGGCATTTATAGGAGGTGAAAATGGGGGACAGGTCCCTTATTAGAAAGGAAAAGGGGCACGTATCATTGTTAAAAGGGAAATTATCACTGAGGTGAAAAGAGGAACTTATCGCACCTGAAAAAGGACAATGACCTGATATGAAAAGGGGCACTTATTCGAAAGGAAAAGGGGCATTGATTGAAAGAAAATGGACACCGATCAGATTTTAAAGGGGCATTTATCGGAGGTTAAGGGAGCACTTATCTGAAGTGAAAATGAGTAACTTCTCGTACCTGAAAAGGGTCATTTACCAGAGAAGGGGCACTAATGAGAAGGGGAAGGGGCGCTTTTTAATGGGACACTTATCATTAGGAAAAGGGGCATTTATTAGAAATTAAAAGGGGCACATGTGAAAATATAAGGTGCGCTTATCCGAGTTCAAATGGGGGTAGTTATTAAAAGGGGTAGGGGCACTTATTACAAAGGAAAAGGGGCACTTGTCAAGGTGAAAGAGGCACCTCTCAGATTTGAATAGGGCAATTATCAGAGGTGAAGGAGGCACTAATCAAAAGTGAAAAGAGGCACTTCTCGTACCTGAAAAGGGGCACTTACTCGAGATTGAAAAGGGCACTTATGAGAATGGAAATCGGACACTTATTGCAAAGGAAAAAGGGAACTTGTCGAAGGAAAAAGGGCACGTGTCCAAATAAAAGGGGCACTTATCAGAGTTGAAAAGGGGAAGAGGCACTTTTAATAAAAAATAGGGGCACTTTTCCCATGTAAAAAGGGGCACTTTTCGGGTGCTTGAAAAATGGGGGGGCGGCTGACTCTGTCTCTCTCTATTTTGCCCCCCCCCCCAACCCCCTTTCCCTTCATCACCCAAATTCTTCGTATCTCTCTTCATCAACATTACTCTCTCTCATCCCGCCCCACCTCCTTTGTGCTCCCCCTCTATCTTCTCACTCAGTCTCCCTCCAAAGTCATCTAGCTATCACCTATTCCCATCATTGGCTATTATTTTCTTAGCATCTCCCTTTTCTGCTCCTTTATATTCATTTTTTTCTTGCTCACTCCCTTTTGAAACTCATCTCCCTCTCTTTCCCTCACTAGCCCCCTCCCGGTCCTTCTCTCTCTCTCTCATCGTCTACCCATGTCTCTTTCTAGATTTCACATCAGACGAAGAGACCAGATCTACAGAAGATATATTGAAATCTTCCTTGTTTATCATGACTTCTTATGACATACATAAGTACTTGAGTTATATCGTCATACTTACAATCAATTCCATCAGAAAGGTTATCAGCAAAATCAGCTTGTCAGTATGATTTTCATTATAATATTTACAGTAGTTACTTACCTACTTACTCACTACATGTTATAACTAATTATGCAATATTATTTATCAAAATATTACATTCAGTGGCATCAATAAAGTGTGGCTACATCATATTGTGTTATAGACAATCCAGTACATTTGTGGCTTACTTGATTATTTAGAAACATGTATGAAATCTACGTATTGGCAATGTAAGTGCACAAGTGGGAATTCTAGAAAAGATACAGGGGAGAGAAGAGAAAGAGAGATATAGAAGATAAAGAGAGATATAGAAAAGAAATAGAGAGAGAATGTGAGGGGGATAGAGAGCGAGAGAAAGAGGAGAAAGGGAGAGAGAGAGAGAGAGAGAGAGAGAGAGAGGAGAAAGAAAGAGAGAGAAAGAGAGAGATAGGAGAAAGATAAAGAGATGACAAATCTGTACACTGTTGTAAGTTACAAGGTAACTTCATGATGGTGAAACTCTTCTAGCTTTGGAGTTAAACAGGTGGATAGAGTCAGGAACAAAGGATCTTCAGAAACATGCATGTTGAGTTCATGGTGCACACAGGTGTATTCCTGATCTGTTATAGTTCTCACTCAGTGAATGCGAGGGGTCGTGCATTATCTGTTTCACATTAGAAAGGACATTATTCTGGTCCAGATCTTCGATTGATGCTAATTCGACTGCTATGATGCGTTTTACTACCTTTCTTCGACGTTCTAACAGATTAATCGTATCTTTAGTAGCGTTTGCATAGTAGCAGCCTTTAGGTTGAAGGTAATACACTTTGTATTAGGGACTTAAAGAACAATGCTATCAAGATAATACACATCAATAATGAAGTATAAATATTGGTGCAGCATATATATATTGCTAACCCACATCTATGAACAATAGTTATATCATTACTATTATATTTACTATCAACCATTTTTACATTTTCATGAAAGTACTTGATGTCTTAAAATCATACATATTTTTTTCTGAGATTGTAGGAAAACATGTGCTAAAATTTATAGACAAAAATAAACAAAGATGTATATCTAATTATCATATGATTACATCTTCATTAAGTAATCACATTTGCATAGATTACCAATACATATATATATATATATATATATATATGTATACAAGTATGTATATATGAACCGAGAAAAAAAATCATAATCTCCTGCGTGATCTTATGTTTCACCGAGGCAATGGGCTGAGAATGAAATAAAACGGCACTAGGGGAATTCTGAATTTGGAGGTAAATACATGTTATAATGAACGATAAAATGCATGTAATATTTGAAATTGTGGGTATTTGCGAATCTTTGGAGTTATACCCTCTCAATTACTTATAGGCAGTCTTTGCGTCAGATGCGCGCAGCTGAGACAATGCAAACAATGGCTACGCGTAGAGAAGAGTCTAAATCGCTTTTGCACGCGTTATATCATGCAAAATATTAAGTGTCACATGACACCATTTCAGCTAAAAGGATACTCACTAACAAATACACCATCATCAAACAACAACTCCTTTGTACATCAAAGTGTTGAAATATCTAAAGGCACTGCAAACTTCAGTAATTCATGATCATCCAATAAACATAGAAAGACCTGTTAAGTACATCAATCTTTTGAATGACATAATTCAGAATAAATTCACAGATCTGAGCAATTTACATTGTCTTTTATGAAAATCAGAGTGGATTATAAAAAAATGACATCACTTAATCAGAAGAGGATGGTGATCAAAAGGCAAGGTAACAGAATGCTCATAAGAGTATACCTACGTTTGTATCTTATAAGCCAATCAGGAATGCAAACTTACTAAAATATAAAACGTATTTACAAGGCAAGTATGGCAAACATATAAAAGTTCAAAATATACATGTATCATACCATTGCATATTCATAATCATAATGATGCAAATAAAATCCTGGTATCATCAAAATTATTGAAATCCAGTAATGAATACAATTAGAATAAACGTGTATCGTATAATTATAGTCACTAACATATATATATATACATGTACACTGGAATGATGTAAAGAAAATCCTGGAATATATGTCCGTAGTTCTGGAGCGTGTCGTTAAACATGTACAAACAATCATTCATTTCAAATTCAACATCACACTGATAACTTAGGCATGTTACATTGTCAAAAGAGACATGTATTTTAAAATTACAGAAGCATATATACATATACACTGGAATGATGTGAAGAAAATGCTGGAAAATATTATCTCAGATGGAATTTAACAATGTATCTAGAACTGGATGTAGCTCTAAATTTATTAACAACAATCCATGTCAGATAAAATGTTTACACTGATAACTCAGGCCTATGACATACACCCTTACCAGACAAAGCTAGTTCTCAACTATCATATTGAGTTCTATTAAGTTTGTGACATGATATGGCTCTTAACATCTGGGTTATTTCTGGTAACAAATTCACAAGTTAATTTAGATTGTACTTGATTATACATGTGAAGAGTTCGATTCCAAAACGAGCTAAATCCATTTTTGTAACTGCAGAGAAAAAACAAATTGTTTACCAGATTTTGTACAGGCGACTATGGAGAAGTGATATTAGAAGGTGCTTTTTTCATAATTGTTCCTAAAATGTTGGTAAATAATTTTGTTGAAAGACGGATACTTATGCCTCAGTAGCACCTTTGCGTATTTGGCTTGTGTATTGCTGCATATTTATGGAAAGACGTTTTAACATTTATTCCTATTTCTTGATATCAAGAAATCAAAATCTTGATACACACATTCACAAAACGTATCCTATTATTGAATCACTTTCACATGTTTCGAACTGTGTGACAATATTATGTTCTCTTTTTTGTAAAATGTATATACTAACACCAGAAATTGGATTTAACTCATCAAGGTGAAAAAGAATATTCAGACATTTACAAACATCACAGAAAAGTTACCCCTTTTACCCCAAATTTCTTGCTATTAGTCCAGGGCTTGAAATCAACAGGCTCGCCGGGCCACATGGATGTCCAAAATATGTGGTCCAGACCCCCGAATTTGGAAATTTTTACTTAGGGCTCATGCATATATACAGATTGTAAACAGTTAAATCTAAACCTCTTTCCCAAATAAATATTCTGGGTGAAGCCCTGTATCATACAAACAAAAATTCAAGATGAAGTGTTACCAGAGGAACACTGTCTTACTCTACCGACAAAGCAACTAGACTTTATACTTTGAATTGCTTCTCTGGAATTTCAGGATCATCCTGTGGAGCTCTTGACTCTTGATGAGAAGCTTGCCTCTTGCAAGGCCTGCTTGACTGCTGCTATCTTGTCTGTGTGTCTGAGAGACTTGAAGTACAGTACCATATCTGATGTATTGCCAACATGCTGTTGATGTTGGTCTGATGGTATTAATGTCCTTATTGGATAGTGTACATCACCCATGGGTTGTTGTTTAGGGTGGTCTGATGGTGGTAATGTCCTTCTTAGATAGATCATATTGTACATTAACCATGGGTTGCTGTTGAGGTTGATCTGATGGTGGCAATGTCCTTCTTGGATAATGGACAGAGCAGGGTGTGGTACCCAGCAAACATGCCTGATTAGAGATTGGAAGGCAAATCATTTTCCAAATAGTCTGGCCAAAAACCAGTCTGAGTCGTCAATGTATGTGGCTCTTGTAAAGGTTGCCTAACAATGACATTGTCCTGAGGCTCTTGCAAGATTGAAATATTGGCACCTAACCCCCTTGGTAGTGTGTCTGGGGTACCACTGATGTTGGCACGTAACGGGTTCACAGGACTAGCGCTTGCCATGGTTTCTTGGTAAATTGCTCTTGATTGCTCTGAGACATTTCCTGTGTTGTGTGTGTTTCCATGGTTACTGCCAATTAATGGTTGGCGAGGTGACCTAAAATAAGGTTGATAAGGACTGTAACTGTAACGTTTAAGTTGGCCAAGTTGGCTGAGCTATAAAGGAAACAGATTTTGTATTACTATCTGTCTGCAAGATGAGAAATAAGAAATCAACTACTATAGAAGAGACGACAGTCCCCCCCCCCCCAAAAAAAAAAAAAAAAAAAAAGTTAATTGATTTCACTTTTTTTTTTTTTTTCCCCAAATTTTTATTGATTTTCGAATTTTGTTTGTAACATTACAAAAACAACAATCATACAAGAATTAAATAATTGTATAACATTAAAAGAACAATAATCAAATACGAATCACTATAACAATTACCCCCCCAAAAAAACTAACAACAAACAAACAAACAAACAGACCTGATGTAAAAACTAAAAAATCAGTCTCGGGTGGTTTGAACTGTATCATTATCAAAATATAATTATGGATAATTAAAATAAATTCTCAATAGGGGACCATTTTCTATAGTGCATGTTTTCTTTGTGCTTTTGTTTAGCAATTACCAATTCTATATGTCTGATTTTGCAAATAAACGTTTCAAAACCTATGAAACTTACTACTAAATTCCTGCATTTCTGAATATAAATGTATCTCTTCAATAAGATAATTAAGTGATTTAATAATATTTTATGTGGTCCCTTCCAATCCTTTATGAATCCAAACATCATTCTTTTCCTAGATAGATCCTAATATCTGATAGATAGCTTTAGACCAATTTTTATCAACAAAAGCTCGTCTTAAATCTTCAGCAACCTTACACTCATAAAAAAGGTGTAAAGGAGTTTCAACAGAGGTCTCGCACATTGTGCAAAGTTGTGTCTGAACTTGCTTCATTTTAAATAGTCTCTCATTGGTGTATAAAATATTATGCAAAATCTTAAACTGGAAAACTCTCATCTTAACTTCTATTGTGCATTTAAATGGGAGTAGATACATTTGTGGCCATTCCTCCTTTTCTATCCCATATTTAGTGGAAAATAGGGGTTCACAGACAGGTCTACATGTCAATTTACTAACTAAATCAACATAAATATTTCTAGTTTTTAGTTTTTGAATTTCTACTGTCAAAAGGTCAGACTGATCATGTTCATAATCTATTTTCTCCAAGAACATTTGTATCAATAATTGATTAAATGAACTTCCCCATTTCTTCCTGACTAGCGATACTATTGCCAAATATATCATGTAGTATTTACCTGGTACTCCTCTTGCTTTCCAATGATTAAATTGCACAATGTTTCCATGTAGATCAAAACGTTGATATACATAACATAGACCTGCCTCATGAAAGGCCTTACAGTAAACTGATTTATTATCAATAAGAATATATTGATTGTTCCAAACAATTTGACTAAGTACACTTGCTTGGGCTCCTTGATCATCAACCAATTGATTATGCTCCTTTGTCTTGGACCATGCTAACAACAAGTTATGATAAAATATGGGAATTCCAAGAGAATTCAACTGGCTCATAGAATAATTACTCATAAAAATCAATTTTCCACCAAATCGTTTACTATAGTGGTCAAAAAACAACTTCCAAAGATGATCTGATTCTGTATAATATCTCTGAATCCACTTAACCAGCTGTGTCTCTATCATGCATTTTAGTTTCGGGAATTTAAGACCACCTTCAGTATAATCTGCAATCATTGTTGCCCGTGATATCTTATCTGGACCTTTCCATATAAACTGAAACATCAACTTTTCAACCTCCTTAACAAAATCATCGGGTATTTCAATATTGGAAACTATATACATAATCTTAGACATAACAAATGTTTTCAACAGTTGAATTTTTCCTATTAAAGTTAACCCCCGATTCTTCCATCTTAAAAAAGTACATTTTATTTCATCCAGTCTCTTATCAAAGTTCAGTTTCCTGACTACTTCCTGATCATATGAGAAATGAATGCCTAAAATTCTTATGCTTTTGTCTGCCCAATGTATATCATTTGTTTTTTCTCCATTGTGCCTATCTTTCCCAACCCATATACCTTCCGTTTTTGTTTTATTCAAATAAAGACCTGATATGATTGAAAATTCTTCAAAAACTTTGAAAACCATCTTCATTGATTGTATATTCCTACAAAAGCAAGTTATGTCATCAGCATATGCTGTATACTTTATTTGTTTTCCACTAAATTCAAAAGCCTGAATATTATCATTATTATTAAGTCTTGTAAGAACAACTTCCAAGCTCAGTATAAACAGTAAAGGAGCCAGAGGATCACCTTGTCTGACTCCTCTAGACACTGGAAAATATCCAGTGGTAAATCCATTCACCAATACACAACTACTTATATTAGTGTGCAATGTTCTAACCCATTGTATGAAAGATGGTCCAAAATTGAACGCTTCTAAACAATTTAGCATGTACCTGTGGCTTATTGAATCAAATGCTTTTGTTAGATCAAGGGCTAGCATAATACCTCTCAAATTCTCCTCCTTAGTATATTGTAAAAGGTCTGATATTAATCTTATTCCTTCCCCTATGTATCTGCCTTTAATAAAGGCAGTTTGTTGACTATCTACTAACTTTCCTATCACCTTAGCAGCTCTCTTCGCCAAGCATTTAGAAAGTATTTTAACATCTACATTTAAAAGAGTTATGGGACGCCAATTGCTCAGTGTGTGTTTATCTCTATCAGGCTTAGGGATGAGTTTAATTGTACCTTGTCTTTGTGACACAGACATTACACTATTTTCATATGCAAAATTGAAAGAATCAATAACTTCTTTTGATATCAAAGGCCAAAACATCTCATAAAACTCCACAGTTAACCCATCGTTCCCAGGTGTTTTATTTCTAGCCATTTTTAACAATTCTGCCCTAGCTTCAGAGCAAGTGATATTTCCTTCACATGAATTTCTTTCTTCGTCTGTGAGTTGCTTGATGTTACTCTGACTTATGTAATCTTTGCTCACCTCATCTTCCACCTTATCTTTGTTCTCAAACAAAGTTTTATATGATTTCTTAATGAAATCCTGTATTTCAGACTGTTTATCAATACGTCCTACATCTGAAGTCAAAACATCAATATTGGAATTTGCTGCTTGACCTTTTTCCAATGACAAAAAATATTTAGTACTCTTTTCCCCTTTCTCATACCATGTACACCTTGACCTCAAGATTGCCCCATCTGCAAAATAGTCATATATTTTAAACAACTCCTGTTCTATTTCCCTTTTCTTTTTCATTAATTCTTCATCTATATCTTCTGCTGCCTAATTGATTCCACTTTACAGTAGGAAATTTGTTCAATAAAGCTGTTACTGAATATTTAGTTCTGTCAGACAAGTAATCTCCAATTTTTTGTTGGGGTAAAAAAGTATCACAATATTGCATGCTCCCAGCAGGGGTATCAACATTGTAGCAATTCTTAGTATTCCATTAAGCTCTTTATATTGTTTCTATATCGCACTGTTCATGGAAAGTCTACATGCTTTTATCTGAATATTTTAAATTTATTTTAAGCACATATACTGACCTTGGCGAACATACAAGGGTGTGAAGAAATGAGTTCAAGTCATCTTGAGCAACTCCATTGAACCTGAAGTTTCCCTTCCTGATCTGAGGAAAACAACCCTGTAACATATAAAAGCAACATTGCTGGTAAACCTTGTTTCAGTTACAAGTGGATCTATTTCATTCTGACATTTAATCTATTTTTTCTTGGGAATATACACTCAAGAGCTACATCTAATTAAATTTGTTTAAACACTGCATGCTTCTTTGAAAATCTGATATTTACTTTGCAATTATAACAAGTTTTATTACTTATTGCCGTTGCAAGGCAAGTTTGGACTAGTCACGGAATGAAATTGCAGTACACTGCATTAGCTGTAATGCATGCCCCCCCCCCCCCAAAAAAAAAATAAAAAAATAAAAAAATAAAAAAATGTCCTAATTGTACCAAGGTATCATTCAAACCTATTAAAGAAAACAGTCGTTTTGGATACAGGTAGTTCCAAGTAATGCCACAGAAATAGTGATACTTGAAGAGTAATTACTGGGTACATTTTTATTGAAATCATCAAATGGGCCTGCTGCTCATCAATTGTTTTTGCTAATCACTATGCTCGAATCCACAGGTATACTGATTTTTACAATATACATTTGGTTTTAAAAATTAATGTATTAAAGTTATTCATAACCCTGGATTTCATGTGCACAAGGCCCCTAAGTCATGAGGTTTTATGCTATGGTTCAGTTTGGTTAATTCAAGCCTTTATTAAAATTGGCTTTAAAAAACTGTATGAAATATTTTTGCTATCAATCAAACTTGGAAAAGGTAAGAAATTGATTATTGATCAAAACAATGTCAATCTTATACAAACTTGAATTTCAACTGAATCAGTCCATGTGTAGTTTGCTTTTATTTCACGTTTCTTGAAAGATATACCAAGTGAATGGCCTTTGAACAATGGTGTTTGAAATGAGGAAAAAACATGTATACATGTGCACCCTATGATCATTACTGCTCTTTCTATCTATCAATAACCCTCTAATTGACATTTACATTAGGACACACATACCTGTATGGATAATGCCTTTGCTTTCAGTGTAGAGTAACAGTAGAACTCATCATTGCGATCCATTTCAAGTGTCAGGTCAGTCAGGTTTGGCATAGAACACAGTGCTTCTGCTAAGTGATGTGATGAGGCTGGGGTGGGACACTGGACATGAAAAAACCTGAGAGTCTGGACCTGCATTAGTTGTGAATATAGTTCAGTAACTCATCTATACTTGCATGTGTTTTTGTTACTAATTCAAAAGGTTACAGTTATCATGTGATCAAGGGTGTCTCAAATGGGGACATAGAGTTGTAGTTCCAAAATCACTGAGACAAAAACTACTTGGTGTGCTACATTCAGAGCATTGGGGTGGTAGCCATGAAAGTTGTTGCTATGGGATTCATGGTTTGTAAAGAAAAAGTCTAAGAAGTTGACCTCCAAAAGCCCCACTGGGGGCATGGCATTGGCCCTCAAGGCCATTCCAAAGAGTAATGTTGATGTTTGTGAATTTGGGAATGACAATTTCCTTGTTTTGATTGCACAACAACCCAAAGGACCACATGAGTTGAGAGCATGGTCCGCACTTCAGGACTGCAACCTTCCAAGAGTTTATGAAACAAAATTATGTCAAACACATATTGGTGTCTATATACCACGCATCATCAAATGGTACTGCTGAAAGATCTGTCAGGATTGTCGAAGAAACTCTCAAAATTCCAGTCTTAAAAGGTCAGTATGAAGCAGAGGTTGGCAAACTTATTATTAAAGTATCATACCACACCACATTCAACAACTGGGTATACTCCAGCAGAACTTTTGATGGAAAAAAAAGGTCAAGACAAGGTTGAGTTTGGTTTTGCCAGATATGTCATCAAAAGTTGAAAACAAGCAGGCAAGTCAAAAGAAACAATTTGGTGATAGTTATAAACGATGCAAATTTGACATTGGTAACATATTTTGTGTTCTCAGTCGGCAGTCCCCCATACAAGACATGCAAGAAAAATAAATGGGAAGTAGGGACTGTTGTAGCAGTTTTTGGCACAAAGAAGGTACTTGGTAGACATTAAAGACAGAGTCAGAAATGTACATGCTTGAGCCAAAGGTGACATACAGAGTTTGCATGAATCTGTTAGTAGCAGAATTTTTGATAATTTTGATTTAGTTTCAGCACCAGAGATGTTCACACCCCAAACTGAACACTCCAATCAGACTGATGAGGGAGCAAGAAAATCCCCATCCAAAAACACAGATGCTCCAGGTGAAGTACACCAAAAACCATTAAGAAGGTCGCAAAGAAAATCGCAAACCTGTAGTCAGGTTAACTTACTGAGCATTATTCTTTGTTCTAAAATAAGCTGAAGGTTGTATTAAGCAAAGCACAATCTTCAACAACAAAAAAAAAAAAAAAAGATGATGGAACAGAAACAAATGGAGAAAATTTAAATCGACTGCTTTTTTTAACCTCTTTTTTTTTTAAGCACATTTTTGTCAAGCCTGGATAATACTCTGCTGCAATTTAAGCAGGCGTTAAAATGTAACTAATTTGAAGAAAGGAAGGAAGGAAGAGAAGGCGGTAGTTATGTCATATGTTCACAATTAAAAACCATAATATTGTAGATGAAGTAATGACAAGAATTTTTTTTGATGGTATCTTACAAAAATATTGCAGTCTACGACAGTGGTTTGAATTTATGAAGACAAAAATAAATAATCATGGAATACACAACAAAGCCACATTCCTGTTAAACTTCAGTATGAATTTAATAATTGATATTGAATAATAATTTGTTCTTTATATTTCTCAGATGGCTTGAAAGATTTAAAGTTAAATTGCTGTTATCGATAATGCAGTACAGAAAATAATAATAGTTAAAATTGAAACTAGCTTTAAAAGGAATGTAATCTGCTATTAATTATGCTGTTTCAGTTTGCACACAACTATGTAGGCTAGTGATAAATAATAGCATTGGTTTGTTTATATGAAACATATAATAGTGGTTCATTGATTTTGAATATTGATTTGATTTGTATCATTGCATGAGGGAAGGTTAGATCGAACAACTTTATTAGAATCACTTACTTGAAAATATTCAAACTTCAAAGTAATGATTATTATCAATTTTAAAATGGTAAATTACCTCCCCAGTTTCACACTTGAAGAGCTCTCCGAACACTGCTGAGATTTGTGACCTCATTTAATTGATCGAATTTGCATAAGCAGATGATGTCACATAACAATGTACACATTTTCAATGCCTGTTTCATTGACTCCTCTTCCATATTTTTCTCACTCTACCAGTGTCACTTAAATTGTTTGATCTCTTACCTCACTCAAAATTTTAGACATGGTTCATTTTGATAAAAAAGATCATTTGTCCTTGCCCTGATTGGTTCCAAGTAAACAATTATTATTATCAGCATCACTTCCCCTTGTAAAATGGTATGAAATATGTTCATGTTTGAAATCAATCAAACTCATATAATTGAAAATTATTACACTGAATATATGTTGATTAGTTAAGGGATGTTGTCTGTTTTAATAATAATACAGCATTTATTATACGCCATCGATCTAGTAAACTATTCTGAGGCGCAGAGGGATAGAATTAGAATGAGATAAAAAGATAATTGAGAAGGGGAAAATGCATAGATGTACATTCAACATATAATTAACTAAAATAACATGCGTACATATATGACTTTAGATTCTTTTTAAATGTTCTAGAGATTCTAGTGATCGGATCCTCAGTGGAAGAGCATTCCAAAGAGATGTTAACTGTTTTGTACCAGAAGAACGCAGATTTCTACCTGGGACATATTCTGTGATGAGATTTCCCAAGTACTGTGGAGCCTGACTATACATTACTTTCCATGTGTGTTTTAACTCTATTTGTTTGGATACTGGCAGCCAGTGTAGACTTTTCAGAACTGGGGTAATGTGGGGAAAGCAGAATTTTGAGCACGTAGCATTTGGCAAGTTGATAAGAGGAGGCATTGAACAATAAAGCATTTCCATAATCGATACGAGACATAACATACAAATTAATAACATAGGCTGCAACCTTGCATGATTAATGACGTTCTAATACTGTGAATATTGCGTACCGGTATGTGCATATAAACAGATCAACACATGGTTGTAACGTGAGCAGACATTGACATTTCAGAGTCGAAATGGACTCCAAGATTCCTACAACTTGACAAAGATTGTACAGCAACACATCCTATGCGTAATGAATGACTACGGATCTTAGCTGCCAGGTGTTTTGAGGCAATTATCATAAATAATACACAGTATTGGTTCCTGATGTGACGTCATTGAAACATCGTTAAATTTTCTAGCGAAGGGATTGTAAATCCCAGATCATGAGAGGCACTTTTATTTAAATTCATTAGACTCCTAGGTCAGCAGATTTGTTGCTATACGGTAGAGTTTGATCAAATTCAAGCCTTTATTAAAATTGGCTCTTTAAAAACCACATGCCAAATCTTTCCTATTAAAACTTGGAAAAATTTGAATATTGATCATTAATCAGGGCAATGTAAATCTTATAAATACTTGAATTTCAACTGAATCAGCACATGCGTAGTGTCATGACTATTCCTATTCATATTTGGTTAATGGCCTTTAAAAAACAAAACTGTGCCTCAAATTTAAAAAAAATGCAGGTGCACCATATAAGTATTACTGCTCCATCTTCCTGTCAATGACCATCCATGACATTTTAATACACATGCACATACCTGTATTGATATTGCCTTTGCTTTCAATGTGGAGTAGAACTCCTCTTTGAGATACATTCCTCCAAGTGTCAGGTCAGTCAGGTTTGGCATAGAACAAAGTGCTTCTGACAGGTGATGTGATGAGGCTGGTGTCAAAAACTCGAAAACAGCATAAATCCTGAGAGTCTGAACCTGCATTCATGGTGAATATAGTTGAGTAACTCATCTACACATGCATACGTTTTTTTAAACTAATTTTTCACTGTATTCTTACATTTCACACAAATTACTTTAATTACATAGTTACATTCATAATATCATTTATCAACAAAAGTAATTGAATAGATTTTAATGTCAAAATTCAATTCTTGCCTATTTAGAGAAAGAACACACCAAAGTTTTTATGGAGAGGTTGATTTAGTAAGAGTGATTTTCTAAACTTATTTTGTTTATATGGCTTCCAACCTATTTACATTGACAAGTCCTACTCCCGATGACACTGATATTAATAATACCCCAAAAATATATCTGCTATAAATATACCATAAATTTACATGTATAAGACGCACCTGTGTATAAGACGCACCCCCTTTTTTTTAGACCAAGACCATGACAAATAAAAAAAAAAGCTTTTGGTTTTGCTTTTAGGCTGACACCAAAGGCAGCAAGCGAGATCAGATCGCATCTTATATCAGTGTTTCGAAAGGTATACCGTTCGGAATCCCAGGCCATGAAGGGAAGGACTTTTATTTATTACGAGGCGCAGTTGAAGTGCTCGTGAACTTGTCACAAATAATAGTAACAATGTTGTTTTTAAAACTAAAAATGCAGACAAATTTTCCTCCAAGTCCAAACAGAAATTTGGACAGACTAGTTTTCGAGTGGTGAGTCGATATCCCCCCTGTGTGAGTGTGCTGCATGATACGGGTGTGTTAGCTAAAGATACGGCTGAGCTTCAGCCGGCAAAGTGCTATGTGATGTATGGGGCATAATTTATCAAGGCTGAAAAACTCTCTTCCCTTCAAATAAGGAACGTAGTTTAACTTCAAATAGTTGATCATATTCTTTATTTGCATTTTGTAATTCATGCTGAGACACAGAGATTCTCGAAAAACATTTAAAAAATAGCATTTTGAGGACTCAAATTTCCTGTACTTTACACAGAGATAGTATAGGCCTACGCAGGCGCGTATGCAGGCGCGTACGTATTCATAACTTTGAATTTCACGTGCACGAGACCCCTAGGTCAAGAGGTTTGTTGCCAACTTGCTATGGTAGATTCCAATTCAAGCCTATATCAAAATTGGCTCTTAAAAAACATTAGACATATTTTTTCTATCAATCAAACTTGGAAAAGTTTGAGTTTTTATTATTGATCAAAACACTTTCTATCTTATACACACTTGAATTTCAACTGAATCGGTACAGTTTGCTTCCATACCATGTTTCATGATTGTTCAGCTAACTGCGATACTGCTTTTTACCGCAGAGGGCAGTAGCTAGAGTGGATTCTAGCATAGTGACCAAGATGAACAGTACATGTTTAAGAACCACACAGCAGGCCCATTTCAATAAAAATGTACTTTTAGTAACTCCTCAAATATCACTATTTCTATGGCATTTCTTGGACAACTGCCGTAAAACTCTATGTATAAGACGCACCCCTATTTCGGGGACAAACAAAGAGGTGCTGATGAAGGTCTTGATTTGTGCTTCTGAACTTGTCACAAATAATAGTAACAATGTCGTTTTTAAAACTAAAGATGACAGACAAATTTTCCTCAAAGTCCAAACAGAAATCCGGCCCTACGGGTAGTATTGTTCTAGTTTCCGAGTGCTGAGTCGATATACCGTGAATGACTGAGTTGGGAGACATTGCCAAGTGGAGGGGCATAAATCCACACTTTTCTCCCTGTGTATAAGACGCACCCCCTACATTCAATTTTTTTTTGGCGGGAAAAAGGTGCATCTTATACACGGAGATTTACGGTATTGAATTCTTTGTCCAACTATGTATATGTTTTCAATAATTTTGAGTAGTTGTTGTCTTTCTCCTTATGCTCTCATATTTTTTAATATCTTGGTAGGATCACATGTTTTTGTTTAGGTTTGTTTCAGCATGTAATACAGCTACCATACTATGCATACACCTTCTGTGACTAGTCTGCCTGGCAACAACGATGAGTGTTGAAACTTGTTGTGATAACTAAGGTTTTAAAAGAAACGTGAGGTATCTAGACTAAAAGAAAAGCCCAAAATATTGCCAAACATGCATGAAAATAACTTCATATGAGATATATTCTGATATAATCCAAGGTATGCATGTAATTTGGCTGCTACGATGAAATGTAAGCATATTAATGGTAACATTTAGATCTGACAACAGTAGTTGATCTAGCAGATGGTTTCTCTTGTATCATTTTTACAACAAAAAAATAATGTACATAAATGTGCACCATATAACTATTACATGGGAAACTCTGTATAACGAGGCCGTCAGAACCAATTGATTTTCCTCGTTATATCAGAACCGTTATATCAGTACATACATAAAAATGCACACATGGGACTGTATGTACATGTATACCTGTACAATAATGATCATACCGAGTTTTTTCTGCTCTTATAAAGGCTATTAAAACATTAATATATGCTATTTGGTGAACTTCTGAATTGATTTTTTTTATTGAAATGTTAAATCCTATCGGCAAAGGCTTCCGATGTATTTTAACTAAAAAAAAACCTTAAATTATCGGTGAACAGTCGCAGCCTCTCGATCTCAATCATGCACGCTACGTGAATCTAGCGACTTAAAAGCAGCCAGCGACCAAATAAGGAGTAAGCAAGCCACCATTGTTGTTGTTGTGTTTTGGTTTATTGGCGATTAGTCAGTAATTTGACTATTGTCACCAAAATACTTTACGGCACGCGTTATATCTCTCATTTTTGTATTTTAAAAAAATATATTTATTTCGTTTTATATTTATTTATCTCATTAAAGGGTTATAGTGTCCTAAAAACGTCTAATCGAAAAGGAAAAGGGTGATTTCGCACGTTCTCAGATTTTGTTTATTGAGCGTGATCGGAAAAGACGCTAATGTGGCTAAGGGAGTTTAAAAAAGAGAAAAATGAAAGAAAAAAAATCAATGCAATATTTCAGCCCATCGTTTACTGGTCCTGGTGCATATCGCCCCCCTCCCCCTTCTGCTCCTGAATATTGAATTATGCACCTCCGAGTTAGACTGTTTTTAGCCAATCGTATCGGCCTCTCCGATGAATGCGCAGACTATGTGTAACTGGATTCCTGTCTTAATTGTGCATGCGTGTGATGCCGTCTTACCCAATCGACTGTATTATCCTCTGTTCTAGTCACACCTCCACTCTTTCTCACGCGCTATCGAGAGCAAGCATGGTTTGAAAGCAATGTCTTTGAAGTGTTCGTACCCTGTACATAAGTCTATGAGAGCTTCGATACTGCTACCTAGCTAGGCGCGCCCAACGTCATTTACTGTGCTTGCACAATTTGTGTGCAATGATCTCGGGCAAAAGCAGGTTCTACTCCAATGAAGTGTTGTACACATGAAGAGCAGTGAAATTGCATGTTATAACGGGAATGATTAACAATGCTTTATTTGTTTTAGGGGAACTGGATTTGGCTCGTTATAGCCAAAATCTTGTAATGCCCGATCTCTATATAAGAGGACGCCATAGAATTACACGTAAATTGATTTGGGCCTGTGACAATCCTTGTTATAACGGTTTTCTCGTTATGGCCGACCTCTTTATATCAGATTTTCCCTGTACTGCTGTTTCTGTGGATCAATGACCCTCCATGACATTTACATTAGGACAAACATACCTGTATGGATGATGCCTTTGCACTCAATGTAGAGTAGAACTTCTCACTGAGATTCAATCCAAAGTAATTCAGGTAAGTCAGGTTTGGCATAGAGCACAGTGCTTCCGCTAAGTGATGTGATGAGGCTGATGTGGGACACAGGTTATAATCAAGCCTGAGAGTCTGGACCTGCATACATGGTGAATATAGCTAAGTAACTCGATCATCTACACATGCATACATTGTATTTACTAATTTCTCACTGTATCCTTACACATTTCACACAAATTCCATATTTTTCATATTCATTTATGTCTACTGAAAAAAACATATTTCAGTTTCTATGGAGAGGCTGATTAGTAAAAGTGATAAAAAAAATTGTATTCTTTAAAGGGCTTCCCACATGTTTGCATTGATAAGTCCTACTCCCTATAACGCTGAAAGCAACCATACCCGTAAATATGCATTTGCTATTAATGTATAAAACATATTCATAACTTTGGATATCATGTGCACAAGAATCCTTATAAGTCAGGTGATTTGTTGCTATGGTGCGGTTTGGAAAAAATCAAGCCTTTATTTAAATTGGCTCTTTAAATACTTTATATTATATTTTCCTAACAATCAAACTTGGGAAAGGTTGGATATAGATTATTGATTAAAACATTGTAAATCTTATACAAACTTGAATTTCAACTGTATCAGCACATGAGTTATTTGCTTCCTTCCATGTTTCGAGACATTTCCTACATATTCGGGGAGTGGCCTTTGAATATAAAAGTGTTTTCGGAATAAAAAAAAGCTGCATGTACAATATAGCTATTACTGCTTCTTCTTTCTTTCAATGACCCTCCATGACATTAGAATTAAGACACATATACCTGTATGGTTGATGCATTTGCTTTCAATGTAGAGAAGAACTCCTCATTGAGATACGTTTCAAGTTTCAAGTAAGTCAGGTTTGGCATAGAACACAGTGCTTCTGCTAGGTGATGTGAGGAGGCTGGTGTGGAACGCTGGAGATATTGAAGCTTGAGTGTCTGGACCTGCAATGTTTGTGAATAAAGTTTTAAAACAACACGTCTATATATGCATATGATTCATTTAATAATTTCTTAAAGTATTCTTACATTTCACACAAATTCCATTAATTACATAGCTGATTTATACGAGGGAAACTCTCTTGCTAGTCTCGCCTGCATAACGCAATTAGATGTAATGAAAGATTGAGTTTGGAACATTATATATATAGGCAGCGTGGCCCATTAGCATGCCCTGAAAACATAATCCAAGTCTACCGACCTAAAATGACCTTTAACCTTGACTTTGTGACCTGGAATTTGTGTCATTTGATTTGTGATACTTGATAACTCTTGGGTACAAAACACTTTGAAAATTATGCTAAAAACTCAAAATCTTGATGTTGATGCCATAACAAAGTCTAAGTTTGCAGACCTGAAATGGCACTCGACCTTGACTTTGACACGTAGAAGACTAAACACATGATTGATGATACTTGATGTCCCTAATGGTGAAGTTTCATGGAATAGGAATGTATGCTTTCAAAATTATTATACAAATTAAAATACTTAAAAAACTTTAAAAACTTAGGTTAGATGTTTATTGTTGATGTTGCAATCGCCGCTGCTCTCACTGGAAAAAAGGCGCCTATGTCTCGCTTTTGCTATGCAGACGAGACAAAAAATTGTTGAATAGATTTTGTTTTCAAATTCAACTCTTGCCTATTGAAAAAAAAACAAAAAAACTAAAGTTCCGACAGCGATGATTTAATTTTTTGCTTATATGCATTCTTTATAGGGCTTCTAACCTGTTTGCATTGACAAGTCCTACTCCTACCAACACTTAAATTTATAGTGCCCAGAGGCCGGCATAGAATTACACGTAAATTGATTTGGACCCGTGACAATATCCTCGTTATAGTCGTTATCTCATTATGGCCGATATATCGAGTTTTCCCTGTACTGCTGTTTCTGTGGATCAATGATCCTCCATGAAATTTCCATTAGGACACGCATACCTGTATGGATGATGCCTTTGCACTCAATGTAGAGCAGAACTCCACGTTGAGATCCCCATCAAAGTGTGTCAGGTCAGTTAGGTTTGGCATAGAGCACAGAGCTTCTGCTAGGTGATGTGATGAGGCTGGTGTGGGACACTTGTGATCATTAAGGTTGAGAGTCTGGACCTGTTGAAATTACAGTCGTGGTTTTAGCCATTCCCGTACATAAACGAAAATGCCAAACCTATGTAATAGTTCTAGAATAAATTAGTAAAATCCCAGCAAAATTCCAGTTACCGGGAAAATAGTTCAATCTTGCTGAAATACACATTGGTTCACGTGTTAAAATCTGGTTTGAGCGAGCGCGGATACCATACATTGTGTGTGTGCGAATTGGTCGCTAGCTTAACTTTTTACATTTTTTAATAAGACGTCCGATCGTACTAGGCCTATAAAATCCGGCCTAGATTCTACATATAGTTTCCAAACAAGGCAAAAATGGCTGAAGAAACTCTTTCTAGATTTCAACTTCTTGATGATGATCAATTGCAAGACTTGATTAATTCTGCTGACAGCAAGAACACCAAAAGGGTACGTAAAATTCTCCAATACCCTACCATATTGTTAGTCTTCATATATTACTTTAGCCGTAGATCTAGGTCTAGATATAGATTGTGATTTTATTGTTTGCGATACAGGTATTGAAGATTGTATAATGCAAGTGTTTGAATTCATTTGGTGGATGAAACGTTGAATTCTACGCCATTTTGTGCGTCATTGCAGTGCTGAATTTGGTGTGTTTGTTGCTAATTTGTGACAAATTTAGATAGCTTTCCTGATGGTATGTCATGCAGAATTTCTGTTGTATTGATAAGCACTGATTCTTGTCCTTATCTTTGACTTGTTTCTTGTGTGTTATAGTCATTTGAAAGATGAATTACTTGAATTCTGAGCACATTTCCGTAACACAAAAAGTCCAGCCCGTTTATAGTCCCACACACGTATTTATCTGTACCTTGTGCCCTCTCTTACACTGCTTAGTCTGCTGTCAAAGACCCTATTAGATATTTTAATTTAACAAACTAGAGAAAAGCCAAGGTGGTGTCATAAGTTGACTCTTTTTTTTCAGTATATAAAAGTAATAATGACTGCTTTAATTTTCAAAACATAGTTGTTTTTATACGCTCAAGGGGAGGTTACTTGCCTCGGGCAATAGCTCGATTGTAACCTCCCCTTGAGCGTATAAAAACAACTATGTCTCTCAAAGCAGTCATTATTACTATAGTAACTCATTTATACATGCACAGATCTTATTTACTAATTTCACAATATATCCATACATTTCACACAAATTCCATTAATACATAGTTGCATTTAACATGACATCCTCATAAAAAATGAATGAATTAAGGTAATTTCAAATTTATTTCTTGTCTATTGAGAAGAAAAAAACGCCAAAGTTTCATGGAGAGGTTGATTCAGAAAGAGTATTTTTTTTAATAATTCTTTACTTTTTCTTTATAGGGCTTCAACATTTTTGCATTGATAAGTCCTACTCCTAATAACACTGAGATAAATAATACCCATAAATATAAATTAACTCTGGATTTCATGTGCACAAGAGCCCTAATTCTGGAGGTTTATTTGCTATGGTTCAGTTTGGTAAATCCAAGCCTTTATTTTAATTGGCTCTTAACCCTATTTAGCCCGGGGGGGGGGGGGCTTTAAAAATTCGCGATAATTTTTTAACGCAAGAAAATCTTGCACTGAAATTTTGTGACTTTTTTCTTTCGAGTCTTGCGCATCTTTTGAAAGAAAACATATGGAAATCTCATTTTTCAAATAAAGAGATAAAACATTGGTTATTTGGTGTTGTTTATAGTTTAGGTGTTTATTTTGGGGTCAAAATAGTTGAATTATAGTTGGAAATGAAATAAAACAACAAAAACAATAAAATACATAAGTTAAAAAAACAAAGAAATACATAAGAAATTATCAAAACAATAGATAACATAAGGAATAACCCTGGTTTTTCAATTTTTTGTGTTGTATTATTCCAAATGGTCTAACAAATATATGTAGTGAGAAAGAATGCTTAAATATGAATAATGTTTGATTTATGGGCAAAAATGTGAATTTTATGACCTTATTTGCATAAATTACCATAAATATGCAAATGAGTGAATTTTTCAAAAAATTGAAATGACCATAGTATTCTATACACTTCACTTGACATGTATGCAAATTTTTGCGGCGATCGGGCGTTTCACGGCCGAGATCATAGGGGGGGGGGCCTTAGAAGCTCCCCCCCCCCCCCCCCCCGGGCTATGCAGTTCCAAAATAGCCCGGGCTAAATAGGGTTAATACACTATATTCATATTTTTCCTATTAATCAATCTTGAATAAGGTTGGATATTGATTATCAAAACTAATGCTGTGGTCAAACGTGTAACGTCTGGTATCTGACCGTCCATGGCACTATCCGTTTTCAATTTGACAGTTTCGTTTACACAGACTTTTTTTAATTTTTTTAATTTTAATTTTTTACATTTGCGTTTTTATTAGAAAATCACAAGAAATCACGTTATTTACAAATAATTTACAAAATTAGAAACAAAATTACTGAACAAAAACAGAGACTTTACTGTCAGGCATGCATTGGAATAATGACTGGGTTTCACTTTGCGTATGAAGCTAATAATCAAGTTATGCTGACATTATAGTCATCATCATTAGTCAGCCCAGACTTGTAATGTTGAATTGCAGAGCAACAACCTGCACGATAACCATAACCATCAATTAGTAACCCTAACTTAGCCACATATTGAGCCAATCTGTGAAAAAATTTAAAAGAAGCTAATTTCAACTGATTTTTTTAGGTATGGGTATGGACAACAACCAAAAAAAAGGGAGGAGGTATGGGGGTTGGGGAGAATTTTTTATTAGAGGTCAAAGGTCAATGACCTCTGCCTAAATCACTTAAAATTATATTTCAGCAACACAATATGGTATATAGATGATTTTGGTGTCAAAATGCACAGAATTACGAAAGAAGATGACATAGAATAACTACTGACCCTTAGAATAAAATCTTGACCTCCGAAAATGAGGTCAAAGTTCAAAAAACTATTTGATCTCTAAAATGTCATATTTATAACAGTAAAATTACCATATCATATAAAAATGAGCACAAACAAATCAAAGAGGCTAATTTCAACTTATTTTGGCGGATATGGGGGTATGGGGGTTATTATTTATTCCAAGAGCAGAGCGGGAGGGGTAAATTTCCTTTCTGAGGGTCAAAGGTCATTGACCTTGCACTAAAACACTATACATTGTATCTCAGCAACAAAATAAGGTATATAGATGATCTTGGTGTCGGAATGCACAGGATTACGAAAGAAGATGACATAGAATAACTACTGACCCTTGGAATAAAATCCTGACCTCCAAAAATGAGGTCAAAGGTTAAAAAAATATACGTTTTATCACTAAAATGTCCTATTACTAACAGGAAAATGACGATATTGTGTAAAAATTGGAGCAATGTCCACAGTACACTCCACATGCAGATATACATGACATGCCAGCGTTCATACAGCTGCATTTCATGTTTTGACACTGCCTCTCCCCTTCTTTGCAGTTGCAGCAAATTCCTTTAAGAAGGTTGTATGGCGCGATACCAACATATAGCATCTTTGGTCTTAGTTTTCTGTTCGAACCTAACTCTCATCCCTTTCCTTAGGGATCAAGAAAAGAGGTGTCAAGATGCTTCCATACCACAACTAGAAGATGGTCACGAAGATAATGTTGAGCTGTTGCATCTTCCGTTGGTGGAAGGTGGTCAGGATCGATTTTGCCTTTGGCTGCTTGCTTCTTGAACTTCATAGGCCAGAATTTTCTAGGGGAGTATCACAGAGCCATAATTATGCGATCTACATTACTTTATCCCAGTTGTTCGAATTGTGGAGTCGGTTAAAGTGTTACTTGTGAGTGCAGTAATGACACTGGCAGGAAATCTGCATTTGTAGAGAGCACATTTGGTATGTCCATGAATGCATAAAACAGTGTATTTCCAGACCAGCCGTACTTGAAGAGGAACTCTTCTTTGTCTATGCTATAAATGTCGTAAAGACCATCAAAGCCTGCTTGGAAATACAAACGAGTACAGTGGATAGGCCTATGATACAGCTCATTTTGCAAGAAAAGGTTTCGGCATCTACGAGAGACTACCATAGGAGTGTTGCTTGTCCATTTTCGTTAAAATCGCTCTAATGATGAAGAGTTGTTGATACGTCTACACTGCTTTATTAGATTCTCATATCCCTTTCTGTGCAACATCCGAAGCTTTCCTGATTCTGAAAAGTCCTCATTACATATTTCACATAATTATATCCATCTCGGTAATTTTGTTATTTTACAGGAGTGTTCCACAGTTAAGTCTCGATTGTTCAAATGAAATGTGTTAATACTATTCTCGTGTTAATAAATTGGACAGCCAGTCAGCTCTGCCGTTTTTTTAAATATTCTATGTCCTACATACCCTCAGGCAGTCAATTATTTTATGCAATGCCACTGGTTCTTTATTAGAGTCGACATCACTTTCTCTGTTGTATACAGGAGTCTCTGCAAGGTGCACCAAACTCCTCTCCTGAATAATAGTAACCCATCTTCAAGTTGTGGTATGGAAGCATCTTGACACCTCTTTTCTTGATCTCAAAGGAAAAGGATGGGAGTTAGGTTCCAACAGAAAACTCAGACCAAAGATATTATATGTTGGTATCGCGCCATACAACCTTCTTAAAGGAATTTGTTGCAACTGCAAAGAAGAAGAGAGGCAGTGTCAAAACATGAAATGCAGCTGTATGAACGCTGGCATGTCATGTATATCTGCATGTGGAGTGTGCTGTGGACATTGCTCCAATGGAACAGAAAGCATAGATGCAGAAGAAGTTATTGGTAGCGATGAAGAGGATACAGACTGAAGTATTATTAATTTGTATTGTGTTGCCAATAGTTACTGTAAGTTCTAAGTTGTGAGTAGTATCTACAAATTGTACATATACTTTACATACACAAAGTAATTGACACTAATGAACTTTACCTCCCCCCCCCCCCCCCCCCTCTGCTCATTTAGGTGGTGAAGAATCCATTTCATATTTTGTTTATCTCCCATTATAATTCTGTGCATGCATTTTGACACCAAGATCATCGAGGCCTATGTAAAACATGCTGTTGCTGAAATACAATTTCTAGTGTTTTAGTGCAGGGTCAATGAACTTTGACCCTCAAAAAGGAAATTCCCCCCTCCTCTCTTTTAGGAATAAATAATAACCACCATTCCTGCCACATTAAGTTGAAATTAGCCTCTTCGATTTGTTTGTGCTCATTTTTACACAATATCGTAATTTTCCTGTTATTTAATAATAATAATAATATTTATAGGACATTTTAGTGATAAAACGTATATTTTTTTACCTTTGACCTCATTTTTGGAGGTCAGGATTTTATTCCAAGGGTCAGTAGTTATTCTATGTCATCTTCTTTCGTAATTCTGTGCAGTTTGACACCAATATCATCTATATACCTTATTTTGTTGCTGAGATACAATGTATTGTGTTTTAGTGCAAGGTCAATGACCTTTGACCCTCAGAAAGGAAATTTACCCCTCCCCCTCTGCTCTTGGTATAAATAATAACCCCCATACCCCCATATCTGCCAAAATAAGTTGGAATTGGCCTCTTTGATTTGTTTGTGCTCATTTTTATATGATATGGTAATTTTACTGTTATAAATATGACATTTTAGAGATTAAATAGTTTTTTGACCTTTGACCTCATTTTCGGAGGTCAATATTTTATTCTAAGGGTCAGTAGCTATTCTATGTCATCTTCGTACATAATTCTCTGCATTTTGACACCAGGATCATCTATATACCATATTTTGTTGCTGAAATACAATTTTAAGTGATTTAGGCAGAGGTCATTGACCTTTGACCTCTAATAAAAAATTCTCCCCAACCCCCATACCTCCTCCCTTTTTTTTGGTAGTTGTCCATACCCATACCTACCCAAATCAGTTGAAATTAGCTTCTTTTAATTTTTTTCACAGATAAACCTTTAGTTAGGGATACTAAATTGCAAGATTGCAGGTTGAGAAGTTGACTCGTAAAACTTAAATCCCAGCCTCGAAATACATGCACGATAGTAAAATAGTTCAATCAAAATCCTCTAAAAGTAACTCTGGCTCACGTGACAGAGTAATGTACCAAAAGTCCCAACCATAACAAGGTCAATGACCCCAGCTCATGCCCCAGTTTTTCTTGCGCAATAAACACATTTGGCAAGGTCTGGGTGAAACACATAGCCTGTACTTTCAGTCACTGATAATGCGTAACCGTCCAAAGACTCCAAATTACATTTTGATTTTAAAAATTACTTACAAATACGTCACAACTTTACAAGATTACTACAAAAAACATGATTATAGTATATACTGAAAGATTATAAGTACAAGAATGAATCAATAAAAACGGGCAAATCATTAAGTTTCAATAAAGTTTTGAAGTTTATGTTTTCCAGAATATTGAATATAAAATTTTACCGGTGCTCCCGGTAAATTTTGATTAATTTCCGTATAGCGCCTACGGCCATACGATGGTAGCAATTTTAGTCAAATAACATTATTTTATAGCTAAATTAATATCTTAACCTTGAAAGTGCGCTATACAACATAAAGAGTTTATTATTTACAATTTAATCACTTTAGACTCGATTTCAACCGCGACAACGATCACTGAATATTGTATGATCGCATATGCTTCCAATATGTTCTTTTGAACCAAATTCATGACCGCATACCAAAACTTTGTATTACCTTTAATGTACTTTCCAATTCATTTCTTATCTATTAACTCATAGCCTGCCATAAGCCTGCATGCACACTATCGTTATACTGCTTTGTCCATGCGATAGAGAGCTATCGCTTGAGTGCCATGTGCGTGCAATGCAGCATTCGTAATAGCAGTTATTGTTCATGCTCATTGGACTGTGCTGTGTATTTTGCACTTGCTATTCATAGAACCATCGCGTTAATCAGATTATCTCCAAAACAACCTGGCACGGGGGGTGGGGTGATTTGGGGTTTGGCACAATGGGGATTAGCCATGTGGAATGATAAGAGTTAAGAAGAAAAAAAACGCCAACATTTTCATGGAGAGGTTGATTTAGAAAAAAGTATTTTGTTTTCTTTATAGGGCTTCCAACATGTTTGTATTAATAAGTACTACTCCTAATAACACTGAAATAAATAACACTCATGAATATGAATTTGCTATCAATCTATTAAACATATTTGTTACTCTGGATTTCATGTGCACAAGACCCCTAAGTCTGGAGGTTTATTTGCTATGGTTCAGTTTGGTAAATTCAAGCCTATATCTAAATTGGCTCTTAATACACTATATTCATATTTTTCCTATTAATCAAACTTGAATAAGGTTGGATATTGATTATCAAAACTAATGCTGTGGTCAAACGTTTAACGTCCGGTATCCGACCCTCCATGGCACTATCCGTTTTCAATTTGACGATTTCGTTTACACAGATTTTTTTTGTTTTTTGATTTTTATTAGAAAATCAAAAGAAATCACAATATTTACAAATAATTTACAAAATTAGAAACAAAATCACTGAACTAAAACAGAGACTTTACTGTCGAGCATGCATTGGAACAATGACTAGGTTTCACTTTGCTTATGAAGCTTATAAATCAAGTTTAGCCGACATTATAGTCATCATAATTAGTCAGCCCCGACTATTAATGTTGAATTGCAGAGCAACAATCTACACGATAACCATAACCATTATTGCAAGATTGCACATTGAGAAGTTGACTCGTAAAACTAAGTTCCCGGCCTCGCAATAGATGCACGATAGTAAAATAGTTCAATCAAAATCCTCTAAAATAACTCTGGCTCACGTGACAGAGTAACGTACCAAAAGTCCCAACCACAACAAAATCAATGACACAAGCTCATGCCTCAGTTTTTCTTGCCCAATAAACAAATTTGGTGAGGTCTGGGTGAAACACATAGTCTGTGCTTTCAGTCACTGGTAATAACGTTAACGTTCAAAGACTCCAAATTATATTTTAATTTTTAAAATTACTTACAAATACGATATAACTTTACAAGATTACTACAAAAGACATGATTATAGTAAATACTGAAGAATTATAAGTACAAGAAGGAATCAATTAACCCAGGCAAATCATTCAGTTTCAATAAAGTTTTGAAGTTTATGTTTGTATTTGTCTCGATATTTGTAAAAAGCTACGTTACTGGTACTGGTAAATGATATGGTACGGGGAAGGGGGAGATCAGTGCGCATGTGTGGATGAGGGGTTGGTGTCGGTGACCGGTGATAAAAATAACATAAATCAGAAATTATTTGAAATCACGCGTGGTGTCTGGCAATCGATAAAGGCACATGGCTGGGCATGACTCACGGATTATTCGTAACTAAACACTTGTACTTTCGGGCTGAAATTTTAAAGGAGATAGGTAATTAGGTATATCTGTTCGAAAATGTTTGAGGAATTGCTACATGTTCCTAGTGGATTGCAGTGTCTGGATATTTACAAACTGAACAAGAAATAACAACCAAGTGATAACCTAGTATTATTCAGCTTAGAATTCAGCTGGATATTTACAAACTGAACAAAAAAACAAACAATAGTATTCAGCTGCCAGGGGCTGTGTTTAGAAACAGAGCGGCGATAACATTGCACCATACCGATGAGTGATTGAGTGCAACGAATGGAAATCACGTTTGACCTAGAAATTTGATACCTGGTGCGTGCTGGGTGCGTGGTATACTACTATTCTTAGTTTTAATCAGCAGCGACCTTGGTAATAGTGAGTAGTTTTTGTTTAACCGAAAACCGTCCGGTTTTGACTATTGGTTTAAAGGAATTGGAAATATATTTGTGATGTTACAACACTAATCAAAGCAATGCAAATCGTATACACATTTGGATTACAACTGAATCAGCACACGAGTAGTTTGCTTTCTTTCCATGTTTCGTGACTATTCCTACATTTTAGGTGAATGGCCTTAAAAAAACAAAAGTGTGTTTGGAATAAAGGAAAACTGCATGTGCACCATATAACTGTTTTACTGCTCTTTCTCTCTACCATGACATTAAAATCAAGACGCACATACCTGTATGGATGATGCCTTTGCTTTCAATGTAGAGTAGAACTCCTCAGTGAGATTCCTTACAAGTGTCAGTTCAGTCAGCTTTGGCATAGAACACAGTGCTTCTGCTAGGTGATGTGACGAGGCTGGTGTGGGACACTTGACGTCATCAAGCTCGAGAGTCTTGACCTGCATTGTTTGTCAATATAGTTAAGCAGCTCATCTATAAACACATAAGATTTTAGTTTCTAGTTCTGATGTCTCATTGCATTCTTATATTTATCACCAAACTGCATGCATGACAAAGCTGTGTTGATATTCACATTCTTAATAAAAATACCCAGAAATTTGCTATTAACCCTTTGAGAGCAAGCCCGCGCACGGCGATTGTTTCCCCTGTGACGGAGCAATTTCGGTTACATCGCCAGTAATGGAAAATTTGGCGGTGCTTTCTACTTTCATTGCCCATTGCTCCTCATTCAGTCATTTTCGTGATTTTTAGTTAATGTAAAAATGAAAGATCAGACTTTTTTGTTCATCAATAAGAAAAACTAGGTCTCTTATTTTTGAGGGATATTGCCGTCTTATTTTGCTGAAGCTTCACGTTTTTCCTTTTCAATACACTCACAATACAAATTGCGCAAGCACCTCCGCACGCGCAGATTGGTCGATACCTCCATTCATTTCCCCATTGTCAATGATTGTCGTCCGCTAAAGCTCGGCCGATTATCCTACATCCTCTTCTTTCAAAACAGTAATCTTCCAGAGTAGTTACTTAGAGTAGTTTAGGCCTACATCCTCTTCTTTCAAAACGGTAATCTTCCAGAGTAGTTACTTCTTTACATTCGTTTGTTCCTCTTAGCGTTTCATAAAAGAGGAGGTCCATACATGAAAGATTCGCTAAATTGATGAAGTTGATAAAATGAAAAGGCACTGGTAATTATTGGAGAGAAGAATTACTAAGTCCTTTTATCAATGCATACTTTTATAGTTACACAGTTGAGAATAAGGTTGGTTATTTGTAGCCCGAGTGAAACGCGGCGGATCGCAAATTTCCTTTAAAAGGAATAGTCCTATAGTTCTTTATGAATAGGCTTCTATAGTCCTAATAATATTACTATATGAATAACTACAATACATCTATGGAAATGTGAGGAAAACAACGCCCTCTCATATTGCCCAGCGAAAATAATCCAATTACCGATGGAAAATCGCCATGTAATCATCTTCATCAACAAAACCAATAATCCAAGGCCTTGAATCAAGTCAAGAATATAGAACGGACGCGCGTGTCCGCGTCCGTCTCCAGCTGCACGGTTATTTCGAGGGCCTTTTTTTTTATCCGAACACTAACCTAGGGTAAAGTTGAAATATCATCTTTTCCTCGATTTTTTTTCCACGTAACTTTAAAAAAATAAATATATGAGATTAATGAATATATATAAATAATTCTTCAAAGAACTTTAGCACATAATAGCTAATAATGAGCTGGAAAACTTTGTCAAAATATTAGGGATACATCTCGGCTTCTGTAGAAGCCCGTCGTCACAGACTTAACAACTTGTGTAAATGGGGTTCATTCCAATTCACAAAAGATGCAATGTGGAATACCGCAGGGGTCAAATATTGGCCCATTGTTATTTATCCTATTTATTAATGATATGCCTTTATGTCTGAAAACATGTAAAATATCTTTATATGCTGATGATACGTGTCTATATTACGCTAGTGCAAATCATCAAATTCTTACCGAATCATTAATGCAGACTTATTACTTATTGATATTTGGTTAAAAAGGAACAGACTTGCTTTAAATGTGCCAAAATGTGAATTACTTTTTATCGGAACGAAGAAACGGCTAAAAAATATTATAGTACCAGATGTTTACATACAAAATGTTCCTCTCAAACGTGTAACCCACTGTAAGTATCTTGGAATAGTTATTGATGAACATTTGGATTGGGGTAAACATTTTAAATTTTTAAGTAAGAAGGTATTAAAATATATATATTTGTTAAAAAGAATTAGACCATATGTTACACAGCAAACTGCACTAATATTTTATAAATCAGTAATAAAATGTAAGTTTGATTACTGTAGTGCAATCTGGGGGAATACCGGAAAAGGAAATTTAGAAAGTTTGCAAAAGCTACAGAATAGGACACTCCGGGTGGTACTCCAAGTTGAATGGAGGTTCCCAAGCCGAGATTTATTTCTTTGTCTGAAAATAGAAAATCTATCAAAACGGAGAGATGAACATGTTCTATGTATTTTGTATAAAATAGTGCATGGAATGATATATGGTGGGTTTAGAAAGTACTTTGTTACTAAAGAATATCATTATAGCTTGAAAAATGCTCATAAAACCTTAGAACTACCAAAACCACAAACGAATTTTAAGAAAAGGAACTTATGTTATAGAGGCATTAAATCTTGGAATCAGCTACCTATGAACGTAAAAAATATGTCTTTCTCTGTATTTAAATCAAGGTAATATAAATATTAATTTTATATTTTGTTCACTTAAATATTTATTTATATAACTATAAAACCTAAAATAAACGCTGTTTGGAAAGAATAACTGACGACGGGGGGGAGGGGCTGGGTAGTAGTATCTTGGTTTGTAAATTTTCATTTTTCTTTGTATACTTATGTTCTTGTTTTGTTTTGTTTTTTGTTTTTTTAATATTTCATATGTTATGATAATATGTGTTATTTTATAATTGTACATGTAATTTTTATATTGCGCACGGACCAACAGAAGAACAGCCTTTGGCTGAAGTTGGTGCCGTGCAAAAATAAAATAAACTAAACTGAACTGAACTGAACTGAACTCACTCCCCGTCGTCTCCGAAGTGTTAACATAGTGAAGGTTTTCATAACTCTGGTTTCATGTGCACAATAACCCTAAGTTAGGAGGATGTGGCTAATGTACAGGTTTGGTAAATGTAATCCTTGATCAAAATTTGCTGAGTGTTACAAAAGCTACATGAAATATTTTTCCTGTCAATCAGAACTAGACAAGCTTGGATATTGATCATCACTCAAAATGATATTAATGTCATACACACTAGAATTTAAACTGAATCATTATGTGTAGTGTTGTTTTCTCCCATATTTCATGATTTTTCCAATACACCAAGTGGATGGATTTTTAAAAGGGTGTTTGGATACATGCAGCATGTACACCATATAACTACTACTGCTGTTTCTTTTTCTAGTAGCCCTTTTCCATGACATTCACATTAGTATAAACATACCTGTATGGATGATCCTGTTGCTTTCAATGTAGAGTAGAACTCCTCAGTGAGATCCCCTCCATAGAGTAGCAGGTCAGTCAGGTTTGGCATAGAACAAAGTGCTTCTGCCAGGTGATGTGATGAGGCTGGTGTGGAACGCTGGAGATATTGAAGCTTGAGTGTCTGGACCTGCATTGTTTGTGAATATTGTTTTAAAACAACACGTCTATATATGCATATGATTCATTTTTAATAAACATACCTATATACTAAACAGATCACCTCTTAATTTCGTCAGAATTTTCTTTCTTTCTTTCTTTATTCATTATTTATTTTTATTCCTTCCGTACACTTTTTTGTGTACACGTTTACTCGAAATCGACATGGTCAATCAGTCATCAGGCCCTATAATATCAAGTTTCTGTGACCTTTTTAAGGTCATGGGGTCATCGTGACGTCATTCACGTGCCAGCCATTTTGTAAAAATCAGGTCATTATCATATCTCGATAACGAGTCATCAAAAATCAACCATATTTAGTATACATCAATTTTAGGTAAAAGGTCAACAAAAAATGTCGAAAAAATTTACGCGCGCACCTTGACGCGCGCGTAAGCGCACATCAACATTTTAAAATGCTCCAATTCGTCCCAAATTTTTGTTTGCACACGTTTCAGGCCATTTTAAGCATTTTCAAAATTTCTGGGCGCACACTTATGTGCGGGCGTTTCCGCGCGTACTGGCCTTTTGCAACATAGAATCGCAACATTTTCTCTGTCATCATATATGGCACATTTTCCCAAGCATTTTGATACCTTGTTCACCTTTTTCAACATTTTAAAATGCTCCAATTCGTCCCAAATTTTTGTTTGCACACGTTTCAGGCCATTTTAAGCATTTTCAAAATTTCTGGGCGCACACTTATGTGCGGGCGTTTCCGCGCGTACTGGCCTTTTGCAACATAGAATCGCAACATTTTTTCTGTCATCATACATGGCACATTTTCCCAAGCATTTTGATACCTTGTTCACCTTTTTCTGACCAGTAATAACGCAATGAGCGAACGTCAAAGTTGACAGCACGCGCGGACCTGCGCTTTCTTTACTACAATACATGGCCAAAACATGCCTTTACCAAATTGCAACTCTTTGGGATGCACAGGGACCCCCAAATTTTTTCTTCATATTTGGATAGATTATGAGTTGGAGATATGATTTCATGTCTCATTTGACCTTCAATTAACTCATGACGTCATCATAATGGCCTCCGAAATCAAAATTTCAATTTGCATATTATGACGTCAGCAGACTTTTGGAAAATTGATTGTATCTCTGTAAATATTGATCAATTTTCTTCCAAATTTTAAAATGTTCTAGCTGAGACAATTTTCTACAAATGCAGTTACACGATTTTTCATTTTGACAAAAGCATCATGGCGTATTTTTGCGATTAAAGGAGGCATGTCAATTTTTCACATTTTGCGTGTATTCTCTATGGGACATGACTTTTTCTAAAACCTGGATTCTACATTCCCGTCATTCGCGAGCAATAACTCCGTCGTTTTAGCTTTGTTTTCGCTGAGCTTTGAGTATGTTGTAGCTGAGACAATGAGCTATTACCTATGTTCCGATGCCGGGATCATGCTCATATTTCACTTGCAAAGTGGGATTTGAGAATTCCATTTTCCGTTCACGTGTAATCGCTATGGGAAATGTTTTGGTATATCGGTAACGCACTTGAGTTCCATTCCGGTGACCCAGGTTCGAGTACGGGCGTCTCAAACAATTTTCTTCTTCACTTTTTTTTTTTTTTTGGACCTTTCTCCTTTGAATATTAAAACACGTAGGATGGCAAATAATGTAATAAACAACCATATTTACTTTATTATTACCCTATTATCACTTGATCCATTACTTTTTGCGTGTAATCCCTATGGGAGATGAATTTTTCTCGAATCTGGATTCTACATTCCTGTCTTTTGCGAGCAATATCACAGTTATTTCCACTTAGTTTTTTTTTTTTTTTTGAGTATGTTGTAGCTAAGACTATATGCTATCTAAATATTTCCTCATTTTGTCAATCAGATGTCAGGATCATGCTCATGATCATGATCACGATCATCATTATCAATATCATCATGATCATCATTATCATTATGGTCTGATGATCATCATCAACATCATCATGATCACGATCATCATCATCATCATTATCATCATCATCATTAACATTATCATTATTATCATCATCTAACATTATCATTATCATCATCATCATCACCATTATTATTATGATCATCATGATCATGCCGCCAGCCTCACAACTACAATGCACAGCAGACGACAGCAGACTACAACGCCGCCTACGCCAGGGACACACACAGCGTCTCGCCGACAGCACACCCCACTCATGGATTCGGAACTCTCCTAAGTCCGCAACCCGGAGACTCCAGCCCAGACGGACAGTCAGACGTACCTGCAAACCATCCATTTCCAGAGCTGCCAACCTGTCACTTTCAAAAAACATATTTTTCTGCTTGAAAAAGCATATTTTTAGGTAAAAAAACAGATTTTAGTTTTTTGTTATTTTCCCTATAAAATGCTACTGCAATCATGTTTCTTTGAATAAAAACGCTTTCAGTCATTGAGAGCTGCCGACCTGTCACTATAAAAAAAAATATATATATATATATATATATATATTTATTTTTTTTAATTAACAAAAAATGATTTGATTTACCTATTTTATAAAAAAAATCCATTATTTAAATCTAAAATAATTTTAGTCAACGAATACGAGGGCCGCTGAATTGCGGTGCAGCACACGATGATGTTGTATGCCGAAGTTGCGGGACCCATTGGTGCTTCATTGCGGTCGAATCAAGACAAGTCTAGTACATAAAGTCAATGCATCAGCAGGTCCGTTGTTTGTTTTTAGTTTGGCTTTTTGAAGATACCATCACACTCGAAGGACTTACGATTTACTAGCGACAGACGGACGTCCATTCCTGATATCGTCCTGATTGGTCCGTTAAGGAAGGTCCTTGTACGTGAGATGCGAGTGGAGCCCTATCTCAGATCGCACGGACCGAGGGAATTTAACTAAATAAATTCACTCAAATCCAGGCGCGGATCTACGGGGGGGGTTTAGGGGGTTCAACCCCCCCCCTTGGGCGGCCCCAAAAAAAAAAAAAAAAAAAAAAAAAGGAAAAAAAAAAGAAAAAAAGAAAGAAAAAAGAACGCACGCTGTAGAGAGAAACCCTTTCAAGTGCAAATATTGTGAGAAGATATTCAACTCATCTGGTAACTTAACCAAACACATGATAACTCTGGATGTATTAAACTGTTACTTGATTTAAAAAGACGTTATCATGCACTGCTTTTTATGGTCTCCATTGTGTTAATAGATGCCAGGAAAACATCATTTACGGGGTTCAAATAAACACCCCCCAAAAAATCGGCTCGCCGCTTCGCGGCTCGTTGACGATGCTCCGCATCGTCATTATTTTGGTCAAACCCCCCCCTTAGCAAAAAGCTAGATCCGCCCCTGAAATCAGTGGATATTTAGCAAGAATGAACAGGCTCTTTAAGAATAAGTACACTAGAAAATAAGATTATACGATGTGAATGGTTTAAAGCGAAATTGCAAACCCAAAATCAGAAATAGAGATCGTCAATTTGGTGAGACTTATAAATAGTTCGAATCGAAGTACGAAGGTGTATCTGTATCTATACTGTGTGTACGTGTATGCAGCTATAGACGCACCAGCCAGTCGTTTTGTGTAAATTAGGATTTAAAAAAGTTTAAAGATACGATATACACAAGATAGCCAACACAGTGGGATATGTGGTGGATATATCCAGCTCAAGCCTTCATCTTTCAAGAAACTTTCTACTTCAATGCAACTACTATTGATAATGATAATCATTGGATAAACAGACCACATATGAAAATCAAAGAGCACATCAAAATCATTCATTCAGCAACCACATATACATATATACATTGAAAAATGGCAACGTGCCGGTTGATATTTCTTTATATATAGTACATTGAAAATGGCAACGTGCCAGTTCATATGTCTTTATACATTGAAATTGGCAACATGTCGGTTGATATACATTGAAAATGGCAATGTGCCGGTTGATATTTCTTTACACCGGTATATATATATATATATATAGTACATTAAGAATGACAACGTGGCGGTTCATATGTCTTCATACATTGAAAACGGCAACGTGCCGGTTCATATGTCTTCATACATTGAAAATGGCAACGTGCCGGTTGATATGTCTTCATACATTGAAAACGGCAACGTGCCGATTGATATGTCTTTATACATTAAGAATGGCAACATGCCGGTTGATATGTTTTTATACATTAAGAATGACAACGTGGCGGTTCATATGTCTTCATACATTGAAAACGGCAACATGCCGGTTGATATGTCTTCATACATTGAAAATGGCAACGTGCCGGTTGATATGTCTTCATACGTTCAAAACGGCAACGTGCCGGTTGATATGTCTTTATACATTAAGAATGGCAACATGCCGGTTGATATGTTTTTATACATTAAGAATGACAACGTGGCGGTTCATATGTCTTCATACATTGAAAACGGCAACGTGCCGGTTCATATGTCTTCATACATTGAATATAGCAACATGCCGGTTGATATGTCTTCATACATTGAAAATAGCAACATGCCGGTTCATATGTCTTTATACATTAAGAATTACAACGTGGCGGTTCATATGTCTTTATACATTAAGAATGGCAACGTGCCGCTTGATATGTCTTCATACATTAAAAACGGCAACGTGCCGGTTGATATGTCTTTATACATTGAAAATGGCAACATGCACGCCAGCTATTCTCCACTCGTGATGACGGAAAGTCAACCTGTTCGAAACGTCGAGCCACTCCCGCCACTCATCCTCTCCAAGCGCTATAGTTCTCCTTAGAACTAAAAGCTAAGAAAGATAACCAACAGTCTTTTTCAAGACTACACAAACAGTCCTTTTTACACTCTAAATTACAGGGATTTAAAATTTAAATCTTAAGCCGGATTTGAATGAAATTAAATCCATAAAGATTGATTTTTAATCTTAAAAGATTGCTAAACTGGTTCTTAATCCGAGTTTCAAATATATTTTTTTCAATCCCAAAAGATTAAAAAAGTTCCGAAAACGGCAAATTGACCAATCCTGGCGATAAGATTTTGTCACATGACACGTGACATCATGCGAGCGGGAATACTTTTCGATCTTTTGAACTTATTTTTTAATCCTTTACAGATTAAAACTTTTTAATCCTAGCGAAGATTAATTTTAAATCCACATCGATTGGTCCCTACCTACAGTACATGAAAGATTTAAAAATAAATCCTATAGATTTAAATTTAAATCCCTGTAATTTAGAGTGTATCTCTATCACGTCATCAAGTAGAGGTGTTGTGGACGAGTGGATAAGTCGCCGGACTGTGGATCACAAGGTCCGTGGTTCAAGTCCCGCCGCAGCACTAATGTCCTTTGGCAAGACATTGATCTACATTTGCCACTCTCCACCCAGGTGTTAAATGGGTACACTCTAAATTACAGGGATTTAAAATATAAATCTTAAGCCGGATTTGAATGAAATTAAATCCATAAAGATTGATTTTTAATCTTAAAAGATTGCTAAACTGGTTCTTAATCCGAGTTTCAAATATAAAAAAAAAGAAGTCCCAAAAAGGATTGCTTTTAAATCTTTATCAGGGTTAATTTTAATCTAGAAAGATTTATAATATAAATCTTTTGAACTTATTTTTTAATCCTTTACAGATTAAAACTTTTTAATCCTAGCGAAGATTAATTTTAAATCCACATCGATTAGTCCCTACCTACAGTACATGAAAGATTTAAAAATAAATCCTATAGATTTAAATTTAAATCCCTGTAATTTAGAGTGTAGGACTTCACACCCCCAAGAAAGATTACCGAGAGTCCTTTTCAGGACTCCTCAATCCTCCCTCTATCTCACATGGTGTACCCGCAAGCCTACTGTATATCATCATCATGTTCATCATCATCATCATCGTTATCACCATTGTTTACATGTCTATATAAGTTCTCCCTTTCTCTATATAGTAAATATTCAAATCTTTCATAAGATTTAATAATAATAAATAATAATCCGTTTTTTTTATATAGCGCTCAATACACCGATCCAACGATGTCCCTAAGCGCTTTACAGATATATTATTACCCCGGTCATCGGATTCAGGCTTACCCGCACACAATGTGTGCACATTTTCCACTCCCTGGGGAGCATTCCAGCCAGTCGCCATTTTACAGGCGCACACTTGCTCGTCCAACCACATGAACGGATTTGAAGACAGACCACCTAATTCGTCCTCATGACGATTTAAATTTCTAGTTATTATTAATAATTCTTTTCACAATGGTAAAATTTTGCTTGACCCCACCTTTAGTCTAGGGTAAAGCTTTGCCCACTTTCTGTTCAGACACAAATTCACCAAAGTAGGCTAGCCCCACCTATAGTACAGGGTTAGTTGGCCCTGCAATAAAAGCAGGGCTGACTCCGCATTTGTGATGCCAAAAAATGAATGAGACGCAAACGAACTAGATGGATGTTCGACAGCACGCAGTCGAAAATGATGCCTCCGCCATAGAGCGATTTTAAAAACCAAAACAGAAGTAATTCTAAAAATTCAAGTTTGATTGTAATCCATGAACAGCTAGGTTCTCAGCATATCGTGATTACAAGCTATTTTTCATATACATGTAGGACCCTTAAATCTAATCAGTTCATTGGCTCTGCAAGATACAAACATGTCCCAAGGTTTGATAGTAATCCATCCCTCTGTATTGACAATGCGTTCACAAGCTATTTTGCATACATAATGAGTCCCAGGATCTTTGACCACATGGCCCAAAAATCTAATCAGTTCATTGGCTTTGCAATTATATATGTCCCAAGTTTGGTGGTAATCCATCAATCTTTTTTTGAGATGACGCGATCACAAGCTATTTTTGCATACATAATAAGCCCTGAGACATTTGAACTTTGACCTTGTGACCCCAAAATCTAATCAGCTCATTGGCTTTGCACGACACATACACGGACTAGGTTTGGCGGTAATCCATCAATTGGTTCTTGATATAACGCTATCACAAGCCTTTTTTTTGCAAACATGAGCCCTGTGACCTTTGACTTTTTGACCCCAAAATATAATCAGTTCATTAGCTCTGCAGGATACATACATGACACAAGTTTGGTGGTAATCCATCGATTGATTCTTGAGATAATGCGATCACGAGAACAGGACGTACAGACGTACACTGCTTCCGATCTGCACGAATTTCACATAAAAAACTGCTTTAAACTTCACTATTTGTGAAGAAAAGTAGTACTTACATACATATTTCCATCTTTAATCGTGTTTTATTTGCAACTTACAAGAATCATTTTTTCGATTTGACAATAAATGATATTTTGTTTAAAGATTTGCCGAGACGGTTGTTTTCTAATGATACGATTCATGGAAGCTGCCATACTGAATTTTCGCCCAGGCTCGTTCGGTTTCTGTTCTTTTAAATTTTTATTTTTAATAAGGTAAATAACAAAGTTCCGATTTTCCCGAATAAATAGTTGAAATCCTATAATATACATTTAGTTCATTATTTACAATATTAATTGTTTTATTGATTGGGTTTGAGCCGAACTTGTTTTGATCAGTGCCTGGTACGCACATGTATTCTTGTTTATAGCTTGCAGAGGTCAGGATTTGGGATTTAAATGGCGTCAGTGAAGCCGCGCCCACCACTTGAGGGGCATAAATCACAAAGATTAAAAATTGAAAAAAGTTAATATAAAATTAGGTACAAAATGACTAGTTAATTAGCTTGCGAAAACGTTAACATCCAAACCAGGCCTTTGCGTTCGGTTCGGTTCGGTTCGGAAGTGCTATATTTGGCGAACTTCAATTTGGTTCGGCGGTTCGGCTACAGCACTACATGTGAATTTTATCATCACTACTACCCTTTCTTTTTTTAATGACCCTTTCCATGACATTTACATAAGTATACACATACCTGTATGGATGATGCCTTTGCTTTCACTGCAAGGTAGAACTCCTCAGTGAGATTCTTTACAAGTGTCAAGTCAGTCAGGTTTGGCATAGAACACAGTGCTTTTACTAGGTGATGTGATGAGGCCGTTGTGGGACACTGGACATCATCAAGCTTGAGAGTCTGGACCTGCATGGTTTGTCAATATAAAGGAGCTCATTTATAAACACATAGATTTTAGATGATGTTTGAAAGTTTGCATGGTGGTATGAATAATCACGGAAGAGGTTTACGGTACACCATGTGTAAAGTCCTCGAGGGACTTAGGAAAGTAGATAGAAAAAATATAGAAGTGAGATGGAAAGGCGAGAAAGTGGAGGTTGGAAGGAAGAGTATCTTTCGGAAGTGAGTATAGTCCTGAAAAGGACTGTAAACCAGAAAGTTGAAGGCAGGATGAGAGGTTTGAGTAGAAGACTGGATTGAGTTGGAGAGTTGAGTAGGCGAGTAGAGTTGCAGAGCAGGAGCAGGAGAGTAGACTCGACGTTTCGGACAGGTTGACTGTCCGTCTTCAGGAGATTTTAGTTTCTAGTTCGAATTTCTCATTGCATTCTTAAATTTATCACTAGAATGATAATTAGATATTTTCCTGAAATATCTATTCTTTAAAAGGCTTCCAACCTGTTAACATTAATAAGACCTACTTCTAACAATATTGAAATAAATAATACCCAGAAATCTGTATTTGCCATTAATATCCTTTTCACACTGGTAAAATTTTGCTCAGCCCCACCTATAGTCCAGGGTTAACTCTTATCCTGCCATAATGAATACAGCCCAGAGCCACAGCGCAAATCCCCATTGTGCCAAGCCACAAAAACCCCCTGTGCCAAGTTTATTTTGAGATAATCTGATGCACGCGATGGTATGATCAATAGCGCGTGTGAAGCACTCAGCATATTACAATAAGCATGAACAATAACTGCTATTACAAATGCGAGCAAGCATGCATGAAGCATTGAAGCGGTGGCTCGCTCACGTGAATTAAGCAGCCAATTGATAGCGCGCTCGCGTGAGCAAAGCACTATAACAATAGCGTGCATGCGGCCTCATTGCAGGATATGAGATAAGCTTAGCCCACTTTATGTTCAGACAAAAATTTACCAAATTAACCCCACCTATAGTACGGGGTTAGTTGGCCCTGCAAAAAAGAAGGGCTAACTCTGAAATTGCGGTGCCAAGCAAATGATTGAGAACAGAAACTAATAATAGTATGGTACTACGCAATGGGGTGTATCAAAGCTGGCCAGAAGCGTTGCGAGAAACCCACTGTCCAATCAGACACGACGTATTCACGAATATGCATTTCCCGATAAGCGTTACTGGTGCGAAAGGTCATGTTAAGTGTGCATTTATTGTATAGTATACTCTGCAGACTTTTCACTGTGAATTGTTTTTTGACTACCGGTATTCTTTTTTTAAGCAACTTTTATTAATTAGTGATACTACCGAAAAGTAAAGAGTGCTCTGATTGGCTTATATTTTTCTGCATAGTCTAACGGACTCTGAGGTCACCAGGCGCTCCAGTTGTTTTGTAAACACAACAAACCACACAATGTGGTCAATTGTCGCGAATGAGTTTAAAAAAAGGGTGTTTGGAAGAAAAAATATAGACATGTGCACCATATACTTATAATGCTTTTTCTTTTTTTCAATGACCCTTTCCATGAGATTTACATTAGTATAACATACCTGTATGGATGATGCCTGTGCTTTCAATGTTGAGTAGAACTCCTCAGTGAGATTCCCTCCACAGAGTGTCAGGTCAGTCAGGTTTGGCATAGAACACAGTGCTTCTGCTAGGTTATGTGATGAGGCCGTTGTGGGACACTGGACATCATCGACCTTGACAGTCTGGACCTGCATGGTTTGTCAATATAGTTAAGTAACTCGTTTATATGTATGCAGATATTTATTTACTAGTAACAATTCCTCATTGCATTCTGATATTTATCACCAACTTTATGCATAACACAGTTCTATTAATATTGGCATTTTAATAAAAACAATTAACTTCTTGTCTGTCGAAAAAAAAATCATCAAAAGGATTCATTCAGTGTTCTTGTTCTCGAATTACTTTGCCACGTTCTCTCTTGTTTAGATTGTTCAGATCCAGGGTTGGATGCATTGCATTCCGCAGAGGGTCAGTGCTTAAAGATCTTCTTGGGTGCAAGATCACAGTTCTATTAATATTACAATTCTTCACAAAAACATTAAATTCTTGTCTATGAAAAAAAAACTTCAACAAAAATGAAACCAAACAAATTTTAACTGATATAGGATCGCTAACAAAAAAATTGAGCCGCTCAAAATATCTTAAAATTACTCCTATTTGATTACATAGCAAGGAAGACAAACTTTCAATATTTTGCAGTTTCCTCGCTAGCCATTCTCTCATGGGAGTTGCCATTTTGATTAAAATAGTGATGTCATAGTATATATGAACATTTCATCAGGCATGCATAAGTTGTTGCTTGGTCAGAAAAAACTTAACCAATTATTCAAAAAGTGACTAAGACATAAATAGAACTGCTCAATGATATCACCTGTTTGAGACGCCAGAGTATAACAAGAAGGCTTTAATTTTGCATCATGGTTCTATGTGTACAATACCCATTCATTATGCAATATACCATCTATTTATGCAGGTCAATGGATATATGTATATGTACAGTGTACTCTGACATAACAAGTTTACTCATATCCCAATAAACAAAATCACGTGAAAATCACGTCAATATCAAGGTATCGACTTGAGGAGAGTTACGTTCTTCAAACACCGGACATTTACGTAAATGTGTTAATACGTTTATTGCACTAGGTAACTTAAAACACACGTACACTAAATCACGCAATTGTCACTGCAATATCACCATTATAATAACGTGATTATCCCTACCTTGGAGACCATGGTTTGTAAACCTAATACTCCCGTGTTTGTTTGGTTATGAAATTACATCTTCATACACGAAATAATCGCGTCACAGAAACACGTAAAGCGTTAGTGATAGTTGTAGTCAAAATATCTGCGTGAAATTCACGTGAATATTACGAGGCTGACTTGAGATGGATCATGTTCTTCATTCACGTGAAATTTACGTCGAAGAGGAAGTATGTTACTGTAACCCGCGTTCAACCCAATAATTACGCAAATGTTACACAATAAATGAACCAAAATAATGACGTTCTCATCCCGTTTCTGAACATCGTGTCTTGGATCTTCCATAATTACGTCCAGGCGCGCCGGAAGCAGTTTGGGATTAGAGGGGGTTGGGTGGGAGGGGGGGGGGGAGGGGGGGGGGGGGTTCGGTGGGTGCAAACATCCCAGAAGAGAAAGCTAGTTGCAACTGGTCCAGTTGATGAACCATTTGATGCCAACTGGTAACCCTGGAAATTGAAATGGGCTAAATGATCCAGTTGATCCAGGCCAGTTATAATTCAACTGGTCTAGCTGAGCCATTAGAACCATTTGGTAAAACTTCCAACCAGTTGAATAGCAACAATACTTCAATACTGGTACGTCTGTATTTCCAATGTAAGGGCATTGGTAATAAGTAGACTTACATAGTTGAATTAATTGAAAAAAAATTCGTATACTTGTACTTTATTGAAATTATTTTAGTACACAGTTAATGTTTCCCTTATTCATGTTTAACTAAATGTAATTTATACGAAGTAGCGAAATGTCGTAATAAATGGTAATTTATATTTGTAGTATTTTCGAAATGAATTGCATATAACTAAATCATCAGTAATTAAGAAATATGCTGTCAATTCAGATAAATTGTTTAAAAAACATAGATCTGCACGCACCCCATATTCAATATGCAAATGAATTGGTGTCAGCTGGGTCAACTCGAAATATGCCAACGCTCAGTCATCAACTGGTGCAACTGGAAATATGCACACTCCAGTTATCAACTGGTGCAATGAAAATATGCCAACAGTCAGTTATCAACTGGTGAACATAGAAATATGCCAACAGTCACGGGATTATCACCACGGAACTTAAATGGTAACTGTGAAACCATCAAGACACCCAAGAATAACTCATTTTCACACCTGGAAAACACGGAATACCAAGCTTATATTAATAATCCGTTTGAGTCACGAGATCATCACCGCGGAACTGCTGGCAACTTTGACTACGATTTAAATAGGTGTTTTAAGACACCTAATCATGACTAATTTTGCACACCTAAAAGTCACGTATGCCCAGCTTAGATTAATAATCCGTTTGAGTCACGAGATCATCACCGCGGAACTTATGGCAACTTTGACTACCATTTAAATAGGTGTTTTAAGACACCTAATAATTACTAATTTTTCACACCTAAAAGTCACGTATGCCCAGCTTAGATTAATATTCCGTTTGAGTCACGAGATCATCACCGCGGAACTGCTGGCAACTTTGACTACCATTTAAATAGGTGTTTTAAGACACCTAATAATGACTAATTTTTCACACCTAAAAGTCACGTATGCCCAGCTTAGATTAATAATCCGTTTGAGTCACGAGATCATCATCGCGGAACTGCTGGCAACTTTGACTACCATTTAAATAGGTGTTTTAAAACACTTAATAATTACTAATTTTCACACCTACATATCACGTTTTCACAGCTTAAATTAGTAATCAGCTTGAGCCACGTGATCATAACCAAGAAATTTATGGTAACTTTGAAACCTTTTAAAGAGGTGTTTAAGACACCTCAGAATTACTAGTTGAATTTAACCAGAGATTCACGGACAGAACAATAAGACGATTAGCCGGTGTAAGTAACGTGATTATTACCATCAACCTTGGATAACCTGTGAAACCAATCAATAAAGGTGCTTACAAGACCAAATAATTACGTATTTATCGCCACCATCGGTTAACTGACAAAAAACTCGTTGCTTGGTCAAGTGGTTATTTGGTCATAAACACTTGATTTACAGAGGTAAGTGGAATCACGTTACTCCAGTCGCGTGATAAACTGGTGGTTTTTAGGTTAGATGAAAACGTGAACAGGAGTACCTTTTTTGTTTAAATGAAGGCACGTGTCGATAACGTTTAAATCTAGTTCAAAAGGCACTATACTTTAAAATCACTTAAAATACACTCCCAAAAGAGGTTACTTTTTAGTGTTCTGTTTATTGGGATGGCAGCTGCCAGGTGTAATGTATACACCCACAATGCTTTTAAGGGTTTTTGCAATTCGTCGAGTTCATGTGTATGATTATTCAAATATAACCTCTGCATGAATCAAGTGATATAGTTATAATTATGCCGCTCTGCAGTCTTTGGACCGAATGCAGAGGAGATAAACGTAAGTTTAAATATATATATATATGTATGTTCTATACTATGTTACTATGTGTGTATATGTTTGGTGGTGACTAGTGGTGACATCTGTGAACCTCCAAGGCTTTTCCCTCATACTGCCATAGGGTTATATAACTAGTTGAATGCAATGATTTATTTGATATTCATACAGATTCAAAAACATGTACCTCCAATATCCTTCTGTCAAAATAACCAGCATTTATAAAACATTCAAAGGAATTTAAGAAAACTAAAATGTTGATTAGAAAAGATTAGAGATTGTAATGGAATGAAATTAGATTAAACACTACTACACATACACATGTATATCACAATTGTGGATGAACTGCTCACCTTTGATTCTTCTCCTTTCCTTGCAAGTGTTGCAAAAAAACAATGATGTAATGCACCTTTAAGAGAAACTTTCTTCATGGAGGGCATGGAGCATATCTCTGCCAAATCGAGTGACATAGTAGGTCCACAATCTCTCGCAATACTCAGTTCAACCTGGATAAAATGGCAAAGTGATCACTGATGGGATGCAGAATATAGATTTTTACTTGGATGTTAGGCATACATGTGTCACCTTCATGAGCGGTTGCATATGTGCTGCTAGAACTACAGAGAGTAATGCTACGGTCACAAAGGAGCAAAATGTAGGCTTGCAAGAAGAAAATAAGTAAAATGTTAATACCCCCTGAGCAATATATTCAAACTCTCCAAGGAAGAGTCAGGATGAACTGATCTACAGTAATCATGGTTCTCCAATCACATGTACGTTAACAGTTGCAAATACCCTATAGTTGCAACTGCTATTAAATTACAAACGTTGCTACACTGATTCATATCAATAGCACCAATATTAAACAGAGCCAAGGATATCAGATATATTCCTTCGTATGTTGTTAACCATTTATAAACCATGAATTTGGATTTTAAGGCAAAAGAGCTTTTTTTTAAAGGGATGAACATGTGCAAACCATAGTCTCCTTTCCTTAATTCATCTCGGGTAGATCGCACTGTGTTTATATTGTACATGCACGTGTCAGTACATAGCTTCAATCAGGGATATAACTCACATATCCCTGCTTCAATGTACTTTCAAATTATTACTGTTCAAACCTCTTTGATGCACCTTCCAAAATTATATTGTTGTATTTTAAGAAAATTGCAAAAGGTGTTAAAGTAAGAACTTGTTCAAACATTAATGTACTACTTTTGTTTATCAAACTATGATTAAGCTCACCACATGTGGTCGTATAAACGCATAACCTGCTACATTGTGTGCTGTCATTTCTGTATCCGCATTCAGCACAATCTTCGCTAACAAAGCGTCGTCCTTCACCAAGGCTACTACATCTGGGTCCTGACTCTCAAAGGCCACATCAACAATGAAATCGTCAAGTCCAAAGAAGTATGAAAAATTCATGGGAGGTACACATTTTCCCTGAAGAATAGATTTCATTAAATGGGTTGCAATACTTTTGTTTTGTGACACGGTAAAGTACAGGAGATAGCTAAACTCCTCCTTTCTTGGTAACATTACTTGCTCAATCAGCCTGTTGAATTCATTGCGATCTGATTCATATAGGGAAGCAAGATAGACTCCAGCCATGTACTCTTGAAACAGTTTGTGAGGGAAGAAGACTGGCAATTGTACATGAGAATTCTTCTCATGTATTTCCATGATTGTGGTAATTCTGTCCTCCTGAGACAAAATCCCGACCCTACAGGCAGTGTCCTTGGATTCTGGGCATATTTGGAAATCATCTTCACCAAAAACCAAGGTATTTTCAAGCAGACCATTGAGGGCCTGTTTGGCAATTGGTCCAAGGAGCTCGTCAATTCTTTTCAAATAGGCATGAAGTGAGGGGCTGCCTACTTTCTTCACCTCTTTCTGCGCATAATGTTCTTTTAGAAATGCAATCATTGTTTTGAATATTGGAGAAAAAGTTTTCAGTGATTTCATTTCCTTTAGTTTTTGCTCATCAAGTTCTTTCCACATAAGACACAACATGGCTACATATATAGGATAGTGGGCCATGTTTTCAGATACGACATCATTCTCACTGGTAAACTGGATAAGCTGATTTGCTTTATCCTCATTCTTTGGAAAGTATTTGTGAATGTAAACTGACAAATACTCTGAACTGAAACCCTCAACATGGATGAATGTGTAGAGCTTCATTAGATCACCATCTGATCTAATCTCTACTGCTCTCCATGGGCGAGTGGTCACCAAGACTGGGCAAGAGGCAAGTTGATCTGAACAAAGAATATCTACAAGTCCAATATCACATGTCTCAGATGATCTTCCACATGCCTCTGAGGAGAAGACACTTGGCTGTGATGACTGTGATTCGCAGGATTTGGGCTTTATGATTTTGCCACGGACTTCGTCTAGCCCATCGAATGCGATGAATACCTTGTCAGGATTTGACCGAATATACTCAGTAATCTGAGAAACCGTTGCTGGATTGTTTTTGGCCAGATAAGACTTTGCAATCTCGCCAATAGTGTGTTGCTTAAATTCACGTAGAGGAACAATCAATACCCACACAAAGTGACTGAATTGCCTCCCTTCCATCCAGTCCCAGGCAATCTTAGCACAAAATGTAGTTTTTCCAGCCCCTGCCTCTCCCTGAACCATGATCCGCTTAGGGAACTCTCCATTGACTTTGAGATCAAGGATAGCATTGTAATCTAGCATTCGCTTCTCTGTCCCATGTTCTTCTTGTAAGAAGAGATTAGTATACATGTCGTCAAGCTGCACAGTGGAAGCAGGATTGAGAGGATCAGCTCTGATCTTACAGAGAGTTGACCTGTACTTGAACTTGAAATCATTTGCACACCGCTCAACCAGTTCAGGAGAAAGTGCTTTGTTCTGAGATTCAGCTGAAGGAGGTTTGGTCTGAGAGTCTAGCAGTCTTGATGGCCCTCCTGAAAAAAATACATGGATAATCCATATTCACATGATTATATGTAAACATATTTTGATACACCTTAAAGAATTGTAAAGGCCTGAGGCTAATAGTGTGAGATGCAACTTGGTGCATGTACTCAAAGACACACAGTCCTACAAGTTTGGCTGAATTTATATGATTGCATTAAATTTAAAGGCATTTAAAAGCTGAATAATGTGTGTATACACATGTACTTACACTGTCGCTCATATAGTTGGAATATTTTTGTTTTACCCCAATTGATGGAATTATTTAAAAAATGATTTATTCCTAATGGAACTAGATAATAGTATACATTCTCAGATGTTATTGAATAATAATTTGCCAGTGTTTGTTTTGCGTGGCTGCTAAAACATATGTATGCTACTATGCTTATTAACTAGGGGACCTACGCCCCTAAGTCATAAATGATAGTAATGAGGATTAATGCCCAACAAAAGGGCATTAATATAGCACATCGACACGGTTTTGATCCTGGGGCCTCACAGTTACGAGGCCATTGTTTTGTCACTGAACCATGACTGTACGCAGCGAGGGCTAAGGTAGGGGGCAGTTCCCCTACCTCCCACCTAAATTCAGTTAAAGCCCCTCTAAAGTGTTTTGGAGGCCCAACAAATTGATGGCAAACTTTCTCTTAAATTCTATCATACTGTGAAAGAGGATGTCAGTTAAGACACATTTCTGCATGGATTTCAAAACAAATGTGTCTAAAGTCGAATATTGATGAAAGAATCCTTACTTATTCTTTTTATCAATACTTGTCTTCAAACACATTTTTTTTTTTTTGGGGGGGGGGGGATCTTTGCAGAACTGTGTCTTAAATAACATCTTTTTTCATATTATGATACAATTAAGTGATTTCTTTTCTTTAAAATTTTCTAGCTAATTTGGAGATCCAAACACTCTAGAGGGGCTTTAAGATCAGGGCTTGCATCCATCTTTAAATTCCACAATGAGAACAAAAAGTCTCTCTATACAGTGCACACCCCCCAAAAAACGGATTATGCATCAAGTCTTTCTTCTTCTTTGTGCATGGCTGATCGTCAACGAAACGGAGTTAAGTGTTTTGTCAACTCGTTCGTTACTGCGGCAGCAGCCAGTTAAAACGAATTCATTTAATCAAATTATGGAAATACAAGCATGACTTAAAAAAAAAAAAACTTTGTTATTCCTGGCTTATTTTTCCTGATTGAGGTTTCATGTGAAATGACAGAAAATGAATTTTCTTGAAATGTGATTCCCTCTTTAAAATTCAGATGCCGTCCGCCAAATGACTTTTTGGTACCCTCTCTTCAAATTGTTTTTAATCACTTATGCGTGAAATATGCATCATACGATTTGCATGACATAAAAGAGGAGGTCTAAGCGTTACAGATATGTGTCATTTATTAATTATAATTGTGATTAAGTTATGATAAAACATCGATAATTCTCGGTTTCGTTTTTTTTCTTGGACACAATGTATATATACACTTTACCCATTTTGTATCACTCAATGAGAAAGAGTATCTTTAAAAAGGGATGCGAATGAAGATTGTAATCATCATAACAAGCTATATATATATATATATATATACAGGGAATATCAATAAAAAGTTTACCCAACTTTGGAAGCTCCTAATTGAAGAGTCGTAACCATGACTTTTGAGTTTCTTTTTTAAAATGTACAATGTAAATAGGCTTAAACCTAGGGAAAACTTTAATTAGTTTGAACAGCCTACTAATTTCTTTTTTCATGATATCTAAGTTATCTCTGCTCACTTGTCCACTGCACCATTTCACACGCGTAAAGAGCATAAGGTGTTTATCTCAAATAGCAAGCTACAACTCAAAGGTTACTAAATCCAAATGCAAGAAAGAACGTTTGTAATGATAAATTGATTGCAGACTTTCATTTTTTTTTTAACATCCCGGATAAACTTTACCCAGTTGGTATCACTCAATGAGAAGAGTATCTTTAAAAAGGGATGCGAATGAAGATTGTAATCATCATAACAAGCTTTTCTTTGAATTAGAGTTGATGTTTACACTTTTTTAGACTGCCTAGTAGTCGATGTAAATAAAAGAGCAATTGTTTTGGAATGAGATATTGAGAAAACACACACACATAATGGCTTTTGACCCACATTCATTGCTTCAGCCCAAACTTGGTACAAAAAGATTTTGACAATTTTTTTGAAAATCCTGGTGTTCAGTCATCCTTGGCAGCACAATTTGGAAAAAGTTTCACTAGACAGGGCATCAGTTCTATAATTACAATTAATAACATATGATTAATGGTCACACAGGATATACATTTTTAATTAGAAGCCACCAAAGTTGGGTAAACATTTTTTAAATACGCACTGTATATATACATATATAAATATATGTTGATTGATCTTTACAACCTTTCACCCTTGACCTAACAATCCACCTTCTGATCACTTGTGCCCCTATGTTGACGCGTACCATATTCACATGTGGTTTTTTATATGGTGATAATCTTTCATTTTGCTTACCTTTGATCTTCTTAACGCAAAATATAATCAGTTTGTTTCAATATGGGGATGCATTCCAACACCAAATTTGAAATTCATGGCTCAAACCGTTTTTGAGACATTGCAATAATGAGGCTAAAAACCTGCATTAATTTAATTCGACCCTCATGGCCCTTGTCGTTTGACCTTCTTTTCCCAAAATCTAATCATTTCGTCTCACTTTGGTGATGGTAGGTTCCCACTGCCGATCAAACCAACCCGACCAAGCCCAATCAAGCCCGATCACCCATTTTTCCCCGACCAATCCCGACCCCATGCTTAAACACAAGCTCTTCCCGACCGCTATTCGACCATTGACGACCAATATTCGACCATTCACGACTGCTGCACGACGTATAGTCGACCACAACTTCGATCTCTACTCGATCATTCCGATCTACATACAATCCCAACGCGATCCCTACTAGACCAACTAGACGTACACACGATCTCTAAACAATCTCGACCCGAGCAGATCGACCTGTTCGAAGAGGGAACCAAGATGACTCGTGAATTGAGTGGTTGCACAAAATATTATCGCCAGCTGATGGTACAGTACTCATTTTTAATCAGCGTTCAGTTCATCTCAGACACTCAAGAGATGTAAATCGAACAGTTACAGTAATGTTGTGGGCAGTGGCGGATCCAGGGGGGGGGGGCGGGGGCCTGGCCCCCTGGTAACAACACTGGACCCAACACCAATTTATGTCCTGCCAGTGTCACAAATAAGGTATCAACATAAGCTCATCTGACCGTAATTTATTATACATCCCCCAATATTTCAGGTGGGGGGGGGGGGGGTGGCCTGTACAATCATCCCCCAATAATTCACTATCAACAACAAAAAAAAAATAATAATAATAATAATGATGAGAGCCCGATGAGAGTAGTTAATAATAATAATAATAATCTTTTAAACTTCACTCTAAATTTTATTAAGTTAAACCGAAAATGGAAATTCGCAAGATGCCCATGAATATACACATTTTACTATGACTTATAAGATAGTTCACTAGTTGTTATGTTGTTTTCGTTCACCCTTTTTAAAATTCACGTCATTGTATCTTTATTTGTTTGTTTTGTCACTCATTTTATTTCCTGATATTTCCTAAAACATTTTTCAAAACGCGCTTAATGTGATTTTTAGAGCTATATGGTGTTGATGATGCGTTTTAGCAAATGGCGATAATGAAGAAAAAAATAGTGCTCTGGTCAGGGCCTTAGGGGAATATTATGCTTATATTTTAGAGCGTATCTGGTATGATAAGTATATCTGGGTGAAGAAGGAGATAATGGAAGTTTGTTATTTGGTAGTTGGAACGTAAGTTTTATATTATGTTTTTAAGAAACAGACCAGAGGCGGCCCTCCCGGGGGCAGAGGGGACACAGTGCCCCCTCACCTTTTCACGCACCCGAAAATTCCCCTTTTTACACAGGAAAAGTGCCCCTTTTTACATAGGAATAGTGCCTCTTTTACTTTGACAAGTGCCTCTTTTAATTAGTAAAAGTGCCCCTTTCAACTCTAATAAGTGCCCTTTTATTTGGTAGTGTGCCCCTTTTCCTTCGACAAGTTCCCATTTTTCTTTGCAATAAGTGTCCATTTTCCATTCTCATAAATGCCCTTTCTCTGGTAAATGACCCTTTCCAGGGACGAGAGGTTACTCCTTTTCACTTCAGATAAGTGCCTCCTTCACCTCCTATAAATGCCCCTTTAAAATAATTTTCTTTCAACTATTTCCTTTCTTATAAGTGCCCCTTTTCAGGTGCGATAAGTGCCTCTTTTCACCTCTGATAATTTTCCTTTTAACAATGATACGTGCCCCTTTTCGTTTCTAATAAGGGACCTATCCCCTTTTCATAAATGCCCCTTTTCACCTTTTATAAATGCTCCTATCAAAATGTGATGGGAGCCCATTTTCCGTCGAAAAATGCCTATTCCTTATTCTCATGACTGACTTTTTCCCCCTGCTAAGTGCCTCTTTTTGAGGGTGTAAGAAGTGCCCTATTTTCACCTCTGACAATTACTCTTTGTATTTTTCGCACTGCGACCTCACAAATCTTAAACATTTTCAGACCATCACACCCAACTGCAAAACATGATGCTTAAGCAATATCTTGTATGGTGTATAAAGTGAAGCAAATATTGTAATCATAATGTAAGGGTATATACCAATGTCTAAACAAAGCCATATTTTCGCTTTGAGATTTCCCTTTGTAGGTGCCCTTTTTCTCGGCGCCCCCCCCCCCCCCCCCCCCACTTCGGCCGCCCCTGAAACAGACAGTTTGTATGAGATCAGGAGTGGAAATTTTCTGTAATTTTGAGAACCAAATTTTGCATCAGTGATATTCTGTTTCATTGAATTGAGTTTCCCCGCAGAGAGGATTCAGTTGGTTTAATTAAAGAAGGAAGAGTGCCAAATGAAGAACCAAAAGCAATATGTTTTTCATTTACTAATGAGAACTATGTTTTTTGACATCTCCTTACACAGTATATTGGAATGGGTTTTTCACGATGGATGTTGTTTGGAGACATCAATATTCATAAAATGTATGTTTCTATCACCAGGAAATAAAGAATTTTCTGTCTACATGAACCTTTCCTGGTTGCTTATTAATGCATTTGCCCACTGGTAATATAATACTTTCACAAGTTGATATCCCTCACCATTGGATTTGTTTTTGGTAATGTCTAAATTTCGTTTGAAAATAGATGATATCAGTCTGGTAGACCTACACTGCAGGCAATAGTCAGGACTAACATTTAGCATGTTATTAATTTGTATTACCACTCTTATATTCTCTGAAATGTTATCTTGAAAAAGTTAATAACTTGGAAGGGAGGGGGTGCAACCTGCCACACGCTTCTACCTCTTGGTTGCTTTGATTCATTGCCGAAACAATTTGGCACCTATCATCCCCCCCCCCCCCCACCACGGATACAAATCGACACCCTTGGTGTCCTTGGTTGAGTTGCGATCGGAAAGATCGAGTGCGGTCGAGAAGTGCTCGGGATGTGATCGAGAAGCAGTCGAGAAGTGAGCGAGTTCGGTCGAGTAACTGTTTAGGGCAGACATGCTCCGATTGTGAAGCGGTTGAGTTGTTGATCGAGTTGATCGGGAACCAATCGTGTATAAGTTGTGTATACATCGAGATGATCGGGTAGTGATCGGCGGAAAAAATCCACCCCGATCAAACTAGACCTCTATACGATCGATTCCCGATCAGCTCGACCTCTACTCGACCAATACACGATCGCTGTACGATCGCTTGCCTTCTCGACCCCTACACGATATTTTTTGACATGCCAAAGATTGTCGTGTAGGAAGCCAGATCGATACCGATCAAGGTAGACCGACCCCGATCAAGGTAGACCGACCCCGATTGCCCTTGCAGACCGAGCCCGACCAGGCCAAAATAGCTTGATCGGGCTTGGTCGGGTTGGTTTGATCGGCAGTGGGAACCTACCATGATGCATGCTAACACCAAGTTTGAAGTTCATATCTCAACTGGTTCTTGAGATATCGCAATAGCAAAAATACAGGACGAATCGATACACAACCCAGAAACATATCCACCACCACTTTCGGTGGGTGGATGCATAATGCAGCCATCAAAATGGAATTACGCCCAAAAAATATAATTTGTTTGTGGAACATGTACACATTAAGAAAGCCGACATACATTAAATTTTGCTGTCGCTCAAATTTCTTGTACTATATTGGTGTCCAGAAAATATCTAGGATCAATAAATTTAAATTAGTAAATTATAAAACATACATGGGGCCTGATAAAATTTGACACTTTTGAAAATTGTGACAAATGTATAGAACATAGAGCACTCATTATCTCTAGGGTAAAAACTTACTTTAGTTTTATGCATGTTTTTTTGGTGTAGCAAGAATTAGTATCTGTTTACCTGTGCTGTTTAGAAATGGAGGTTCATTGAGTAGTCTGTCTGATAGGTCACCCAAGTCAATCTCTCGAAGTTTGTCTGCCAAAAGTTGTCGTTTGTTTGAGTGTAGAGAAACCTGCATTGCATTCCATTTCATAAAGATATCCATAAAGGCATTTTTGTAGTTTTTCAACTTCTCACTTAGGACTGCCTGCAGCTGAGCATAGGGGATCCCTAGAGATATCCCTACATCCTCGTAGTGAGATGGAGGGATATCTCGGGCCAGCTTCAGGAATTCCATTTCACTGACAGAACTGTAATTGTAAAATGAATAATAAATGAATTGGGTATCATGGGATATTAGTTTGACAGCATCATATTGACTAATTTGTATTATGTGCTTAAACATGTAATATAACAACCTGGGGATATCAAAATATATAACCTGTGATATTAACATTTAAAACATATTGCCCAAAATTGCAGGTGAGGGCAATATTGTTCTGGCAAAGATAGTATATGGGCTTACTTCGAATCATCGGGTCATCAGTTCACTTTGGGTCGGGTGTTCGTTTTAGCTGGCCTTTTGTAAAAACATGCCCTTTTCATTCATGACATATCGGGGGGGGGGGGTAATGTTTGTTAAATAAAGCCCTCTCATCTACAAATGGTCTGGTCCAATTTACCCGACACTTTGTAAAAACCCTACAGCAAATCTACTTAAGATCGCATCCTGAACGTGCATCTGTTGTTTCATGAAAGGTCTTGTAACGCTGAAGTAAACCATGATATGCATACCTTTCTGCAGTGTTAGGACCTGGATTGGTTTCAACGTCACCGGATCTCATCAAGAGGATCAGGAGCAGATAGAGAAGGCAAAATCCATCCATGGTGTAAAATGTCCTTCTCACTTGACAGAAATGTAGTTCTCTGGAAAATGGTGATGACATGAGCAACAATAAAAATATCTACATTACAAGATGGAATAATGATCCTCGAGGGTTTCAATTTACTACATCTATTTTATTGGGGGGGGGGGGGGGGTTGGCTTTCCAAGCCGTAAGCATTTTTGCCCCTGCTCCTGAAACATGCCCTTGGGGGGAGTGGCTGGGACCAGCCAAGAAGATGTGCCTATATTCGTGTTTGATAAATGCTGTATTTGGGCAGATAAGAATGAGTTTGTGATTTTTGTTTTGTAGTCGTCAATCAGGGCGCCATGGTTTCTTTCACAGCGTAAAATAGCAATCATCATGTACTGCACTGCATGCGGATATCCCGGAAGAATGTCAGTGCATAAGATATACGTAGCAGCTTGTACGAAGTAAAGTGAACGCATTGCCATACGCGACATGGAGATAGGCTGCCATGCACGTCACACCTCGTAGAATGAATCTCATTGGATGATCCTTTTTTTCTTCTCCCCTCTGGTAAGGTAGAATTCAAACGTGATGGCCTCTTCTAGAAAGTTCACCGCAAGGAACTTCCTATATATTTCTTTCACGCATTCCTTATATCAAGAGCTCATTTTTTTATTAAAACAGTATACATTTATAAAAGCCTGATGATAAAGATTAAGGTCATCGAGCAGAACGTAGTTAATTATTTTCCAAGAAGTGCGGCAAAAGACGCACAGGAGATGAGTATCTTAAGTAATATCTTCATAAATCAATATCCAATTTTAGTCACCACTGGTTTTCTCTTATAAAGAGCTTTACATTGACGTATAGTTTGACCGTATTTGAAGAAAAAAAGACTTGTTGTCATGCAGTGCGTATAAAAACAGTGTACCCAACTTTGGTATCTCCAAATTGGAAAGCCATAACTGCAATGACTTAGAAATATATTTGATGATAAGGAGTAATTTTTTTTCTGTCCGATGATACCCTATTCATAATATTTCTACCATGGGTTACCGAACACAAGGGTCTTTACAAATTGCTATCAAAATCACCCTGTACCAAGTTTGGGTTGATAGAAAAAACGTGGGTCACATTATGCATGTTCTTATCTTATTATATCCTTTTAAAAGTTAAATTGTGCCTCGTGCTTCATTGCTTCATTGTTTAAAATGATCCAATATGTAGACTAGGCCTCACAGAACCTTGTGTTTAATCCAAAGGATAATGTTTAATTATTTTTAACAACCTACAAACTGCTCGTCTCATGATATCTAAAGCCCTTTTCACACCGGATCTGCGTAGAGGTGTGTAGTGTGGTGTACCGACTACGCCAAAATTAGGCTGCGTATTCTTGAAAAAAAAATGTTGCTTCGGCGTAGTCCCTGCGTAGTTTTTGCGTATGCTGGCGTACAATGGTAACGTACCCCGTGCAAAGGCATCGTGTACCTACGCGTACGATTGCATATAACAGGCTTAGGGTTGCGTACATTAACGTAGGCCTGGCGTGCAGGTTCGCTTACGAGTGCGTACGGTTGCTCACTGTGTGCGAAAGGTTTTACTGCTTCGTCAGCCTGGCGTAGGGTAGCGTACTGTTGCGTATGCTTGGCATACTGTAGCGTAGTGTTGCGTAGACTTGTGTAAACAATGTGAACTTTCGGCGTGTAGAATTTATGCCGAAAGTACGCGAAAAATAAACATGTTTAAGTTTTTGAGTTCTTCTGGCCTACCTCTTTGCGTCCTTCATCGCATAGTTACGCAAGCCAGCGTAGTCGGTACGCAACAATTAATACGCAACTCTACGTAGGGCCCTGTGTGAAAGGGGCTTAAGTTCTCTTTGCTCACTTTTCCGCTGCGCTATTTTACACACGCTAGGAGCATAAGGTGTTTATCTAGAGAAGTGGATGAAAACTCAGAGGATAATAATCCTAAATGCAAGAAAGAACACATGATAATAAGCATCAATTAAAGAAGTTGACAGTAGACTTTCATTTAAAAAGATAACATGCCAAAGAAACGCTATATCTTGTGTACCACTCAATAAGAAGGATTACCTTAAACGAGAAGTGAATGAAGTCAAAAATATCATGAACTCTGCTTGTAATAAGTATTTTTCAAGTTTGTCAAGGTAGTCCAAAGGTTTATCTCCCAATAGAACTAATTGAAATTGCGCATTTGTTGGATGAGGGTTAGAAGTTGTCAATTCATCACCACTGTTTACCCCAAGTACGAGCCGGCAACGAGTAAACCGCCGTGCTCGCTGGGCTGGGCTGTGGGTGGAAAGGGAAGATTTAGTGCTACCAGGGAGCTGCACGGTCTCGGAGGGGATTAAGGGGATTACGGTAGGGGAAACAAAAGACGTGCGGTGCCACGGATGACTAATTAGAGGCCTCTTGGGCGGGATCTCCATTCATTACAACTCCCTGATTGTCCTAAATAAACGTCTAAAATTCGACTAAAGGAGCTTCAATGCTGACCTCGGACTATTTATTCCGCATCAAGAAGGTATTTTTGATAATATTTAGTTTCTCTTAGTCATTTACATTTTATTTCGAGAATTTTCAGGATGTTCTGGAAGTTTCGACTAATCTTGGCAGAAACTGTAGAATTACCCAATACTCTACTATATAGGTCTATAGTTACTACTGTACTACTAGATTCTAGACGGAGTTCTGGCTTAATACGCTCGTAGGCTCTTAATTAATCCATGATTGCCTATAAATATAGATCTAGATCTACATGATTTTGCTCTTAACTCGAATCCAACCTTACAATTAAATTTTAACTCGCATTAGTTTACATCGTTGGCCTTGGGACGCAATTCGAACATGTGCATTGCATTCACAGCTTCAAACTACGCAGTGAACATAACGTCAAACTTAAAGGGACTAGGTAACATTGTTCAGAAGAGATTTATTGGTGCTACGTAGCGACTTTAGTGCTAGATGTAAATGGACCATTATTATTGATAAAGATTGAGGAAAACTGATCTGATCAATTCCTTAGTTCTCCCAACTATATTATTACAATTTAATTACATTTTAGATGAATATAATGGCTCTATGTACCATTCCAGACATTTAAATGTTGACAGATTTGTAACAGCCTGTCTTGAAAAACGGTTGGGAAAATTCAAAAATGGTTGGGAGAATGTACTGTTAGAGGGTGTGACACCTTCAAAGAACTAAACCAGACTTCAGAATACGGGCTATTGGCCTTACAGATTGTTCATTATAAATGTGGCAACACGAAAATATTGAGTAAATTCTTTTTGTTTTACAAACAGGATTCAGAAATGATAGTAAATTTAAGCTTAATTCTTACAATCTAAACATGTATAAAGCAATAATGATGTAGTAGTGATGATTTTAATGATAGTAATAGTAAAAGTTATAGTAATACTAACATCTGGATTGATGGGGTAAAAGCCGTAAAGCAGTGTTTCTTGATATCATCAGATAAATTTAATCGTCAAGTTTAGGACGTGCAAATAATAGAGGTATATATGTAGGTTGTTAGGCAAACAGGTCTGCCAATGTTGCGTTTTTGGTTTGCCTGTAGATAATATATAGCTGGGAAAATAGCGTGTGGTACTGTGTTGATAGCAGAAGTTTCAAGGTTAAAATTACAGACACTGAATATATATATTCTTCTCACAGTATATGACGTTTTCTAAATCAATATGTAAGAAAACGTTTCAAGCTCTACACATGCTCTAGTTCTGTCAGAGGGGCGCCATTATATATACAGTGCGTCCCAGAAAAAACGAAACCGAGAGTTATTGATGATTCATAACTTAATCACAATTATAATTAATAAATGTCACATATCTGTAAAACTTAGATCCTAATATTTTATTTAATGCAAATCATATGATGCATATTTCCTGCATGAGTGATTAAAAACAATTTGAAGGATATCAAAAATTCATTGGCGGTATCTGAATTTTCCAGAAAGTTCATTTTCTGCCCTTTCATATGACACCTCAATCAGAGAAAATGAGCAAGGAATAACAAAGTTCTATTCGTTTAAAGTAATGCTTGCATTTCTATAATTTTATTAAACGAATCCGTTTCATTGGCGAAGGGTATCTAAATTTCCAGAAAGTTCATTTTCTGCCATTTCATATGACACCTCAATCAGAGAAAATGAGCCAGGAATAACAAAGTTCTATTTGTTTAAAGTAATGCTTGCATTTCTATAATTTTATTAAACGAATCTGTTCCACTGGCTGCCTGTCCTTACTAGCAATTAGTTTTTATCATTGTTACTCACCACTACGTTTCGTTGACGATCAACCATGCATAAAGTCTTTTGTCAACTCTGTTGGTTGCTACGGCAGGCCCTATTGTGCCTCGACTAATTATTACATAAAACATGTCCTCAGTAAATAAAATAGATTTGAACTCATGTCGACGACATTTACTTAGTCTGTTGTTTGAAACTATTAACATAAATACATATCTATGAGTTTGCAGCATATGCAATGGTCGAATATATATTTAATGGCGTTCCTCCAACAAGAGCATGTATAGTGCGTCCCAGATAAAACGAAACCGAGAACTATCGATGTTTTATCATAACTTAATCACAATTATGATTAATAAATGAAACATATTCGTAAGGCTCATATTTCACACATGAGCGATTAAAATGAATTTGAAGAGGGAAAACAAAAAGTCATTTGGCGGACAGTATCTGAATTCCAAAGAGAGAATCACGTTTCTAGAAAGTTGAGTTTCTGCTCTTTCATATGACACCTCACTCAGGAAAAATGAGCTAAGAATAACAAAGTTACGTTTGTTTAAAGTAGTGCTTGCATTTCCATAATTTCATTAAACGAATTCGTTTTCACTGGCTGTCTGATGTAGCAACAAACGGAATTAACAAAAGACTTTACTCCGTTTCGTCGACAATCAGCTGTAGACGAAAGACTTCAATCATGCATGAAATAGAAAGATTAAATGAAAACTTACCGTTTGAAATTTGATCTTTATTTTATGAGGAAGTTGAAGAGGGAGATTACGTGAGAAGCCCGCTCTAGCATGTAAGTCAATCTTTGAAGCCGAATGGGACTACTAATCCAACAACGTTGTAATCAATAGAAAGATCTCTATAAAAGAAAAAACTCGAACTTTAACCGTTTGGGAGGGAAGCGGAGGGCACGTAATCTCCCTCTTCAACTTCCTCATAAAATAAAGATCAAATTTCAAACGGTAAGTTTTCATTTAATCTTTCTATTTTATTTCGTAAGTCTCGACGGAGACTACGTGAGAATTTAAAGCCAGTAGTCCCATTCGATTCTATGAGCAATTACCTAATTGCATAAACTGGCATAGAGAAACTCTATAAACAGAAAGTAATGCTAACTTACTACTGAATATATATTATAACCTTGCTGTAGGAACACGAGTTCGTATCTTTAGACACTCTATTAATTGCTGTTAAGCACTGCATCCGTAAACTTCTTGCCCTTGCTCTCCAAAGGCCTGTCATAGAACTTTTGGAAAGTATTTTCCTTTGCCCAGCCTGCTTGAGCCAGTATGTCTTTAAGAGGTACATCCATCCTCTTGGCAGTCGACGTGGATGCTGCGCGAGTTGAGTGTGCTTTAAACTCGGTGTTGACACCTGCGCTTCTCATCGTTAATTTTATCCAACGCGAAATTGTTTGAGAAGACGCACGATGATATGGCTTGCGATAGCAAATTAGAAGGAATCTCTCCTGACCCCTAATATCCTTGGTTCGTCGAAGATATTCTCTCAAATACCGAATGACACAAATGCGGCTATCCGCTTTATAAGCCGATACCTGAATGGAGCAACCACTACGCCCAGGTTGATTTTGCTTAAGTTTCTTGTCGAGAACACATTCCATATTCTTGTCTGTCAAATTCATCTTGTCCAAGTTCATATGGTATAATGTTTGAACTCGTTGTGCTGAAGTAAGTGCTAGAAGCATAACCAGCTTGTGTGTCAAATCCTTAAGCGGGAGCTTGGTTGCTGGATATAGCTTCCGTAAGTAGTTCAGTACAATTCCAACATCCCAAGTCTTGGTATATCTAGAAACTGGGGCCCTAAGATGAAAAACTCCCCTCATGAAACGGCTAATAGTTGTGTGCGATCCAACTGTATGAGAATCATTCTCCAGAGTTAAGAAGGAGGCCAATGCACTCCTTGCCGTGTTAATGACACTATAGCCAGCATTGCCATTATAGAACAAATCACTTAAGAATTCTAACACATTCTCAGCTTTTGTCTTGAGTTTGTTTAAATTCCTCTGCTTACAAAATGACTCCCATTTCTTTATGTACACTTTATATTGTCTTTTCGTTGAGTCCTTCCAAGATGCAGAGATGATATCAACAGTCTTTGCGCTCAGGCCTTGTTGTCGGTAGCAGCAGCTCCAAGCCTGCAACAAAGAAGATCAAGATTAGACAAAGGATGAGAGAGGTTTGACACAGGCTGTCTGAGAAGTTTCTCACTTTTGGGTAGGAACAAAGGTTCTCCAATAATCATATCCTTCAAGAGAGGGAACCAAGCCTGTGTAGGCCAATTCGGGACTACTAGTAAGCCTACTGCCTTATCGGCCATAATTTTTTGAATGCATTTTGGGACAAGACAGAAAGGAGGGAAGGCATAGAAATTCAGATTTCTCCAATCTAGTGTGAACGCATCCACTGCCAAGGCATGGGGATCTGGTCTCCATGAAACATAAGTAGACACCTGTGCATTAAGCCTAGAGGCAAACAGGTCTATGTCAGGGATACCGAAATGTTTAGCAATGCGTTCAAACTCCCTTTCATTGAGCATCCATTCTGTCCTATCATTGAATTTACGGGACATAGTGTCTGCTTCAACGTTATCCCGGCCCGCTAAATGTGCTGCTGTTATCCAAATGTCCCTTTCTATACACCAATTCCATATGTGTGTGGCAGCCTCATTACAATGTGGGGATTTCACGCCCCCCATTGCATTGACATACGCTACTGCGGTGGTATTGTCAAGCCGTAAAAGGACATGCTTATGAGACATATTGGAACAGAACGATTTAAGTGCCAGACCAGCAGCAAGAGTCTCTAAATAATTAATTTCATTACCCTTCGCTATCACTGCCTCTTGACTGTTCCACCTACCCCCCGTATGGGTGGTCATGTTAGTTGCACCCCATCCTGCCCCACTGGCGTCTGAGCGCAATTCCAAATCAGGGTTTCTACGGTTTATCGGCCGAAAAGAAGAGTCAATATGACCAATCCACCAAAGTAGTTCCCTTCTAGCTTTGTCCAAGAGTTTCATGGGCCTATCAAAGTGGCCCCTATTTAGTCTCAATGAAACTATCTTTCCTCTTTCTAGTTCGCGATAATGCAAAAGCCCATATTGAGCTGCCGGAAAAGCTGCAACTAGTTTTCCTATAACCCTTGCAACTTGCCTAATGGAGGGAGTGGCATTTTCAAGTAATGCTGTACATGTTTCCTTTAGTTCTTCCTTCTTATCTGAAGGCAAGGTCACGGTCATGTCAATAGAGTTAAGCACAAACCCAAGGAATTTGATTTCTTGAACCGGTTCTATCACCGATTTAGTGGGATGAATAATGAACCCCAATTCAGAGAGCAGTTCTGAGGTAGCTGTAACCGCCTTTGTGGCCTGTCTGTGAGACCTACCGATAATAAGGGTATCATCTAAATAGCCTAGTACAACATGGCCTGCATTGTGTAGTGAGGCAAAGGCCGGTTTCAGCAGTTTGGTGAATAGGCGAGGAGCAGAGCTAAGCCCATTTGGGAGTGCTTTATATTGCCATAACTGTCCTTCCCAGATGAAACGCAAGTATTTGCGCGACTCTGGGTGAATTAGTACTGAATAGTATGCATCTCGGAGGTCGAGAGAAGCCATGAAACAATCTGGCGATAGCAGTAAAACTGCTGAATTAATGTTATCCATCTTGAAGTGCTGATAGGCTACGCTTTTATTCAATTCAGACAAGTCAAGAATTAGTCGAAGACCCCCACTCTTTTTGGGTCTGGTAAAGATGTTAGAGATAAATTCTCCTTGTGAATGACTACAGCGTTCTATCACATTTTTTGTCTCGAGACTCAGAAGCTCTGAGCTAATTTGTCTCGACTCTAAAGCATTACGCTTGAATGTATGAAAAGGTTTCTCCCTCGAGGGGGGAAATCGAGCCGGATCAAACTCAATTTTGTAGCCTTGAACAGCACTCAAAATGTATGGATCATTGGTAATTGCACGCCATTTATCATGAAAAGACTTTATTCGACCTCCGACAGGCAGTGTGTATTCACTAGAAATAGAAGAACAATTTTGACTCACCTGATCACTGGAGTCAGGTGCCTGTTTAGCGTCTGGGACTACTTTTTCCCTCCTCGGAAAGGCCTGCGTTGGCCCGTCTGGGGTGTTTGAGTGTGTGGGGCTGGTCTGCCCCTCCACGACGGGCGGCGCCCTAAAAAAGGCCTGTTAGTGTTCATGTTACCCGCTCCAGGGTTGTGTCTTGCTGTGTTGGAAAACCAACCAGCATCTCGGGCCTGACGTTTTGCAGCCTCTGTATATCTCCTGTAAGGATGGTAGCTGGGTTTTGGAAAATTTGCGGCACCTCTCATAACACCTGCAGCCGCCTTATGTTGGTCCTGAAGGTCTTTGACCTTTTTGCCCAGTTCATCCCCGAACAGGAGCTTTGTGACCGGGTTAGCCGGCTTGCAAAGATGAGTATAGTTCTTATTCATGTCTGGTCTAATCATGTCTTTTCTCATGCAGTTCATTTCAAAGTTTGCATTACAGAGGAGTGCGAGAGCATCCTGTTGCGTATCAGACATGTTGTGAGAGTCCAAGGTTTGGACGAAAGCTCCGATTCCCTTTGTCAGTGCTTTTTGAATCCGCTGAAGTTTCAAATCTCTGCTACGAGTCTCGGCGGGGAGATTCTCCCAAATTGCGGTATTCACTTTTGGAGCGTCCATCAAAATGCAATTTGCAGGGCATGGGTACTTGGTAGCTGTTTCTTCAATTGTTTTTTCCTCCAAATTATGTCCCATCAAATAAGATGCGGAGTTTGCTAGCTCTGAATCGAGCGGCTTCCCCACGCCTGTTGGCACTGCAAATTTTGCGGCGAAGGAGGGGACCGGAGCGTCGTCGCTGTCAAGCCCAAATCCAGCGGGTTCCTCACCGGGGATTCCTCCGTGTTCCTCACCGGAGTTTCCCCCGTAATCGGCTTGCAGCGGCCCGCTGCTACCCGCTGCCATGTCATGATCATGGTTATCCCAAAATTCATCCGCCGTTGTGAAAACGTTGTCGCCTTCCCGCTGAAAATGCGGATTTTCTGAAGACGTAGACGTAGATGTCTGTTTGGGCAATGCATCTACCACTTTAGTGAGGAGTCCCTCAAAGTGATTCAGCCGCTCTTTGAGCGATTCGATCTCGGGATTTGGTTCCACATGCTTTTTCTTGGAACTACATTTTTTCGGCGTAGTTAGTGAGGTAGACGCTTTTTGCTGAGTCGGCACTGTCGAGCGCTTGGGCTCAGGATGACAGGCTAGTGAAACCCCCGCACCAGGCTTGGCTGGATGCGACGGCACGTTCTCGTTTGCTTTGCCGGGAGCACGCTCCCGCTCGGCCGAGCCCGATTTATCTCCTTCTGACATTTTCTTCTTAGAAGTAGACATGAATTGAAAGTTGTCTAGCAGAATCAGTATAATCCAGAAAATAATCCAAATTGGAAGGGGCTAACTAAAACCCAGAAAAACTGACGAAAAATCGATAGATTGACGAGTCGATTGTAGTTTCCTGCAATCATTGACCACGCGAGGAACGAATTGACTTACATGCTAGAGCGGGCTTCTCACGTAGTCTCCGTCGAGACTTACGAAATAAAATATGCATCATATGAGTTGCATCAAATGAAAGAGGAGGCTCTAAGCTTTCCAAATATGTGTCATTTATTAATTATAAATATGACTAAGTTATGATAACACATCGATAGTTCTCGGTTTCGTTTTTTCTGAGACGCACTGTATAGAGCTCGACACGCTTTCAAAAATATTGATTCATAATATTTTCATACGATGTGAGAGAAATGTGTATCTATACAGTGTCTGTAATTTCAACCTTCAAACTTTTGCTATCAATACAATACCACACGCTATTTTCCAAGCTATATATCTACAGGTAAACCAAAAGCGCTATATTGGGAGGGCCGCTTGCTTTAATAATAACTTAAATAGGCCTCTAGTTTTCGAGACCCACACTTGACTATCGAATTTGTTAAATAATATATATAAACGCTGCTTTACGGCTGTTACCTCATCAATTTAGAAGATATTATTACTATAACTTTTACTATTATTATCATCATCACTATCATTATTTTTAGTTTTAAGTGATTTCATTGGTCATGTAACATATGTTTTTTGTTTTTTCCCTTCTCATTAACGTATTTGGAACATTATTAAACAAGTTATATAAATAATTGATTATTAACTGATAAATCATTTTGGTGAACATACTGAATATAATAATACATGAATTCTCAACATGCAACTGTATATAATTTAAATTTAAAAAAAAATATATTATATGGTATATTAAAAATATATCATTTGAATACAAATGAAATCAACTGCTATTCATTTATAGAAGAAAAACAAAAAATCGGTTTCATATGGTTCAGACAGCAACAAAAAAAGAGACAAGAAATTAACATTACTAACAACACACGACGAACAAAAACAGAAATAGATGAACAAAAAAAAGTACCCCCCCCCAAAAAAAAAAAAAAATAAATAAATAAATAAATTTAAAAAGAACAAAGTAACGAGACAGACATCGTTAAGGTTGGTCATGGCTGCATCCTATCCTCTGTTTGGAGAACCATGTGTTAGGTCCATGGGAGGACCATTTTTTGTAACAATGTTTATTTTTTTGCCACTTTACTCTGTGTCTATCTTTTTTAGATACGAATGGTGGAAGGTTACGTTTCCCACCCTCGTGCCCCCACCCCCCCCCCCCGTATCTTCACCACTGGTAACGCCCGATCAGGGAGGGGGTGAATCTGATAGAGAATAAATTAGGAAAATATAGTCAAGATGCTGTAACTGTGATGTGGCTTAAGCAAGTATTACATATTGAAAGTGTGAAACTTCAATAAAAACATTGTAATACAATACTTAATAGCATTTCCATCTAACCACATAATAATGAACAGTTAATGTGACTATTTTTAGTCTGTGAAAGCGTAGATCTTTCCTCACTCTGCCTCACTTTACCCTAATACAGTCATGTGCGAATATCCATGTTCATTTATATCGCGAGACAAAATGAAGAGGAAAGAAATAGGATGAAGAGAGAGAGAGAGAGTATAAGACCATGATTCTACCAAAACTCTTATATAATTTTCCATTCATTCAATACATTCAATACATCAGTTTTGCAAGACAAACTCATCACATCAATTTAACTCTTTACTACTTATTATTCACAGAGTGTATATTACTAACAGTAATACAATTAAGAACACAATGGCTGACAAGTCGTTGGTAAATTGTGTCTGCAAACTAGACTAACAATTATTCTATTATAATGAAATTTGAGAGAAAACACTAATTGTCATCTGGATTGCATCATCCAACAGTCCAAAAATATATCTAATCGTAAATTGTACTCATCCAAGGAATATAAAGGTTATCAATATATGAATGTTGGCTTAATCATCCATATACGTATGTACTCCCTAATATCTCTGATTTCTTATTCACAGACTGACAATCATCCTTGCAATCTATATTCTTTGACTACAATACCATACAGTTTCGGTCCCTCACTGTATACATGTATCAAGTTTATCTGAAAAGGGAAGTCCACCATGATATCAAGTTAATAGAAGCAGAAAAATTAGAAGAACAGGTCAGTGAAAGTTTACGCCAATTCAAATTAAAAATGAGAAAGTTATAAGTAAAAATTGGCAACTCTGTGACGTACCTTGCAAGCTCCCCTCCCATTTGCTCTAAATGTTGAATTTGTTAATTTTTCATTCTCGTCGTTATTTAGGAGGGATTATATATTTTTGTCCATACAGGGATGTATATAACATATTTCCAATAATCATATTGAAGGTGCATGTATGATTGAAAATCTTGAGGGAAAATCGAAATTTCTGAGTTACTTTAATTAGTACAGAGTGAATGGGAGGGGAGCTCGCAATATACGTCACATAGTTGCCAATTTGTGCTTGACTGATTGCAACTTCAAAACTGCATACATTTTTATTTTATTTAACAAGTTACATTATTCAATAACATAAGATGGATCAATTTTAAAGGAAAAGGCTTTCAAATGAGAGAAACCTAGACAATAATCAACTCTCGCTTTCCAACTCTCACGAGGTTAACTGCAACACATGTAGTATGTACTTCTAACCAGGGAGGTGATACTATACTAAGATCATATTCTGCACAAACATATCGCATTGGTGTATCAAAATGTTTATATATAATACAAACAGCGGTTTCCATTAGTATTACATATATTACAGAAAGTATGAACAGGTTTCTTACCTTATAGAGAATAATTAATGAAAATGAGTCAAGATGCTGTTATTGTGAAGTACGCATGAGCAAGTGAGCACCAGACCACATGGTCACATCTAGTCCACTGTTTGGGCTGTTTCCACGTCGCGCACCCAAGTCAGCTGAGAAAATAACACACCTTTAACGCCCAAAGGAGACAAAGGATACAGTTCTTTCCTTTCCTTCTTACCCTCGCAATACGGATTTGTTTTTTTGGTTCGCGCGATCGGAGGAGACACCGCGCTATATGGGGGTGCGTGTTGGGGAGGAGGACAAAGATAATTGAAGAAATACAAATAATCCATGTACACTGGTCACTGTATATGAAAGTGGACTAGGTTACAGCATCCACACTCTGGAGGTTGGTCTAATTCATTTTCTTGGGAGGGGTGAATATTAAAAAAAAAAAAAAAAAGAACAGACAATATATTTAAAAAAAAAAAAAGGTTAGTTGATCAAAAGAAGGACACTTTTTAAAACGGACAAAAGGTTGGAGGTAAAAGAAGAACTATAAAGAGTCTTAAACACACAAAGGACATTTTGAAAAATTTAGCCACCCATTACAGCGGACAAATGGTTAAAAAAATAACTTGACTTCGAATGGTGAAAGACCATGCCAAACGGGATAGCATACGATGAACGGAACTAGAGGTCGGGGGCGTGGACGAGTCAGAATGGTGCCCCCCCCCCCCTCCCTCCTACCCCGTCAATGATTGATCCCACACTTCGCCACTGATTGTGTTGATAGCAAAAGGTCCAAGGTTGAAATCCCAGATACTGAATATATACATTTTTCTCACAGCATGTGACACTATTCACAATCAATATGGACGAAGATTTGTCGAGCTCTATTCATGCACCAGTTCTGTTGGATGGGCGCCATTAAATATATATTCGATTATTGCATATATAATTAAATATGCTGCAAACTCCTGGATATGTATTTCTCTTAATAGTTTCAAATAACAGACTGAGTGTATATGGTCGACATAAAGTTAAAATCCAGTTAACTCACTGAGGACATGTTTTATGTATAGAATTGGTACAGTATAGTCAAGGCACAATAGGGCCTACCCGATCACTACTAACATTGAAAGTTGCTAAGCTATTCATCAGTACAGTGATTAACCGATAAAGGTTAGCTGTAAAAACTCACGTCTCCCTGGTAATACCCCCCCCCCCTTTTTTTTGGGGGGGGGGGTGGTATATTATTGGAAAATGCTTTGGGGTGATCAGATATGCGTTCTTGATGTATTGTACAGCAGATATGAAGAAGAAATGGAGATATGAGTAAATGATAGAAGCCATACGAGAAAAGAGACAGAGATAATGTGTATTTGTGTCCTTTTTAAAGTTTAAATTGCAACATTTTCCCACTCTAAAATGGGCAAGGGGTATATGATGCTGTCATTGACTTTGAAGCCAGATGGAAGTACGTTGACGACTTGAGCTTGGTTGAGGTGCACCCTTGTAACCAACCATCTTACCTCCAATCAGAGCTCAATCATCTTCTCCAGTGGTGTCACCAGAAAGCAATTTGAAGGAAGGAAACCAAAAAGTCATTTGGCGGAATTGACAAAAGACTTTACAATCAGCCATGCATGAAGTCTTTCGTCAACGAAACGGAGTTAAGTGTTTCGTCAACTCTGTTTGTTACTGTGGCAGGCAGCCAGTGAAAACGAATTCGTTTAAAGTGCGGGTTCATAGAAAATCATAAATATGGCAAATAGCGTATTACTAGAAACTGGTAAGCTAACAGATGGCCATCATGCAAGTTTTAGGTCAACTACATATCGGGTGGTTTATAAAAATACAAATAAAACAACCTCCATAGCATCTGGGATATGCGAGAGATTCGCCGGAAAAATAACGATGTTTTAATGCCGTCACAATATGAACCAACCCTGCCCAAGCAGACGACATCCCATAAAGAATGAACATAATTGCAATGCTTTTATTTCTCAAATTATAATGAGTTTAGTGTATATAAATTTGATGGAATTTTACACCATTCAAAAAGGGATATGACCCCCATTATGATAACTAAATTCTTTTGTTTGTAAATACACAGGATATGGGTTAATGAACAATCAAAGAAACCACACTTCCAAATTAAAAAACCTCCGGAATAATAGCGTGGACGTCATTTGTTCCCTCTTGAAACGCCGAACATGCCGCGGTGTATGCAGCTGAAAATACAATGGCGTCTTATTTTGTTTACAAGCGACGGGTTCCTTTTTTGTTGTTATCCTTGCATTTTTCATCAAAATAATACCATGCACGGGGTTTAGAGTGAGGCAATAGATTAAACATTTCGCCTGAGGGTATTGAAGTAAGAGAAATAACTGAAGAAAAGATGACAAAACAGGCACTGAATTTGTGTGAGATGTCATGGGACATCGTCTGCTTGTGCACATCATGTTCAACATGTGACGTCACATCTCAGCAGCGACCGGGGAGCTTTTCAGGTGCTATGTCGGGGCTGTATCTAAGCGTTTTGTAATTGTTTATAATCATTACTTCGAATGTTTCCAAGCATTGGCTTTTGATAACCTTGGCCAATCAAAGTGTCACCTTTGCAATAATGACATTAAAGTTAGTTTTTTAAATCAATGAACCTTCTCTTTAATAAAACGAAGAAAATGCAATAAATTGTCAAAAATTCATTGCATTTTCCCCCGGCCCCCAACAGGAAAAATTCCTCTGTGTGGCCATGCCTTGAACCATAATGCATGGCCCTACAGAGGAATTTTTCCTGTTGGGGGCCGGGGGAAAATGCAGTGAATTTTTGACAATTTATTGCATTTTCTTCGTTTTGGGGGATTTATGGAAGGGGCCGCGTACCCTAGCAAACACTGCGTACAGTCATGATTCAGGGGCTAAGCAATGGCCTCGTTACTGTGAGGCCCCAGGGTAAAAATCGTGTCGATCAGCTATATATTAGTGCCCTTTTGTGAGGCATTAATCCTCATTACTGACAATTATGACTTAAGGACGTAGGTCCCTTAGCTGATTAGCATAGTAGCACACATATGATTAAGCAGTCACGCAAAACAAACACTCGCAAATTAATATTCAATAAAATCTGAGAATGTATGCCATTATCTAGATCTATTAGAAATAAATAATTTTTTTAAATCCTTCCCTAAACTGGGGTAAAAATAAATATTCCACCATTATGACCAACAGTGTATATAACGCTCATTTATGAATTAATGCCACTGACTGCTTCTTTGTCTCTTTCTTTTTTTCTCTCTCTCTCTTACTTTCTCTTTCACGAACGGTCACTCTCTTCCTCTTTCTCTCTTTCTCTTCCTATCTATCTTCCTGGTCTCTAATCATCTTCGTACCCTCCTCTCTCGTTCTCTCTCTCTCTCATTCTCCACCTTTTCGTTTATATTTTCTGTCCCGATACGGATCTCCCCAATTTCTGCCCTTTCTCTCCCTCTTATCTATTTCTCTTCCTTCTCATCTCTCTGTAATACAGGGTTCTCCCCTTCGCGCTCTCTCTCTCTTTCATCCAATTTTCTTTCATTTCTCCTGGTGTCTCTCACTATTTTGTTCTCTCTTTTTTCCTCTCAATCTTTCCATTCTCTCGTCATCCCCATTACTGTCTCCTCTTTCTCTCTCTTTCTTCCCAATTCCATTCATTTCTCATGGTATCTCTCACAATTTTGTTCTCTCTTTCTTCCTCTCAATCTTTCTATTTATCCCCAGTATTGTCTCTTCTCTCCCTCTCCAGCTCATGTCCCATTCCTTCATGTTTCTGTTTATATTTCCCGGTATATCTCACATATTTCTGCTCCTCTCACTAAATTCCTCGACTTACATTTCCTCTCAGTCTCTCTACAATCATTAATGTTTCCATCTCTTGTATCACCCTATTACGTTTTTCGTGCTCGTCCTCTCATCCCCCCTCCCATTACCATTCATTTATCCCGGTATCTACTCTATTCATCAATCTGTCTCCATCCCCGTTCTCTCCTTCGTTTTTACTCTATCTTCTCATTCAGCCTCCCTCCAACGTCATCTAGCCATCACCGTTCCCCATGCTCTGTCCCTGGCTATTTTCTATTCAATCCACTCTTTAAACAAAATTCTCCTCTCTCACTCAACTTTTTAAATTGTTATTTGCTTTTTCTTAGCAGCTCCCTTTTCTGCTCCTCTCTATTTGTTTCTCTTGCTAACTCCCTTTTAATGTTTAAATGTGTATTGGTTTATCTCCTCTATCTCCCTCTCTCTTCCTCCCTAGCCCCCCTTCTCTCTCTCTCTCTTTCTCTTCGTTTTCCCCATGTCTCTCCTAGATTTCACATCGGACAAAGAGATACAGAAGGTATATTTAAATCTTCCTTTTTTTATTCAACTTAGGATCATGGCTTCTTATGACATATTAGTATAAAGTATACGTATATAATTTAATGTCCATATCAGGAAATTTGATTTCCACTGGTTGGCACAAGTGAAGTAACACAATATAAACATAAAGTCATGAGACAAAATACACACATAACATACAAAGTACTTGAATTACCGTGTATCGTCATCCTTACAATCAATTCCATTAGAAAGGTTATCAACAAAATGAGCTTATCATTATTATTATCGTTATTATTATTTGTATTATTGAAAGGAGCTACTAACCTACATACTTACTGCATGCTATTACTTATCCAATATCATTTATCGAAATATCACATTCAGTGCCATTGGTGTAGTGGGGCTACATCATATAATCCTGTACAATTTGTGGCTTGAATTGATTATTGATAATTTAGATACATGTATGAAATCTATGTATTGGCAACATAAGTGCACAGGTAGGAATTTTAGCAAAGGTACTGGCGAGAGAAAAAAAAGAGAGATAGAGAAGAGAAAGGGAGATGGAGAGAAAGAGAGGGAGGGGGGTAGAGAAAGAGAAGAAAGGGAGAGAGAGAGAGAGAGATGACAAATCTGTACACTGTTGTACATTTACAAGGTAACTTTATGATGGTGAAACTCGTCTTGCTTTGGAGTTGAACAGATGGATAGGGAGTTAGGGACAAAGGATCGTCAGAAACATGCAGTTGAGTTTATGGGTGCACAAAGGTGTATTCCTGATCTGTTTTAGTTTAGAAAGGACATTATTCTGGTACAGATCTTCGATTGATGGTAAATATACATTGCGGCTATGATGAGGCCGTACGTAGGCTGGCAGGAATTCTGAATACACTACAATGAAATGCATGGCATATTTGTTTGATAAAATTGTGGGTATTTTGCGGAACCTTTTGAGTCAATTAAGGCCCTCTTGATTACTTTCAGGTTGCCCTCACGTCAGATGCATGCTGCTGAGACAATGCAAACAATGGGCAACTCATAGATATAGAAGAATTCACTTTTGCATGCATTATTTCATGCTAAATAAGGTTGTTATATTGCAAGGTTGTGTAAATATAAAAGCATGTTAAGCGTCACGTGACACCATTTCAGCTGGTATACATGATACTCACTACAAATATGCCATCATAAAACTACAATTTAAGAGTTCTTTTGTCTCCTTTGTACATCAAAGTGGTTAAAAATCTAAGGCATTGCAAATTTTATTTAAATAATACATAATCATCCAATATACAAAAACCTGTTTAGTACATCAATTTACATGACATAATGCAGAATAACTCACAGATCTGAACGACTCGCATTGTCTATTATGAAAATCAGAGTGCATTATAAAAATGACATCACTTAATCACAGGAAAATGGTGATTACAAGGCAAGGTAACGGAATGCTCATAAAAGTAAGGCCTACAGATGTATGTTATAAGCCAATCAGGAATGAAAACTTACTAAAATTTATATAAAATCAGGCAAGTATGGGAAACATACAAGTTAAAAATATACATGAATCGTAACATTGCATAATCATAATCATAATGATGCGAAGAAAAGCCTGGAAAATATATCATTCACATTATTGTAATCCAGTTATACCGGTAATACAATTAGAATAAACGTGTATCAAACAATTATAGTAGCATATTTACATGTACACTGGAATGATGACAAGAAAATCCTGGAAAATATTTCCTCAAATGGATTTATCATATAGTACTGTTGAATGTTGAATGTTGAATATACAAACAATGATCCTTGTCAAATTAAATATTACACTGATAACTTACCGGTAGGCATGTTACATTGAAAAAAGAGACTTAATAATATAGCAGCATATTTACACAAACAATAATCCACATCAGACAAATTAAATGTTACACTGATAACTCAGGCCTATGACATACACCCTTACGAGACAAAGCTAGTTCTCAACTATAATACTGAGTTCATAGCATGCATGATCATAGCCGAGTAAACTAGATGGACCTTTGACTGCATGCAGTTGAAAATGATAACTCCGCCATAGAGCGATTCTACAAACCAAAACAGAAGCAATTTCTAACATTCAAAATTTGATTGTAATCCATTAATGAATATCATGATTACAAGCTTTTTTTCATAAACATGGCTCTGCAAGATACATACATGTCCTGGGTTTGATAGTCATCCATCTATTGGTTCTAATGATAATGCATTCACAAGCTATTTTAGCATACATAATGAGCCCCATGACCTTTGACTTTATGACCCTAAAATCTAATCAGTTCACTGGCTTTGCAAGATACATACATTACCCAAGTTTGGCAGAATCTATTAATCGGTTCTTGAGATGAGTTTTTAATCTGTCTATCCATTCTAATGATAATGCAATCACAAGCTATTGTTGCATAGATAATGAGCCCTATAAATTTTGACCTTTGACCTCATGACCCCCAAATCTAATCAATTCATTGGCTCTGCAAGATACATGTCCTGAGTTTGATGATAATCCCTCCATTGGTTATAATGATAATGTGATCACAAGCTATATTTGCAAACATAATGAGACCTGTGACCTTTGACCTTGTGACCCCATAATATAATCAGTTCATTAGCTCTGCAAGATACATCAATTACCCAAGTTTGGCGGAATCCATCAATCGGTTCTTGAGATAACGCAATCACGAGAACGGGGCATACAGATGGACAGACAACCCGAAAACATAATGCCTCCGGCTACTTCGTTGCGGAAGCATAAAAATGACCCCCTATTTAGAGTATTTCCAAAAACATTTACCACACAACATAACCCCTATTTGCATAAAATAGCTACACAATGGGCTCTTGATAATACTCTGTTTTGGGCTTATTGAGTACACATTCTCAAAACGTATTCTATTATTGGATCACTTTCTTCATAGGCCATTCACATGTTTTTTTAACATTGTGACAATATATTATGTTCTCTTTCTCGTAAAAATGATACACTAACACCAGATAGTGGACTGTACTCATCAATGTGAAAAAGAAGAAAACAGCCCTTTTTTTTACAAATATCAAACATTTGGAAACATTGCTGAAAATTAACCCTTTTTAACCCGAATTTCTTGCTATCACTCCAGGGCTCAAAGCCAACAGGCTAGCTGGGACACACGGACGCCCAAAATCTATGTCCGGACACCCCCGTACTTGGAAGTTTTTACTTAGCGCTTATGTATACAGACTGTAGAAAGTTAATTCTGGAGCCCTATAAGTTACATACCGGTACACAAAGTCAAGATGAAGTGTTAAAAGAATACTGTCTTATTCTACGATACCATGGCAACTAGACTTCTTACTTTGTTTGCTTCTCTGGAATTTCATGACAATCCTGTGGAGCTCTTGACTGAGTACAAGGAGCTTGCCTCTTGCAAGGCCTGCTCCGACTGCTGCTGCATTCTCTGTGTGTCTGAGAAAATTGACATACAGTATCTGATGTATTGTTAACATGCTGTTGAGGGTGGTCTGATGAGGGTGGTGTCCATCCTAGAGAGTGTACATCACCCATGGGTTGCTGTAGAGGGTCAACCAAGTTGTCTGAGACATTTGAGTTGCCTAAATTGGCAGAGCCCTCCGAGTCACTTGAGCAGTCCAAGTCCGAGCTGTAAAGGAAACATTTTGTTTCTTATTATCTGACTGAGAGATAAGAAATTACTATTGGTATTATTAAAAGTACCAGTCTCAAGAAACATTTTGATTAGTGAATGAAGAAGAAAAAAAGAAGAAGAGACTACAGTGTAACCAAAATATCAAGAACCCACAAAAAACCATGACCACAAACAAATCTACAAATTTAAGGTTGAAAGCAATTTGCAGTAGAGGTGTCATGGTTAAGTGGATATGTCACCGGACGATCACAAGGTCCGCGGGTCGAGTCCCACCGCAGCACTAATGTCCCTTGTCAAGACATTATTCTACATTTGCCACACTCAACCCAGGTGAGGTAAATGGGTACCTGGTAGGATTATTCCTTCAAATGCACTGTGCGCTGATAACAGCTACCGGAGCTAAAACTAGAATAATAATTCCCAAAGCTCTTTGGAAGCGCATAGAGACTTTTTATATTAAAGGCTCTTTGTTTCTATATACTACCATTCATAAAAAGTATACAAACTATTATCTGATTTTTTTTCTTTCAAATCACATTTATTGTACTGACCTTTGCAAACATGTGATGAAGTGAAGAAATGAGTTTTAGTCATACCGGAGCTAAAGCTAGGGTAATAATTTCCAAAGCTCTTTGGAAGCACTTAGAGACTTTTTATACTAAAGGTTCTTTATATTGTTTCTATATACCACCATTCATAAAAAGTATACAAACTGTTATCTGATTTTTATTTTACAAATCACATATACTGTACTGACCTCTCCAAAAATGTGAGGGTGTGAAGAAATGAGTTCAAGTCATCTTGAGCAACTCCATTCAACCTGAAGTTTCCCTTCCTGATCTGAGGAAAACAACCCTGTAACATATAACAGCAACATTGCTTGTAAACCTTGTAACAGTTTCAAGTAAGTGGATGTATTTAATTCTGGCACATAATCTATTTTCTTGGGAATATACACTCAAGAGCTACAGTAACATCCCATAGAAATTAAATTGAAATGAAAAAGAAGTATTGAGAATTTAAAAAAGCTAGAGTAAGAAAAGTTTGAGCAAGAGATTTACCAAAATTTCAAAAAGAAATTGATCCAATCCATACTGCAATTTTATGAAAAATGTTATATTAATAATAGAGGTAGTTTTACTGTAGTAGTACTGGCAGTAGAATCCAACATAGCAGTAGTAAGTGATATATGGTATCGACATCAAGTAAATAAAACACAAAAAATTACCTGTTAGAAAAGATTCTTTATCATTTTTCACAAACTATTAGTGGATCAGAGAAAACAACAGAGTACAGAGGAGCATTACTTTAACGATTCAAGCCTAAAATGGCTTGGGTGGGTGGAAGCTGTCTCCTTTCCTGTAAGCAATGTGTTTGAGAATAATTTATTTCCAAGATCTGTCCTAACTTAACCCTATATAGCTTGGGGGGGGGGGTACATTTTCCCTGATAATTTGTGAATGCAAACAAGCGCTGAAATTTTATGACTTTTTTTCGAATCTTGCGAATCTTTTGAAACATTTTCTTTGAAATTCGGACATACGGTTACAAATTCATGTGACCTTGTGTCTTGGCATGTCGGCCCGAAAATTGCTCATTTTCCTGATTTGCGTATCATTTTTCCCAAAAAAGAGATAAAACATTGGTTATTTGGTCTTGTTTATAGTTTAGGGAGTTTGTTTGTTTGTTTGTTTTGTTTGTTTTTTGTTTTTTTTGGGGGGGGGGTCACAATAGTTTAGAAATGAAATAAAACAACAAAAATAATAAAATGCTTGATCTAAAAAAACAAAGAAATACATAAGTAATTATCAAAACAATAGATAACATAAGGAATGACCTGGCTCTTCCAATTTGTGTTGTATTCTTATTTTAAATGGTCTAAAGAATATATGTTGTGAAAACGAATGTTTGAATATTAAGAATATATGATTTATATGTAAAAATGGGAATGTTATGGCCTTAATTGCATAAATTACCATAAATATGCAAATGAGTGAATTTTTCAAAAAATTGAACTTATCCTAGTACTCTATACACTTCACTTGACATGCATGCACATTTTTGCAGCGATCGGCCATTTATCGACCAAGATCTTGCCCCCCCCCCCCCCCCCCCCCCCCAGGCTATGTAGTTTCAAAATAGCCCAGGCTAGTCACCTACCGGTATTGTAATATAGGGTTAACAGCCAAGAATCTTGTGCATCTTTGATACTAAATTTATAGAATTTAACATCGCTTACTGTGCAGCATCACAGCCAAAATAGACATTTACCTATATGTAATGTACACTATCTCTGATAAGGGCGCCATCATACATCTTAGGGAATAGAACAGGGATAAAGAGCTCCTGCTTTTTGTACCTAAATTTCTACTTTCTTTATCGATCTTCCTGCTACCATTGATTTTGAATAACAATGAAGCGATGTTCTTCACGATAATATGCTTTTTTAATTGAGAGACATACGGATTGAACAGGTTTTGATGGTTTGTTTGCTTCACGCTCACACATGACACACATACCTGTATGGATGATGCCTTTGCTACCAATGTAGAGGAGAACTCCATAATAATCAGATCATGTCTAAAGAGTCTCAGGTCAGTCAGGTTTGGCATAGAACACATCGCTTCTGCTAGGTGATGTAATGAGGCTGGTTGGAGATCCTGGATATCGAATGTCTGAAAAGTCTGGATCTGCATTGTTTGCCAATATAGTAATAAGCCGCTCATCTATAAACACATCTATTTTAGTTACTAGTTCTAATTTCTCATTGCATTCTTATATTTATCACCAACTGCATGCATAACACAGCTGTATTGATATTCACATTTTTAACAAAGATAACTATATAGGCCCGTATTCTGAAGACGTCTCTAACTTAGTCATGTCTATAGTTAAACATGACACGACTTAAACGTGAGGTCGTGTCTAAGTCCTGTCTAACTAAATTTCGTAAAGTTAGACAGGACTTAGACAGGACTTAGACAAGTGTTTAGTTAAACAGGAGTACGGAATACGGGCCATAGAGTTTACAAGAACTAGATGGACCTTCGACTGCACGCAGTCGAAAATGATCCATCCGCCATTGAGCGATTTCACCAACCAAAACAGAAGAAATTTTTAAAATTCATCTTCAATTGTAAACCATTAACAGGTTTTCATGTTGATTACAAGCTTTTTTCAAATACATGTATGACCCTTTGATCTTTGACCTCATGACCCTAAAATCGAATCAGTTCATTGGCTCTGCAAGATACAAACATGTCCTGAGTTTGATAGTATTCCATCTGTCAGTTCTAATGAGAATGCATTCACAAGCTATTTTAGCATACATAATGAACCCCATGACCTTTGACCTCATGACCCCAAAATATAATCAGTTCATCGGCTCTGCAAGTAACATACATGACCTAAGTTTGGCAGGAATCCATCAATCGGTTGTTGAGAAAACGCGATCATAAGCCATTTTTGCGTACATAATGAGCCCTATGAGCTTTGACCTTTGACCTCATGGACCCAAATTCTAATCAATTCATTGGCTCTGCAAGATACATACATGACCTAAGTTTGGCAGGAATCCTTCAATCTGTTCTAATGATAATGCAATCATAAGCTATTTTTGCATACATGAGCCCCATGACCTTTGACCTCATGATCCCAAAATCTAATCAGTTCTTCGGCTCTGCAAGTAACATAGATGACCTAAGTTTGGCAGGAATCCATCAATCGGTTGTTGAGATAAGGCAATCATAAGCCGTTTTTGCATACATGAGCCCTGTGACCTTTGACCTCGTGACCCCAACATCTAATCAGTTCATCGGCTCTGCAAGTAACATAGATGACCTAAGCTTGGCAGGAATCCATCAATCGGTTGTTGAGATAAGGCAATCATAAGCTGTTTTTGCATACATGAGCCCTGTGACCTTTGACTTCGTGACCCCAACATCTAATCAGTTCATCGGCTCTGCATGATACATACATAACCAAAGTTTGGCAGTAATCCTGGGAGGCCCCCCCCCCCCTCGACATTTTCGAAGATTTCGCCGCAACCGATTGGAATTTTGAATTGTCGTTTCATGACTTTTTTCCCTCAAGTCTTACCCACATTTTGATACCATTTTCGTCGAAATCGGATATACCTGTAAGGTGTTACATAACAATTAGTATGCGCATGTCATCAAAAATATGCTCTAATTGCATATATTCATGTACAAGCAGAAATGTGAATTCATTTCTTCCTAAGTGGGAGATATGAATTGATAGCAAATTGCTTTTATATGTTTCTCAAAGTAACTTGATGTATTTCAGAACAAAAGAATACATTATAAATAAAACAATAGATATAATAAGAAATAAAAAACAATAAAATACAAAAGAAAATAAATATTCGAAAATTGCATCAATTATCATTATTATTTACATCAAAATAACTATTTTATGTTAGAAAAGTAGTTTCATATGAATAATAAGTTTCAATTAACATTCAAAAAGTTGAGTCTGACAATTTTTGTAATGATTCTAGTTCCCTGTATATTTCCAGATTTGATATTCATGAATGCGTATTCAGAATTTATGCAAATTAACCTATGCATTTTCAAATTACCTAAAAATAATGTAACCTCATGAGTTTGAGATGAAGGAAACATTTATTCAATACATTTTCAACATTCTTCACAAGTCTACAGACAAATATGTAGAGTTTTCTGTAAAATGCATAAAATTAGCATTTTGCATAATTAATTAGGCTATAACAACAAAAATTTACATATCAGGAAAAAACTAATTTTACCATCTTGTTCCTTACGTAAATATCTACAAATATGCAAATGTTCACGTTCATCGGACTTTCGACGGCCGAGATCATAGGGAGGGGCCTCCCAGGCCTCCCAGGCCCCCCCCCCCCCCCCCAGTCACGGGGTGCTCAATATAGCCCAGTACAGTAAGGGTTAATAAAATTGGCTCTTAAAAAAACTATATGACATAATTTTCATATCAATCAAACTTGGAAAAGGTTGGATATTGGTTATTGATCAAAACAATTAAATCTTATATCCATGTGAATATCAACTAAATCAGCACATGCCTAGTTTGCTTTCATTCAATATTTCATGACTATTCAAACATATTCGGTGAACAATTTTAAAAAACAAAAGGGTATTTAGAATAAAAAAGACATGTATACATGTGCATCGTTTCATCATTATTACCCTTTCTTTTTCGATGACACTTTCCATGACATTAACATTAGTTCCAATTTCTGAAATAAAATGGGCTACAATTTTAACTGAACCTGTTCAAGACTGGAAGAAACTTTACACTATTCCTTTAAAATGTTGCCTTTCTAGGAAACTTCGTTATTTTCAGTTCAGAATTTTACATAGAATACTAGGTGTCAACAAGTATTTTCACATTATGGGCATAGCTAATTCTAATTTATGTACATTTTGCTTATCCTCTGTTGAAAGTATTTCGCACTTGTTTTGGGAATGCCCTATTACGCATCAATTCATTCAAGACTTCCAAAGCTCTATTCTAAACCATGAAGTGCTTTTGAATAAAAATTGCTTTTTGTTTGGTTTCCCAGATGGTACGCAATCTATCTTTAAAATTTGTTATTTTATATGCAAAACACTATATATTCTCTGCGAAATACAAAAGGGAACGGCTAACTTTGAATTCTTTTAAGATGCTCAAACGTTGTTATGAAGTTGAGCGGGTTCTTTCTATCACACGCAATAAATTCATTGTATTACTTGATAAATGGAGACACGTGCAACTGTTGTAAAATGTTTGTTTTACCGATATGTCACAACATGTACTTTGTTCAAATGTATTGTTTGGTTCTTGCTCAAGAATGATTGAATTAATTTTTCTTTGGAAAAAACAAACAAAAACAAAACATTAGTATACATATACCTGTATGGATGATGCCTTTGCATTCAATGTAGAGTAGAACTCTTCAGGGAGAACCCCTCTATAGAGTATCAGGTCAGTCAGGTTTGGCATAGAACACAGTGATTCTGCTAGGTGATGTGATGAGGCTGGTGTTGAAATGTAGACATCATGAAGATCGAAAGTCTGGACCTGCATTGTTTGTGAATATAGTTAAACAGCTCATCTATAAACAAATGTATTTTAGTCACTAGTTCTCATCTCTTATATTTATCGTCAACTGCATGCATAACATAGCTGTATTCATATTCACATTCTTAACAAACTATATAGAGTTTATAAGAAAATTTCAATTCTTGTTTAACCCTATCTTAACTGGGCTATTTCAGACCAGGTTTTTACTGGGGGGGGGGGGGTTAATTTGACCCCCCCCCCCCTAAGATCTGGGCCGTTTCACCGCCGATCGCCGCGAAAATTTGCATGCATGTCAAGTGAAGTGTATAGAATACTATGGTAATTTCAAATTTTTGAAAAAATCACTTATTTGCATATTTATGGTAATTTATGCAAATAAGGTCATAAAATTCACATTTCTGCCCATAAACATAGATTATTCATATTTAAGTATTCTTTTTCACTACATATATGTATTAGACCATTTGGAATAATAATATAACACAAAAAATTGGAAGAGCTAGGTTATTCCTTATGTTATCTCTTGTTTTTATAATTTCTTATGTATTTCATTGTTTTTTTTAACTTATGTATTTTATTGTTTTTGTTGTTTTATTCATTTATAACTACAATTCAACTATTTTGACCCCAAAACAAACATCTAAACTTTAAACAAGACTGAATAACCAATGTTTTATCTATTTTTAGGAAAAATGACTTTTACATATGTTTTGTACACAAATCACGAAAATGAGCGATTTTCGGGCTGACATGCAAAGACAAAAGGTCACGTGACCTTGTAACCGTAGGTCCGATTTTCGAAAAAATTGTTTTAAAAGATGCGTAAGACTCGAAAGTAAAAAGTCATGAAAGGAAAATGTTATATCTGCCGCGGTTTCGGAGAAGTCGCGAAATTTCTACAGGGGGGGGTCAAATTGACCCCCCCCCCCCCAGTTAACATAGGGTTAACACTTAAGTTTCTATCATAAGGATGATTATGTTATATATTTTTTCTAAAATATCCTATACATATTCTTTAATAGTCTTCCAACTTGTTTACATTAATAAGACCTACTCTCAACAACACTGAAATAAATAACACCCAGAAATCTTCATTTACTATTTACATAGTGAAGGTTTCATGTGCACAAGAAAGCCAAGTCAGGAGGATGTGGCTATTGTACAGTTTTAGTAAATTTAAGGCTTTATTAGAATTAGCTCTTAAAATAAATAAAATAAATTATTGATCAGAATCTGATACACACATGCCTCGTTTGTTTTCATTCCATATTTCATGACTATTCAAACATGTTCGGTGAATGGATTTTAAAAAAAACAAGAGGGTATTTGGAATAAAAAAAAATGTTTACATGTGCGTTGTTTCATCATTAATACTCTTTCTTTTCTAATGACCCTTTCCATATGATATTGACATTAGTATACAAATACCTGTATGGATGATGCCTTCACTTTCAATGTATAGCAGAACTCCTCAGTGAGATCCCCTGCTATGAGTCTCAGGTTAGTCAGTTTTGGCATAGTACACAGTGCTTCTGCTAGGTAATGTGATGAGGCTGGTGTGGGATATGCCTCATCGCGAAGTGAGAGAGTCTGGACCTGCATTGTTCGTGAATATAGTCAAGTGACTCATTTTATACATGCATATATTTTATTTATATATATATAGAAAACAGAGGAAATAAAACGAATACAACATTACAACATTACAAAATATGAAACAATTTTTTAAATATTTTTTTTGTTCCTATGTATCTGTGAAGTTGAATTTCTGACCAAACAACTAATTTTCCAACCATTTTACACTGTAAATTTGCCAAATAGCTACGTTTTGAAAATTTTGACAAAAATTTGCATATTTCATGAGGAATACACTAATTAAAAAAAAAAACGAAGCGAAATATTGAAAAAATATTGTTGACATGTTGTTCATTATACTTAATTCAATATGTGTACCAATTACTCATGTTCATATCGCTAACCATAGAAGACGTCTGGGGGAAGGCCCAGTATTAGAAATCCCTCGAAATACCCCGGCCTCATTAGGGTTAAGGATCTAGAGCTTTGTATACTTTATCACCCCATGGGGCATCCTGCCAGGGGGGGGGGGGGGGGGTGGTCAGATGATGGAGGGAGAGAGAGAGTCAGAGAAAAGGTGAAAAGTTAGATAAGCAAAGAGATAGGGAGAGAGGGCCAGGAAAGTCAGAGAGAAGGTGAGAAGACAGAGATGCAAAGGGAGAGAGAGAGAGAGAGGGAGTCAGAGAGAAGGCAAGAAGTTAGATAAGCAAAGAGAGAGATAGGGAGAAAGCCAGGAAAATCAGAGAGAGAGAGTGAGAAGACAGAAATGCAAGGGAGTGATAGGGAGATGAGGATGAGAGAGAGTCAGAGAGAAGGTGAGAAGACATAGATGCAAAGAGAGAGTGAAGGAAAGAGAGAGATAGGGGTGTCAAGGAAATTAATGTATATTCTACCTTAAAAAGTACAAGACCCAACAGAGAGTGAATTCATAGTCTCATTAAAATCATGATCAAGTTTTGAAATATCATTATAATGAGAGAAGATCGGGAGGAGAGGGAGAGCAGCAAGATAGAGATAGAGAGAGAAGGATGAAGGGGGTAGAAGAAAATTGTAAAAAGGTTTTAACAGGAATACTTGATGATTCATTACGTGTGCAAGCACAAAAATAACAATAAAACCGATGGTTATCACAACGAAATCTAAAATGAGTATTTCAACCTTTATGTGGAAATCGATAAATTAAAGCTGGTGTATCTCTTTTGCAGCCAACATCAAATTTGGTAGAACTTTGCGAGAGCTATGAATATGTCACGTATGCCCTATCTTTGAAATTTAAACGTTAGCAGTGTCCTAGTATTTAAATTATGCAAGGAATCCAATTCTAGACGTCACTGTCAGACAATATTGAGTGACTGTCTCATTCCTTTTTTTTCTTTGGTAATTACATACATAAAATGAGCTATAAATGGTACATGAGCATTTGAACACAACATTAACCCCCTTTTTGTAATGGCCAAAATCGCGCAGCACAAAACGTACGACCACACCATACAAATGGTCTGGAAATCAGACTATTTTCTACGCATAATTTTCTAGACGCTTTTGCGAAAATTCCCAATGGTCGATATAGTTCCAAATAAAGACAATTACCAGTTCTTATCTTTTCAGGGGAGTTTTAGGTTGGTATTATCTTGTTTCCCATAGGATTCACACAAAATTATATTTTCCGCCTACAAAAGGGACACAACACCTATGATATACATGCGAGGCAGGGAAGGGTTGAATAGATTTTCTTTTCAAATTCAATTATTGTCTCTTGTAGAAGAAGATCACACTAAAGGGTCAAAGGAGAGAGTGATATAGCAAGATTAAATTTTGGAAAAAAAATCTATTCATATTCTTTATAGGGCTTCCTACCTTTTTGTATTGATATGTCCTACTCCTAAAAACACCAAAATTAATAATACTCAGATATATGCATTTGCAATTAATGTTTAAAAGGTACTCGTAACTCTTGTCAGGTTTGTTGCTATGGTGCAGTTTGGAAAATTCAAGCCCATATTATTATTGTCTTTAAAAGTAATATGTCATATTTTTTCATATAAATCAAACTTGGAAAAGGTTGGATATTGATTAGTAATAAAGATAATGTAAATCATATACAAACTGGAATTTCAAATAAATACGCACTTCCATCGTTTGCTTTCATTCAATATTTCATGACTATTCCAGCATACTCGGTGAATGGATTTAAAAAACAAAAGGGTATTTGGAATAAAAAGAGACATGTAAACATGTGCATCATATCATTACTACTCCTTCTTTTTTCAATGACCCTTTCCATGACATTTACTTTATATACAAATACCTGTATGGATGATGCCTTTGCTTTCAATGTAGAATAGAAATCCTCAGTGAGATTCCCTTGAATGAGTTTCAGGTTAGTCAGTTTTGGCATAGAACACAGTGCTTCTGCTAGGTAATGTGATGAGGCTGGTGTGCGACACCCAAAACTATAAAGCCAGAGATTCTGGACCTGCATTGGTTGTGAGAATAGTTAAGCAGCCTATCTATAAACACATTATTTTAGTTACTACCGGTAGTTCTAATTTCTCATTGCATATTATATGTAACACTACCTGAATGCAAACAGAAAAATTCAATATTTGTCTTACATTAAAGTTTCTATGGATGTTTAAGTTATATATTTTTTCAAAAATATATCCTATATGTATTCTTTGAAAGCCTTCCAACTTAATAAGACCTACTCCTAACAACACTGAAATTAATAATACCAAGAAATCTGCATTTGTTGTTGACATGGTGAAGGTATTCATAACTCTGGTTTCATCTGCACAAGAAAGCTAAGTCAGGACGATATGGCTATTGAACAGTTTTGGTAAAATCAAGCCTTTATCAAAATTGGCTGTTAAAAAAGCTCCATGACCAATTTGTCCTTTAAATGAAGTAGATGGATGTTCGACTGCACGCAGTCGAAAAATGATGCCTTCGCCAAAGAGCGATTTTCCAAACCAAAACAAAAGCGACTTAAAAATTCAAGTTCGATTGTAATTCGTTAACAGGTTCTCAGAATATCATGATTAGAATTTTTGTTCTCATATACATGGCTCTGCAAGATAAATACATGTCCTGAGTTTAATAGTAATCCACCTGTCGGTTTTAATGACAATGTCTTCACATGAAATGAGAACCATGGCCTTTGACCTCATGACTCTAAAAATTCAATCAGTTCATTGGCTCTTAGGTTCTCAGAATTTTGCGATTACAAGCTATTTTTTATATACATGTATGACCCTTTGAACTTTGACCTCATGAACCCAAAATCTAATCAGTTCATTAGCTCTGCAAGATACATACATGTCCCGGGTCTGATAGTAATCTATCTGTCAGTATTGACAGTGCAATCGCAAATTATTTTTGCATACATAATGAGCCCTGTAACCTTTGACCTTGTGACCCCAAAATCTTATCAGTTCATTGACTCTGCAAGATACATACATTAACCCAAGTTTGCCGGTAATCCATCAATCGGTTCTTGAGATAATGCGATCAAAAGCTATTTTTGCATTCATAATAAGCCGTGTGACCTTTGACCTTTAACCTCGTGACCCCAAGATCTACACAGTTCATTGGCTTTGCAAGATACATACATGACCCAAGTTTGGCTGTGATCATCAATCGGTTCTAGAGATAACCCGATCACAAGAACAAGACGGACGGACAGACAACCAGAAAACATAATGCCTCCTGCTACTTTGTAGTGGAGGCATGAAAATGGCAAAGGATTGGATATTGATTAGTGATCAAAATATTATTAATCTCATACACACTGGACTTCCAACTAAATATGCACTTCCGTAGTTTGCTTTCATTCCATATTTCATGACCAGGGCTGCCGACCCCAACTGAACAAAAATCTTATTCTTCCCCCCCCCCCCCTTCAATAAAAAAAATGTTAAAAACGAAAAAATCCAACATGCGTTTTTTTTTTTTTGAGGGGGGGGGGGGGGGGGGGGGCATTCACGAAGAAAATTGGTATGGACCATAGGTTGAATATGCATGATTTTGTCATGACCGGTGTGTTTGATGAACCATTGAAAATCCCAAAATTGCTGATGTGAGATGATTGGAGGATACTTTACAGGAGAGAATTGGCAATTTGCCATTGAAAATGGCACATACACACAAACACATTCAAATTTTCGGAAAATAATATTTATTTTTTTGAAAATCATATTTTATTAAGGAAAAATCGTACTTTTGTATTTAGTTTTAAAAATCGTACAAAATACGATAAAATCATGCTGTTTTGGGGGCATCTCTACATGACTATTCTGATATATTCAATGAATGGATTAAAAGAACAAAAGGGTATTTGGAACAAAAAAGACATATATACATGTGCATCATATCATCGTTACTACTTTTTCTTTTTGTCAATGACCCTTTCCATGACATTTACATTAGTATACACATACCTGTATGGATGATGCCCTTGCGTTCAATGTAGACCAGAACTCCTCGGTGAGATTCCATCTATAGAGTAGCAGGTGAGTCAGGTTTGGCATAGAATACAGTGCTTCTGCTAGGTAATGCGATGAGGCTGGCGTGGAACACTGGACATCTTCAAGCAAGAGAGTCTTGACCTGCATCGTTTGTGAATAAAGTTAAGCAGTTCATCTTTAAACAAATATTTTAAGTAATTTCTCATTGCATTCTTATATTTATCATTAACTGCATGCATAACACAGCTGTATTGATATTTCCATTCTTAACAAAGATAACGTTTTAAAGAAATATTCAATTCTTGTTTAACACTAAAGTTTCTATGGAGAGGATGATTAAGTTATATATTTTTCCTAAAATATCCTATATGTACTCTTTAAAAGGCATCCAAGTTGTTTACATTACCGTATTTGCTGGCGTAAAGGCCACAGTTTTTTTGGAAGAGAAAATATCAAAAAGTCGGGGTGCAGCCTTTGCGGCGCAAGATTAAAAAATCACAAGTCAAAACCATGAAAAAAACAGCACAAAATTGTACATATGGGACTGCAATAACTATACCACTATGTACAGGACATTTCCACACATCTTACCAACAATTTTATCTTGCATTGTTGACATGAAGACGATAATGAACTTCATAAAACAACATCTGCCGATAGATCTTGATCTAAGTTTGTGCCAATGCATCGCTAAAAAATAAATCAATCAATTACAGATCGATCAATCGATCTCATTTACTGGGTGAAAGCCACAAATATGTTCAAACTATTGAAGGAAGCATTACATTTATAAAAACAGTTATCCTATGGCGGACTAATGAATATTAATAAGTCAGAATGAATCAGGAGAGCTTGGGTATTTGTTTCTAGTTCATCGTGACTGTGCCATGGACCAATGATGGCCTGGTGGTAGAGTCACTGCCCGACAAGCAGTAGATGGCAGGTTCAAATCCCGCTGGTTCCAAGATTTTTTCTGACATGTTTTTTAATTACAGATCGATCAATCGATCTTATTTACTGGGTGAAAGCCACAAATTTGTTCAAACTATTGAAATTTCTCCAAGGAAGCATTACATTTATAAAAACAACAATGATGTATAAGTAGTTATTCTATTATATTTACTGCATGTTGATGTAACTTTTCTTAATATGGAATTGAATAAATGCTAAATTGAATTACTACTCTTTCGTTTTTTGAATGACCCTATCCATGACATTTACATTAGTATACACATACCTGTATGGATGATGCCTTTGCATTTAATGTAGAGCAGAACTCCTCAGTGAGATTCCCTCCTACGAGTCTCAGGTCAGTCAGTTTTGGCATAGTACACAGTGCTTCTGCTAGGTGATGTGGTGAGGCTAGTGTGGGACACTCTTGATTATCAAGCCCGAGAGTCTGGACCTGCATTGTTTGTGAACATAGTTAAACTAGTAAACTAGTGCTGTAAGTCAGGCGCCATGTTCGTGTTCGGTTCGGTTCGGCAGAGTTTGGCAATTTTTCACCCGAACTTGGTTCGGTTCAGGGTTCGATAATATAATCTTGGAACCAGCGGGATTTGAACCTGCCATCTACTGCTTGTCGGGCAGTGACTCTACCACCAGGCCATCACTGGTCCATGGCACATGTCACGATGAACTAGAAACAAATACCCAAGCTCTCCTGATTCATTCTGACTTATTAATATTCATTAGTCCGCCATAGGATAACTGTTTTTATAAATGCAAGCAGTGATATAGCTCAGTACGCTGGTTGGCACTGAGCGAGTTGCGTCCCCACCACTCCTGATGAAAAACACTGCTTCTGACCGGCACGAATTTCACAAAGGAAACTGCTTTAAACGTAACTAGTTGTGAAGAAAAGTAGTACTTACATTCATATTTCCGTCTTTAATCGTGTTTTATTTGCAATTTTACAAGAATCATGTTTTGAAATTAGATATTTTTAAAGATTTGCCGAGATGGTTGTTTTCTAATGCTACGAGTCATGAAGGCTGCTATATTGAATTTGCCGATGCATACGTATATAATACACAGAGATAGCAGCCCATGCTCGTTCGATTACAGTCCTTATTAAAAAAAAAAAATAATAAGATAAATACAAAAAATCATAATTTTCCTGAATAAATAAATAAAAATACTATAATATATATTTATTTCATTATTTATATTGTAAATTTGTCCGATATTGTTACAATTAAAAAAAAAAATTATTGATTGGGTTAGAGCCGAACTTTTTTTGAACAGCGCCTAGTATGCACGTGTATTCTTGTTTAAAGCTTGCGATCGCGACGTTGCAGAGATCAGGATTTGGGATTTAAATGGGGTTCGGCGGTTCAGCTACAGCACTACTGTAAACACATTATTTAGGTTACTAGCTTTAATCTCTCATTGCATTCTTATATTTATCACCAACTGTATGCATAACACAGCTGTATTGATATTCACATTCTTAGCAATGATAAGTATAGAGTTTTACAGAATAATTCATTTCTTGTCGTACACTAAGGTTTCTATGGAAAGGATGACTAACCTAGGTATTTCCTCTAAAATATCCTATAGTTATTCTTTAAAAGGCATCCATCCTGTTAACATCGATAAGACCAACTCCTAACAACACTTAACTAAATAATACCAAGAAATTTGCATCTGCTATTAAAATAGAGAAGGTATTCATAACTCTGGTTTCATGTGCACAAGAAAGCTTAATCAGGAGGATGTGGCTATTGTACAGTCTTGGTACATTCAAGCCTTTATCGAAATTGGCTGTTACAAAAGCTACAGGACAACATTTTCCAATAAATCAAAAATGGCAAAGGATTGGATATTGATAAGTGATCCAAATAATATTAAACTCATACACACTGGAATTTCAACTAAATAGGTACTTCCATAGTTTGCTTTCATTCCATATTTCATGACTATATTGATATATTCGGTGAATGGATTTTAAAAACAAAAGAATATTTGGAATAAAAAAGACATGTAAACATGTGCATCATATCATTACTACTCTTTCATTTTTTTGATGACCCTTTCCATGACATTTACATTAGTACACACATACCTGTATGGATGATGCCTTTGCTTTCAATGTAGAGTAGAACTCCTCAGTGAGATTCCCTCCATTGAGCTCCAGGTTAGTCAGTTTTGGCATAGTACACAGTGCTTCTGCTAGTTGATGTGATGTGGCTGGTGTGGAACACTTGAGATAACCAAGCCAGAGAGTCTGGACCTGAATTGTTTGTGAATATACATGTAGTTAAGCAGCTCATCTATAAATACATTATTTTAGTTACTAGTTCTTATCCTCATTGCATTCTTATAGTCATCACCAACTGAAAGCATAACACAGATGTTTTGATATTCACATTCTTAAATAAGATAACTATATAGATTTTAAAGAAAAATTCAATTCTTGTCTTACACTAAAGTTTCTATGGAGTATGATTAACTTTTATATTTTTCCTAAAATATCCTATATGTACTCTTTAAAAGGTATCCAAGCTGTTTACTTTAACAAGACCTACTCCTCATCAATAAGACCTACTCCTAACAACACTGAAATAAATAATACCAAGAAATTTGCATATGCTATTGAAATAGAGAAGGTATTCATAACTCTAGTTTCATGTGCACAAGAAAGCTCAGGATGATGTGGCTATTGTACAATTTTGGTAAATTTAAGCCTTCGAAAATGGCTGTTACAGAAGCTACACGACATATTTGTCTTATAAATCAAAAATTGAAAGGGTTGGATATTGATTATCAATCAACATAATATTAACATCATATGCACTGGAATTTCAACTAAATAGGCACTTCCATAGTCAGCTTTTGATTCCATATTTCATGCCTATATTCCGACATATTTGGTGAATGGATTTAAAAAAATGATAATAATAATACAAATTCAGTCAAGTTTGGCATAGAACATGGTGCTTCCGTTAGGTGATGTGAGGAGGGTGGTGCAAAACATTTCGAGATTCTGGACCTGCATTGTTTATAAATATAGCTCATCTATATATGCATATGTTTTATTTACTAAAGCAAAACCTGTCTATTAAGGCCACCCAAGGGAAACAGAAAAAGTAGTTCCTGTAGACAGTATCTTTATGCCTCTTCCAAACAACAATCAGTAGCATAATTAATTCAAACAAATTGGAAGGGGAAGGGGGGCATTGAAATGGTGACATCTAGTGAAGTGATCTTGGATGTGTTAGTTTACTAAGGTTTTTTTTTTTTAATTGATAGGAAAAGGAAAGAAGAAAGCAAAATAGAAACTAGTGTATAAATAAATTGGTGTGGGATTGGCACTTCTGGCATTTTGTTCTACCCCTCGCATTTTTACTTCTAACAGTTTTACTTCTGACATATTTCATCTCTGACATTTTTACCTCTGATATTTTTTTACTTTTTGTTTTTTTACCAATTGTTCTTGGGGAAGTTACCGGGAAGGGGAGGGCGGTGGGGGTAATCGCCATATTATTGATTATTGTCCATTATGTGATTTAAATTGCGCAAACCCTGCTACCCAGGAACATTATTAATTACATGTATTTTGATTGCTGCTTTTTGTTTTTTGTGATGTAAAATTTAATATCTTCTATTTCGTAAATTCTCCAGAATTAGTGCTTCGACTAACACATGTGCTATTTCTGGTCCCATTAACCAACGTTTAATAGCCGTTTTTATTCTGTAACTTTTGAATCGATATTGCAAAGACACATTTTTGTACACATATTGTTATTGTTGGAGGTATATAAATAAATAAATCAATATTTATATCAATTCATGCAATGTAGTATGTTTACTCTTAGGTTAGGAGTGGGGTGAATTAAAGTTTTGACATAAGACCAATATTACGATCCTTTTGATATAGAAATCCTTTAAAACACTACCTTTAACACAATGCTAAACGTTGGATGGTACATCAATGCCCATGCAGAAAACTCTAGAATAAACACATTCCTTCAAATGCTGTCATCCCACTTTCTAATTGGAAATATTTCTTGAAAACAACCATTTATACGCATGAGGTCCTCATGTTTTAGTAATGCTAATCCTGTATCTACGTTTCATTCATGGATGTTGACCATGTCATAATATATAGTTTAAACTGTATCATGTTAAACTCATAAAACAGAATCTTTTGTCATAATTATCCATGTATTGTGACCCACCCAAAACATAAAAAGGGATGCTCCGAGAGAGAAGCTGGTGACATACCAATATCTACTAATTAGGCAAAGCCTACATATCTATTTGACTACCCTCTTTACATCATAGCAATTATACCATTAAATATACTTCAAAGTGGAAAACACTGTCTCTATCGTTTTATTTGACCTTTGGGAAGAGAAAGTGACACTCGACATCGATGCCATCCATAGACAATTATAAAATAATATCTTAAATGATCATAGAATGTTACACTAACATGTAGGGAAAATATTTTAGTCTATTTATATAGTTTCATAATAATAAGGATAATAATGAAGATATAACAAATGCTTTAAACTTTCACCGACATATTATTTTTAGGATTAAGAAATACATTTATCTGACTTTCGGTGCATGCCAAAACATGTTATACAATCCCTATCTCAAGTCGTATAGATTATGAAAATGCAAATTATGTGGTGCTAAGGTGCCCCCCCCCCCCCCCCCTGGCTTCTCCCGTCAATGACAAATTCCCCCCTTTTTTGCAGGGTTGGGCGGTAAATAACGGTGGCGGTAATTACCGGCGGTAAATACCGGTAAATACCGTCCGGTAAATAAGATGGGCGTCCGGTAAATATGAAAAAACGGGGAATATGATTTTAATTCTCTATTTATTAATAATTTTACTTGTTTTTAACCTCAACAACTGAAAATATTGTTCTGAAATAATTAGCAGCACAACACTCATAGTAGAAACACACAAAAGATTTATAAAATCCACACTGCATACATGTACACACCTAAACACCCATACATGTACAGTACAACACACATACACAAACTCAAATTCATTTCTCCAGGGGTTAAACTGTTTACATGTATCTCATTACAATATGATTTTTGTTTTCAATTGTGAATAAAGCTCAGAATATGAATTATATTCTACTGTATGTAAGGTTTTTTTGTAACAATAGTGTATCAATGATTTTGTATACATGTGTACTAGTGGTTGCTGGTTTTGAACTTTTGATAAATGTTTACAGGAAGAAAACAAATCTTTTTATAGCCAAAATTATTACACAAGCTCACATTATGTTTTTTTAATGTTGCAATTCTTTTATAACTTTAAAAGTTTATTTCAAACAGTTTAACAAACAAAAGCGAAAAATAAAAAAATAAAAAGGCATAAATTATACAAATTTACAGAAAGGTGAAAAGAGGTGTCAAAAGTTGTCTCCTTTAACAAATATAAAATGTATACAACAACATCACTATTGTCATACTTTAGTAACTGATTGTTAAATTGGAACTGTAAAATAAATAACATGTACAGTTTTTCATATTCAGAGGTATCTTCCTGAATCCTTTCCCTTCTTTGGGATTATTCTCTTTTACACCAATTACTTTTGTAATAAACTTTGTGTTTATTAATCTTCATTAAAAAATAACCTTGAAGCTAAACTTAATGTTCCTTGATATAAAAAAAATATCTTAAAATAGTCACTTCCAAATTTCAACCTTACACAACAACTAGAAAACAATAAACACAATGATGAGTAGCATCACCTGGTCATTTTAGGAAAAAAAACTACTCATTGAACTTACTTTGAACACAATGAATACCTAGGGTAGATACATAGTTAGTAGATACTATCACCCTGATGTAGTGTAACCCATTTAGAAACTGACTGCAGTAATCTTTACACAAGAGGCATATCAAGAGTATCTTAAAGGATGCCAAAATTACAACATATTCAAATTCAAACTAAAATTGATTATGTACTTGCCACTTATCATTCTCTATTTTTGTTATACATATATTTTTTTATTTTTTCACATCCTAAATTTGGACATGTTTTTGTTACCTCAATTATGTTGCGTTTATTCATTGTTCTTGTTTTTGTTTTTCTTCAGATAGTTACATGTTTGTTATTAATATAAAATTTGTATTCAAACATATTACACAGACTTGCCTTTTCATGATTGTAACCCACAACATTTTTCCTTAGTCAAATTCAAAACTTTTACTTCAGGTCTCATCCTCCTAACTTCATTTTATCTTACAGATTACCAGTCAATTTCCTTTGCCCCTCTAAGGTGCCTGTAACATGTCACAAGTTTACTTGCTTTTTGGATGCCCAGCCGGTTGCGTAGTTTTGTTTGTACTAACCCAAAGTTTGAAAACACCCTTTCAATGGAAGCTGAGCTTGCTGGAAGAACGACAAGTCTCATTGCAATATCACACAATGATGACCTGATGGTGCCTGACTGTTTCATACATTTCCACCAGGCATCTGGTTTGGTGCCAATTCGTGTGCTGTCCTGCATCATGGCCTTAGGAAGGTTTGCTGCTCCAGCCTGGAAGTTGCACAGGTCAGGCATTGAGTCCTTATCTAGTTCCATGATCAGATGCTGTGCTTTATCAAGGTGACTGCTGCTTCGTCTTTCCCCCTTGTACTTGGGATGAAGTAGGTGGGCAAGGAAGTGTGTTGGAGAAACAGCTTGGTCGAACCTGTGTTGTACTTTTTGGCGATGAGGCTGAAGTTCTTCTAAGTCAAGTAGCTCTAGCCATCTGTCACATGCATCAGCTATGGTTGTATTGTCGCCCTCGAGGTAATCAAGAGCCATAGCGACCGGCTTCAGCTGGGCCAGCATGTTCTTCACTTCTGTGAAGAGGCCCAGATTCTGGATTAGGTTCCTTTTTCTCAGATCGATGTTTTCTTCATTTTGGGCAAGTATGCTCAGCATGTGTGGCCTGTTTGTTACATATGTTTCCAGGCATTTCATCTGACTATTCCATCTGGTGTCACATGGAAGTTGTGGTTTTATGGCATCCTTCATCTCCATCAGGAGGGCATTTGGAATGTGGTAATTCCTGAAATATTTGTTATTTCAACCACTTGAGCCATGATAGTGGCATTGGTGATATCCTGCCCAAGAAGATTCAGCCAGTGGGAAGAGCAGCCATACACTGTCAAGTTTGGGTTATCTTCTTTGAGAATGTTCCTCATGCATGTCATCTTTAGCCTCATTGTCTGTGACCAAAGAGGTAACTGTGCAGTTGTACTTCTCACTAGCTTCAGTCATTGCCTCTGTTGCAATAGCTGCACAGTATGCTGCTGTTTTATTGTTGGTTCCAGTTTCATTGGCAGACAAGAAGTAAGCCTTACCATTTGTTTGGATGCTTGTTGCGATGACTGGCGTATTGTGAATGTCACTCCACCCATCCTGCATCATGGTGACTTCATGTACCTGGACTTGCTCTTTTACTTTTCCTTGAATTCGAGTATGGACATTGTCAAGTAGGTCTCCAGCCAGATCTTTCCTTGAAGGAGGGTGATATCCTGGTCTCAGCATCTGTATCATTTTACGAAACTCTTCCTGCTCTACAACATTGAATGGTATATTACAGGCAAAAAATGCCTTTGCTACTTGTTCGTCCAGTTTTTGTTTGGACTTGGGATCGTTAATAAATCCATATTCTAAAATATTGGAGTGCACTTTGGATTTTTTGCTTGGTGGTGGCAATGGATCATTCTTGCTCGTGGATGGGATATCTTCTACAGGTACATGTACCTGAATGGGGGGGTTCTTGAATGTTGCCTTGATCTTTCTCTGATTTCTCCTCCTGTAGTTCTCTTTGAGTCATGCACTTCTTCACATCGTCGGCCTTATGCCAAAAGGGCCTTAACTGCTTTTGGCCATTCCGAGATAATCCCGTTTAAAGGTTTTGGCCTCTCTAATAATCAAAAGTTTGTGGTCGTTTTTTTGCTTTTGAAGCCAATTTCGATAAATGTGTTAAGTTATTAAGTTTTACATGAAATGTGTTAAATTTGTTATAAAATATTCAGAATTGTACATGCTATGTGCAAAAAACATGTTTTTAAGGCCTTTTTGGCATAAGGCTTGAATGTAGCGCATTTATGCCAGAAGGGCCGTAACCTACTCGGTGTTATGCCAAAAGGGGCGTAACCTACGCGGCGTTATGCCAAAAGGGCCTTAACCTGCCGTTATCGTAAGCGTAACTATGCGCGTAACTGTGCGCGCGTACGCGCGCATAGTTAGTGCCCTTTTGGCATAAGGAAATTTTCTTGTTTCGCAACACCTTTGGTTTGCCAGAAAGGCCCTCCTAACGCAAATGGATCATCCGTGTAGGTTAAGGCCCTTTTGGCGTAAGGAAAAAGATGAGATACGGGTTAAGGCCCTTTTGAAATTCATAATTTTCTTCATAAATAATTCGAATTTCAAAAAGTGAAGCACATCATTTTAAAGAGAATGATGAAATCTACAAGGTGATATTAATAACTCAATAACCCTCAAAATCGGGTTAAGGCCCTTTTGGCATAAGGCCGACGACATGTTCTTTCATTCTATTAGCTTTTGGACTTACATCTTTTCCACAATTGCGACATTTGCTTTTCATAACTTTTCCAGTTTCATCCTCAACTGGAGTGAATAGTGCCCAAATGGCATCCTTCCCTTTCATTCTGAAATAAGAGAAGATAAAAATATAACTACCAACCACCATCAGCATAGTAGCATTAGCATCATTACCACCACCTCCACCATCGTCGTCATTATTATCATCATCATCATCATAATTACCACCATCATCATCGCCACTATCATCACCTTCATCATCGTCATGATGATCATCATCATCATAACCACCACCACCATCACCATTTCCATCTCAATTCACAGGTAGTATCATCATCTTTTGTTATCATTACAACTACAATAACCATCATCATCATCATCATCATCATTATTATTATCACCATTATCACTGTCGCCATCATTGCAATTCAGATGTATTATCATCATTATAATTCATTCATTCATTAACACCATTTAATTTGTATTAAAAAAAATAATGCAAGTTTCCATAGAGTTAACAACCCATTGTACATGTACATGATTTCCATCCTGAAATACTGTATTAACTATTTTCAAACATGTACATTATTGACATTGGTCAATAAAAATATTTTCATTAATGTTTGTTTTTCTTACCTTACCTCTTTATGTGAAGTTTACTTTTCAATCCTGTGTCCTTGTGTCCGGAGAAGACAGGTAAAGGTGTGCTCTTTGCAGAAACATAAACTTTTAGGCCCGAATTCACAAAGCAAGGTTTGAGCTCAGACCAAGGTTTGAGGTCAAACCTCCTTTTGTTTCGCCAAACCTTCTTTTGTTATTTACAAACCTGGTTTGTAAATAACAAAAGGAGGTTTGGCGAAACAAAAGGAGGTTTGAGCTCAAACCCGGTCTGAGCTCAAACCTTGCTTTGTGAATTCGGGCCCTGAAGTCTATCACTAGTAGGCTACACATGTATCTAAAAGCACATGGTTTTTGAAGCACATGGTATTTTGTTCATATGCTAATTAATAGGTATTCATGAATATGGTAATTAGCAACTGACTTAATGAAAAACATCATATCTAGATTAGGTGTATAAATGGGATATTTTCCTGTATTTTTTTCCAGCATTTCATAATAACAGACATAGATAAACACACAAACAAACAAACACACACACACACACTCACCCACACACACAAATAGTACACACACAGAGCAACCATGCACCACCATTGTTATTATTTTCAAAATTGGACAATCCCTATGAACAAGTGAGTGGAAAAATATATTTCCCGGTATTTCCCGGTATTTCCCGGTAAAAAGTGGCAAATACCGGTAAATACTGCTTATTTCCCGCCGTCCGGGAAATAAGCCTCCGAAGCGGGAAATATGCCAACCCTGCTTTTTTTGGGTATCTCTAGAACTCATTTGGAGTACACTTTATATATCTCTTGAAACCTACCCTTCAGGGCATTGGCTAGAAGCCGTGCCTCCAAGAATTCCTATTTTGAGAAATGCTGTATTTGGACAGAAAACAAGCTTTGAGATTTTCTGTAGTCGTCGAGGCGCCCAGGTTTCTATCATAGTATTAAAGTCATATAAGCATACCACATGGTGCTCCCCGCCCACACTGTAGGTTTCCATGGTAAGTATTCACACTTGAAGGGTTTTCATAACACCATATGTGGTAGCCTCAGGCGTGTACGCAGAGGGGGTGGGGGGGTTGAACCCCCCTTTTTTATGTGTGTGTGTTTTGGAGGAACCCCCCCCCCCCCCCAAAAAAAAAAAATAAATAAAATAAATAAATAAATAAATTAAAAAAAAAATATATATATATATATAAAAATTGTGGTAAAAGCTAACCTTACCCCCCCCCCCCCCCCCCAACAAAACAAAATATTGATCGGCCAAATGTGCAAATTTCGGGACAAAAAAAAATATATGTCCTCTCCCCCCCCCCCCCCCCCCCCCAGCTTATTCAGCGGCTGGCCGAGTCATTGCAAAATTTCAAATTTTAACCCCCCCCCCCCCCCCTCGAAAAAATCTTGCGTACGCGCCTGGATAGCCTTAATGAAAAGACCACTGATATATTCTTCTGTCAAAAGAACCAACATATACAGTATGAGACATACAAAGGAATTATAGAATATTAAAATGTACAAAAGAAAAGGAAAGAGATAGAGATGGTGATGGAATGTATATCACAATTGTGGATGAAATGCTCACCTTTGATTCATTTCCTTTCCTAGCAAGTGTTGCAAAAAAACAATCATGGTATAGTACACCACGATGAAGAGAAATATCCCTCAAGGATGGCGTGGAGCATATTATCTCTGCCAAATCAAGTGACATAGAAGGTCCACAATCTCTTCTAATTTCGAGTGCAACCTGAATAAAATGACAAAGTGATTACTGATGTGATACAGAATATAGATGTCCACTTTGATGTTAGGCATATACATGTGTAACCTACATGAATGGTTGCCCTAGATGTGCTGTTAGAACTGCAGAGAGTGAGAGGGAAAAGGAAATAAATAAGGGTACAGGCTGAAGAATTATTGCCATGACATTTCATATCAAATTCCTATTTTTGTGACTTAGGAATATCTCATCTTAGTTTACCATGTATTGAACAGATAATCCTTAAACAAAATAAAAGGAGAGTTTAAGTCTAAGAACAGGTTTCAAAGAAGATTATTCAAGTTTACACCATCTGGTGTCTCATACCTTATTCATTTATACATGTTGATAGGAACACGATCACTAAATTACAAGGTGGATATAAGGCAAAAATCTAGGCCCGCAAAGGAGAAAATGTTGATACCCCCTCCATGAGCACATACACGTATTCAGTCTCACCAAGGGAGAGTGAAGCAGAAGATGAATTGATCTACAGTAATGATGTTTGTTAAGAGTTGCAAATGCTTTCAAATTCAAACTCTGCTTCGATATGATTCATATCAATAACACCAATTTTACATAGGGCCAAGAATATATCAAAAAACAGATTCCTTTGTGTCCTGTTTAACATTTATAAACCAAGAAGTAGGATTTCACTTTGAATAGGCAAGAGATATTATTTTTGTAAGGGATGAAAATGTCATAAAGTTCCCTTTCCCTAAATTTTATCTCATATAGGTGTAGATGCACTGTGTATATTATATGCACAGGCCAATACATAGCTTCAATGTAATTGCATTGACCTCCTTGTCAATGCCTTGTACATTTGCGCGTCCTGAATTCTTTTTTAAAAACCTTCTTCCACCCAAATCATATTTGTTTTGCACTCAGTGCTCGTTATTCCCAATTAGGTCCCTTTCTCTATCCCTATTCCTTTCAGATTTTGGATCCATATTCTTTACCATCCCATCGTGTGCTATTTTGATGGTTTCGGATGTATTTTCATGCTTTCTTTCAGCCTACCTATCTCCACTATCCTAGATACGAAACACTTCTAACAAATTACTCTAGATAGTGCAAGAGCTGCTCTTCTTCTTTGACATACAAATGGCCCTTCAAAGTGCCATCTTTACAGTCTAAATTAAAGTTAAAATCAACTCTTTCAAGAATCTGTAAAAAAAAAAAAATATTGGCCAATAAAAAAAGTTTTAAAAAACTTTGTCATATCAATTCCATTCTGTCTGAAATTGTTTCAGCATCTATCTTTGGATTGCACACATTTTTGCTAAATTTCACACATCAATGGTCACGCATGATATGAACAGCACCCTCTTAAGTTCTGAAAATGGATGTGTTTTTTTGGCCATAGCTCCATAATGCCTGGCTTAATCTGTACCCTTTTTTTATTTGGAAGATATACCCTTTACAGCAAATCAAACAAATTAAAAAAAGGCATCTTACCCCTGACCAACTTTGTGAAAAAATGCTCTCGAAAAACCATACTTATAGGAAAAATTCCTAAATAACTTCTACTTGTGCTCAATTGGCGAACCTTATACCTAGGTCTATGGAACATGGCAGACATGTGTATCAACCTACTTGACAACTGTCTGCCAAGTTTGGTAAAATTCCATGACATCGATCATCACAAGTTTAACATAAAAAATGCTGAATTTGCAATGCATCACAACAATGCGGGACATGCTTGCAGTTCATCAAATAGTGTGGATGACAATGCTGTAAAATTAACGGCAATGAAATGCCCCTTCAAATGATACCATACACGGGATATGTTCACTTAGAAATGTTTGTGTTTATCAAAATTGAAAGAAGGTCACAATTCGGATTATGCAGGGTTTCTGCCCAACTGTAACCTGTATCGGCTCTGACGTCAATTTTCAAACTGATTTTTAGTCCCTTTTTGTTTTTCCTTTATCTAAAACTTTTGCAAGTATATCCTGGGTGGCCTAACGGCATCTCATAGCCCGATTTTGAAAATCTGTGAAGTGGGACATTTTAGACGCCATTTTGTTTCCTACATTAAAATGTATTGCACCATATGCGTCATGTATTAGTATGTTAGCATGCAAGGCCTTGTAGGCCAAACTATATTGAAAACCATACGTGTGTAATGTGTGTAAACCATATAGCAGCATGATTTTTTACTTGCACGTCACTATTTTACTGTATAAAGAAATTGTACACTTTTTTGTTGTCTGCACCTTCACCTGCTGTCACAACACATCCCATCCCAGTATAGTAGCTTGGAAAAGCTGTTTCAGGGATTACCTCATCAAGTATCAAGTATGTGCCTTGTTGCTTGGTGTGTACATATATAGGATCATCTAATTGCTGTATTTATCTGCTCAATGAAATAGAAAACCGGGCATCAATGCATGCAAATTGTTTCCGATTGAAGTTCAAGTTTCTAAATTATTACTGTCCAAACCTCCTTGATGCATGGTTAAATAAATATACTGTTGCACTGTAAGAAAATTGCAAAAGATGTAAAAGTATAAACTTGTACAAAAATGGATGAACTATTTTGTTTATCAAACTACATGTATGATCAAACTTACCACTTCTGGTCCAATGAATGCATAACCAGCTACAGTGTGTGCAGTCGTGTCAATGTCCACGGTCAGCGTAATTGCCATTGATGAAACCCTGTCCTTCACCAAGGCTACTACATCTGGATCCAGACTCTCAAAGGCTACATCAACAATGAAATCTATCTGTGAAGTCCCTCTGTTCATGAAAGGTTCCACTTCCACTTCCTCATAGAACAATTCATTCCCGTTTACTGGTAGTCCCTGAAGCATAGAGTTCATTACATGGGTTGCAATACTTTTGTTATGTGACACAGTGAAGTACAGGAGATATCTAAACTCCTCCTTCCTAGGTAGCACCACTTGCTCAATCAGCCTGTTGAATTCATTACGATCTGATTCATATAGGGAAGCAAGATGGTCACCAGCCATGTACTCCTGAAACAGTTTGTGAGGGAAGAAGACTGGCAATTGCACATGAGAAGTCCCCTTATGTATGTCCATGCTAGTGGTAATTCTGTCCTCCTGAGACAAAATCCCAACCCGACATGCAATGTCCTTGGATTTTTTGCATACTTTGAAATCATCTTCACCGAATACTAAGGTATTTTCTAGCAGACCGTTGAGGGCCCGTTTGGCAATCGGTCGAAGGAGCTCATCAATTTTCCCCAAATATTTAAGAAGTGAGGGGCTGCCTACTTTCTTCACCTTTTTCTGAGCATAATGTTCTTTTAGAAAGGTAATCATTTCTTTGAATATCTGAGAAAAAGTTTTCAGGGGTTTCATTTCCTTTAGTTTTTGCTTGTCAAGTTCTTTCCACATAAGACACAACATAGCTACATATATAGGATAGTGGGCCATGTTTTCATATATGACATCATTCTCACTGGTGAGCTGGATAAGCTGATTTGCTTTATCCTCATTCTCTGGAAAGTATTTGTGAATGTAATCTGACAAATTCTCTCTGTTGAAACCCTCAACATGAATGAATGTGTAGAGCTTCATTAGATCACCATCTGATCTAATCTCTACTGCTCTCCATGGGCGAGTGGTCACCAAGACTGGGCAAGAGGCAAGTTGAGCTGAACAAAGGATACTTTGAAGTCCAATATCACCAGTCTCAGATGAGCTTCCGCATGCCTCTGAGGACGTGTAACTTGGCTGTGAGATTTTACCACTGACTTCGTCTAGCCCATCGAATGCGATGAATACCTTGTCAGGATTTGAACAGATATAATTAGTTATCTGGGAAACCGTTGTTGGATTGCTTTTATCCAGATAAGACTTTGCGATCTTGCCAATAGTGCGTTGCTTATATTCACGTAGAGGAACGGTCAAGACCCACACAAATTGACTAAAATGCCTCCCTTCAATCCAGTCCCAGGCAATCTTAGCACAAAATGTAGTTTTTCCAGCCCCTGCCTCTCCCTGAACCATGATCCGCTTGGGGAATTCTCCATTGACTTTGAGATCAAGGATATCATTGTAATCTAGCTTTTGCTTCTTTTTGTTATGTTCTTTTTGTAAGAAGAGATTAGTATACATGTCTTTAAACTGCACGATGGAAGCAGGATCGAGAGGATCAGTTCTGATCTTACAGAGAGTTGACCTGTACTTGAACTTGAAATCATTTGCACACCGCTCAACCAGTTCAGGAGAAAGTGGTTTGGTCTGAGAATCAGCTGAAGGAGGTTTGGTCTGTGATTCATGCAGTCTTGATGGCCCTCCTAAAAATACATAGATAATCCATATTCACATGATATAGATGAACATAGTTTGATCTTTACAAGGTACATCTAAAAAAAGTTGAAAAGGTCTGAGGCTAATAGTGTGACCTACAATGTAAGACTAGGTGCATGTTTAAAGAGTCCTACATTTTTGTCTGAATTTATATGACTTCAATCAATTTAAAGGCATTTATTATCTGAGTAATTAGTGTAGACATGTACTTCTGGATGAATATCACTGAAATAATTTTCCCTAGGACTTTTCAGCAATGCACAGTTTCCCTGACAAGCACACATCTTATTTTGAAGAAAAAAAGACAAATATGACTGCATCTCCAGTATGCCTCTGCCTAAATTCAGTTAAGATCGGGGCTTAAATCAATCTTTAAATATCACAATGAGAATATTAATATAAATACATGTTGACCTGATCACTTGTCTCCCTATGATGGATCAAACCATATGTAGCTTCTTCTTTAAATTAATTTCAGTTAAAATAGCTTGTTATTGATGTGGTGATAATTGTTTTATTTTCCCGACCTTGACCTTCTTAACCCAAAATATAATTAGTTTGTTTTTAATATTGGGATGCATACCAACTCCAAATTTGAAATTCATGGCTAAAATAAAGAAATTATAAAAACATGCATAGGGCCTGATAAAATTGGGAACTTCTGTAAACTGTGGCAAATGTATAGAACATAGAGCACGATCACTATCTAAATGGTAAAAACTGATATTCGCTTTTATGAATGGTTTCCTATGTCTTCTGGTGTAGCAAGAATTATTATCTATTTACCTGTAATGTTCGGAATTGGAGGTCCATTGAGTAATCTGTCTGATAGGCTACCCAAGTCAATCTCTTGTAGTTTGTCTGCCAAAAGCTGTCGTTTGTTTGAGTGTGGAGGTTGCTGCTTGACATTCCATTTCATAAAGACATCCAGTAATGCATTGGTATAGTTCTTCAACTTCTCACTTAGGATTGCCTGTAGCTGAGCATAGGGGATCCCTAGAGATATCCCTACAGCCTCGTAGTAAGATGGAGGGATATCCTGGGCCAGCTTCAGGAACTCCATTTCACTGACAGTACTGTAAAATGAATAATAAATCAAACAGGTACGATAGGATATTAATTAGAGAGTATCCTATTGGCTGAGAAGCTATTATGTGACACTCAACAATTTGCATTACTGTATGTGCTCGATCGTGCAATTTAACAAGCTGGGGATATCACAATATTTTGCTTGTGATATATTATTAACATTTGAAACATATAGTTCCCCAAATTGCAGGTGACAGCATGTTGTTCTGGCAAAGGTAATCATTCTGCCTAAAGCAGAATCTGGCAGTACATACAATAATGGTTAGATAGTAATGATAATATCAATACGAAAAAGATTACTACTAGTTCTAATAATAATAATAATAATGATAATTGCCTATTGAGTTCATAGCAATAGGCTACAGCGGCAATCTCATAAACTTTGTGATCTATGCCTTACTTGTTCGCTCACTGGCCTGCGAGAGGCGAGTGGGCGGCGCGCTGTCTGTCAATTAATTATTCAGGCTCTACATTTGTTTTTATCTTAAATTTATTTTGATATGCCGGGCAAAAAGAAATACAAAATATGTTAAATCATTTAGTATTTTTATTTTGACTAAAAAACCATACCACTCTTTGTTTATTTAATTTTTAAGCACCGGAAAAGAAACTTGCATTGCTAGATTTATCGATCGGCTTAAAATGGCCGCCAATTCCAACCTGTCTACAACAACCACTTTTTGTGTTTCCCTTAGGCGGTCGCTATAGACAGGTTTGACTGTACATATTATCATTATTATTACTATTATTACTTCTACTTATATACTACAACTTCTACTACTACTACTACTACTTCTATTAGTTCTACTTCTATTTGTATTATTACCTTCATCATCGTGATAATTATCTGCATCATGCATGATAGTCTATGCATATTTTTTATTCACATGATAACTTCAAGTGTCACATTAAAAGAGAAGGTTCAGTTCTAGGAAAGGTTAAAATAATTTGTGAGCCTTTTCATTCTGTTTATGTGAGTGTGGAAGAGTATCATAGAAAAAAAGTTCCTTAAAAAATATGGCTCTTCAAATGCCCTCAAATTCAAAATATGACAAATAATTTGTTTTTCAAGATTCAAATGAGGTTTTATTCAAGACTTGTCAAAAAGTCCAAAGACTAAAAAATCAAGTTTACAAGTGCCAGAACTCTCAACTCTGACATGACAACGGGTGTTCCAGAACATGTAGGCGTGAAGAAAATGGTCTAGGAACTTGAGACGTAGCTGTACTTTACAATTTTATTACAAGCTTTGATTGAGTGATATTAAGTTTGTAGGCCATGCATGTATATTTGTTCATACAATGTATTTGTTTTTGTATGTGTTTGCACTTCAGAACCTGAAGAAGGCCTCACAAGCCGAAAGCTCGTAATAAAATTGTAAAGTACAGCTACGTCTCACGTTCCTAGACCATTTTCTTCACGCCTATATAAAGAAAACATAGCAAATGAGAAGGAAAAAAATGTAGTCCTACATTTCTGTGTCCAGTGCATGTCACTTTTAGCAAGACTGGGCAAAATAATAATTTTGACAAACCAAACAGTATACACCAATACAGTTGCACTACATGCATGATCAACCTTTGGAATCACTTCCACACTGTTTCTTTTGCAATGCGATCTCGTGACAAGAAATATAACAAAAAAACTTATTTAAAAAAAAATTTATTGTTAACCCCCCTAGGTTACTAGTACATGTATATAGGCTTACTTTGAATCATTGAGTCATCATGACGGGTCGGGTGGTAGCATTACCTGGCCTTTGAATGAAAACATGCCCTTTATTCACGAAATGTCGGGTGGTAGCATTACCTGGCCTTTGAATGAAAACATGCCCTTTATTCACGAAATGTCAAGGGTGATGTGATGTTTGTGATATATACCCCTCTCATCTACAAATGATCTGGTCCAATTTACCAGACACTTTGTGAAAACCCAAAGGCAAATCTACTATTAAAAGATAGCATCCTGAACATGCATCTTCACATGATCTTTTTGTTTCACAAAAGTTTGTGTAACGCAACCGGCTGACCGGACTCGATGACCCTTTGATTTGAAGTTAGCCAGTAGTCTATATGCATACCTTTCTGCAGTGTTGGGACCTGGATTGGTTTCAACGTCACCAGATCTCATCAAGAGGATCAGGAGCAGGTACAGAAGGCAGAATCCATCCATGGTGTAAGATGTCCTCCTCTCTTGACAGAAGGGTAGTTCTCTGGAAAATGGTGATGACAATAGGCAACAATACCTGAAAACAATATTCAGAAATATCTACGTTACGTACATAAAACAGATTGAATAAATATCCTTGAGGGTTTCAATTCAGGATATCTACATGTGCATGAATATATAATAATAGCTCAAAAGGTTTTTTGAGACTTTAGACATCATAAAGTTTTTGCCCCACCTCCTGAAACAAGCCCTTGGGTAGAATGGCTGGGACCAGCCAAGAAGCTGTGCTTCGCAGGGTTCATATTCAAGAAATGCTGTATTTTGGCAGAAAACAATGATTTTGTGATTTGTGTTTGTATTGTCGACAATTAGGGCACCCAGGTTTCTTTCACAGCATCATCATGTACTGCACCATATATGTAGAGATCCTGGGAGAGCAGTCAAGACCCCTAAGCCCAGTGGTGGCAAGAGGAGGCGCAGGAATGGAATCAAATTTAATACATAAATCTTTGTTGAGTGCCTTTTTACAAATTATTTCATTCACCCGTTACAATTAATTTTATTTCAATAGTCAGAATACGAAATGCATACATAAGTTGCTGCTAGGTAGAATACAAATTATGGCTTGTCCTACCTAACAAACACAGAATGTATACAATTTGTATTCTGACTACCGGTATTGAAAATTTGAAATACAATTATTTGTAACAGTTGAATGAATAATTTGTACGAGGGTTCCAATGATTCCATTATGAAAATTGTCTGTTCTAGCTATTCTATATTCTAACTGTAGTAGTGGTAGGCTGGTAGCATTGAGCATTGTTCGTAGTCAATTTGGCTAGCATTTTTTACTTCATGGAATAGTTTCACTTAATTATGATTTATTTACACATCTGCATGCTTCTTTACATTACATAGTGTGAATATATTATAGAAACAAGAACAAGCAACAACAGATTTCAATGACTAGCTATGAACAAAATACATTCGGATAAATAGAGATGTTGCAGTCCAGTGGTTAAGTCTCCAGACTATGAACAGGGTACAGGGTTCAAATCCCTGCTGCAACAGAAACGTCCTTTGATGACAAGACGTTAATCTACATTTGCCACGCCCCACCTAGCCTTGGGCATGTTAGGAATATTCCTTGAAATGCACTGTGCGCTGCCAACTGCTGCTGGAGCAAAAGCTTTTTTTTAGAGGGTAATAATTTCAAAGCTCTTTGGAAGCGCATCTAGAGACATTATATCATAATGTGTCATGCGCTATACAAGAACGGATTATCATTATGGAATAACACACAGAAGTCTAGCAATAAAAGCTCAATGCTCGAGGTGTAATTGCCATGTTAATTCCATATTATATATGGAAATAACATGTTATACACAGGGGGAAGGGGGGGGGGCTGATTTACAATAGAAGAAAAAAAAGACAAAATGAAATCAACATTGAACTTTGAAGCAATGGGCACATTACACACTGACACTGTCACACCTCATCAGATAAAAATTATTGGACATTAAGGAAGATGGAACTTGGAAGTTGGAAGACAGATAGACCTGGAAACTTGATTGCAGATCTCTGCATTTTCCAGTACATTCGGTAATAAGGTTATAAGGTAATAAAGGGGGTAAAAAATTAGATCATTGCCATAGGGGGGGGGGGCGTAACAACCCTCGCCCTCGTTGATCAGAAACTTGAGGCACTATAGCTCAGTCGGTAGGGCAGTCGGCCGTCTGGTTGCTTACTCTCAAACATTTATTCTTTCTTAGCAGTCAGGTAAAATAACCACCATCACCACCACCATCACAACCATAAATCAATTCAATTATTGGAAGCTAATATATTACAAAGTATCTTGTTGAAATTTGTGTTAAAGGAAATAGTCTAGTCAAACAGGTGATATTAAGAATCAAAATGATGACTGTATATCACTGGATTAACCAAATAGAAGAACTACAACGAGTATACCCAGACATTCTCCCACCAGCAACGCACACATAGGTCTAGTGGTCAATGTAAGTTAATGCATAATAATTGACTGCCCCCATCATACAACACAATAACAAGGCCAAGGATATTTGAAATAGACTAACCTTGTTTCAGTCTGATCACGTTTACAAAGACAGCATGTCGTCGACTAGACAGAAATAACCATCTAGTGGGTCATTCTTGAATAAAAACTGACATTTGTCAACCTTCCCCATAGGCATAGACCATACATTAGAAACTATCAGAGCTACTAGTAGTACTAGGAGTAGGAGCTAGATAGGAGCCAGATGTAATCTCAGCGGAAAACCCTCGATGCTCCAAAACTGAAGCTTTTGGTCTCTTTTTCTCTTCTTTTGTGCAGTCTGCTTCGGTCTAGTCGTCGATAGACTTAAATCTAAATCTGTAACAGAAGAAAGATCTTAAAATTTAGTAAGATCAATCACTGAATCGAACTCGGTAGCGAGGTGACGTGGCAGTGCGTGCAAATTTCTGGCAGAAAAATGGCGATTATTGACACTTGATTTGGGTGGGTCGAAACTGAGCGAAGGAAAGGGGAAATCCCCAGTTGCGCGCGTAATAGTCTGATTTTCAGACCGTTTTACCGAATGGTCGTAGCTTTTGTGCTGCACAACAGCACAAAGATTCAATCAGTTTAATTTTCGCCATTACAAGTATAGGGTTATTGATTTAGATAATTGTTTATGTACCTGTTATAGCTCATTTTATGTTAATTATTATCAAAGAAAAAAAGATGTTAGTCATTCACTGTATAGTGTCTGACAGTGAAGTCTAGAAGGTAAACGGTTTCCTTGCATAATTTGAATACTCGGACCATGGACCTACTGCTCGGACACTTCTAATATTTAAATTTCAAAGATAGGACATACATGACATATTCATAATTCATGCAAAGTTCTACAGAATTTGATGTTGGCTAAAGGGACATAGTATCTTTAACTGAGAAAAAGGTATAAAAGATACAAGAAAGATTATTTTGTATAAACAATGGAATGGGCAGTGCACATTTTTAAAGGGATCCGAACTTAATTTGTCTCAGATTTAACATTCGTCTTTAATACAATAGATACGATCGCTCAAGACGGCTATTTTGAAGGTTCTAAATTGCTTTAACTCGAGAGCGAACCGCGGCCCGCCCCTGGAACTATAGCCGGGGGCTCTAAGGCGGGCCCCTAGACCTATATCCAAAAAGCGACCCTTAATTCAAAATTGTCTTCATGGAGAGTGTGAGTGAGAAAGAGAATTGATTTTAAACGAAATATAGCAATAGGGGCAGTGCAAAGTCCGGCCGGGGTTCTGCCCTCTGCCCCCCCCCCCCCCGGCAAGCCAAAAAGGGGCCCTTAAGCATGCAATTGAACCCCATCCGATGTGATTCCCAAGACAATGCTTGGTTGTATATAATTATAAAACTGTAAAACAAAGTGTTTCTATTGCTAAAAATGACTAATTTAAAGGTTTTTCATATTGCTAAAACTCGAGAACGTCCGAAAGGGGCCCATCAAGACGTGCCCCTGGACCCCACTCTTCAGCTAGGCGTCTAAAAATGAAAAGAAAAAGAGAGAGTGAGAGAGAGAGAGAGAGAGCCACGGAAGAAAAGTGATAATAGAAAGAGAAAATAAGGTTAAAGAGAGGAGGATAGAGTGAGGGGGGGGGGAAGGAGGGAGAAGCAGAGATATATAGATAGAGAGAGAGAGAGAGAGAGAGATAAAAGAAAACAAAAACATGAAACCTAAACTTACAGCTTACACAGATTACCTATGAGTTTGCAAGTTTGCTCGACATGGGCCTATACGGAGACTGAGGAGGAGTATAGAACAGACGAAAATAGTTTTTTAAGAGAGAAAGAGTGATGATTTAAAGGAAATGATAAAGGCTCGGTGAATTACAATGAGAAAATAATAATTTCTATCAATCGTGACGACCTTCTTCAAGGTATTAAAACCAATGGTTAATAAACCCAGGGGCTCCCTATATAGCTGTAACCGGGCCCATGTGACCCAAAACACCCTTTTGCTCTGCTACAATATTGTTTTTAGGGGAGAGTGTGTGTTTCTCCGGTGTTTCTATATCGCTCCAGACGGCTATGAGGTTCTGAACAGCTAAAACCTGAGAGCGTCCGGGGCTTCGCATCTGGACACCCCCCCCCCCCATAAAAAGGAAACAACAATTCACCCCCCCCCTAAAATAAAAATAAAGAAATTAAAACCATGATAATAATTATTTTGTTTTTAAAATCGCGAGGCGCGTGTTAAAAATGAATGCAAAAGCCTCCAACACCCCTTCCCATTACAAAAAGTTATCTTTCTATATAATAGTGGCAAGAGTCCTCACTCCTCCCCTCGTGAAACTATCTGGGCTTATATAATATATATATAGGTTTGGTTTGGTTTAGGCCATTAAAAACAATATACAATCATATTTAGCGTCCCCGCCCGCTTCCTTTTGGGGGCCGCCCCCGCCCCCCCCCCCCCACCTCCGGGGTCGGAATGACCCCATGCGTGTTACCAAAATGTCCGGTAAAGGGGTACTTTTCGTGCGACAAAGTCCGGCCCGAGAATTGTAAAAAAAGGGGTGTATTAACTTTTCACCCGAAGATTTCTTTAAAAAGGGGGGTGTTTTTTTCTTTTTTTTCTCTCATCTCTTTGGACTCCTGAGAAAATTTTAATGATTTAGGGGGGTCTCCAAGGCAGGAAAAGCCAGCAAAAAGCCCGCAAAAGGGGGGTTCGGAAATGTTGGCAGTCCTCAGATAGGGGGTGCTTTCAAAAAGAGGGAACGAGCATATGCGTACCCTAAATAACACTGAGTGGGGGGGGGGGGGGGCCGCGGGGCTGCCTCCTTTTTGTTTTTGTTTTTCAAATATTTTATTTGATTTTTTTTTTAAAGAAAGAAAACATGAAAAACACTGCTAAAATGGATGTATTTCTGATTTAAAATAAAAAAATAAAAAAATGTCGGCTGCCATCTTGAAAAATAGCCCGACTGTCAGGGAAAATGTACCGAGAGGCCATTTTGAGCGGCCATTTTTTTAAAATAAAAAAGGGCCTCCTCCTTCCTATTTTTTGAAAAAACAGGACGCTAAACATGTTTTTTTTATTATTTGGCCTTAGTTAATTGGTTTTAAAATTCAAATACATACAAGAATACAATTTACATTAATAATACAAATCATGAATAAAAAACGGCTGGAATGCTCTATTCAGAACCATTATTAATTAGGTCTAAAATGGCTCTGTTCTTCATAGAGGTCCAGAAAATGGTTGCAGTGCTCTATTTCCGAGTCTTCCAATACTTCTGTCAACATGATCTGTAGGAAGATTATACCATTCAGTGAAATTTTCTATGAATAAAATAGATTTTAAAAAAAAAGCGTTTTGTTCATTACAGGGTTAAAGATAAAAGAAAAACATACAGCCACTAATCTTACTCTTTCTCGTTCTCTTTCTCTTTCTCTTCCCCTCTCTCTCTCTCTCTCTCTCTCTCTCTCTCTCTCTCTCTCCCTCTTTCCCTCTTCCTTTCCCTCTCACTCATAACAAGTAACTGCCCCATTTGGAGACAGGTGATAGATCCCCCTGTCCATCCCGAAAATCAATCGTCGAAATAAAATATCGTCAATAGATGGCGTTCTTCATTTCAACACAAATTGATCAAAACGTAAACATGTGCAATTATTTGGCGCGCCAGTAGTTTCGATGAAGTCACCGCACTAGGTGTGCTCACGATCACCGAAACGCTAGACAAATTTCCGCCGTCGCGTCGGGTACAGTCACGGTGCAAAAACGAACAAGCAACGTCATCTGGTTATTTGCTGGTTTGTGGATCCCCGATCTTGGCAGTTTAATTTTCTGCATAAGGACATCGACAACCGTATCACTCAGGTATTGATTGAATTGCATTTTGCCTTGTCATCTCATTTCTCACCCATTCTTCTTGAATCATCGTGCAGTTGATTAACAATTTCAACACTTCGGTCGTCGTCGACGTCGTTCAGCTCAGTCTCTGAGTAGACTACTCCAGACCAGGGGGCTCCGGCCCCGAAGCGAAGGCGCGGCGGCGGAGCTCCCTGGAACAGTGGAAACTGGAGTTACTCACGCATAGCTGCATTACTATCCTGGCTGTGAATAAAAGCTGTGCTATTGTCTCTCAACATTTCAAACACCACTGTACAAAACTAAACTGATTTCACTCAAAATCGTTATTTAGTGACAATTGATGACACCTTGACTCTAAATAGATCTAGATAGTAGATCTAGCAGTAGCAGTTAGAGGTCTAAATACAATTTTTTCATCTTTTCGATGTTAAAAAGAATAATTAAAAAAAATCAGATTGTGAGTCTACTGTCTAGATCTAGATCTAGTCTACTGATCAAACTTGCTGATCAGCCGCATCGGCATGATTGTGTGTATCTATGTGTTATGATTGTATTGACACTTGATGTATTCAAATGCTGCTTATTAACTAGACAGCAATAACCATCTGATTTGGGTCATTTCTTTAATAAAACTGACATTTGTTGTCATTCCCCAATACAGATGGCAACCCAGAGATCTCGTACCGTGGGGGTGGCTATGTACATATTTTCGTCCACGACATTTTCTCCCCGATTTTCTTTATTTAGATCTAGATCTAATTTCCTGATTTCTAAATCAGATGTAAATTAGATCTAGGTCGGTATGTCATTTGTCCTAATTACAGTTATCAAAATTTGATAACTCAATATAAAATGGATAATTTACGGACTTACTTATATGAATTATCCAATTTGTATCTCCGAACTGTGAAACAGTACGTTCATGCACTCGGAACATAGGGCTATATGACCCGGCGGCCAAAATATTTCCGGGTCAACCTACCAAAACATAGCCAAATGGCCAATCAGAGCACTCGTTTCGTGGGAGTTCGTTGGTCAAGCTGGGCTTACTCGTACGTAGCTACGGTAGCTATTGGATGTTCGAAAAGAAAAAATGAATATTCATCAACTAACACCAAGACGGATAATGTTGACGACGAGACTTTCTCGGATTAATCATTAATTTAGGATCTAAATGAGCAAGCTATCATAAGTCAAATAAGCTATATATATGTTATTTTTAATTTGTGTTATAATTGCAGCAGTTATGAGGATGTAAAGAGTGAAAATCTTGTTGCATATCTCATTCATCGCGGTCCGGTCGAACCGAACCATTTGTTCCGTACAGTACCTCACAGAAAGAGGTCCCCAGACTTCAGTCTCTATAATCGGAGGTCTAGTGGAGCCAGACGTAGTCTCAGTGGAACAACCGACGATTAGAGAGACTGAAGCTTTCGGTCTACTTATTAACATGCAGTGCAGTGCTAGACAGCAATAACCATCTGATTTGGGTCATTTCTTTAAAGAGATGGTTTATTGATTTCAAATTTGACTGAATTTGGTATCATTGCAATCGAAAAATTACACTGAGTAAAATCATTACATTTGTGTAACTTGTACATTCGAGCGAAATTTATAAAAGTTGATTGAACTTGACGAAAAATCAACCCACTCAACGCCCCGAAAACAGCGCAAGTCAGCTGATTTTTGAAGTGACGACACAATATGAACAGCGGGCCGCTCAGCTGAAATGATTGACGACGGTGCGAGATGCAGTTTGCGTGCTATTCACATGTATTGCATTGACTCTCGAGTCCCGTACCCATTTATACCTAACGCTGTTTACCTTCATCAAAATCCCCTGGAAATATGGATATGGACGAAAACATACTTGAGTATACTCCAGAATGCTCCTCCATGGCATGGTTTTGGTTCTTAATCTGACGTTAGTCTAGATAAATGCGGCCGGATAAATGGTATATAACTTCCAAAAAGCGAGTGAATATATCGTCGATGTAGCGTTCAAGTTTCCCGTAGCTAGTAGCTGTGCGTGCGTACTCTGTGCATGTACTAGGTGTGCAATACACTGACCTCTATGCGTGCATCACATCTAGCGCAGCTTGCTAGCCAACCTAGGCCGTAGCCCGGCGCTCGAGCTAGCCGTGAATCGCGAACCGGACTGATCTGCTTCTCTCGGTTTATCAAGTCCTATATGACTTAATTTATCAAAAATGTAAATGAATCAGCCTAATCACACATTTTTATAATGAATATGTGGACAATTCTATGTAAATTTGTCGCCTAGTTTATTCCAAAAGAGTCGTTAGGTCAGCATGCAAAATGTCCTTTGCCTTCCCAGATCATACATACACGCTGAAGTGCCCTCAGAATATGTGATTATTTTCCGATTTTTATGCTCAAATATGACGGAAAAAAATATAAAAATCAAACAAACATTTGTAGAAAGTATCATTTATTCAGTGTATCTCATTCAAAATGCCAAAAATAGAGGAAATATCCCACTGGCGGTAAATATACAAACAACGTTAACCCATATCTGAAAATTGCAATGGGTATCCAACATTGTCCCGAATGTGTGATGTAGGTTGTTCATATTGTGACGTCATCGTTTCGCATGTAAAATAACGGCGTCAATTCACTTAGTGAGTGGGTCCAGGAAAGGGTAACAAAATTGCATTTAATTTATTCCTCACAACAGTGAGGGCTTCAAAACTACTTTGCTCATTTTGTTAATGTTCTCAGCAATCTGTAGAGGTGTAATTTGCCCATTTTCCACATTTCAATGAACCATCTCTTTAATAAAACTGACATTTGTTGTCATTCCCCAATACAGATGGCAACCCAGAGATCTCGTACCGTGCGGGTAAATTAGGGCCACAGCGGAACAGCTTTTCGTTTCCGACATTTCTCCCCCGATTTTCTTTATTTAGATCTAATTTTCTGATTTCTAAATCAGATGTAAATTAGGTCGGTATGTCATTTGTCCTAATTACAGTTTTCAAAATTTGATAACTTAATATTAAATAAATAATTTACGGACTTACTTATATGAATTATCCAATTTGTACCTCAGAACCGCGAAGCAGTATGTTCATGCATTCAAAATATTACCCGGCGGCCAATATATTTCCGGGTCCACCTACCAAAACATAGCCAATGGCCAATCAGAGCACTCGTTTCGTGGGAGTTCGTTGGTCAGGCCGGGCCGCGCATATTTTATTTACACAACTGTTTAGCCACTTCAGTCAAATATACTGTGCAAACGACTAGAGACAGAGTCTAGCATTACCCTTAGCAATTTTGTTGGATTGCTGGAGCTGTACATGTGTACATACTCGTTATTTGTCTTCTCTTTCATTATGTATTTCTGTGTTCTCCTTTAATCTATCCTCTTCTCTTTTGTCATGTATTTCTTCTTTTTCTTCAATCTTTCCTTGTTTTCCTTCGTTATATATTTCTTTGTTTTTCCTTCAATCTATCCCCCAGTTCTCCTTCGTTATGTATTTCTTTTGTTCTCCTTTATTCTGACCTCTTCTCTTTTGTTTTATGTATTTCTTTGTTTCTCCTTCAATCTATCCTTTTCTCCTTCGTCATCTATTTCTTTGTTTTAATCTGATAGATTCCCTTTCTCCTTCTTTATGTATTTCTCTGTTTTTCCTTAGTCTAGATCTATGATCCTCTGACTGAGCTCTTCAATTATGTATTTCTATGTCCTTACTTTGACTAATCCTCTTCTCTTTCCTTATGTATTTCCTTGTTTTTCCTTCTCCATATCCTCTCCACTATCCTTGTTTTCCCCTTTTCTATCATCTTCCCTTCCCTGGGTGTACGTGCTTGCACGTCGCATATAGTGCGCTGACGATTTATTTTCACGAAAATGGCTAAACAGTTGTGTAAAAAAAATATGCGCGGGCCGCGCCGACTCGTATGTAGCTACGGTAGCTATTGGACGTTCGAAAAGAAAAAAATAATATTCAACTAAAACCAAGACGGATAATGTTGACGACGAGACTTTCTCGGATTAATCATTAATTTAGGATCTAAATGAGCAAGCTATCGTAAGTCAAATAAGCTATATATATGTTATTTTTAATTAGACTCTAATTATCGTCATATTGCAGCATGTGTGAGGATGTAAAGAGTGAAAATCTCGTAGCATATCTCATTCATCGCGGTCCTGCCGAACCGAACCATTGGTTCCGTACAGTCCCGATAGGACAATCTTCAGTCTCTATAATCGGAGGTCTAGTGGAGCCAGACGTAGTCTCAGTGGAACAACCGACGATTAGACCTCCATATGTAGTAGAACTGTGCAACGTGCTTTCGTCCTGCCAGTTGTAAGATGATCCTTTTTATCTTCTGTTTTTAAAAATTTGTTACAACTGCCACTGGACTTCCTTACAAGTATCTTTATCTTTTTATCAGGATCCTTCCACAAACGAGAGAGGTGATAATATGCAGTAACCATGGTAACTCCTTTTGTAGATGGTTGGGACTTTGTACAGACGTTAGGCGAAGGAGCATATGGAGAGTGAGTAGATAAACCCATTTTTAAAATCTTTTGTTTTCCATTGCGTTGAAATGGGTCGACTAGTCTATCATTCATATGAAATGAGTCAAAACAGAGCACTGAGTAGAATAGACTGGTTTACTAGCTTATTCATTTGTACTGATGTTTCTTTCCTGGGGGGTGTTTCATAAAGCTGTTCTAAAGTTACGCATGACTTTACGAACGACTTGTATATGAAGTGCCAGATAGGGTGCCCAAATTTTTTTTTGATATTTTTAATAACCTCAATTGAATTATGGCAAAAAATATACTTTGCAATAAAAATGTTTGTTATCATAAGAATGTTGATCTACATCTGCACAGTTCAATTTTATTTGATGTTTTTAATAATGATTGAGCATCCCATTTGGCTTTTCATATACAAGTCGTTCGTAAAGTCATGCGTAACTTTACAAACTCTTTATGAAACACCCCCCAGGGGACCTAGTGACGAGCTATTCCATTAACCTGTACATTTAGATGGTCATTCAGGTTTTTATACACATTTTATGTAAACATTGCATTATTGGGTCCCTGGACTACTGTATTGTACATTGTATAATATATGTTGATATTAATAAACCGAAATTGAATTGAATTGAATTGAATTACGGTAATGAATGAACTACATGTACTATTCTTGGAATCCAACCTGCACACATTATGTGTTGCCATGTTGGGCAAGCCTTCAGTCTGTCTTGAACAATCTTTGTTTAAACAGTATGCACAACATTTGAATATTTTAGTAAACCAAACCGGAAGCAGGATAGTCAAACGAAAATTCATACATGAAAAATTGCATGTAAAATGGAAGGAGTATGTATGAACTGATGTTTTTGAGGGGCGCAGTTCCTCATGGCTGGGGGCCATGGGACGCTTGAATAGGGCAATCCAAGCTTAGGCGGTAGTGATAAATTCATTTGTATGAAAGCAAAAACATTTGAGAAACAGAATGGCAAAAGTTTGAATAAATACAAGAAGGACCAATAATAAGAAAGTTATGAATGTTTGAATTAATGAGATCACTAAATCTGTTTGAATCTCAAATTGGCAATTTGGTCAGTGTATTATGACGACGTAATCATGAGTAAATCCCTAGTTTGTCGTGTACAAAGATATTGTTACTTTTTGTTTATCTCCTACCTGCCTTCTCCCTAGGGGCACTACTCAAAATATATTTGATTGATTTAATTGATATTTTCCTTTGAATCTTCTTTTGAAGGGTCAAGTTAGCCGTCAACCGGTCAACTCAGGAGGCAGTAGCGGTCAAGATTCTACATCTAGATAAACAACAAGGAGCAGCCGATAGTGTTAGGAAAGAGGTGAGGTAGAGGAAGCTAAAATCTCTAAAGCTTGTCAGTGATAAGACTTTCCTAAATTGGCAACAATTTCCTATTTTCCTTTATCTATTACAATGATCCATTTGAAATGGTGATAAATTCTCAAAGGCTTGTACAGATATGACGCGGCAAAGCGGCAGCGATTCTTTAAAGATGGCGTCGAGTGTAATGCGCTTCATGTTTCTGTATCTTATAACAGAGAGCTCAGTAAATACGAGAATTCTTTGTTGCACGCAGTTGCTATTCACTTTCACGTTTAAAAAACGTGGCGGTTTACTAGGCCATGTCCGAACAAGCCTTTAGTGACCACCTGCATAGAAAGCCCATCTATAATTACCACATATATAAGGGGGCTCAGCCGCTTTATAGATCCAATTATTGTCAATATAATTATTATTATTATTGTCATTATTATTATTATTATTATTGTCATTATTATTATTATTATTATTGTCATTATTATTATTATTGTCATTATTATTATTATAATCATTATTATCATTATTATTATTATAATTATTTTTATCATTATTATTATTACTATCCTCTTAGGTATGCATTCATCGAATGTTAGGAGATACTCATATCATCCGTTTCTATGGTCACCGTAAAGAGGGCAGCATCCAGTATTTATTTGTAGAGTACGCTAGCGGAGGAGAGCTCTTCGATAGAATAGGTAAGAAACAGCGTATTTCAAATTGCTGTTACTGTTACAGTGTTTTGTAGCAGTGTAGAAAGAGAAAACCAACTACCGTATTTGCCGGCGTAAAGGCCGCAGTATTTTTGGAAGAGAAAATATCAAAAAGTCGGGGTGTGGCGACAGAGTAAAAAAAAAAAAAATCAAGTCAAAACCAGCACGAATTTGCACATATGGGACTTCGAACGGTACAATTACTATACCACTATGGTACAGGACATTTCAACACATCTTATCAACAATTTTTTATTGCATTGTTTTTTTTCCTCTTTCAAATGTCAAAGTTGGGGTGCGGCCTTATCGGCGGCAAATACGGTATACAATTAGGAGAGATTAATGTAATACAGGGAAACTTATATATGGAAATACCATATTTTCAAGGGAAATGACAAATATAGACAGTAGTCTTTCTATACATGTGGCTCCTCAAGCAGGTTTCACAGTATAAGTTTGAAGTAACTAAAAATCTGATTATCCCCTACTTTACTTCGTTCCGGTCTTCCTTTCATTTCTTTCCTTCTTTCTCTTTCTCTCATTCTCTCTCTTTCTTTCTTTCCTTCTTTCTTTCTTACTCTCTCTCTCATTCTCTCTTTCTCTCACATTCTTTCTTTTCTTCTTTCTTTCTTTCTTTCAGAGCCCGATGTCGGCATGCAAGTTACCGAAGCTCATCGTTTCTTCTCACAACTCATTGGCGGTGTGGAGTACCTGCATAAGAAAGGGGTCACGCATCGCGACCTCAAACCAGAAAACCTGCTCCTTGATGAACATGGTAAGGTCAGAGCTTGCCCCATAAACGTTTGTTCCGATATAACGCGGCAAAACCGCTGCTTTTTTACGATGATGTAAAGTATATAATATGCTTCACATTTCTGTATTGTATCACACAGACTTCAGTGCATGCATAGGATCTATGTTGCATGCAGTTTCCATTCATTAACACGTAAACAAACCGCTTTGATTTTGGTTTAGTGGCGGTTTACCTCATCACGTCTGGGGGGGGGGGCGTTTCACAAAACTTGTCATCAGTGACAAATAACAGTTGTTGTTATCAGCTACTGAAATCCTTGTTTCTGATTTGTTATCAACAGATTTGTCACTGATTTTTGTCATTTGTCATTGAAAAAAGGCTTTGTGAAACGGGTACCTGAACCAGCCTCTGTACTCTTCAGAACTGCCAACTAGTACAGATTTCTCGTAATTGGTACAGAAATTAACAACCATTACGGCAGTACGGAATGTTGTCTAAAAATTACGGATTACAAAAAAATAAAACTTTAAACAAATTCCGCAAAGGGATTTATCGTAGCGAGTGCTGTGCAGTATGGTGACCATCCAACACTTGCTGCATAAGAAAGACGGAAAAGTTTCAAGTATTCTCATAATAGAAGCCAATTTATATGTGTTGTGATGACCTGAAAATCAATATTTAGCAACTTTGTGGGAGTAAAATCACCAACAATTTAAGATAATCATGCGCGCATGCATCCGCGTGCCATTTAAAAAAAATTATAATGCTGCATAGGAAATTACTGATTTATTCCCCAAATTGCTGATTTTGAGCCTAAAGATTACTGATTTTCTGTTCTGCAGCTCTGACTCTTCTCCTTTATTACCTCAGATAACCTGAAGGTTTCAGACTTTGGGCTAGCGACGGTCTTCCGGCACCAGGGCAAGGAGCGCCTCCTGGGCAAGTGCTGCGGGACGCCGCCTTACGTTGCCCCAGAGGTACTCAAGAGGAAGGAGTACCACGCGGAACCGGCCGACGTCTGGTCTTGTGGGATTATACTGGTCGCCATGCTGGCTGGGGGTAAGCAAATTTAATGAGAAGGGTAAACGTGTACCCATCACCTAAAATGGGGAAGGGCTTCCTTAGCAGTCAGGTAAAACAAACAAACAAACAAATAACCAACATACATGTACATGTACAGTTAATAACTAAATCATTCGTATCCTTGCCAAGTTTTGTGATTTTTTATTAAGTACCGGGTATGTGAAAAATGTATTTGTCCCAATTTATATTTCTTAACAAATATGAAATGATAAAGCTTACATCTGAAAGTATTCAACAAAGGCCCCAATTCAATCAACCGGTCAACCTTTAATTCTTGATTGACGAAAAACAACAACAAATTTACAAGGGATATGAATAATTTAGTTATTGTGAAGATGAAAAGGAAATAACACTCATTCTTAACCCCAAGTCATTACAATTTTCCTTGTAGTACACTACATGATGCCTGAAAACCGATCAATCCGCTATGCTCTGATAAATTTCTTCATGTGGGGAAGCACTAGTTAGAGATTTTGCATGCTATGAATTTCGTCTAGAATTTGCTTAATTTTATTTTGCAGAATTGCCGTGGGATGAGCCGACATACAGCTGTAAGGAGTACTGTGATTGGTTGGATAAGAAGATGCATCTGTCTCCTTGGAAAAAGATCGATACCACACCCCTTGGTAAGAATCCCAATAAACATGTTGACTTATAAGTTGATTTTCCATGAGCAGGGGGAGGTAGGGGGGGGGGGGGTTCGGATATTGAATTCCAATTTGAATTTGAACATAATTATATGTATATACACCTGTATTTTTGTGGAATACATAATTTTACTGTCATATTGTTATTGTTTTTTTGTTTTTTTTCTGTTTATCGTGAATTGGACATTTGAGCTCAATTGTCTTTGGTGTACTATAATTTGAATTTTTGTTATCCTTTGTTATGTTTTAAAAAAATTGAGAATGATTTGTTTGGACTATAATCAGTAAATTTTGAAATTGAATTGTTATTATTGTTATTTTTATGGGGGGGGGAGGGGGGGGGGGGAGGTGATATTGAATGAGGATGAAAAATGCAGCAATAAACAGGTGGAAGTATTACAGGGAAACCTACATATTAAAAGAGAACTGAAGGGAAACATAACAAACAGTCTATTTAGGCAGGTTGTCTTGATGTACAGGTTCGATCAGTACAAATTCCTTCAGTACAGATTCCAATGAAGAACCATATTCAAGGGAAATGAAAAATGTGGTCTTTTAAGACAGACAGACTTTCTATACAGATAGATGGTCAATGAAGCAGGATTGACTGTTTTTCCAAAACGGGAGAGAAAGGTATTTAATGAAGCACTTCTATCACTTTGGGAGTAATTAAAGTCAATCCTGCTTTAGCGACCACCTGTATAAAGAAAGACCACCTGTCTATAAAGGCCACATTTTTTAAATTTCCCTTGAATATAGTTTTTCATTGGAACCTGTAATAAAGAAGCCCACCTGCCTATAACAACCTCTTTTTACTGTTCTTTCTCAAAATATTTTGAGCTAAATAACAGCACAAATGTGGGCAATTGTTCCGAAGAAGGAGCAGACTTGCATTACCAATTTGATGTGCCACTTCTGTACTGATCTCTTTCAACCATAGCCCTTCTGAGGAAGATCCTGACGGAGACTCCCGCCAAGAGGATTACCATCTCACAAATCAAGAAAGATCGCTGGTACAGGTCAAAAGGTCAGTTGTACGCAAGTGTTCCTCCGACAAAAAGACGCTTTAGAGATGCGTGTGTGTGTGTGTATTGGGTTTTTACAGAAGTGTATCAATCAGATATGATTATTTACGTCTGGGGACCAACCTTGAAACGTCACCATCCAAAAGACGTGACTCAGTTTTGAACCCGCCTCCTTGGCTGAAGCAGTTTGTAACTTCCACTTTTAGCTGGATTACAGGCGCACACCACAACACCTAGTTGTGGAATGCTATTCGAGATGCTATCTGCGCATGGGCAGATGAAGGTCATTGTATTTTGTACAAAACTGTGAAGCCCATCGAGACGAGTGCTAAGCAGAAGGTCATTCATTATGACGCAGGTTAAATCACAATCGGATAATAGATAAGACTTGTCGAGTACATTATCAGTCTCATCATGACTGAATTGAGTGCAACGTATATCTCTTATGAACAAACTTCATAGCGTGAATTATTTGTTTTGAAAGATAGGTTTACAATATGAATATCTATATTCACGAAATTGGCTACAAACTTGGTCAAAACACCAAGAGTCGCACTGTCATGGAGGCCACCATTTGCTCTCTTGAATGACATCTCAGAAACAGTATATATATAATGCGTGTCTCAAAAAAAAAGTGTTTGTAACTGCAACTCTGTATGCACCATTGCACGCCTGTGTACCTTAACCGTACATTCTCACTTTTGCCATGAGTTGTCTCTTTTTGTAAGAACTTTTTTACATAGTGGGAAAGAATGATGAACAGAAACAAAATCTTTTCCTGAAGCAACTCCATTACTTTTATTTTTAATTATTCAATGTGCCAAGTGGAACCTCTCCATGTTTTAGATATTCATGAATATTTACGGTCATTCTGGGCCCCGTCTTGATTTTAATAGCAACTTGTTTGCGAATGATATCAAACGCGACTATGTATTTAAGAGATAGAGGACTGAGGACTTGCGATTGATTATGATCAATCGCATCTCTTTGTAAGACAGCGCCCAAGACAAACTTTAAGGTATTTTACGCTCCCGACAGCACTGCATGTGTTGATATTCTATTTTTTTCTTGACAGGTACCATCGGAAGAGTACCCACTAGCTCGCCGAATACAGGCAATATGAAGCGTGTGTGTACAGGAAATGATCTGTCCCCGCTTGCAGCTGGAAACAAGTGAGTATGTCCCCTTCAAACACTCACTGGATCAAAAGTTGGAAGATGATTACAATGTTTGTTAGATTTTTGTGTTGATTGATGTTCATGTACTGAATTTTCCTAAGTTGTTTTACTCAGTAATGGAACTAGACATTCAGGGCTCTGTTACAGACAAAAGTTACTGTTGATTGTATCTCCCCCAAGTCAGTTGTAAGTTTACAATATATAAATTGTAATAATTGTTATGCTACAAGTAGATATGGGGAGTGTTTCACAAAGACTAAGATCAACTTTAAGCTGGACTTAACTATGGCAGGCCATTCATGCCACTGTTTTGCTCTCACCATTATGATCTTTAGATAATATTTTTTCCTTCATTAATGAATTACCAAAAAATTTAAATTCTGTGGATTTGTGACCATGATTTGTAAGTCCCTTGACAGACCAATGCCAGTAAATGGTGAGAGCAACCAGTGGAATGAAGGGCCTGTCATAGTGAAGTCCAACTTAAAGTCGATCTTAGTCTTTGTGAAACACTCCCCTGGTAAGATAGAATTAGTTGCAGCAAAATTGGAGAAAAAAAATAATGATTTACTTTAAGTAGATCTTTATGTTCATACGGGGCCCTGAGCCGTTAGTTGATTCAATACTTAAGTCACAAATATGAGTATTTTACTCAGTATTTGGGCTCAGATTAAATACTTAGCAGTCTCTGGTATTTATGTAAAGCTTTTGGCTTATTTTATCCTATGTTTCAGACAGCTCCCTAGCAGACTTAAGCTTATTACTTTGGCGGTCTTGATTGGCAAACATACTTTTTCATACTTGATCATTATATTATCAGGTGCGCACAATTATAGGTATCAGAGGTGCAACACATTAAATGGGAATGCATATTGCTATATATATATGCAGTAGCGCGAGTCGGCTACTGCCCCTTGTCTTTTAACATAATAATTTGATGGATTTGGCCTGTATTCTTCCATAGTTATCTAGCACGAGGTCAAGCAGAAATTATAAATAATAATAATAATATGGTTATGTATATAGCTCCGGTATCTGTCTGGTTCTGACACTCATGGCGCTTTACACATATTACCCCGGTCATAGCCGAGCTGCCAAAGTAACTAGCGCTCAAGCATATCAGGTACCCATTTACAACTGGGTGGAGATTGGCAAATGTAGATTAACTTTTTGCCAAAGGACCTTAGTGCCACGGCGGGACTTGAACCCAGTACCTTGTGCTCTGCAGTCGGGTGACTTATCCACTAGTCCACAACACCTCTATCTAAACTATACTTTTGTTTTGTATCCTCTGCAGCAAAGTCTCGTCCTCTCAACCCACCTACCACTCCAATGCCCCATCCACGCCAGGTGAGGGCAGTATACCAAGCTCAGTGGAGGAACTTGTGAACGCGTTCAGTTTCTCCCAGCCTATACATTCAGACAATATGCTGTTGAGTAGTCAGCTGCAGTGTACTCCAGGGGCTTCACAGGTATGACAGGAAAAATCCAACTTTATTAGCAAGTTGCTTTTAAAGAAATAAAGAAGAAAATTAAGTGTAATGGTGAATGTTTAAAGGCCCACTGTACTACTTGTAGTTACTTGTGCCTTCTATATACATGTAGCAAACAATGCCTAATCGGTGACCATTGGTCCCCCATGATCCTCTCTTTCTTATATTAACTGAGAGCTGAGTTGATGCTGTAGCCACAGAGCTGCCAACCATTCTGTTTTTTGCCGGAATTACTCCGTTTCCCTCCAAAAATATATATATTTTTTTTTTTTTACATACCGCACATCAAACAACTGCCCTAAAATGGTGATTTGATCACAAATTCAACAGAAAAATACATTTAAAACATACTTGAAAAGAAAATATTCTCAAAAAAGAATGAAATGCAGATAATACCAAAATAACCACCAAAAAAAAATTCTGCTTGTATGGAAAAAACAGCATGATGAATGAACATTTATGCATTGGAAGTGTGTCGTGCGTGGTTGTAAGTTTTGTTTTTATTAATTCCTTTTTTTTGCTTGAAATTCCTATTTTTTTGCCATCATGATTCCTTTTTTTGGTCGCACAAGGTTGGCAGCTCTGTAGCCACCAGTCAGTGACCTTCCCGGGTGGCCTAATCCCACCTAGCAAAACTAGTACAGATGGCCTTTAAATGAAATCGGACAAATGATAAGAAGTTATGACATTTTCAAAAGTTTTTAGTCACTATGCGTAAGGCAACTTTAAATTGCCATGGCGGACAACTCTCCCGTTTGTTCTAAATTAAACACAGAATTCACTAACAATTTTTCAAAATGTATAGGGGGATCTATAAAGATATGCTAGCCTTGATATATTTTGAGAAGTGGCCCAAGGAGAAGGCGCTTAGGAGAAAAACAAACATTAATTATATTTTTGTACATGACAAACGGGAGATGTTATCCATGACTACGTCATAATAAGTGCCAATTTGAGATTCGCACAGATGTAGTGATTTCTTATTTCAAGCATTCGTAACTTTTGTATTATTGGTCTGATTTATGCTTCTCTATTTTTTCTGCTTTCATATATGAATTGTCTCATTACGAAGGTTGAATTGCCCTTTAAAGGATAAATTGTGCCGTCTTCTCATTGGAAGTACTGGTAATAGTATAAATATAACGTATTCATGATGTGCCAACTCCACAATGACATGCTTAAGGTGAGAACATTAAGATACACATAAATGAGACAACAAATAAAATAAAAGAAGACTCTCTAGGAAGTATTGATGAAGAGATGAGTTTTTAGGGCATTCTAATGGCAATCCACCAATGAAATATAGTGATGATCGATTTTGATGTGTAAGATGAAATCTTTGACAGAGGGAAAAGTCAGGGAACTTTTCTTACCCTGGTAAGCTAATGATGATGATCAACAGCACTTGTATGGCGCCTTTTATTTGTTTTAATCATGAAATGCTGGATAACCATGTAGTGATGTGACTTATGCTGTCATTGTTTTCAGACCCCCATGCAGAGACTTGTGAGGCGCATGACAAGGTTCTTCACAAGCTGCGGCTTTGAGAAAACACTGAAGGTGCTTACAACTACATTGGATAAACTCCCCATCTACTCATGGAAGAAGAGCTGTCCCAATCAGGTAGGTTCCCCGTCTCTGTCGTCATTCTATCTGCCTGTCTGTCCCTCCCTCTTTCTTTCTAAAGCTCTCTTTCTGTCTCTGTCTCCCTCTCTTACTATTTGTATTACTCTGAAGTTCTTCACAAACTGCGGTTGTGAGAAAACACTGAAGGTCCTTACAGCTACATAGGATAAACTCCCAATCTACTCATGGAAGAAGAGCTGTTCCAATCAGCTAGGTTCCACGTCTCTGTAGTCATTCTATCAGCCTGTCTCTCCCTCTCTCTTTCTTCCGTCTTAGAGCTATCTCTCTCTCTGTCTCCCTCTCTTACTATCTGTATTACTCCAAATTTCTTCATAAACTGCGGTTGTGAGAAAAAACTGAAGGTCCTTATAGCCACAGAGACTTTGTAATGTGATATGCGCTATACAAGAATGCATATTACAGTCAAACCTGTCTATAACGACCGCTCGAGGGGAAACACAAAAAGTGGTCTTTGTAGACAGGCTCCTTTAGTACATGTTTCAAAGAGAAACCATTTTTCAAGGGAAACAAAAATGCGGTCTTTGCAGACAGGTGGTCACTAAAGTAGGTTTGACTGTATTATTATTCTATTGTATGCAGCGACTTATTAGATCATTGTTCTTTCTTCACAGGTGACAATATCTACTCTTGATAAGCGCAAGAACCAACTCACCTTCAAGGCTAACCTGCTCGAGATGGATCAGAAAGTACTAGTAGACTTCAGACTGTCAAAGGTAAACTTCTTTCAGCGCTTTCATAGATTGAAAGAAGGGTAGCTTCCATTTTTAAACCTACAGCTGTTCAGAGTTCTCTTAAGGTCTAGATGAATTGGGTTTTAATAATAATAATAATAATAGATCACATTTATAACGCACCTAATATATTGTTTCTGGTGCTGTTGTCCCGGCGACCATTAAGTGAAGCGCTGTTCTTACATGAAATAAAAGCTGGGACGGCAGTACCACAATTACATAATATTATTCAATATAAAATTATAGTATGTTACAGATAAATTGATAAATAAACTTGGCAACAATTACTTGTATTTTCCACTCTTTCATAGTTTAAAACAATGAAAATGTGTGTAATATGGACCAGTGTGAATAAAAATGTTGCCAATTCGTACACAAATACATTTCACACCGCGTTGCCAATTTAGAGACTGTAATGATAACCTACAAGTATGAAAGTGGTTCTTATCCAAAAACAACACAACATGCTGCAATGCAATGAACTCAAATTTTCAAGTGCTTTTTGTCCTTTCTGCTCCTGTACAATTTTGTAATTCAGAACATTCTGAATCAGAAGATGTAAATACGTTACTAAAAGGTGATGCTAAAGTGATAAGGGCTAGGAACAAAGCCCAATGTACATTATACAATCTGGCTACGATCTGATTTTGGAAGAATTCACAGAAGCATTTGATATGAATATCAAACTTATGAAGTCTTGATGACAGAGGATTTGAATAGTCGTATGATTAAAACGAAATCTAATTCTCCAGGGATTTCATTTTTCCTTGGGAGGAGGAAAAGCTACATTGGCTCAGAATCGAAGTAACGTCACACAAGTAGGTGCAGTTGTCTACGATTTAATGCCGATTCTGCTTTTATTCTGACAAGAAGAATCAAATGCTCTGAAAGTCTGGTCGTACATAATTTGTATTAATATTTAGAACCTAAATCAGGAAGGGGGTGTTTGTTTAGATTTCAGCATTTAATATAAATGCCATTTTTTGGAAAATCGGATGATAAATGGATCGTTCTAATCTCTCTCTCTATGCATTTCTACCTCTCTCCCTCTCCCTCCTCTCTCTCTCTCAACCTCCCCCTCTCTCTCTCCCTCCTTCCTTCTTTTGTCCCTCTCTCAACCCCCCTCTCTTCCTCCCCCCCCCCCCCTCTCTCTCTCTCTCCCTCCTCCCCTCTCTTTCTCTCTCCCTCCTTCCCTCTTCTCCCTCTCTCTCTCTTGCTCTTCCTCTCTCTCTTTCTCTTCCTCCCTCTCCCCCCTTTCTCTCTCTCTCTAGGGTGATGGTCTGGAGTTCAAGAAGCACTTCGTGAAGATCAAGGAAAAGCTTCCACCCATCATCGTCAAGGGACCTCCTCTGATGCCACTATGACCTTTAACCTCTACCCCATGTCTAGGACTATGCACTAGAACCACACTGATGCCATTTTGATCTTCTCCTGCACCTTGGATTGCAATAGGACAAAAGCGACTCTTGGTTAAGGCTAGGCCTAGCGAGACCTCTTCTGATGCCACTCTTAACTTGTCACGATCCTCCGATTGCTTTGGGTCCATCTCTGCTCCTTGTCAGGATCAAAGTAGACCTCCACTTGAGCTGTTCTGAACTTGTACCAACTTTGTGGATGCCACAGGTCACCTCTTCCCAATACAGTGAAACATTTATATAAAGAACGCTCAAGAGAAACATGGAAAATTGTCCTTAGCGCCAGGTTGTCTTTATGTACAAGTTCCTTTAGTTCAGGTTTCAATGAAGAAGTATATTCAAGGGAAATGACAAATGTCGTCTTAATAGACAGGTGGTCAGTCTATACAGGTGGTCACTAAAGCAGGTTTGACTGTATCTGGGACCAACTGGTACCATACCAATGCCATTTTTAACTTCCTCAGAAAAAAATTCAATGGATTCATCAAAGTTCTCAGGAAATGGCTCAGATCTTGAATTCTTGATATCATCATTCCTTCTTTAAAGTTATACATGTATGTAGGTGATCATTATGAAAATTTAGTTTTACAGATGGGTTCCTTGTTAATTGTTACTTTTGCAAAAAGTTGTATCTTTTCCGAAAAGAAGAAATAAGTGTTTGTAAAGTTGTATGTTTTTGTCTGTGTCGTGGTGCTTCGTGACGAATTGTACGCTCGTTTTTATGATTTTCGTCTTTGACCAAGTATTCCTGTCTTGTTTTATTTCATCCAAAAATTTAAAAATATATCATGACAGGAAGATAGTATAGTAATACAAGAAAGAATAATCATTCAGAAGTCAGATCAAGAGATGTTAATTTTTGAATGAAATGAAGGATAAATGTCTTACATGTACACATTTTTTTTTTTTTTTTTTTTTTTTTTTTTTTTTTTTATGTGTTTTATTGGTTTTCAAGATACAAATCAACACATGAATCAAAGAAATCAATTTGAAAAAAAAAAAAAAAAAAAAAAAAAAAGCAGCAATACAAAAATGTTAACATAGAATTGTCGCCAGAAGAATAAGACAAAATGATTTTCATTCATAAAAAAAGACATGTTAGGTGTTTTCCGCGTTACTTATATAACAAACATGGTACATAGTACATTGTACAGGGTATTTTTTTTTTTAAAGCATGTTAAAAGCAAAAATACAATTTGCAAAGGAGCTCAAAGGTAACATATTCAAATGTTAAATCTCCATTTCCGAAAATGAATAGGGAGTTTGTTATTTTTTTTGGCAATACAATACTCGAGTTCTTTATTGGCCGTAATATAGCATTTATAACCTTCGAAGTTTGGTGGTTTGCTTTGGAATTTGCATATATAAATATAATATTTAAGTAAAAGAAACAAATATGTAAGGAACCTATCAGATTCGCAACCGAACATTTTTTCAAATGTTGAGACATTTAGAGGTTTATTAGTTTTCTGAGTAATAGCTTTAACAGTTTCATCCCAAATAGGCTTAACATTAGGACATTCAACAAAAATGTGACTATATGTCTCAGGGTCAGTATTACAAAATGAACAATTGGGGGAGACCTTCCTTTTAATTTTATACAAAAACTCATTCAAACCTATAGCTCTATGAAATAACTTAAAGTAGAAAGAGCGAATACGAGTACTTATAGTGCATTTAAAGTTATTCACATGAGTCTTTTCCCAATCAACTTCGTCAGGTTCTTGGAGGTCATTCCAAAATAAGATTTGACGTTCTGGAGAACATGACTCTAGCATTGTACTGTATGCATATTTTGGAATTTTTAGAGTTTTCAAGAGCTTAGTTTTAACGTCATCAAATATTTTGTCAGGGGTTAAGTCAGAAATGACTAGCAAGTCATTTGGTATATTTCTCAATAAAAAATTGTATTTCCGCCTGTCTTTTTTACCAATATCATAATCCAGAATAAGCTCTTCAAAAAGTTTATTACCTGGGTGGGGAGGGTTGAGTAAATCACTGATATAGACAATTCCTTTGTCCAACCAATCTTCATATAAAAAATAATGTTTTGATTTTGAACAGATATTTCTGTTAAACCAAATACACTGACAAGAGCCAATTGCGGAAAAGACTGTACCGAACTCAGTTTTAGCAAAATTTTCTCTAAATATATACCATGTTTGAAGGGATTCAGCTAATTGACATGAACCTAATTTGTTTAATATACTTTGAGGAGCATATGCTTTCCATAGTATATCCTCTCTGCTACTGAAATTATTTAAAATAGACATTTCAATGGACTTCCACACGCTTTGATAGTTATCATCAAGAAGCATTTTGACCCATGACATTTTTTGAGCAATAGAGAATGTGTATGGATCTATCATTTTTAAACCACCCAAAGAGTAATCATTACACATGAGCCTTCTTTTGACCCTATCACTGCCACCATTCCATATAAATTTATACAGTATTGTATTTAACTGTCTAAAAAATTTCTTAGGTATTTTAATACACAACACAGAAAAAAAATAAAGAACTTGTGGCAGCAATAGGGTCTTTACGACACAGATCTTCCCGACCAGAGATAAATTTCTTGCGCGCCAACAATTTAGGGTGTTTTCAATGGATTTGAGTTTTATCTTATGGTTAAGGTCATATAAATGATCTGTGGTCAAAGAAAAGTGAATGCCTAAAGTCTTAAAAGTAAATTTATTCCACTTCAGACCTTTCTCACAAAATGGATACCTTTGACAACCCTTCAAAGAACCAATCCATATTGCCTCTGATTTTGAAATATTAAGTTTACAGCCAGAGCTCTCAGAAAAAAACCCAATAGTGTCGAATAATGATTTAAAAGAGTTATCTGAGCCATCAATAAAGCACGTAGAATCATCTGCTAACAAAGAAATTTTCAGTTCATTTTCTGCAACTGGGATACCTTGAATATTAGGATTTTGTCGAATAGCAAGAGCCATAGATTCAATAACTAACAAAAATAAATATGGGGATATGGGACACCCTTGGAAAATACCTCTTTCCATATTAAGTGGTCTGGTCAAATTACCATAGTTAGATACATAACTTTTCCTACCGGAGTAAAATACTTTTATCCAATCAATGAATTCATTACTGAAATTGAATTTTCTTAGTACACAACATAGGAAATCATGGGAAACACTATCAAAAGCTTTTTGAATATCAAGGAGAAGGATTGCACCAGGAATTTGTTCTGATTCTGTATATTCAATTATATCAATAATTAATCTCACATTGTTTCCAATATTCCTTCCTTTTAAAAAACCAGATTGGTCTGGATGAATCAAATCTGAAAGGATTTTTTTTACACGGTTTGCTAAAGTTTTGGCTAAAATTTTGTAATCTACTGTTAACAGGGATATAGGTCTGAAATTTTTTAAGTAGGAGGCATCCCTGTCTTTTTTTGGAATCAAGGTAATAACTCCGTTTCTTTGTGAGCTAGACATTAGTCCATTCTGTAAGGAGAAATTAAATGAGTCTATAAGCATATCAGAAATATCTTTCCAAAACACAATATAAAATTCTACAGGTAATCCATCCAAACCTGGTGACTTGTTCATTGAAGCAATTGTATCAAATAATTCCTTTTTAGAGATGGGTTTATCAAGAAGAACCTTATCATCTTCATTTAATTGAGGGAATTCAATAGAGTCTAAAAAGTCCTCCATTTCATTATCTGAATTATTGTCACCACAGTGTTTTGTGTAAAGGGTTTGATAAAATGAATTAATTTCCTCCAGTATAGCGTGTTGATTAACAATAATATCATCATCTTCATTCTTTAATTTGAAAATACTTTTCTTCTCTCCAGTTCTTTTTTCTAAATTACAAAAATATTTGGAGCTTTTTTCTCCTTCTTCAGCCCATCGAAGTCGTGAGCGAATAATTAAACCTTTGGTTTCCACATCTAAAATATCATTTAAAGCCTGGGTTAAAAAATCCTTTTCATTAATAAGCTCATTGTTATTTAAATCAGCACTTAATTTTTTCTCTATATCTTCTATTTCCGCCAAAAGGTATTTTTTTGCAAAATCCTTTTCCTTCTTTTTACGTGTACAATATTCTATACAAATGCCACCTTTAAATGAGCACCTTTAAAATTTAATGTAACAAGGGAATGGTCGGATTGGATTCCTGGGATTATTTTAGATTGCAAACAATTGGTAACAAAATTATCAGAAACAAGAATGAAATCAATCCTGGATAACACTCTAGGTTTTTTTTGATGTCTCGTATATTGCTTCAGGTTTGGATGAAAACTGCGCCAAATGTCACAAAGATTAAATTCATCCATAAGTGTTATTAACATTTCCTTTGATTTGAAATTTGAGTGGGTGTCCCTACCCCCTTGATAATCCATGGGCCCCAAAACAGCATTAAAATCCCCAGCGCATAGAATGGAGGTGTAATCGAGTTTATCCACTTTACTGAAAACTTCAAGAAAAAAATTGGGGTCATCATTATTTGGACCATAGAGATTAACTAAAATCACAGGTACCTCATTAATGGTAACAGATAAAATCAGGTATCTCCCATCGGGGTCAATAAAAGAAGAGTTAAGGACCAATGACACCCGATTTCGAATCAAAATGGCTACACCTCTACTATTTGAAGCGTGGCTAGAAAACCATGCTTTTTCACCCCATTGTTGTTTCCAAAATTGTTCATCTGATTTAGAAGAGTGAGTTTCTTGTAAAAATATTATGTCACTATTAATTGATCTTAAGTAATGAAAAATTTTTCTTCTTTTGACATGATCTTGTATACCCCGACAATTAAAAGTAGCTAACCTAACATTCATGGTATATACACATAAATACACACCAAATCACTACACTTGTAGATGAAGATAACACTGAAATAAGAATTGTGGTCATAAAAACCAGTCCTATGTAACAAAGCTGCAAAATACTGATTGCTGCATGATCATTTGAAATTAAAAAAGTAATTGACATACATGTAGATGTAAGCATCATCAAAACGACAAGATTAAGACAATAAAAAAGAGAAAAAGGTTGCACGAGAACGAACGGCAAAGGCTTCAAATCATAAAACAGCCCAAACCAAAAGTGCAAAGGCATGCAGAACAGTTCTGAGCAGAAAAAAGGGTAAAGTGACTTTTCGAACTCCCAATCTAACTAGGAAAAGAGCATTCTGCAAACATATAACAAAAAATGTCTTGTGTTGTTGGAGTCAGAGGGAGAAACAGTAAGAATTACAGACAAAATGAAAATGGCACAGAACTTTTATACTGTTGTAAATTGTAACTGACCAGGGCCACTTAAACTCCACATCTTGTAAAATAAACTTAAATTACACTCTTATATGTTTAAAAGTTCACCCTCACCAAATAAAGGAGAGTTAGACATCTGTCAATAACATCCAAGTTACTGTCAACTAGCTTGTTAATGCAAGTTCTTTTGTACAGATGACATGAACGTACGGATGTATATTCTCCAAACAAAGTAAGAAACTTTCAAATAATGTGATGAATAAAAAATGTTGAGTGCTGTAGACTCCACGGTGAAATAGCCAGAAGCAATTAATTCACACCTACGTGTATCTCCATAGACCTATACCGTGTGTCTCAAAAAAAACGTAACACTTTTGAAATGGTTGCCAAATTGAGCATATATAATTTTATGAAAAAATGTTGATATGTATGGAAAGCTAAAGGACCAACCTTTCATATGATATGAAAAAATTGAAAAAAAAATCATGCTTCGATGAACAGTGTTCACTTAAGTTAGAGGTATGAAAATGGGCCTGCGCAGGATTTTTCCTTCCAATTTTGGACAGGTAAGTTACTTTTAGCATACAAAATAAGTTTGATATGAGATATTCATGATCGATGGATTAAGAGTTAAAAGGATGTTTTGAATACCAGTCCTTTCTCTCTGTCATTTATCAATCCCCAAACACCACCCCTGCCACACACACACACACACCAACTTCCACTCCCATCTTATTGTATCATTGATCTGGTAGATGTGAACAGGATGAAGGAAGAATGGGAAAATGTTAAATTGAAATACCGTATTCAAAATCATAATTGACATTATGCAACCCACTCTCCTCCCCCCCACAACCTTTTCCCATCCCATCACCTACCCCTTGCCTTTTCTTTATCAGTTTTCTTCCGTAAGTTTGGTGGATCATCAATCACATTTTATTCAGGTTTTATGAATGACCCAAACATGTAATAGCTAAGTACATCATTCATTATGCATTGAAAATACCAGAATTCGAGGTATTCAAAATATCCTTTTGATTCAAAATATCCTTTTGATCCATCGATCATGAATATCTCATATCGACCTTATTTTGTAAGTTACAAGTAATTTACCTGTCCAAAATTGGAAGGAAAAATCCTGCGCAGGCCCATTTTCATACCTCTAACTTAAGTGAACACTGTCCATCGAAGCATGATTTTTTTTTAATTTTTTCATATCATATGAAAGGTTGGTCCTTTAGCTTTCCATACATATAGACATTTTTTCATAAAATTATATATGCTCAATTTGGCAACCATTTCAAAAGTGTTACGTTTTTTTTGAGACACACGGTATAGGAATTCTTCAGCAAAACGTCATAAAACAAACATAATAATCAGGGATGAAACTGGAATGTCACATGAATGATATTATCCCATAAAAGGAGGACAGCAGAAAGTTAAGCGATGATCATCTTTCCATCTGGATTCCTATGACATAACTTGTCCGGAAAAACGAAAAAAGGCCTTTTGCCCTCTTCCTTGAGACGCTTGAATGAACCAGCCTTAGCTTTTCTGAGTTGGAGAACACGTTGCGAGAGATCCTCCGCAACGAAAACCTTGTGGTCTTGGTATAATGATGTAGTAGCCTTAAGCTTCTTAATGCAGGCTTTTCGGGCCCTCTCTTTCGCAGTGTAGGCGCCAAAACCTAAGTGGATCCTCCTGGGATATTGTTGAGAATTCTCCTTTACCTGGGGCCGAAATGATGGTGTACGGTGACATCGTTGAATATCCTTGATAACATCCTCAGGCACCTCTGCAAAACGCATGAAATCTTGAATCACCTTCCTGCAGTCTTCCTTGTTATCTGATTCCTGGATCCCAAAGACAACGAGATTATTTCTTCTAGAACGATTTTCAAGATCGTCTAACTTGCTTTCCAGCTTTCCATTCTCTATTTGCAAGGCCTGTACAGCATCTTTCATATTATCAACTTCAAAAGACAGACATTTGATCTTCTCTTCATGATCTGCGACTTTAAAAGTAAGGTCACCCAGTTTTTTGTCGAGAAGTGACTCAATACGAGCCTCTTGTCTATTCTCAAAATCAGCAAAGAATTGTACGAACCATTGTGGTGGCTTGTTCATTGATAGGTCGGCTACTGCCGCTGGGGTAGAGTGGGAAACTGATGAGAGAATGTTCCGTTTCGCTGGGGGGTCGCACACTGTAACGTTCCCGGCGGTTGCCGGGGAAGCCTGGTGAGGAACTGCTGAGTCCGCGTGCTCATTGTTCAACTTTAGTTTCTTACTGAGTGGCGAGTTATTCTCCATGATTACGCATAAATCTGCTCGTAATATTGACTATAAGTTTAACACAGTATCACAGAAGAGTTGAAATTGATAGAATTTACCGTTTATAAGTCACACATATTCGTCACCGGTGATAAAATTCTGCTCAAAACTGCTCTCGACGCAAATCACGTCCACATGCGAAACGCGGCCATTTTCCTTCCTCTTACATGTACACATCGTGTCATATGGGACATGTTGTGTGGAATTGCTGTTTTTGTTTGTTTTGTTAAGAGTATAAAAAATGTGCCAAAATATATGTTGCCTTGTTTGCCTCCTTACTCCTAAACATTACATTTGAGATAAAATCATGGTTTTCCTAGATTGTCTCATAATGTCTGTATAGATCAATGCAAATAATGAGGGAACTGCTTTAGAGTAGACGATCACTTACCGGTATAAACCTCGTCAAGATTTTTATGCCTCCGTTACGAAGTAGCCGGAGGCATTATGTTTTCGGGTTGTCCGTCCGTCCGTACGTCCGTACGTACGTCCGTACGTCCCGTTCTCGTGATCGCGTTATCTGAAGAACCGATTGATGGATTCCTGCCAAACTTTGGTCATGTATGTATCTTACAGAGCCGGTGAACTGATTAGATTTTGGGGTCACGAGGTCAAAGGTCAAAGGTCCCAGGGCTCATTATGTATGCAAAAACAGCTCGTGATCGCGTTATCTGAAGAACCGATTGATGGATTCCTGCCAAACTTTGGTCATGTATGTATCTTACAGAGCCGATGAACTGATTAGATTTTGGGGTCACGAGGTCAAAGGTCAAAGGTCACAGGGCTCATTATGTATGCAAAAATAGCTTGTGATCGCGTTATCTAAAGAACCGATTGATGGATTCCTGCCAAACTTAGGTCATGTATGTTACTTGCAGAGCCGATGAACTGATTAGATTTTGGGGTCATGAGGTCAAGGTCAAAGTTCATGCGGCTCATTATGTATGCAAAAACAGCTTGTGATCGCATTATCATTAGAACAGATTGATGGATTCCTGCCAAACTTAGATCATGTATGTATCTTGCAGAGCCAATGAACTGAGTCGATTCTTGGGTCATGAGGTCATAGGTCAAAGGTCATGGGCTCATTATGTATGCAAAAATAGCTTGTGAACGCATTCTCATTAGAACTGACAGATTGATTACTATTTAACTCTGGACATCTTGCAGAGCCAATGAACTGAGTAGATTTTAGGGTCATGAGGTCAAAGATCAAAGGGTCATATATGTACATGAGAAATTGCTTGTAATCAGGATATTCTGAGAACCCATTAATGGATTACAATTGAACTTGAATTTGAAAAATTTCTTCTGTTTTGGTTTGTAAAATTGCTCTATGACGGAGGCATCATTTCGACTGCGCGCAGTTGAAGTTCCATCTAGTTTTTTAGAGACGCTTAATTGGTTTTATATTCAGGACTTGCATGATGGATAAGGGACAGTGAAGTCGATATGAATTTGAATTCCTATGATGGTTAAGGACCAGGAGTAAGGAACACATAAGTTCTATGTATTGAACTGCTCTGCTTTTTTGCCAAAAAAGTGTCCGTTATTGTATGCGTAGCAGATGCAAATGTAAAGGGGGTATGATTAGGTTTTGATTTTTGTCTGGTCTCGTGTAACAGTACAGTTTTGACATCACCTTGGCCAAAAGTTTTAACCAAAAGCAGTCAATTATTATGTATAGGGTCTAATGTAAAGTACACAATGCAGAAAAAAATGCCAAGCAGTATTATGGAACTATGGTTTCCTTTACATCACTGTAATTTAAATGTTATCATTTATAGCTAGACATTGTAGTTTATTCCCAAATACATGAGTAGTTTTTAAGTACACACAAGGTCATGTACTAAATAGTTACAGTACTAAACTTTATGAATTACCTGTATGAATGATTCGTTGTCTCGAATGTCTTTGTAAAAGTGGACTCTAAATAATTTGGTAAAAAGTACATGCTGTAAATACTGCAACTAGATTATTCATAACTGTTATAAAATTGGTGCTTTTGTGTATTTTGTTACTCAAGAATGAAAGGTGAACTGGTTGAATTAGGGCCTTAGTTAAATACAGGTACTTTAAGATGTCAGTATTGTCAGGATAAATCACCTTTTTAACATATTATACTTTAAAATTCCAAAACTCGGTAAGGGTATGAATAATTTAGTTATATGTACCGTACATGTACTTATAATGTAAAACAAAAGACATTTGTGTCATGATCATGAAACAGCTATGAATGACTGGATGGCTATTTGCAGGGGCAGATCCAGGGGGGGGGGGGGGGGCGCACCCCCCTTTTTCATTCCTGAAAAAAACAACTAAGAAATATTCACATAAATGTTCAGTTTACGCATTCAGAAATGGCCCAGATGGAACCATATGATGGAGCATCCGTAAAAAAATGTTGGAATCAGAATCACCTTATGAAATTTGCACAAGTTTCATGGACAGCAAAGTTTAAAGCTTCAAGGTATTTGTGTTGATGTCTTCATGTTTTTTTCTGGAGTTGTATGGGAAAATTATATTTTCATTGTTGTATAAGAATAGCAGAAAACTGCTCTATAAACATGTTTGTAAGTGCACAAATTGTTTAGTCTACTCAGACTTGGCTGCAAATACAAATTTATTTTGTCACTTTACTCTTGTCTTGACTGGTTCTTATTTCATTTGTAAACTGTCCTTACAAATCACAATACAGCCATCAACAGGTCTATTGCTCTGGACCTTTTCTTTTATAGATCTAAGGCAATGGTCGTCTTCCTCTCTAGGTCTAGACCTACTCTGCCTTACTGCATGTTTTTAGCTATAAAAAAAACTTTCTTGAGCTCCTTTTATCATTTGGTTCAGGAATAAAAATATATGTAGATTCTAGTTAACTTCGATCCAACATCGCGATTCGTTTCATTCCCATCTCTCCCCCCCCCCCCCCCCCCCCCTCCCCCACCCAAGTGTTAATGAGGGTATGCGAATGCTCGTTCCCTCCCTTTGAAAGCACCCCCCCCCCCCCTAGACCTAGATCTATATCCGATGTGAAAGTCGAGGGCTGGACTTATCACAAAAAAGTACCCCTTTACCAGAGGTTTTGGAAGTTTGGAGGGGGGGGGGGGGGGGAGCCTGGGGTTTCATTCCATTCTTCCCTCAGTTATAGTTCAAGGTGCATAGACCTAGGACTAGATCTAGATTCTAGGCCTACCTAGTCCTAGAATACTCCCAATCCATTTTTTGTCAACTCCCCACCACCACCCCCCCCCCCCCTTACAAAAACTTTGTTCCCTTTTTTCAGATTAAAACCACAAAAAGCAGCATGTAGGGTCTACCGAATGTAGCCAAACAGCAAACAGACACATTCATTCATTAGATTTAGAAATAGATCTAGACTAGAAGTCTAGACTAGATCTAGACCCTAGGTCTAGACTAGGCCTACTTATTTTTGTATAAATTATAGAATTCTAGATTTTAAAAAAGTACAAGATAACGAGAGCTTTTCAATTCATTCTTTCTTGGAAATGTGATGGCCCTGAAAAGGGCCGGATTAGACGGTGGGGCACAGGAAGAATTTAATATTCCTGGCTCTGGCTGCTCTTTCCACTCTTCTTGGCAGCAGCAGACTTCTTGGGGAGTAGGACGGCCTGGATGTTGGGCAGTACACCTCCCTGTGCGATGGTCACTCCGCTGAGAAGCTTGTTCAACTCCTCGTCATTACGGACAGCAAGCTGCAAGTGACGGGGGATGATGCGGGACTTCTTGTTGTCGCGTGCGGCGTTGCCAGCCAGCTCGAGGATCTCAGCTGCTAAGTACTCGAGCACGGCAGCCAGGTAGACTGGGGCTCCAGCTCCAACACGGGCAGCGTAGTTTCCCTTGCGAAGGAAACGATGAACACGACCAACTGGGAACTGAAGTCCTGCTCGAGCTGATCGGCTTTTGGCCTTGCTTCGTGCTTTTCCGCCTTTTCCTCCGCGTCCAGACATGTTGAGTTAATGAAGATAGAGCGTGAGATTCGAATACGTAGAAAATTGATGAACTGAATTAATTTCGACTGTGACAACGTATTTATACCGCAAGCGGGGATCCAACGACAGCCAATCAGATTGCTCGATAGCCAATTAGTTTAATGCAATGCGAATGCAGTGACTCACCGGCTCGACGGTTACGGCCGCCAGTATCTAATAAAGAAGGCGGGCATGATTCCTCCGACGTCCGCTTTAAGAGAGTCACTGACATATTCATGACGAAAGATGGCGATATATTTTGTGTTTGTTCAACAAGTCAACTTTGTCGTCTGCTAAGTTCTCCTGATGATATGAGTCTCCGATCGAATGTGTAGGCCTAGGCCCAAATTGAATATATTAAATTTTGATATAATGGCTTTTAAACAATATTTTTTTGGTATAGACTCTAATATTGAAGAAATATTCCCAAGAAATACCCTTTTACTTTTTAGGCAGAGGACCACCTTTCAGCAATTGCCATCTAACTGGCATCCGATATATTAAACAAAATCATAAATTTTATATAGACTAGGCCTACCCCAACATCGAAATAGATCTATAGATCTTTGGCGTACTGCCTATAGTAAATAAAAATCTCTGTAGGCTCTAGCGTTAAGCAATCTGTTAGTCTCTCTTCATAAGGTTTATCTTCTCGATACTGTGACTCATAGAGTAGTTCATTTTTGTAGTTATTATGGTGCCAAGATATATTATGTATTACTATAAATGTAAATTTTCTTCTTGATATTAATATGTGTCTAACTGAATATTTTCAGATTGTCAACCTCTTATTCCCTCCCCCTGTTGTCTTGTGCCCGTTGTGTGCTGTGCCCGGCCCCCCCACTCAGGTTTCAAAATGACCGCAATGCGTGTTGCCAAAATGTCCGGTAAAGGGGTACTTTTCGTGCAACAAAGTCCGGCCCGAGAAATGTAAAAAAAGGGGGTGTATTTGACTTTCACCCGGAGATTTCTTTAAAAAGGGGGTGTTTTTCTCTCATCTCTTTGTAATTAAAAAAGGGGGTTATAAAATATCTTGAAGTTGAACATAGAAAAATTGATGAAACCCCGCGATCAGATTTCAGAAATTCCTGCTAGTTTTGAAAGCTCATTCAGGATTATTTCATGAGTAAAAACATTGAGTCCCATGCACTCCCTTCCCAGTACGGCGGCAGTACGGACTTCTAAAAATCTGTGTGAGAGAGAGAGAGAGAGAGAGATAACAACAGAACGTATAGTCTGTACGGCGCATCCGCTAGCTGCACCTCAGCATGTATATCGGGCTAGGCTCGGCATCAAGCCGGGGCATGAAGATGGGGTACGTTATGAGGCGTGGGCCCTGCCAAAATTGTCATGATTGCGACGTCTTTGAGCAGGACCCACAGTCTCCTCGTTGTGGATATTGTGGCTGTCTACCTGTGGCTCACAGGGTGGCACGTTCAGGTGAGTAGTTTGATCGCAATAGTAACACTTTCAAACTCATTTTCCAACACCCATGAAAATGAATATGTGGGACTTGGATCTAGACCTATTTAGTTTTGTACTGAAGTGTAGGCTACCCTAATTCACACACAGCTGCGTTACTTCTATCGTTTAAAGGGATTGGATCGCCAGTTTCCATGTGCAGAAGGCCATAATTCGCTGACACCAGACTTGGTGGAAATACCATTAATGGGGGTACAAATTTGCAAACAGCAAACCCATAGTCCAGTCAAGAATTACCCCCTAATCTCTCGGAGAGCTCGAGAGTCTTCGGGCAAATCAAAGCATTACATAAGCCCGGGTACATAAGGTCCAATGGTCATAAAACTCAAGGCTAACCCTGGTGATTGACAACACCTGTTATTGGGTAAACACCCGAACGGTGTAGAATTCCCCATGAGAGCCGACTACTCAGTGACTTTAACAATGTAGTCTGAGATGCAAGGCCCTACATGTTATCAGTGTCTGTGATATGGTGTAATATTGAAGCCCTAAAAAGAATTGTGCTTCAAAATGATCAAGAAGAAGAACTTGAAGAAGTGCCAACCAGTAATGACAACTTTATCTGAGATGAGAGGGAGGGGGGGGGGGGGGGGGAGGTGTCTGCATGTCCTGAGATAGGGGGGTACATTGAGCAGTGTTCCGGATTAAGGGGGTACATTGAGCAGTGTTCCGGATTTAGGGGGGTCTCCAAGGCAGGAAAAGCCCGTGAAAAGCCCGCGAAAGGGGGGTTCGGAAATGTTGGCAGTGCAGTACTCAGATAGGGGGTCTTTTCAAAAAGAGGGTACAAGCATACGCGTACCCTAAATAACACTAAGTGGGGGGGCCGGGGTGCTGTGCCTATTGTCGATGTGCTGTATTCTTCTATTATTTCTCATATTTTCTCTTTTCTCCCGTCTTGTCTAGTCTAGTCTCTCTTTTTGTTGTTGTTGTTGTGTGTGTGTACACTTCTTGTTTTGTTATACCCCCTTTTCCCTATTGTATTCTTAGGTAGTCACAAATATCTATTCATCATGTTTTATCCGGCTCAGAGGGGACCCTAATTACAAGCTCTGCTTTTACCAGGGTCTCCTCGTCTTTCTTTTAGTTAGCTATGTTTTTTATCATTATCATAATTTGTTATTTTGCTTTGTAAATGTGTTATGATCCAATGTTATGCTCTGTATGTCCGAAAGAAAGACGAATAAAATCTTATCTAGCACTATGCTACTGACAATTACAAGATCATGACTGGGTGTCGGCTCCTTGCCCTTGGTAACATTCTTGTATAATCTAAAACATAAAATATAGATAGAGAGAGGGAGAGAGAGAAATAAAACAACCAAATATTTTGAGAGAGCCCTTATGATATGATGGGAGTATTTTCGGATTTGCCGGCTCAGTTCCCCTTTCACATTTATTTCTTTAAATTTATGCAGCATACGCTATTTTCTGAATCACGGACAAGAGAGCCGCGTTGATGTCGGGACCATGTGCCAGGGAGATGTCAGTGTGCATATCTCCCTGCATGCCCGACGTTAGACATTTAGTACTGCGCTGAAAATGGTCGAGCGCCATCTCTTGTGAAAAGTATTACAGCGTAATGTCTAATTGGACACATTGAAGTTCTGTACATACTGCACATTCGTTTGGGCTATAGACTATCTGCACAAAAAAAAAAGGAAACACATGATGGTGATGTAGAAGAAGAAAAAGAAGGAAAAGAAGAAGACGGAGAAGAAGAAGACGGAGAAGAAGAAGGAGGAGAAGAAGAAGAAGAAGAAGAAGAAGAAGAAGAAGAAAGAAATAAAGAAAGAAAAAGTAAACACATGATGGTGATGTACGTAGGAGAAGAAGAAAAAGAAGGAGAGGAACTGAAGAGAGAAGAAGAAGAAGAAGTAAAAAGGAGAAGGAGAAGAAAGAAGAAAGAAAAGAGAGAGACAAAGTAAACAGATGATGGTGATTTAGAAGAAGAAGAAGATGAAGTTACTGGAAGTCATCACTATGGACTGCTTTTCTCAAGTCATTTGAAGTTCCGTACTGCTACATCTGCAAAAAAAGAAAGCAAAAGTCTGTAAACACATGATGGTGATGTAGAAGAGGAATAAAAAGGAGAAGAAAGAAGAACATGAAGAACAACAAAAAGAAAGAAAAAAGTAAACACATGATGGTGATGTACGTAGGAGGAGAAGAAAAAGGAGAGGAAGAAAAAGAAGTAAAAAAAAAAGGGAGGAGAATAAAGAAGATGAAGAAGAAAAAGAGGAAGAAGAAAAAGAAGAAGAAAAAGGGAGAAGAAGAAGAAGTGAAAAAGGGAGAAGAAGAAGAAGTAAAAAAGGAGAAGAAAGAAGAAGAAGAAAGAAAAAAGAGAGAAAAAGTAAACAAATGATGGTGATGTAGAAGAAGAAAAAGAAGAAGAAGAAGTAAGGAGAAGAAAGAAGAGGAAGAAGAAAAAGAAGAAGAAAGAAGAAGAAGAAGAAGAAAAAGAAGAAGAAGAAGATGAAGTTAAGAAGTCATCAATGGACTGCTTTTCTCACAAAGTCAAAGGGCGTGTGTGGATTAGGGGGGGGGGGGTAGAGCTGCAGCAAATAGTGCGGCACCTGTCTGCTTTATTGTGAGCCGCCGAGCTAGGGGTCGTTTCTTACTGCTTTTTATTACATCTTCAAATGGATCAAGTGGCACCACCATTTTCTTTGCTTGCAAGACACTTTTATTCATAATGATTTTATATACAGATGATGGTGATTTAGAAGAAGAAGAAGATGAAGTTACTGGAAGTCATCACTATGGACTGCTTTTCTCAAGTCATTTGAAGTTCCGTACTGCTACATCTGCAAAAAAAGAAAGCAAAAGTCTGTAAACACATGATGGTGATGTAGAAGAGGAATAAAAAGGAGAAGAAAGAAGAACAAGAAGAACAACAAAAAGAAAGAAAAAAGTAAACACATGATGGTGATGTACGTAGGAGGAGAAGAAAAAGGAGAGGAAGAAAAAGAAGTAAAAAAAAAAAAGGGGAGGAGAATAAAGAAGATGAAGAAGAAAAAGAGGAAGAAGAGGAAGAAGAAAAAGAAGAAGAAAAAGGGAGAAGAAGAAGAAGAAGAAGTGAAAAAGGGAGAAGAAGAAGAAGTAAAAAAGGAGAAGAAAGAAGAAGAAAGAAAAAAGAGAGAAAAAGTAAACAAATGATGGTGATGTAGAAGAAGAAAAAGAAGAAGAAGAAGTAGTAAAAAAGGAGAAGAAAGAAGAGGAAGAAGAAAAAGAAGAAGAAGAAGAAAAAGAAGAAGATGAAGTTAAGAAGTCATCAATGGACTGCTTTTCTCACAAAGTCAAAGGGCGTGTGTGGATTGGGGGGGGGGGGGTAGAGCTGCAGCAAATAGTGCGGCACCTGTCTGCTTTATTGTGAGCCGCCGAGCTAGGGGTCGTCTCTTACTGCTTTTTATTACATCTTCAAATGGATCAAGTGGCACCACCATTTTCTTTGCTTGCAAGACACTTTTATTCATAATGATTTATTAATATTTCTGAACTGGCTTATTGTCTTTTCTTTGGCCCTCTCCATTACGTCCTTATTTTTTTAAATAATCATTTATCATTCTTTCTATTAATCAATGATTATTTTCCTTTTTTTGTCTCTTTGCTTCAGTCTCTTTCGCTCCATTCATTTCTCAATCTTGAAAATAAATGAATGCATGTAAACAAATCTTCAGTTTATTTCAAAGGTATATTTCATTACAACAACATAATGAATATTCATTTAAAAATAATGAATAATCATGTAAATCTATAAACGAGTAACAAGGTACAATTACAAATCAAGGCAGCTGTATTCTTTGGCAAATTTGTTCCATTTTTGGTGGGTCCGAATTGGGCCCCCATTTCACAAAACTTGTCATCAGTGACAAATTACAGTTTTGTTATAAGCTAGTGAAATCTTTGCTTTTGATTGGTTATCAGCAGATTTGTCACTGATTTTTGTCATTTGTCATTGAATAAGGGCTTTGTGAAAGTGGTCCCTGAAATGCTGACTTTGTGCCTAATCAAATAGCATCAGCAGTTTATGATATGGAGTATTAGACAAAATATCAAAATGTAATGAAATCATGTCTACTTTCTGAGGAACTGTCATAAATGATGTAAAAAACGGACAAAGAGTTGAAACATGGAAAAGATTGCGGACATTTGTTTTGCCAAAATATTACAGACCCTTTTCAAAGTTAAAGTATCTAAACAATAACCTAGGAAAATAGCTATGAAAAAGAATTTTCACTTTTTAATTGATTGGGGATAAAAGAATAATCTACAGTTTCTCACTTATGTGAGAAAAAAAATAAAATTGTTGTCCCTATTAATTTTGATTGCATAATATAACATACATTGTTATTTTTTAAAGAATAACATTTATAGGATAGCACCAAAAACATTTGGCACAAGACGACAGCTAAATGGACTATTTTTGTAATGTAGCCAATATAATGTATAATGCCTTTGTGAAGTGCCTTGATACACATTCTGTCATTCATCCATTACAAATGATTGTATTTCAATAGTCAGAATGCGAATTACATACATTAGTTGTTGCCAGGTAGGAAAAACATTATAGCTTGCCCTATCTAACAACACTTAATATGAATTTTGCTTTGTGACTATTGAAATACAATTGCTCATAATAGTTAAATGAAATATTTGTATTGAGACACTTCACAGAGACATTTGCATTAGATAAGGTTACATTACGAAAATGTTTTTTTAAACAGTCTAATAGGAAAGTTTAATACATGCTAATTAACTAGATACATGATAACATAAACATATTTACATTGGTCCAAAAATTATTCATGTTCTAAAAGTAACATGAACATACAGCCATACAAATTCATGAACTCACGGGTACTGTACTAAAAACAGGTTTCAAGTAGATTGTTCAGATTTTCTGTGATTTTCAAATTTCATTGAAGAAGAATGACGCAGATACCTGCACATACAAACATGTAAAAAATAACATTCAAATAAGTGCATTTCATGTGGTACATTTGTGTATTTCCCTAACAAATTTTAATTATTGTAAATTCATGGTTTTACATCATCAAAGACTCAATACATACTATGCTAAATACATTGACATCAGTTTGTGAATTCTATTGAATGAATGGGTCGAGTATGTTTTCACTAAAATATTTTTTTTTTTGTTTAAATCTACATTTTTTACCAAAGTACAGCTATTAATTAAAGCCATACTGTACTAAAAAGCACATATAGCGCCATCTCAGGTCAGCTGTAGCAGTATGGTTTCAAGCTGAGCTGTTGTTTCTCACTTTGAGTCCTCTGTTTGAGAAGTGGAAATTTTATATCAGGCTATGCACTGTCGGCAAATTGACCATGAGATGGCGCCGTGCAATAAACAGTACGCTAGGGCAGAAAGTTCATCTGTTCAGTATCGCTTTAACACTAAGAATTTCCATAACACTGTCTACAATGAATATGATAGCTATTAATTACATATATGTATGAAATAATATAAATGAGGTTTGACTGTATTGGTATATTCACACGGTAGCAACAGTAAGGATGCAAGCTTTTCACCAAATCGACCACAAGTATACAACTATGGTAGATTCTAAACAACTAATAACATGATAAAGATATGACAATATTTCATATATTTATACACCAAAAATGTATGACATAATAAATGATAATATAATACATACATCAAACTTTGTTATAAAAGATGGAATGACATGTTCATGGCTAGTTGAAGGGATATTTACATACAGGGCTCCATGTTTAACTTTTCCCCAACGTTGACCGGTATTTGGACATAACGCCAGTTGCATTTGACAAACACATATTTGGCATGTGGATGTAGGAGCTAGTCCCCGACTATTAAATTAGCTGAAATAGCATGGTTTAAAATTCCCATTTTTCTGGTGGTCATGGTATCGAGTGTAGGTCATAACCTGGATGTGAATACCTAACAAGCACACTGGGTCATAGCGCTTTCATCTATAGCAATGCAGTGTTTCCTTTTAGTGACTTATTTGGATTATTTGTTGATCCAAAATGCTAGGAATAACATATTATACATGAGTAGAAATGGCAAAGGTCACAGAAAATGTTGAGTCTACAGCTATTTCTAATGCAGTACACTGGTTTAATCCTTACTTATCATTGAAGTCTCTAAACTGGCAATGCAGTGTAAAATATATAATCATTATTGGCAATTTTAATTTACATTGATTCATTTACTACAGTACATATTTTTATTTCTATAATTTTAGTCAAAACTATGTAGGAGTAGAAAATATTTTTTTTTTGTCAATTTGAGAAGTAAAGCTGATCAATTTAGTGCTTAATTAAAGGAAACTCTGAACTGCTATTGGTGGATTTTGAATGGCCTCGATAAACAGGTTTGACTCTACACGTAAAGTTAACGTTCATTTTCATGTTTGGTTGAAAGAAAATCAAATGATTAATATGCTGTCTATGAGAGTAACAATGTCTTAATAAAGCTATGGAAATATACAAACATCAATATATTCATACATTTCAATACTTTAAACAAGAATGTTGCCTTATCTATGAAGGCTGGATGATATTCAAAGGAAACTACAAACACATTTAGCCTCTTGTTCAGAATAATATAAGTCAAATTAAAAGTAAAACTGATTCTTTATAAAATAAAAGTATATTTGGCTTTCCAAATGTTGGAAGCTTTCCCTTTAATGTCCAAGATCTATACAAATTTCTAGACATGGTGCATTTGACTTTTAAAGGGAAACCCTCAATAATTTCAAAAAGATCTATGTAGGCACCAACATAATCTGATTCTGTTGCTTACATTTCATTGGCTCAAAAACTATCATTTCAATCAAACTTTCCAGTTCTCGACCGATTGTATTTGTATGGGAATAGGAAGTGCCTTTGCCAAATATGACCGGTGCTGCCCTCTACAGCATTGCCAATTGGCATTTAATCCATTACAATTTTAAAATTCATAACTGTAATATTCTTTTCTCAAAGCCCGTATCTCTTTCTCTCATTTGTTGTTCTTTTGACCAATTGGAGTACAGTGTCATTTCAGTGATATTTTTTTGGCATTATCTTTGGCAACTTTCTTTCACATTGGTTTTTTATATGAAACGCTTTTAATTACCGGTATGTTAAAGCTATGAAAGAATGGAAAATAAGATTAATTGCTGCCAATTTAAGAAGGGAAAACTAATAATTTAGATAATACGGTAAGTAAACTGAACTGATGTGGGTTAATAAAACCAACTTGTTTCCAGCTCAATTTTCAAACAAATCTTGGATGTAACAGAGAAAGCGAGATATTTCATACATTGGTAGCCAGTCTATCCTTAGAACCGTACGAGATTTCCGAATCCTTATCAGAATCATGATCGTAACCGTATGGATCATCATCACGGTTGCGGTACTCTCCGTTTCCCTCCGGTTTATAGCGCGTGTAAGGCGGGTCGCAGAAGTCCCGTGGATCCACGTAATCCTCGTGATCGCTATGGCGACTACGCTGGCTGCGGATACTGCGATCGTGGTAGATGGGTTCGGGTTTAGCGTCGTCAAATTTGGAGTAGTGATCGTCGTGCCTGGTGTACGGGTCGTCATCGTTGTAAGGTTCGCGACGGTTGTCGTAGTCGTCTTCCCAAGGAGGAGGAGGACGCTTTGTGATAATGAAAGGAAATATTTATTTGAACAGGCTCAAATTATTATCATTATTTATTTGACCAATCGGAAATCATACAATGAGTATAATAATCAGATAATACATTGAAATTTCATAATACATACTAACACCTCAACAAGCTCTGCTTCTAGTTAGATCCTCTTTTCTCATGCTTTTTTCTATTATATTTGTTGTTTCATTGCATATTTTTGTAATATAATTATTTATTGTATTATGCTTTGCATGAGAAATAAAATCATTTGATTTGATTTGAAACAGTTTAAGGAAAGCTGAGAGGAGAGAGAGAAGGATACAATCTGCTGGTCCGGGGTGACAAAAGCAATTGAAATTGCTATTACTCGAAAGCATGTCACCCCCAAAAGCATTAATTAAATTAAAAGATGATTTTTGAATGTTACATTTCATGTGATTATCAGGTAGAGATTTCTATGACAATTAAGAAAATTCTCAATCATACGTTCACCCTAAATATAATCATTCCAAATATGTTTTTAAACAACCCTGTATGAAACAAATCTATTCCATCATCTATAACTAAGAAAATGAAAGTTTATGAAATTTTCTGTACAGAGCAAATTGGAGAGGACCTTGCAAGATATATCAGTGCTGCCAATTTCTGTTTCACTGATGACCACTTAAAGTTGATACTCTAAGCAAATAAATGTCCCTTAATTTGTTACCTACGGCAAGTATATGTTATTTTTAAGTTTTTCAATTACTTAGTATATCACAAAAAAATTCTGTCTACTCGAAATCCTCAATTGAAATGTCGAAAATATCCGCCTCTCTTTGCATAGAAAATCAGTCACGGCGCTGGTCTACTATTTATGACCTCACGTCCGGGAAAGAGTATATTCACGTACCCGGATGTTCCATAGCAAACGTGTGCAGAGTGACACGATTTTCTGCATATTTTTGTTTCAAAGGCTGAAAAGTCTAATAAATCATAATTCTATGTACAATTCTTTACCTTCCCCTAGTACTTCATAGTATTAATATCAATTCCCCTTTTAAAAATTATGACATATACATGCCAACGATGTGCTATTAGTCGATATTTTCACCATGTAATTTTTGTTTTGGTGTTGAAATCGGCCCAGGCACGGAGTGAACAGTAGCTGTCTACCCATGCACAGTTCATTACCATACACTACAGCGATCTCCCGATGGTTTCTTCTTCCTTTTTCCCATGTCTTTCGCCTTCCTTGGCCCTGAAGATCCTTCATCTACCAATTCTGACACCGGTAGTCAGGAGCAAGTCTTTGTTAGTTGTTTTTCTTAGCTGGCAACATCGCTTTCATTCTCTTGCAATTGCCGATAAACATATAACTAGCGCACGTACGTTCCATCACAACATTCACAAGCAAGCAGCGCCTAGAGCAGCGGCTTGGTCTTACCTCCCGATTCTGCTCGCTTCACGAACGTTCATGCAAGAGCCGCATCACTCGCCAAAATATTATAGAGGAAGCGCGCTTGCATGATCTCGATCGTTCAAGTTTGATATTTTACAACATAAAATGTTTAACTGGTACTGTATCCTTTTTTGAGGCAGTCACACACATCTATGATAAGTACTATCATAGTTCTAGACCTATTCGTTTTACAAAACTGCTCCTGTACCTTATCTGATGACAATATAATGCATCCGCCTATTCCTACGTGCACGATTTAACTTTAATTCCTAAGCAGTAAACTCGTCTTAAATCTCTACCAAATAGGTGAATATGAGGATATAAAAAGAAATCAGCGACTGGAAAATGTTGCTTCGTTATTCTTCATTCAAATGAAAACAGAAAATCCATCAAATATACTCCTTAACAACAACAAATCTAAGCTCTGACAGGATAGCATTTACGTAGAGATATCACTGCCATTCACTCTCACTGAGCCCATGAGTCCTGTTCGTGACGTCACGGATAGAGGCCCGACTCTACGTGCACTTCCGGGTTTCAGACTTAGATATTTTGGTAGAGTTTACTCGAATAAATTCATTATTCTAAACTTGTTTTGTCGGGTGGACACCATTTGGTGTTATTATGGGGGTTAAAAGCTTTCTATTTATGTAATTATCTCAGTATTTGCGATTGTCTTAGAGTATCAACTTTAAAAGTCATAAATTTCCTATTTTTAATCAGATATCGCTGGAACTTTCACTAATTTGTTTCTTTCTTTTGTTAAAGATTTAATTCAATCTTGTTCTCCTTTAAGGGTTAGGTTCAGTCCTCATTCAGCTATCAAATAGCACTACCCATGTTCTTTTTATACAATGCATCCCCCGGCCCCCCTACTCCGAGAACGAACGGACCCCATGCACGTTACCAAAATGTCCGGTAAAGGGGTACTTTTCGTGCAACAAAGTCCGGCCCGAGAATTGTAAAAAAGGGGTGTATTAACTTTTCACCCAGAGATTTCTTTAAAAAGGGGGTGTTTTTTCTTTTTTTCTCTCATCTCTGTGGACTCCTGAGAAATTATTCCGAATTTAGGGGGGTACTTTGAGTATTTTTCATGATTTAGGGGGGTCTCCAAGGCAGGAAAAGCCCGCAAAAAGCCAGCGAAAGGGGGGTTCGGAAATGTTGGCAGTCCTCAGATAGGGGGTGCTTTCAAAATAAGGGAACAAGCATATGCGTACCCTAAATAACACTGAGAGGGGGGGGGGGGGGGGCCGGGATGCATCCCAAACAAATAATCACACTGTGCCACATTGTATGTACCATGGCACCATGAAGTTGTGTGATCTAATGCAAGTTAATATTTAATATTTCTTTCATCTTAAGTATGTTGAACATTAATTTTAATTATTATATGCGCCTTGAGCATCTCTAGATATTGATATGTTGCGCTTTATAAATGTTGTTATTATTATTATTATTATTATTACCCTATCAAACTGATGAGGTTCCATGTATTCGTTAGACTGCCTGCGTCTGTACTGCGGATCCTCCCACGAATCATGCTTCCGATTGACGAATTCATGCGGCATGGCGTAGCGAGGTCGCGACCCCGAGCTATGAGGTGACCCATCGGGTTCGTCGCCTGTCTTCTTTCCCTTGTTGAGGGCGTCCTTTAGAGACATAACTTGAGGGATGATCTCGACAGGGATGGCTTCTTTACTTGTGTGATCCACTTGAGTTTTATCTATTGATATCAAAGGTATAAAGAACCAGGTAAAGATATTAAAGTCAAAATAATCTTGAGTGTGTGTGTAATTGGGTTTTTACAGACGTATATCAATCAGATATGATTATTTACGTCTGGGGACAGACCTTTAACGTCACCATCCAAAAGACAAATAATATTCAACAAAGGAAGAGTTCATCGTTATTTCTCGAAGGCTGAAACAATAGAGATACTTGTTAATAAATTATTTTTTTCAGGAATATGTATCACTATAATAGAGATGAAATTATCTTATTCTAAATGTTTTGTTTCATTAGAATTGCATAGTAATGTGTATGCGCCAGTGTAAAAACAAAATTTCTGTTCGTGGGAGCTCTTTTATGCTAGGTTTACATTATGTTCCCAGCGGCCACGGCAAACACGTTTCAGGCCACCGTAGACAAAACGGGATGGATGTGAGACAATGCGGGGTTACGAAACGGGCAAGCGTGACAGGTCGTGAATGCTGGGCCAGATTTTTAAACTGACTTACAACTTTATTTCATGGAGTAATCGGTCTTATTGATTAATTTTATTGTTAACAGGTATTCAATTTTATTGATAATATTTATATACAACTTCAAAAATGTGTTTTATCTGTATAATCAGATTGTAGTTCTTTTTTTTTTTTAATCAATTGTATATTTGAGTTTTAATGTTCGTTTTTATATTGTGTGTACTGTACACATGTGCAATTCAGCTTATTGCTGCTAACCATTTTGTTTAAAGCCCCACTGCACTACTTATAGCTACTTGCGCCTCTATATATCAAACAATGCCTAATTAGTGACCATTGGTCCCCCATGATCCTCTTTTTCTTTTGTTAAGTGAGAGCTGATTTGATGAGATAACCACCCGTCAGTGACCATGCAGGGAGGTCTAGTCCCTCCTGGCTAAACTAGTGCGATGGGGCTTTAATAAACCATTTTTAGTTTTCAAATTAAATGACTCACTCTTCCTGAGCCTCCTCCTGCAGTAGGCCATGAAGATGATGGTCATGACGAAGATGAACCCAGACGCTGCTACTACTCCTATGATGATGTAGATGATCAGATCCATACCTGATGTTTCATCGAAGAGGAGACAAAATTGATATGAAGGTGATATTCAGGGATGCCAGTTAGAATTGATCAGAGGGCCTGAAAATCACCAAGAATGAGCTATTTTGTACACAAAAGAGCCTAAACTTTGGTCTGAAAATAACTCGCCAGTGACTGAATTTAGGCTATTGCCTGAAAATTGGCTTCCTTGTGATATTTCATAGCAACTTACTCAATATTTCACATATAAAGCATGATTGTAATATTCACTTATATAATATGATTATACATGATTGTAATATTCATTCAATGCACAATACATATGCTTTCAAAAAATAATGTTGTTATTTCTTCACATTAACAATATTCTATATTATGCCTCTGATGATATACATGATCAGATCCATACCTGATATTTCATTGAAGGGGAGACCAAAGGGGAAACCCCCCCCCCCCCAAAAAAAAAAAAAAAATATGAAGGTGATATTTCATAAAAACTTACTCAAAATTTTCAAGCATGATTGCAATATTCATTCACTGTTTTGTTTTCTTAATGTGGTAATTTCTTCAAATCCATACCTGATGTGTTTTGGAAAGTATGAAGGAGGTATTGTATAGCAATTTACTTAACATTTCAACCTTCATTAGTTGTGTCGTGTCTACAAAGGCCACTTATCTATAGTGGCCATGTATTTTTTGTTCCTTTTTTCCTTTTTTTTTGGTGCAATTAAAAAACTGTCTAAAAAGGCCAACAAACAGTGCACTTATTATCATCATCACATCATTATCTTCATAATTTTTATGATCACTCTCATTATCATCATTAACTAACCTTGTTGTTCTAGCGTGATAATCTTTGACTGGATACCCACATCGTTCCACACGGTGCAGTTATAATCACCATAGTCTTCCTTCTGAACTCTTTTGATGTGGAGCAGACTCGTGATTCCTCCTGCCGCAGTCTCCACCTGCTCCGCTTCAAAACGACCTTCACTACCTAGAAATCAAAATATCATCTTGGTATCATCATGAACTCTAATCAATATATCGTATTATGGTTATTGTATAATATCATTAGACATGATTTGCTATGCATACTTATTTAAAAATGTATAACCTTGTAGTTGTTATTTGAAAGAAGAAATAAAATCAATCAAACAAATAAATATAATATTGTGTTCATAACCATTTTCACAAAAGGGTAATTTGTGATTCCTATTCTTAAAGATTCAACTTTCTCGGCTTTGAAAGGACTTTCACTCCCTAAAATTCAAAATATTGTCTGAATATCCACATCAACTCTCATAATAATAATATTGGATACTTTTATAGCGCATATATCCACCATGCATGGTGCTCAAGGGGCTCCCAACTATTAACCCCGCTCTGCTAAGCAGCCGACTTTGGCGCTTACAGCATTCAAGGAATTCCTTCCTACCGGTACACATTTAACACCAGGGTGGAGATTGGAAAATGTAGATCAATATCTTGCCAAAGGACATTAGTGCTGTGGCGGGACTCGAACCGTGAACCTTGTGATCCACAGTCTGACGACTTATCCACTAGACCACACACTTCTACACCTCATATCATATCATTCTCTATCCTTTCAAATTTCAATACAATCCTAAGAAATTGAAAAACAGAAATTTACAAGAATTCTTGCTCCTGCTGCTGATTGAGCACACCGCTTTATTTCTCACCTGTTTCTAACTCGATATCTTTCCAACTCCACATAATGAGGTAGGGGTCTGGTTTAGTATCTGTACGGCATTCTAAGATAGCTGTACTGCCAACCTTAGCTCTCTGGACAGACGGACTATCGATGATGGGTATAGCTACAAGAAAAGAAAAACAGAAAAATGAAAAGTCAATCACTACAGCTTTTACCATCTTTGATAAAGATAAATGGCTAGTCTTTATTGAAGAATAAAAAACAAGCCCATACAGATACCAGTTGGAGAAAAAAAAAGTTGTATATGAGGAGTTGAAGACAGCACCAGATGAACCATAGCACCAACTACAATAATATTCAAGAATCTTCTTCTTAGTATTTCAGAAGAAAGTGGGAGGGGATGTGCCCAATGTTCCTGGCAATTTAATTGTTTAAATCAACATACATCACTATAAAACAGAACAAGGCAAGTGAAAGCTTACAAAAACAGGTAATTTTCCCACTGATTGTGAAGAGTGAACCAATTTACCAGTAACCTCGTTTTTGCGAATCACATTGGCCGTCTCCTGTTTCCATGGGGGTGGGGTAGGAGCAAAAGCCATGTCCCCAATTGTTTCTTGCCATCCCTCATGAGGCCTAAGGGGTTTGAGGAAGGGGGGTAGTGGATACTTATTGCCCTAAAACACCCATTTCACATCTTTATCTTTTAATTTCTCACCGTTTATATCCAGCCTGCCTATGGTTGTGATAGGCTCAAAGCCTGGTACGGTTACAGAGCAGACGTATACTCCTACGTCAGACCCTCTAACCGTATCAAACTGCAGGCGTTGCATGGTGCTAAGCGTCGCTCGGGACCCTAGACGAGTCCATTTTGTCGTAGGGGTGGGGTTGCCATCGCCGATACACTCCATCTGGGCAGGACTGCCTTCATCGACGGATATGCTGATTGGTACCTCAACCAGTCGTGGACCATCTGTAAAAAAAAATTGATTTGATGCAATTGTGTTTTGATTTGATTACAATACAAAATCAATTATTTTTCATGTATATATTGCATATACATATATGTGTGCTATAGCAAATATCAATTTAAAAAAAAGGGTCTATAGCCATTCTCATTGACATCAACACTGCCAGAGTCACTGTTATCATCATCACTAATCCTTATAAGCCTCAAAACTCACATATTTAAAAAAAATGTCAAAGAACCTGCACCGCTGAAACACGATCACCATCATCTCTATCTTCATCATCTTCATCATGACCATCATCATCATCATCACCATCATCATCTTCCTCTTCATCATTTTCTTCTTCGTCATCACCATCACCACCACCATCATCATCATCACCATCATCTTCATCATCAACATCATCATCTTCCTCTTCATCATCACCATCATCATCTTCATCATTATCACCATCATCATCACCATCCTCATCATCATCACCATCATCTTCATCATCAACATCATCATCTTCCTCTTCATCATCACCATCATCATCTTCATCATTATCACCATCATCATCACCATCCTCATCATCATCACCACCATCATCATCTTCATTATCACCATCATCATCATCATCATCATCATCACCATCATCATCATCACCATCATCATCATCATCACTATCATCATCATCAATCATCACCATAATGCGTTTACTTACACAATACATTGAGTTCCATGCTTCCTTCTGTAGTACCTATCGTGTTTGTTGCAGAACATTTTATAGTAGCTTTGTGATCTTCCTTGGTGACGAGGAGTTCCATCTGATTGCTTTCAACACCTGCAAAACAAAAAGATTAATGATATGGGTGTGTTCTGGGGGGTGTTTCACAAAGATTCTAAGTCAAACTCAACTCTAAATTGGACTTAAACATTTATGGTGAGCCATATTTATTTAAGTAGTTCCCCTTTTCATTTCTAAATTTGTTCATAAATAATTTTGTATCTTTTGTATCAATGTAATTTTTAATCGAGAATGAAATAAATGCAAATTCAATTCAATTCAATTCAATTTGTAGCCTTGAAATAAAATATATTGAAAAGCAAAAATGCAAGTATTTTAGACTTTTCATCAATTCCACATCAAGAACATGAAATCTCCTTGATAATAGAAAATATGAATGATTTGAATCAACATTTTATTCCTTTTAAAATAACTTTTACAAAATATTTTCAAAGATGCTAACGGCTTTCCATTATTGTTAATTCCAACTTAGAGATTTGTGAAACACCCCCTGGGGTGGTATTCTGCATACGATTTTACCCCTAATATCTGTAAAATAAAATCAGTATTCCGAGATGACATTTTATCTCAGATTTTATCCTAAATTTTAATCTTTAGCTCTTCTTTCTCAAGTACCTTTTACGGGCATACACATCATACGCACAGCTTAAACGCTGGCACAAATTTAATGTGAAAGGTAAAATCATATTTGAAATATTTAGGGGATTTTTTTTTATCACTCAGACGCACAGTAAGTGCAACAATTTTTGAAAAGATTGCTGCTAGTTGTGTCATCAAAATAAACAAAAAAATAATGAGTACATTTCTAAAGCAACATTCTCGTAGGGTTATCAAGTTGTATTTCTCTCCTCTCTTTTTCCCTGTCCATGTCTTCTTCCCTTTGTCAGCTCATTTTCTTTAATTCTATCATCTTTATTTCCACAAGGCCAATTCCAGCCTTCATTTTAAAGCCTCACTGTCCTACTTGTAGCTACTTGCTCCCTCTATATAGAAAACTTCCATAATCGGTGCCTTTTGGTCCCCCATGATCCTCTATTTCTTATGTTATTTGAGAGCTGAGTTGATGAGATAGCAACCTGTCAGTGACCTTGCTGTGTGGTCTAATCCCTCCTAGCCACACTAATGTTGATAAGCTTTAAGATCTCCTCTTTCAATTTCTTATAACGTAATCAGAATGATTATCTAACATAATGTATTTTTATTGATATTACATACCTGTCAGCGTATCACCATTCTTGGACCATACATACGACACGCTCCTAGGATTAGCATCCACTACACAGCGACAGATGGTGGTCGTTTCTTCTCTGATCTCAGCTGGTATCGTCTCCACAGCGACGACCGGCGCATCTGTGCAACGTAAAAAGGGGAATATCAATAATATATGAGATCTGTGAAGCCCATCCCACACTACAGGATCGTCCGATTTTCAAAGAAATGGTGATTTCATTAGATAGGAAATCTAAACAAACAAACACCATCTTCCTGATTTAGGTTCTAAATAATGATAAGAATATGAACAACCAGAGTTTTATTTTTAGTGCATCTAACTCTTCTAGTCAAAATAAAAGTTGAATGAAATTCAAATTGTAGACAATCGCACTACCGTTGTGACGTCACTACTATTCTGAGCCGATTTAGCTTTTCCTTCTCCAAGGAAGCATGAAATCCCTTTAAATTCTGATTTTCTTAATCATATATGACTATTGAGATCCTCGGTCATTACGATTTTACATGTTTGAATGTACCTATCAAATAAAACTGCAAAATCTTAGCCCTTCTACTCATGCATCTGAATTTTGTTTGGGGGGGGGGGGGGCTCTGAATCTGAAGTTATTGAGCCAAACCACAAAATTTAGGATGATGTCTCAAAAGGGAAATGGGGAAAGTATTTTATGCTTATGAATATGATATTATAAACATAAAGACTTGAAAACATACCTAATTTGACCGGGACAAAAAAAATCAAAGATTACGAAGCTCAAAAGTGTTGCCAACTTAAGGATCTTACAGCATAAAGGTAAAGACCAGTATTGGAAACGCCCCAATTTCAAAAAATGAAATGGAAGCTCTTATTACCAATCATGTGAAAGAATATGTTTTGAATATTACATGACGATAACAAATTTGAAGGGAAACCGCCTATTAATTGATATATTTGGTAAATTAGTATATCTACATGTATATACTGTTGAGAGATACAAATGCACGTGTCGCGCATGTGTGTGTAGTCCCATATACATCTTTCTGTGTACAGTGCTTCTAACTTTATGAAGACTTGGCCAAATTTCTTATAATTTTGATGATTCCAGAACCTTGCAGTCCATCTATGCTAGATGATCAACCTTTTCTGATCGATTTCACAACGTTTCTTTCACTATGCAATTGCATGACCATAACTGGTCTTTAGCTTTAATTCATTTTTAAAAATTTTAATTCCTGGCATCAAACACAGTATGGTCATGCAACAAAACATGGACACAGGAGTATGCAGAAATTTCTTTCTACTCGTGCATCAGGAAATTTGTTTGGGCCATAAATCAGAAGTTATTGAGCCTTTCTCGAAAGCGAAATGGGGAAGTATATTCTTCTTATGTGATAATGAACAATAACTGATGTGGTTTACCCACTGAGATAGATCTGAATGAACCTTTTTGAGGCTTAATGAAGATCTCATCTGGTATCACTGGACTACACCCTGCAAAGTTCATTGACCTTTGACCCCCCAGCCCCACCTAATGAGCCTAACAGTGCAGTCTTGTTAAGTGAGTCATGAAAATGAACTTCACAGATGCAGTTCATTGTGAGCTATTAGCAATCAACAGGCTGCTACAGGTGGGAGAGTGTTACATGTTTTAGGGGGGCGTTTCACAAAACTTGTCATCAGTGATAAATGACAGTTTTCTTTATATAAGCTACGGAAATCCTTCTTCTGATTGGTTATCAACAGATTTGTCACTGATTTTTGTCAATTGTCATAGAAAGAAGGCTTTGTGAAACGGGTCCCATAAGTCTTCAGACACACGACAGCAGATATATATGATACTTGTTTCTCAAAAAGATATGTTGTAAAAAGAACCATTGTTTAGCGAGGGGGCGTACATAAAACGACATCATTTGAAGAAATTTTGTGTCAGGAAACTAATTTTGAAGAGGTCAACACTGGCCAATCATCAGCACGCGCTCAAGATAAGCCCCGCACCATACCTGCCAACATTTGAAAATGAGAATTAGGCATTTTTATCACAGTTTGCCTTCCAAAATTGGAAATCGCACTTGCAGCGGCAGTGTAACTGGCAATACGAGGGAAATCTGTACCAAAAAGCGAATACAAATTCGCTGCTCGATCATGCAGCCATTCAACGCACGCAATACGTGAACTCTCAAATTGCGGCACACGATAAAACAAGCTTAATTGGCTTTAGTACAAAACAAAACAAAACAAAAAAAAAATTAATATTCCGGATTTTCAGGTCCTAGAAATCCAGAAAATCTGAATATTCCAGTTTATTTGTAAGGGTTGGCAGGTATGCTATCATACAATTTTCATATGATAAAACGTTTAGATTAGAGGCCTTGTACAAATGCACCAAAATTTCTAATATTTATAATGGAAGGTGTGGAAGAAAAGAATTGTAGAAAGTCTGAACAAAAGTAGAAAAATAAAGAAAGTTTTGTATGTTTGAAAGTTGAGATCACTAAACATATGCGAGTCTCAAATTGGTAAATTGGTAAATTGCCGGTAAGGTATTTCAGGAGCAGTATCTCACTTAGGTAGCTGATGTTAATTTCATTTAAAGTATGAACAGCTATTAAATATAATATCCATGTACAGTCAAACCTGCTTTAGTGACCACCTGTCTACAAAGACCACCTGTCTACAACAAGCACATTTTTTGTTTCCCTTGAAAATAGTTTCTCATTGAAACATGTATTAAAGGAACCTGTCTACAAAGACCACTTTTTGTGTTTCCCTTGGGCGGTCGCTATAGACAGGTATGACTGTACATGTACTGGTCCTAAATATGAATAATAGTCCATAGAATAGAAAAAACAAGCTTCCACTTACGTTGCACATCAAAGGTCAATCCAGCTACGATAGGCTCTGTAACAGCAGCATTGGATGCCCGGCACTCGTACACCAACCCGTGATCATTCAGTTCAGGCGTGATGCTCAGGACACTGACAGCATCCCACAGCTTTCCAGAGACATCATTAGCGGCTCGTCCTGAACTGTATATGGCGCCCTCTAGAGGGGCGTTGTCACGGAACCATGAGATGGTGGCAGCAGGGTTGGCACCGTTGGCGTTGCAGGTGAGGTTTACCGCCTCAGAGACTTTGACGGACATCGTTGGACTGCCATCTAGGGATACCGAACCTGGTGGTCCTACAAACCAAGGAGAAGATCATGAAGAATTTGAGGGACAACTCTGGCCTAGTACATAATGGTTGTTTTCAATAGATGCATACAAATCAGAGAAACACCATGTCTTTGGCACCACCTTTGGTGGCAGAGGCATGTACAGTGTGAGGAAAATTGGACGACAATTAGAGAAGTTATGATGAGACATTTTTGGACTACCAACAAGGGATAAATGCTAAAATCAATGGTATCGGTACTTTTTCTATCCCTGACCAGAGCCATCTAAACATAGTGTTTGGCCAACTTGGTTTCACTGGGTCACTCACAACATGGCGTATATTTTTGTGCAGAATTGTGAGGAAACATTGTGAGGAAAATTGGAGAACAGTTAGAGAAGTTATGATGCGACATCGTTGGACTACTATCAAGGGATACTGAGCCTGGCGGTCCTACAAACCAAGGAGAATATCATGAAGAGTTTTATTGGCAAATCTGGCCTAGTACATAATGGTGTTTTAATTTTTTTTGATAGATGCATACATATCAAAGAAACAGATATACATACAACTGTATATCATGTCTTCGGCACCACCTTTGGTGGAAGAAGCATACAAACCAAGGAGAAGATCATGAAGATGATCAAGGGTACTTTTTCTATCCCTGACCAGAGCCATCTATACATAGAGTTTGGCCAACTTGATTTCACTGGGTCACTCACAACATGGCGTATATTTATGTGCTTGCCCAACAAAGCAGTTAGTCGCCATATTGTGTCCAACTCGAACCTTGTTGGCCGGACTCTGTGTATAGATGGCTCTGGTCCTGACATGCAGATGACGCTCTCTAGAGGTTTGTTGTTGCCATATGATTTGATAGGATACTGAGCTGGTTGCAAGGAGCTCAGCTTTAAATAGCTCCAAATAGTTACTTTTCCACTAAGAGACCCACTACCTGTCTGACTTACTCTGGACCGTGAGTTTCGCCGTATGGGAATTGAGTCCTGCATCCATCGCGCTGGGAGTCACCTGACATTGGTATAACCCATCATCCGCTAACGCTACACCTGTGATCTTCAGGTTATACTCCCCGGCAGACGCGTCTCCTTCGATGGCATACCGAGAGAGGCCTGGAATCGTGACATCCTTGTCAGAGCCGATGTGCTCGCCGTCTTTTATCCAGAACAGCTGGCCAGACTTCTCTGCTACCACGCAGTTAAGGGTCACGGCCCCAGCACCGAAGTTGACGGCGGTATCTGCAGGCTCTTGGGTTAGACTTTGGGTTGCATTGGCTGAATAGCAATGAAGACAATAGACAGAAAAGGAAGATAATAACAAAATAAACTGCACAAAAGAAGGCATTGATCCACTGCAATACAAGTTGTATCTACATGTATATGGTTGATATCCTTAATTTACTATTACCCTTTTCACATCTACCAAATATTGCTTAACCCCGGGAAATAGGTGGGGCTAAGGGGGCTCTTAGCCCCACCAATTCCTTCCTTAGCCCCACCAATTACCCGGGGTAATTTTAGCCGGCTTTCTGTTCACATTACGTTTTGCCAAAGTGGGCTAACCCCACAAATAGTACGGGACTATCTGGCCCTGCAAAATAGCAGGGTTAGCCGGGCAATTGCGGGGTTAGCCGGGCAATTGTGGTGCTAAGCTGCGTAGTGTGAATCCGAACCGGGCTAAGGAGAAGCGGGGCTAAGCAACAGCCAATCACAGACAGCGTGGTCGTGTGGTCGTGAATTTGCATTTATCGCGCGCTATGCATGCAGTTCACGTTACGCATGCATGCAGTTCACGTTACGCATGCATGCTCTCTGTATTGACGTTTAGTCTTTTACGAGGCAGAGGTCATTATGAAAAAATCTTTATTATAAAATTGATTTAAAAAAATAGTGAAAGAACATGTAGCTCATAATTTTTTATTGCATTTATCATTATCAGTCATATTTACGTAGGTAAATTTATCAAGTGAATTGGATGAAAAATGGGTAATTGATTTGTATCGGTAAAATAATAAAGGGAAAACGCTTTGCGCAAGGCTGGATAACACAACACGAGCGAGCTAAAATTATTACGTACCGTACTGTATATTGTTGGTCTTTTTACCACAAGCAAAGAGTTCGTTGACCGATATTGATTATAGTTCAATTGTTGCATTGATTGTCTCCTGATTTTAATTGATCAATCGGAATTGAATTTATATTTATATTGAATTTAGCGCGCGGGTTTTTCCCCTTCATTTAGTCGAAAGGCGCATGCGCGGTAGCAAAAGCATTAATATTCATGAGCTATCGAATAGTCCGGGGCTAAGGCGAACGTAGTGTGAATCGCGTGAAATTTCTTAACCCCGGCTAAGCACATAGTCCGGGGTTAAGAAAATAGATGTGAACAGCAAAAAAAATAGTATGGGGTTAAGGATAGTATGGGGTTAAGGATAGTCCGGGGTTAAGAAAAATAGATGTGAAAAGGGTATATCAAAAACAACAAAATCAAAAACAAAACACCCCACCAACAACAACAACAGAAAACCACATACAATAAATGCACAAATTAAGAGATTTTGTAAGCTCATTTCTTAATTTTCTTCTCTCAGTCTCTGCACAAATAGACTTTGATTTTGGGCATTCATGTGTCCAGGGCGCCTGTTAGTGTTGAACTCTTGTTTAGGATTACACAAGCTTTACAAATTCAGGTCCAAGAGTCACATAAAAATAAGAAGAGCTGATTTCTAACTAGTAAAAGGAGAACTTTAATCTACAGCCTACAGTATATGTATAAATCTATCCTCTGATTGATGCTGTACTATATTATAAATTGGAATTTGAAGTGAACACTGTAGTTTCATTACGGGTGGGGTAAAACACCTGAATCTGTAGACTAGTTAGCCTACATGTAGTACTGGAGAAGCTGTTACATTTCATCACAGTGTTGTTTATACTTCAAACCTGTCTTGTTTGTGGCTAAGTATGGCTAGAGGCAAGAGAAACAAGGTCAAATTCCAAGATGAGTCTTCCCCTGAATCCAACATCATAAATGAAAGAGCCCCTCCCCTCCCAGGCATTTATGGTATTACTTTCCAAAATTCTGCCACTTACATGGGTGTATGGTATGTAGGGATTAATTTGATTTGATTTGATTTTTATCACATGCTTTTTTACATATTACAAGGGAAATCATGTACAAAGAAACATTGAGCTTTGAAGCCTAGAAAACTGCCAGAATTCACAGGACAGAACAAGGCAGAAGAATAATACACATAATCATACATCTACAGAAAAAAAAGAAATGAAAGAATAAAAAACATGGAATGGAAATAATGCAACAAATAGAGTGGAAAATAAACAATTTGCGAAAAAGAAGTAATCATAGACTAATCAGTACATGTATATGTACATTTGCTGTCTACATATAGTTATCATATTTCCCATAAAATATGTACGGTAATATATGTTTCACTTTTGAAAACACATGTTTTTAAGTCAGACAACAACGTTATGGGGCATTGTGAATCTTCAAGGAATTTGTATCACACTTCATCACAAAAAAAATATAATCTCTCGTCTCAGCTTTGCTGCATCATATCTGAAATGAGGCTTCATTGGTGTTCTTCACATTGTTGCTTTGAAAAAACGATCCCTGTCTTCATCCATTGAAACCAGTCTCTGATGTCACATTAAGTAGTGTTTGATGCAATCAATGTCAATGTTTATCACTCAGGAACCAAGCCCCAGCAGGACTATTACTGTCCCGCAGAGAGACCACTGTCAGTGCCACCACTCTCTCTAGGTCTGTCATCATCAGCTAGAGATTGCGATATAACCCGCTATTTCTGATTTGGGAAAGAAGCCCAAAGTTACAACTCGCGTCCTCATCAGCTTGAGACTCGACCTCAAAACTCGAGCACAAGATATTTTGCTCAGCACTTGCGCATAGTGCAAGTCTTCGGGCTGGTGAGGATGCACCAGACAAATAGCGGGATATTTTGCAAACTAGCCCAAGGTATCTTGGGACGATTATTTTGACTAAATATCCCACTAAATGCAACTGCGGGCTGATTAAGACGAATTTGAGATCGGAATAGTTAGAAAAGCAGGTTATTTGGCAATCTTGAGCTGATGAGGACAGGTCTATTCACTCCCAGTATAGTCTGCAGGCACAATCCCATGTCCGTTGCTGCACGTAACAGTGTCTGCACTGTGAGACTATGCTGACAACATACTGCATCTATAGGCTCTGTACTTTAGCTGCATCGGACACAGTCAGAGACCAACAGATCTAGGCTCTGTTCAAGACTCTAGAAATTGTGATAAAGTGTCAAATTAGAGTCTATGTCTGTAGACTACTCCTAGTCTGACCTAAGCTATGAGTAGTCTCTTTATACAGGCTCTATAGTACCTAGCTGATTGGTGTCATGAACATTGTTGCTTTGAAAAAAATGATACCAGTCTTTATCTATTGAAACCCAGCAGTGTTTGGTGCGATCAATGTCAATCACTCATACATGTAAATCAAATCTCAGCAGGACAATATGACCTGTGGAGAGACCACTCTCTGATGATCCGACCTAAGCAACCAGTAGTCTGTAAACACAGGCACTACAATACATGAACTATGTTTATGTGGGACTCTAGACAACATTGATGTTATAAACATGACAATGCTTCACAAGGGACAGAAACAACTAGTATTCAAAAGTTGTTAACTAAACGCCTGGTTAGATTCAAATTTACGATAGTAAATGCATCCACATAGCATACACATGTAACTTCAATTGAGGATGCCTCCCCCTTACTATCCCGGTCCTCATCAGCCCGCAGTTGCAATTAATGGGATATTTGGTCAAGATAATTTTTCCAAGATATCTTGGGCTAGTTTGCAAAACATCCCGCTACTTGTCCGGTGTGTCTTAACCAGCCTAAAGACTCGCACTATGCGCGAAACGCTGAGCAAAATATCTCGAGCTAATTTCTCAAGGTCGCGAGTCTCGAATTGATGAAGAAATTGAAGACGCAATTTGTAACTTCAGGCTTATTTCCAAAATCAGGAATAGCGGGCTATCTCGAGCTGATGACGACATACCTATTGTTTGTAAGACCCCGTTCGGATTCACTTCGTTGGAGCGGTCTAACTAAGACCTGTTCCTCAGGAGCGGTTCTTAGGTGAGTGAGAACGGTCAAAGTGGTCCAGGAAGTGGACTTCTGGACCGCTCCAGAAGACCACCTCCGGAGGTGGTCTTGAGGAACGGGTATTATTAAGAGCGGTTTGGACCGCTCTAACGTGCAATGTGAACGGAAGCATACTTTGAGCGGAAGTGAGCTAGTGACGTTCCGTGCGAAACATGTAGTACGGTACATACGGTTTGTATTCCGCGCGCGAAAAAATTGATCTGCTGAACTGAACTGCCATAGCAACAAGACCACTTTGACTCGTGGAGCGGTTTGAGCCATAAAAAACTGCTCGGAGTGTGAACGCTCGCAAAACGTTCCTCAAGACCCGTTCCTCTGGAGCGGTCTAACTAAGACCACTTTCAAAGTGAGTGAGAACGGGGTCTATGTAACCATGAGTGCATCCGCATGGTCCCTTACTTTATTTGAAATGTACAACCACTGTCAACCAGGACTTGAAGGTTAATGTTAATAATGGACTGTCAATTGAACATGTAACTACACTGGATTATATGTTTGAAGATAGGAAAAGGAAATTCATTCATGATAGCAAACTACTATACTCTAAAGAAATGTAGACAAATCAGAGAAGTACCAGTGAAGTTTGAATGAAATCGGAAACAAAAATGAGAAAGTTATGATTTTTTTAAAGTTGTAATTAACTATGGGATAGTATGAGTATTGGCTCTTCAAAATGGCTGAATATGTTCATTATTCAGGTTAAATTATATGTCCGTCGAGCGAAAAAATACATTGGAGTGGTGAGCGATTTAGCTCTCGAAAGCTTCAAAAGAGCTCTTATAAACTTGAAAAGAACTCTGATAAAAAAACGATAGCAAGAAAATACTTAAATATCACTGTAAGAAATTTGCACTAATACAACCCCAAATCCCCAAAAGAGCCCCAGTAAATAAAAAGTGGCTTTTAATACAATGTTTCCAACTACATGTACATGTACATGTACTTATATACTACACAAAATCATCTGACAGATCTATTGGAGTCTTGAAAAAGTTAATGGCAGTGTCAACTGGGTCCATAAGAAATAGATTGTCTACCAGTGCCACTACCGATCTTCAAAATTACAGTGAAGTCCATGGAAGCATGCCAAAATATGGTTTACTGTGGGCATTTGGCAGACTTGACAAGACGTTTTTTTTTAATGTTTTTGCTAGCTTTATTGCCATGTACAATACTACATTTTCATGATGTATTTCAAATATACAGTATATCAAGGATTTGCATAATTTCTAGTTTGCAATTTATGTCTCTAGTATTCTTGAATTTCAATCACAGATTTGTAACTTGTGCCTTATTTTAATTATAGAAACAAACTTCTGGTGTCACAATTTCTAGTTACAGTACCTTGAAATAATGAAAGAAAACATATAACAGAATATCCAAACATGAGATGACTTCAGCCTGGATTATTCTACGATTGTAAGATTAGAATTCTTAGGTTTGCATTTGTGAAAATCATATATTTTATAATCTAAACTTTCATTTTTTTTAAATGTTTATCACTTTTCTTAAACTTGATTAAAGTACCTTGAAGGTATTTTTCTCCTTACCCTTTAAAAGTTAATCAATATTAAATGATGTAGATGTAAGTATTATCAAGGCCATGGCAAGATACCTAAGTATATATTTTCAATTCTTTTGTAACCAGTAATAAAAATATTTCTTGAAAAAGGCCCTGCATTTTGGCATGGACCATGATTTTGGCAAAGACTGTTCACTTAATCTAACTTCAATATCTCCTGTGCATGCACCTTGCAAGGATTTCTTGGCCTAGCAATATTTCATCCTATTGTTACTATGACTACCAGGGCAAGAGGTTGGTAGATTAGAGACAGGTATCCAAGGTCAAAGGTCAAAGAGTGCTCAGTGAAGGGCTTGTCATCACAATCCTTGCTCCTTAATAGTCTTAACACTCAGACCATTTCTACAAAAAAATGCAAGATTGTTGGTGACAAACATATTTTTTTACCACATACTGTACAGTGTATATACAAAAGTACACCCTGTATAGACACAAAACAAACTACAATTGTGGCCTTTAATAAGCAACAAAAGTTTGTTTATGTGTAACATAATTTTTCTATTGGACTCAGATCTTGATTTCGATTTAAGCAAATGAGACTGTGAAAACAGACTAATTATATCCAAAGGTATGTGTCCTATTGATTTATGAGAGAGTTGTGTGAATACATGTAACTGCATGTTGTTGTTTGATTGATGTAGTTTGCAATGAAGACATACATGTAGGTTCAAATCTTGGTTTCAAATATAGGTGAAATCAATCAGTGACACTTTAGTTTTAAGAAACCCCCCCAAAACGATTTTTACTTTTTTTTTAGCAAAAGAAACATGGATTTCTATTTTTTCTCTATTGAAATGTTTATTACAGGCCAACATTGTATTATGTTTAGACCTTTAGACGTTGTACACAATTCCCTGTAATATCCAATTCATTTGTCAAGAACCAATGAGAGGGATTTATAACCTGCCCCTCTCTCTTCATCTCTCTCCTTCCCTGTCCCTCCCGCCCCCCATCTGCCTCTCTCACTTTCTCTCCTCCCCCTCCCCCATTTACTGTAGTCATAGCAACTCTCAGTGACGAACAGTTTTATCCACTTCAAATATAGAGGAATTATAATATAAGCAAACAGCAGGCATGACAAATTTTCTTTCTATTTGTTTGAATCACATACAACAACAGCACATGCAGTAATGCTAAATGCAATGCCTCCAATCAAAACCAAGAATTTTGATTTTTCTACAAAAAAATGTTTAGGTACAAAAAGGTTGATGATTGTAGCTAAATTGGACTCACAACAAATCATTAATTTCTTCATAACTTTATCCCTGCATTTCCTGAGTTTATGTCTAAATTTACCAGTTGATACAACTTTGGGGGACATTTCTACCAGTTTTCTGAGGTGATCCCTAAATTGCCTTAGGGTCCATGTCAAACACTTGCTGTTATTGGTTTACATTGGTGGTTAGCCCCATGCTGTTTCAAAATGAAAGTGATTTAGAAATCTATGGGTTTCTTGTTGCATTGACAAAATATTCCTACAGGACAGATTACAAGTTGCATGAAAACACTGTTTCAATCCTCAAAATGACAGGTCAAATGTAGTAGGGATACTCTCAAAATGGATAAGACTTTGGAAAAGAATCAGATTGAAATGTCAGGGCACTTTTATTTTATAATAGGGGAAGCGATTACTGTACGTTGGTTTTGAAGGGGAAGTTCATCCTGATATGAAGTTGGTATTAATAGAAGCAGAAAAATGAGATGGAACTTTATAGGTCAGTGAGAGTATCTGCAAAATCCAATGAAATATAGGAAAGTTGTGAAGTTTTAGGCTTTAATCTGTGAAACACAAAAATTGACAACACTGTGACATATCTTGCGAGGTCCTCTTCATTTTGCTCTGGACAGCTAGACATTTTATAAACTTTCTTAAATATTGAAGACAGAATACATTTGTTTCATAATCATATAGGGGTTGTGCAATAATTATGTTTATGTACACATACATACAGTGTATGCATGATTGAAGAAAAAAATTAGAGAAATTTTTAGAGAAAACAGAAATTTCTGAATATTTTTACTTTTTTAGTGCAGAACACATGGGAGGGGACCTCGCAAGACATGTCACAGGGCTACCAATTTAAATTTATTTACCTACATGAACAAGCGAGAGGCAAACATATGTTTGGGCCAAACTGTTCATGCCATACTACAGAACATGATCCATACACATGTATATCCTCCTCCTCCTCCTCCTGCTTCCTTCTTCCTCTTCTTCTTTTTCTTCTGTGAATGAAGTCCTCCACTTCATGTCCCCTCCTTCTTCTCCTCCTCTCCTTCCTTCCTTTTCTTCTCCCTTATTCTTCTTCCTTTCCTTTTCCTTCTTCTTTTTTTTCTTGTCCTTCTTTTTTCTCCTCCCTCTTCTTCTCCTCGACCTCTTCTTCTTGAAGAAAGATATTCTAACTTGTGGCAAGCAAAATCACACAAATTTCTAAATGCATACTGTACATGCCAACATTTGAAAATCAGAAATCTGTACAAATTATGCTATTTAAAAAAAAAAGAGGAACAATCCTAACTCTCCTATTCAATACTACAGACAAATTTGTACAGGAAGAGGAACACCTGCATTAAAATGATAATTATCTTCTCCCAAAAAGAGGAATGTTCCTCTTTAATCTGAACAGTTGGCATGTATGTTAAAATGTTATTCCCCTGGATCGACATTTGTGGGAATTTTCTGCTTCTATTGAAAGTAGGTTATTTTTGGAGTGGACTTGCCCTTTAAATCAACTGTCTGGTCGCAGAACGTCTGGGTACACCGTACACATAATTGCTAAAACAATGACAAAGTAGACCTACAATTTACATACCGGTACATCAAGAATGAAGAATTGATTATTGTGATTTCTTTCAATATTAAATGTATGGTCTAGACTATTCGTAGAACTCCACATATTAATGATGCCTTTGTACGGTCCGGATGTTGCCAAGATCAAACAAAGCAAAGAAACAGAAACAGAAACAAAAACAGAAACAAAGCAACAAACATGCAAAGACTTTTTTTAACCATTCATTGCAATTTGCATGCATATAGACCTCTAAAATTACAAATACAATTCCATGCACACACAACTACACAAGTAGAATCCAATATTATTAGTGAATCGATCAATTTACCATACTCTAGATGTACGCAGGATGATAAAAGAAGGCAAATCAGTACACAATAGTTCACCGGATTTTCAGGGAATAACATGGTTGCAGGATCCAGGAAAGAAAGGCTAGGCCGGGATGAATGTTCTTGATCTCGTGGAACTTCACTCTCCTCAGCTCACCTGGGCAGAGACTCGGCTTCAATCTCCAAATCCAATTTCATTACACACTTTGCGAAATCGAAAAATCTGGTTAGTGGAACCAGTAAAGAAGAAGAATAGAATCACAAAATTATGCCTATTAGGTAGGTTCCTACTTTGTTGTTTTGATGTTTTTGTAAACGTAGGAATATAAAATATTTTGGTTTAGAAAACACCTTTCCAGTCCTCGCATCACGTAAAGTTTAGACACGCACGCATATCTTGCCTTGTAATCGCGCCGAGCCTAGCCGGGTACGATAAACACCACAAAGCGACATGCCACCAAGTCCACACGATACAAATAAGATTGTGTGTGGATGAAGGGGGATGAGGCGGACCCCGATCTTCAAGTGAAACTTTTCGGTGACGCTATTTTGATTGACAGGCTGTCCGAGAAACGGGTGGCGTTACCCCAATTTCATTGCATGTAGTTCTTGCGACCAATTTTGTTCAGTGAAATTTCTTTAGAAAGGTAGTGAGGAAAGTTACTTGTTAAGTCTAAAGGAGAAAAAATATGATTTGGAAGACTTTTTATTAAGAAAACTGCATTTATTGATGTCAAGACTTTCCCAATCGAGAAATGTTGTCAAGTAAAGAATTTGACTTATGGGAGTTTCATTTATAGTTCTAGTCGATTGAGGTACGGTACTGTCAGCCCATGATAAAGGGACCGTCTCCGACATTGCATTTATATGCGATTCAATGGCATCTGGTCTAGCACGGCGATCAACAAGCGCAAGGAACACAATTTGTCTGCAGTTGTCATTTCAGTCAAGCTAGGACTAATTCTAAAGATTTGCTGATATCTAGGTGAGTCGTCGTTATCTATTAGTTCTAGTATAAGTGTATGATATTTATAATTGTTTACAAGTTAGGCCTAGATCTATATCAATGAGAAGAGGAAAGTGAAGAGGGGGAGCTGGAGAGAAAGAAAGATCGAGATCGAGAGAATGGCACGTAGCGCATTGAGATCTTCATTTTTCATTTTTTGTGTGCCTGACTTCCACGACTTTTTCTATAATTATTGCCTCACATTTCGTAGTAAGAAAATAGTTTGGTTGGTTGTAGACACTAGACAAGGTACTAGGAACCATGACTGAAACTAAACAATACTAGAAATACGTAATAATAATAGTTTATTCGTTATTAATATTATTATGTTGAAAAAGCACTTCTGCTGAAAATAATTGGGTAAAGCCAGTGGACTGCATACTGCGGAGTCTGTCCAGAGTCTGTTGAGTGTTGTCATAATCATGGCAGTCATTTTGTTGAAAAAGAGTGAGAGTTCTTGATTTAGATAATTTTTCACCTGCAAGTAGATACTTCAACTCATATTAATGTCATATCATCTAGACCTAGATCTACCGTATTGACTCTTGCATGAAGCTGGAGGAAGTTGTTAACAATTAATGATTTCCTTGATTGAGCCAGGACTGCTCACTGTTAAAAGTAATACATGTGTAACTTCTAGGTTTGATGTTCTTCCCTAAGTTCCCTATAACTCAAGACTAGATACTGTAGCAGATCTACTACTACTAGTAGATACCAATGGATGTAAATTGGAATTTAATAAAACGTTGATACTAGTAATAGCAATAGTAATAGTACTGACGAGATCAACTGCATCTGGCAAGCAATCTGACAAATGAGCAAAGATAGATTTAGACTTTAGAGTGGTCTAAAGACAAATAGACCGCGGGCCATAGATCAAATATGTGGCTTATTTTTCATTTTCGTGCCTCAACTCTTGTATATACCTAAATTTTTGTTACTCAATAGAACAAAAATCATTGAATAACAATTGATAACTCGTCAGTGCAATAAGTTGCACATTAATTAATTATGCTAATTTAAAAAAGTTACAGCGCCCTCTTGTGTTCAAATCTTGAGATCTGTGTTGTGCTAATGGGTTCCACAGGATTTTATTGGACTTGGAGGTTTTGTTTCACCCAGGGAATAACACCCAAGTCTGTCTTGGAATGGTTGGTGTTATATTTTTCTTTATTTAAAGGTTAAGTCCATCCTAACAAATATTTTAGTTTAAATAAAGTCAGAAAAATGAAAGGAAGACGACAGTGAAAGTTTTCAGCAAGTTTTGAAAGTAAGCAAGTTATCAATTTTTGAAGGTGTGATTAATAAAACACAACTCGACAACTCCACAATGTAACTTTTTTCTGCTTCTATTCAGGATGGACTTCCCCCTTTGATTAAACAACAAACAAAAACAATCTTGAAAATAAATAGAGATAAATAAAGAGAGAGATTAATAGAGAGGGGAGAGAAGTGGAAAAGAGGGGGGGGGGGGGGTCAGGAGATAATGGGGACTTTGGTAGACTGTGGTACTTTTATTTATGTATTTATTCATTTTTGTTTTTATTTGTTTGGGGGGGATATCAATGTGTGCACATGAGGATGCACATCTTTTAATGAGTATAATCATGGTTTCAATGCATTTTGACCTGCAGTATTCATCACTTACTACACAACTTGAACCATCCTTCGGTATCCCATCACAAATATAGCACCCCCCACACTTATACTGAAAACTTCACCCTCTCTCTCTCTCTGGCTGTATGTCTGCCCCCCCTCTCTCTCTCTCTCTCTCTCTCTCTATATATATATACAGTGCATACACACACACACAAACAATCCAATAAATTAATTTACATTAAAACACAATTTGAACAGGTGTCAAGATAGATAAGCCAAAATTTCCATATTCAATCAATATTTTTAATCATCTTTTAACTACAATGTATCTCAAATACATTGCAAAATCACAGGAAGTTTTGACAATGGGGGGGGGGGGGGGGGAGGGGGCAGTAGACGTAATGCATAGTATGAAGTAGATTCATTGTAAGAAAAATAAATTGTATTCATGATGAGGTACACTTTTCTGGCTCTTAAAGGAAATTTCCAGGCAGTTTTGTTTTTGTTTTTTTCATAACAATGATCAAACTCATTCCTTAATACCAAATCTATTAAACTGCCCCAACAGATTTTGAACAAGTATAAGTCTACTGTACTAACAATACAGAGAATTAATTCATACGATGACTTTCAAATGTTCAATATCATTGTGTACTGTTAGAGGGAGAAAATCCATCATTGATTCATACAAGGCATGGAAACCAGACATAAATCAACTTCCTTGCTACTTGCCTTTGATGATTTGATGATTTAATTATATTTTTAACAATATTTTCCCTCCATTACGTTGATGACAAAAACAAGAATTGCCAGATACCCACATTTGTACAGCATAAAACATAAACTTAAACCTGAATACATTTCAATTACTAATCATGGTATTTACAAAATTGTGAACTACTTAAAGGACAAGTCCACTCGAAAAATAACTTACTTTCAATAAGAGCAGAAAAATCAGACAAACCAATCAAAAAAAGTTTGAGCAAAATCGGATAACTAATAAGAAAGTTATGAATTTTTGAAAAAGTATGTAAAACTATGGAACAATGAGAATCACAACACAAATTGCCAAGATGGTTATCAGTTTGTGACGTCATGTCCTCACAACTTATCAATTGCTTTACATAGTGAAATCCCATTAATTTCCCTTTTTATCCCCCAAAACTTGATTTCCCCATGCCTTTGCCCAGGTTATATGATTTGTATCATATTGCGTGCATGACATTTCCCAAAAACTGTTATTAATTTTGAAGAATTGATACTATTTTCTGAATAGTGTATTTCATAATTATTGATTTTTATATAAATAGTTTATCAAAATTCATTTTTTTCATGATTTAACTGGACAAAAATTACTCTTCATTTGTGCATCCACACAAACACATATTACTAACAATCTAACTTGGATGCTAGTGTGAAGAAATAGGATTCTAAGGGTGAAAATAGGAAATTTATATTATTAATATACAGAAAATAATAAGTGGATAGTGAGGACCATACGTCACAGACTCATGAGTGAGTTGCCAATTTGTGTAGTGATTTTCAAAGTTTTTCATGTCATTAAAAATTCATAACTTTCTTATTAGTTATCCGATTTTGCTCAAACTTTTTTTGATTGGTTTGTCTGATTTTTCTGGTTCTATTAAAAGTAAGTTATTTTTGGAGTGGACTTGGGCTTTAATCTCAATCCTCCGATAGTGCACAATTAGAATATTTTTTCACAATGGAACAAAATACTTACATGTCCAGTTCAAATCTATACCTACAATGGTACAATGTATTTATTTAGCAGTGAATAGAGGCAAAAAACACATTTATCTCCCGACATCTACAAGTATTTTCTTCCCTTACATTAACATATTGAGAAACAACTTTCAGTGTCAAGTCATGATGAAAAAAAAATACATGAAGAACAAATACTTTCCAGAATGACAAAGGGAATGACCATTACTCAACATGTATCTAACGCAAAGGAATTAGAAGAGCAATGGCCAAATCCATTCAGCAGCCCAATTAGCTTCGCAGAACCAGTTAAGTGACGAACTGCCATTGAGAGGGATGAATGCTTGGGAAGAAGGATCCTTCCTTTTGCTCTCAAGAACATAATATCCTGGGCAACTGAAAGAAGGCGGGGATGGAGCTCATCAGGCACCTCAACCTTTCCGGAGTCTCTTGGGTCAGAACTTGCCCCAGTTGACCATGCAGGAAAATTAAAGAGTGCAGAAGGCACAATTTTGTCGACTGTGTCCAGGGTTGAGTCATCAGCTGTGGGGGGCCACTCTATTGGGTTAGGTGCATTGACGATGCTGTCTTTAACAACCTGGGCAGCATGGAACATATCCCTCAGGTGATAAGCTCTGGATGGAACTGCATGTGAAGGGTCATCACTCACAGCTTCATTGCACTCGCTTTCTTCACTTGTCATTTCTCCAACTGCATCCTCTACTACCTCCTCAACAGACAGATTTTCAACAAATACAATGTCGCTTTCCACCTTCCTAGAAGGCCTGACAAAACAAAGAGCAGGGTGTGAGGATTTCAATCGTGCTTTCAATCGGTAGGTTTTGAAGGAGGAGGCATCTAATCCTTCAACTCCCCTGACTTCCTTGATGAAGAGTTGGTTCAGCTTAGTCAGCCTAAGGATCTCCTTATTTTTCATTATCCTTTCCTCAATTACCTTTTTGCAGAAACTAGAGTATGACTTATCATATATTACTGTTTGCTGAGTATCCTGTTTATAAGTATTACATCTCTTCACAACTTTTGTATACCTGTAATAGCACGATTTATGGTACCTTACTTCTATTGCAACAAGATCTTTCCCACGTATGTGTAAAAGCAATTGTTCATCTTGCTTTAATAAAGCGGCCTCTAACAGATGCCCCCCATGGCCCCATCTTTTCTTTCACAAAGAATTAATTTTTCTACTTTCCGTTTACCAGAAGACTGTTCGCGGATATACTTAGCTCCTTTGCAGATAATGCAATGGACTGGCAATACATGCGGCTTATCAAAGTCATGGCTGGTAGAGGGTTGATTTTCATGGGATACTCTCGACCGCAGCAGTCTCTTGGGTGCAGGGGCATCCTCACTTGCTGACACTTCCTCTGGATCTTCTGTAGATGTCTTCTCAGCATATGTGGGTTTAACAAGAAAAAGAGAAGGAAGAAAGGAACAGACAGGGGAAAAAATACTGATTAAAACCAATTTTATCAAAATCATTCTGATTTTCTGAATATATAACTCAATGTGGTGTTGGTGTTGAAAGTGTGGATCAAGCTGCTGAACCGAGCTCCAACACTGACTGTACTTAAGAAATAGCTCAATACGGAGTGATGTCACGCCTTTTATGTGATCCACTCACGATTTCAAGCGAAAAGGCTATACAACAAAAGTGAAATCAGTGAGAAATGGCATTCAAATTTCATCAAACAGGATGTAAAATCTAAAATCGTATTTTCAAATCAAAAGAGAAAATGTTATTAATCTTTAGAAAATAGACACATATATAGCTCTGATGATTTGTAAAACATTTTGACTGTAAATTGGATTTCGCTTAACTTTGCTGTGACGTTATCATTTGGTTCATGATCTTAAGATCACCAACACCAACACCGAACTTCAAATCACAAATTTCCCAATCTCTAGGCGATTTGTGTTGGGGAATAGGGAAATAACAAATAAATCGTCAAAGCGAACCATGATACTCGGTTCAGCAGACAACATTCAACAACATATTTTCCGAGGTCAATTCCAACACCAGCCTCATTTCAAGTTCAGTGTTGTGGCTTTTGACACTGAACTTGAAATCGCCAGTAGATCTAAATGTGTAGATGCAGAACAATTATTGCACAATTGCACCTACCGGTGTCTTCTTTTGCACTGCCTCACACACGCACAGATCAAACACTCTCCTTCTCTTCTTTGTCTTTGTACTGTACTGTTTAAATTATTTTAGCAGCATTTAATCATTGTTTATTACCTCTCTTCTTCTGAAATCTTGTCAATGCTCTACTGATTGTCGTTACGTTGCAAAAGTGTCGGTAACATTCAGCATGATATCCTCGAAGCCGAGTATGGTGCTCCCTAGTAAAAGAAAATGTGAGAGATGTAGACTAATAAATAATTTCTATTAAAATTTAAAGTTCAATCTGCTAAAAATAAAATACAAGAACTGCTGGACCTAGTTTAAGTAGATTCTAGTTAGGCCTATGTAAATGGCTTAATTTCTTGACACAAGCAAGAGTCAAGAATTAGACTATTTTATAATTTATCTGTAGACGAAAAAAAGTAGAGGGTCTAGACAGTAGTAGTAGGGACAGGGTCTAGTAGTAGTAGATCTAGACCTAGAAAATCTATCCTGTAATCCAGGACCATACATAGACATAGTAGATGAGAGGTCTAGATCTAGTCTGTTCTCTACTACTCTAGACCAAATTTGTAATTTCTGCTCTTTTTTCAGTGCAATTTTTATTTCGGGGAAAATGTGAACACTTTTCATTTCATGCAGGCCTAGATATCTAGATCTATACCAATATATTAGGTGATAACTTACCTGCTTGTTGTCGATGACTGAAGACCGACTTGTCCCACACCTTCACTTTCGTGTACGTGTTCTTGCAACTTCTCTGCAACTTCACTTTCTAAACTCTCTTCCACGATTACCCACTTAGCTGCACACTCCTTACACTTTTGATAGCTTTTATCACTAAATGGTATAATCTTGCTCTGAGTATCGATGACATGTATGGAACAGAAAGCGGATTCACCAGCCTCAGAATTGTCCGTCTCACTGGCATCAAACGACTCAGAAGTCGCCATAGTACACAGTGAAAGTCGCATAGGCGTGCGCATAAAACAAAGAATATGATTGGCCAAAAGCCAGTCACTCCACACATCATGCTATCAGCAACGTATTGTGATTGGTCATTCTTACCGTAGAAAGTGAAAAATTGTCTCAAATTTGTTTTTTGTTTTTTGATATTTTCAGAAAATGTGCAAGTTTTGTTACTGACGAGTTTCAGATGTGACTGTAATAAATATTTTTACACATGTTGACCAAAATACAGCTAGATACAAATTTGAGGCACGAGATGAAAAGAAAATGCACCTCGGCCCGCGGTCTAAAAGTCCAGTTATGCTGCAGTGCAGTCCTGGCCATTTGGTCAAAATTTCGTCTTGTGCTTTTGTACTATAGTTTTCTGTAAAAAGATGTTTTAACAATGAAGAAGTAGGCCTATTGTTTGCTCACTGAAGTGTGTGAAAGTTGAGCTAATCTGTGGTGTATTTTATGAGTAGTTCTTTACAGACTACAGTTTCATTGTGAAGATGGTACTGGTAATTGATAGCTTTCCATTGTTGAAAAGAATTACCCAACTGTGTAAACTGTGACAACTTCATCCCTGATCATTACCTAATCTTGTTGCTAAACTGACAAAGGAGGAATAAGATCAATTACATTGTACATACAGGTACAACAATGAGGATCAATTATCACCCCAGCAGTTCACAACCAACAAGTGATTTTGTGTGTTAGTCAAGATTTGATTGTACAGTGTTTGTATGTAAAGAATTGTGGCAAGAAAGTACAATGACACCAGTCAACAATGGTTAGATCAGTTACTGGTAATAGACCTGTTTACTAACATGTATTCAAATTGTATGCCCACTTTTTGAACAAAGGTTGTTCTTGACAGCCCAAAAGCATGCCTGCCTGACATAACAGTAAGTAATGTATGCAGACTGGATTACGAGTATTGTAATGCATTCATATACTGTATACAGGTTAATGGAGTGGTCACTAGGTCACGCCTGGAAAGAAACATCCATAAATTTTATGTTAGTAAATCGGTCTATTAGGGAAAGGGTAGATGGGTATTGAAAACAAATTGCTTTCTTAGTAGATTTAGAATGCTGTAGAATGATGAAAGTAAGAGATTGTAAACACAAAACAAATTGGATATATTTGATTCATGTGTTTGATTGATCACAACTTAAAGGGAGGCTTTACTACTGCAGCTAGAAGGGATTAGACCACCCAGAGAGCCATCGAGGTTACTGTGACAGGTGGCTATCTCATTAACTCAGCTCTCATTTAACATAAGAAAAGAGGATCATGGGGGACCAACAGGCACCGATTTGGGAAGTTTTCTATATAGAGGGAGCAAGTAGCTACAAGTAGGACAGTGTGCCTTTAAGAAGCTCATATTTTTCTGATTTTGCCCAAACTGTCACTGACCTGTTCCTCTTATTTGTTTTGCTTCTATTAAAAATAACTTGATATCAGGGTGAACTTCCCCTTTAAAACCCCAATTACATGCCTTCAGTAAGTTCAGTAAACAGGTCCCAAAATGTGCCCTTCTATCCAGATTTTGAGGTGATTAAAATTTTTTGTTTTGCTTGCCATCATTGCCAGAGAATTTTTGAGAAAAAGGCACCACAGAAATCCAGATGGCCTCCTTTTTTTTTTCTTTTTTTTTTCTTGTTGTTTGTCATGAAATACATTGTGTAGGTGGAAAATTGGAGTATTGTGCCCCTTCTTTTACAAAATTTGAAATCTGTGTCAGTGGGCAAGCCAATAAGATAAGGGTATGCTCGTGTAGACTAGTCATCTCCTGCTGGTTCTTCAAGTGGTTTAAGGTCAAAGGTCGTACTACCACACTGGTCATACTGTGAAGTTACCAAAAAAGTAATACAGGTGGATGAACTGGATTTGGGAGCTGCAGTACCCCAGAAAATCTTTCTCCTCTCCTATTTTTAAAGGCCGTTCATACTAGAATAAACTTTCATAACTGTATTGAATTAATTTTGTATTATAAAGAACAACTTTAAAGTAAAAGGGCAATGTACACAGACATCACATGTACCTGTATATTTGTAATGTCCGCATGACAAAAATTTGCTGGCTGGTCACATTGGAGGTGGCACTTATTAAAAGTTAAAAATTGTGCTCAGATATTGTTTGATAACTACAACAAAATTCTCCATAATCACATAGGCCAATGGCCTTGATTCTTAATCACATTTTTTGTTTGAAACGATGCTGAAGCCCCTATTTTTATAATCATTTAAAATTTTGTTGTAAAATGTCAAACAAAAACGAAATGAAATAGAAACTGATTCATTGTGTGGCTGCTTTTTACATTTCTCTTACAGTCACATACTCTGAATGGGGGGGGGGGGGGGGGCTTGTATTGGGGGAAAGCAGGGATCTAAATAAAGTGTGGGAAATCTTTGTAAATCCCAGGACTTCAGACTGGACAGGATGTACTGTGTCCACGGGTAATACAGCCCTGGTGGAATATGGTAGGCCAGAATCCAAAACCAGACTCTAGAGATAGGTTTTTTGGTTCATATTTTCATTCTGTTTATGGGAAGTTGCCTAGCAAAACTCTGAAATGCAAGAAAAACTCCTGAATTTTGCAAGCGGTGTAAGTACATGTGTATGTGACTAATGTGATGGTGGGTCCTTTTTTACACCATCTCCTTGATCATTGTGCATCTCATAGCTCATACAGTTGTGACAACAGCCTTTGTTGATTGATGGCTGTAACCTAAACATGTGGGGAAACTCAACCTTGCAGAGTTTATACCAATCACATCACACTTGCCTGAACTCTCCCATAAACACTGCACCCCCATTCATAAACAGGAGCTTAAAGGGGGATATCAGATGTTATGTCTTGATAAAAAGGTTACTTTCTTCAAAGAGATAGTATCTCTTTGCTTTCTCCATGGACCTGCCTACTATGCTTTCATTGATGAGATCATGGACATATATTACATGTACATGTATACATATTACATATATCCATGATGAGGTACACAATTATATATTGGCCTATACACATGTACAGATGTATAATAAACTACAATAGGTTTGATTTGATTTGATATACATGTACAGTGTACATATATATATACAAACATACCGGTACATCATCATTATCATTATAGTAAACACACATGTGAATTATCAGGTGTACAGTGTAGTTGAGATCTCTGATATAATAATAATAATAATAATATTCAGCTTTTATATAGCGCTTAATACATCTCGGACGTCTCTAAGCGCAAGGTATCTGTTATAACTTATAACAAGGTGATTTTGCTGGTCCCAGCTCGTTATATTCCTATGTTTTTTACCCTGATATAACAATATTCCTGATATATTATAACCAGGTAATTTCCATGGTCCCAATGACCTCGTTATAACGAAGTTCCACTGTATTCTGTTATATTAGTAGTGAGACAGTGAATTTACATCAAGTGACAAGCCTGAGAAAGGATCAAGATGAAATACCAGTCTTATATCTTTGGCCATGAGAAGTTATCTCTTTCTGTTCTCCTTTCCTTATCTCCCCCTACCACAGGTTCAAAGTGAAAAGATACCAGATACATTCTCCAATCATGAATCACAACTCCACCATATGTGGACGCCATCTTGCTTTGCTCATTGTATACATCAGTCTTTGCCTGCAAGTCTTTCCAGGTAAGGTCCGTGGTTTGAGTGTATCATGAATGTTTTTAGTGTGCATTCATAACTTTGTTTTTGTTTTGATCAATGTAAGCTTGAATTAAAAAATTTAAAAAAAGAAGAAGAAGAAGAAGGAAAACAAATCTGTGTCTTCTAGTACTGAAAGACCCTGTGACCCCCCCCCCCCCCCCAACAACAACAAAATTGTTTTTAATAAACAAATTTCAGTTGTTATTGGAAAACTGTGATACAAAGCTATTTGTGTACTTAAAAGTATTTAATTTTGTTAAATTTTGTTTGTCTTTCCTAAAAATTCCTTGTAAACGTTTAACTAGAGGTGCCTATTCAACATTAACAATTTCATCCAAATATTGAAAATGAGTTTGTGTTGGATTTAATTTAGATAGATAGATAGATAGATAGATAAGATAGATAGATAGATAGATAATTTATTGGTCCATATTCAAAACATAGAAAAGATTGTCTCCTTATTTATTTATTTTATTTATTAATTTATTATGTTTTATTTCAACAGGGTAGCTCTATCAGTAGTTACAATACTGTTAAACTTGGGGGCCCTGCATAATAATAATAATAATAATAATAGTGGGTTCTTGTATAGCGCTCATGTCAGTCAGATTTGACCCTCCTGGCGCTCCCGATTATTACCCTGGCTTTAGCACGGCTGCCATACGGCGCTCTAGCATTTCAAGGAATAAATTCCTACCAGGTACCCATTTACTTCAACTGGGTGGAGTATGCCATAAAAATACATAGACATACATATACATGATATACCAGAAAAAAAACCTTACAGCTCAACATTTTTAATTTAAAATAAATTAACATTTAAGCAAACAGATGGTACATGTTCAATTTACTTGTAGTATCACAACATTGCAGGACTAGGCCTACTTTATATAAAGCTGCTGGAAGAAGAAAATACCTAACTATCTATTTCCCATCACACTGTAAAAACTGCATTTAAACTCCACAAACATTTGGGAAATGGATTGAGAACTTGACCTTTTGGCAGAAATTCTTCTGATTTCATGAAGATTTATCATTTCCACCTGTCTCTAGCTCCAATAAAACCTAAACGTAAGTCTAGTACAGCCCAGCACCTTCATGCATCAAGCAATGTAGATATACATGTATATGATATACACTATATCTTACTTTTCACAAACAATCTTAAAGGTATTACAAAGTTTTGGTATGGGGTCATGAATTTGGTTCAAGTGAACATATTGGAAGCATATACGATCCTACAATATTCAGTGATCGTTGTCGCGGTCGAAATCGACTCTAAAGTTATGAAATTGTAAATAATAAACACTTTGTGTTGAATAGCTCCCTCTCAAGGTCAAGATATTAATTAAGCTATAAAACAATGTTTATTGACTAAAAATGACTGATTAGCTATTCTCGTTCAGAAATTATATTTTCATGGTCGCAGCTACCATTGTACGGCCGTAGGAGCTATTTGAAATTTATCAAAATTTACCGGGAGCACCGGTAAATCTTTATATTCAATTTTTCTCGAAAGCAGAAGTGTTTTAGGGGCTAAATTTCTGGTGTTTTTAATACATCCACAGGGGCATCCAAATATATTAAAATTGCAAAGAATCACTATCCACCCATTTTTCAAAATTTCCCAAAACTTTGTAATACCTTTAAACTTGCAAGTTTTGTACACCAGGGTGTAATATTTCCTCCTTTTTTGTGTTTTCCATTTGTGTTACTGTTCTTCTTTTATCTCCTATCTCTTTATATTCTCTTGTTATCTTTACACTCTCTATATAATCCTTGTTTCCTCTCTTCATATCCTATTCTCTCTATTCTTTGTTGTTGATCTTACATGGACCTCTGTCATTTTCTGTTTTCTCTTTCTCGTTCTCTGTGTCCCCCTCTCTATCTTCATATGCATATGGGACTGTCTGCTCTCTCTATCTGTATATCTTCCTCTCCCTCTGTTTTTCTCTCCCATCATCTCTTCAGACTCTTCTCTCTCCCTCCCTTGATCCTTCCTTCTCTGTCTCCTAACTCTCCCCTCTCTCCTTCCCTCCTTCCTTGTCTATATGCACCCCCATCTCTTCTTGTTTCTCTTTCCATGTTTCTACCGCTGCCACTCCAACTTCCAAGCCAAGTCATTTTTCAGGTTTCCATGAAAACCAAAATGTCTGCCTGTTATTTACCCTCTAGCCTTGTCCCCAAGGGCATTTTATATTACACTGCTGCACCACAGGAATCTGACAGCTACAGTTTACCTTGGCACAAGTGAACTAAATCAAATATAATAAGGGGCCTTCTAGAAATTGTTTTCCCCTTTTAAAAGCCCGAAACACAGTCTTTTCTACATGCAATTTGATGTAAAAGTATATGGGGTTGTGGTTGTGGGGGGGGGGGGGGGGAACCGACCTGTAGCATGTACTTGTAATGCTTTCTGTATATAAAATGTGCCCCCCCCCCCCCACTACCCTGATTGACTCATTGTGCACCTCTTTCAAATTTCCACCACAAAAGACACCTAAAAAATCTGATAACTTTTCTACTTTTGCTTGTCAGGGAACTTTCGTAGTTGCATTACCTGTTTTCAAACTCCTTTACCTGTGGTTTCCTTTTACTTTACTTCCTTTAACTTTCTCCTGTTACAAATATGTAATAGAGCCAGGTTGTTGATCATTTAATTGCCTGTATGCTCAGGATCTAGTATCTTCTGCAAACAAAAATTGAAAAAGTTCACTGGTGTTAGCGTGCGCTATTACACTGCAAAAACCTGCACAGTTTTGACCAGCGTTAAAAAATCCACCACACTCCAGAGGCCTTTTTTTTACATCATGTTTATGGAAAGTTGCCTAGCAACTTCCAACAGAACTCCAGATTGTGAGAGAAACCAATATGTTTTGCTTGCAGTGTACATGTAAATGCAGCTAATATCAGAATTAATAAATCAGAAAATCCTTTCATAACACGCTTGGTATTAATTTCATAGCACAAAACTGGATTTACTGAATCTACAACCTATTAGCCTTGACTTTCAAACCATTCAAATACCTGTAAGTGTGCACTTTAACACCCCCAATCCTCCCACACAATAGGGTGTTTAACTTTACACAGATTTTCCATTCAGTGGCAAAACCAAATGGCTCCCGGTGTTTGCGCTTGGGATAATTTTTCAGCGTAATACTGTTGTCACACTTTTGTTACAATTTCAGTAAATTGCTCCAAAGGTGTGACCTCCGTTGACCCCGAGGCACTTGGATTTGGTGTTCCATTCCAAGACTGGAATTTGGCAAATCCTTCCAAATTATCCTTGGGGTCAAACCACTCCAAAGGGGCGCGTTTTCATTAGTCCAAGTTAACAAAGTAGCTGGTTATACCCAGTGTTAGAGTAGTTTGCAGGTACAGTGTACAAACCCTTGACTGTTCTTGTGCACAACAGTGTCTGCAAAATGAGACTACAGTAGGCTCTGTACTGAAGCTGCTCCACATCTAGGCTCTGCTCAAGGCTTTATGAATTGTGGAAAGTGTCGGATAAGATGTCTGTACTTGCAGACTAGTATTAGGAGAGGTTTTTCCAGTAGTGTAAACGGAAAGCAAACCAAGAACAACAAAAAATGAATTGTTTTGGCCTTTTCTGGAGCTTACCAGTGCTAAAACTGCTGATCAATTAATGTTTAGGCCAAATAAAAACAAAACATGTTTAGCGTCCTGCCTTTTTGAAAAATAGGAAGGAGGAGCCCCTTTTTTTCTTCTTCAAAATGGCTGCTCAGTACATGTTTCCCAACAGTTCAGCCAGTTTTCAAGATGGCCGTTGGTATTATTTTTTGTTTAAACATCAGAAATAGATAATTTTAGCAGTGTGTTTTTCATGTTTTCTTTCTTTAAAAAATAGAAATAAAAAATAAAAATAATTAAAAACAAATTAAAAAAGGAGGCGGGCGAGGATGCTTAGTGGCCTTTCTTAATGGCCTTAAGTTTGTTTTCTGTGTCAAAGGAAACCTCAAACTTGTCCAAATAAATATCTCAAGTTCAAGCTTTTTTTTGTTGGGGGGAGGCTAATGGGAACGCACCTATTATTGTGAGGTCAGGCCCTTTCCTCAGTCTCTTGAGAAATTAATGTGGCAGAGAAATATGAGGTGGAACAGAATTTACTGGGAGGGTCTCTCCATCAGGTAGGATAAGCAGGTTTAAAGGTTCCTAATCAAGTTTCGCAGTGTAGTCTTTCTGCTTTTTAACCAGAAACTTTGCATCAGTCACGGTTTAAAAGTACTTTACTGTTTTTGGGAGTTCTTTCAGGGTTTGGTGGTACAGTCAAACCTGCCTAAAATAGTGACCACCTGTCTACAAAGACCACATTTTTTGTTTCCCTTGAAAATGGCTTCTCATCGAAACATGTTAAAGAGAACCTGTACACAAAGACTGACCTGCCATTAAAGACCACTTTTCTTGTCTCCTTTGAGTGGTCTTTATAGACAGGTTTCACTGCATAATACATTTTTCTTGCATTCAGTTTCATCTGTTCATTATTAAAGAATGTATATCATCTCTAATCATATGTTCATATTTATTTTCTCCTCTTTTGCCTTCCATTGTAATTGTGAAGTCCACGGCCAGCAGAGCTTTGCAACCACACCGGTGGATACCGAAGTCGTCGAGGGGCAAGATGTGACGCTCCAGTGTGCCATAGACAATCTTCAAGGCAGTATTATATGGTCCAAAGATGACACCATGCTTGGATCTGATAGAACACTACCTGGATACGAAAGATATGCAGTTAAAGGTAAAGACGAGCCCCAGGGAAAAAAATACATAAACAATTTGGGGGGCTACTTTTCAAGCTTGCTTTTTGGTATTTCGGGGGCTAATGTGCCCCGAGCCCCCGTGTATATTTTCCCCTGACAACCCCCCTATCTCCCCCCCCCCCCCCAAATGCTTGTAATTGACTAGATTGATTGATGATACTTAGAATGTAGATCTGAATTAATAGTTCATTTTGTGCAACTTCATGCTCCTCCTGCCCACACCATATTTGTCTTCCTGATTCTTTCTCATCTCCCCACCTCTCTCTCTATCTCTCTCTCTCATTGAGTCTTTCTTTTTTTCTTTTCTTTTTGTCTCTCTGTCTCTGTCTCTCTCTTTTCTCTCTCTTTTCTCTCTTTTCTCTCTTCCCTTCTCATACCCTCTCTTCCTCTCATGCACACACATACTCAGTCTGACTGTCTGTCTCTCATGTGTATGTGTGTATGTGTGTGTTTCTCTCTCCCTCTCTCTCTCCCTCTCCTCTCTCTCCTCTCTCTCCTCTCTCTCCCTCTCTCTCTCCCTCTCTCTCCCTCTCCCTCTCCTTCTCCTCTCCCTCCCTCTCCTCTCTGTCTCTCTCCTCTCTCTCTCTCTCTCTCTCTCTCCCCTCCTCTCTACCCTCCTCTCTACCCTTCTCTATCCTCTCTCTGCAATCTCATTCTTCCACAGATTCCACTGTATCCATCACCACACATATGAAAACCGATCTACATCAGATTTGTTCTCCAAATTCGGCTCACCCCAAACCCAAAGAGAAACAGAATTTAAATCTCTCTTCACTCACCTGCGCCCTGCTTCAAAATAATTTCAGAGGTCATCAAAACAAGCATAGATTGGAGTTTTTTAAAGACCCATTTTAAATATGATTTTAATGTTCTCACTGATACAGACTAAAGCAACATGTAATATTTCTATATATTAGATAGCTTAGACAGATACCGAGATGTGATTGGTCCAGAGCTCGTCACGTGATATCAATTGCGAGGATCCAAATTGTTATATTTTCCTGGCCGGTCACTTTTCGGTGTTATATTAACCGGCCGGTGAAATGAATATATTTTTAATCAGTGTATGTCGCCCTCTTGAGGACTGTATGTCACCAATTACACACGTCACACTATTACCGAGGGTTATTTAATTTTTTCAATATTTTTTTTTCATGAATTTTTTTTTCCCTTGAAATTATTTTTTCCACATTTTCTTTTTTTACCAAAAAATTGCTTTTTGGGGTAATTTTTTTTTTTCCCGAAATATGCTTTTTTGGGTAAGAATTTTTTTTTTCGATTTTTTTTTTTTTTTTCCCCCAAATTTGTGTATATTTTTTTTTTTTTTTTTGTAAGGTTTTTTTTTCTTTCTTGAACTATCTCGACAGATTATTTTTCCGTAATTTCCGGAAAAAAAAGGGGAAAAAAAATTGGGGGCAAATATTTTTTGGACCCCCCCCCCCCCCCCACAAAAAAAGGGCTATCTAATATAACAGTTATTGACTGGCAGGGGGTATATAACATTCTTTGGACCTGAAGGGAGTTATATTTCCTCTCGTGACTATATTTTCCCTCAGCGCTGCGCGCTTCGGGAAAATATAACCACTTGGGAAATATACCTCCCTTCAGCGGTCCAAATAATGTTATATTACACCCCCTGCCAGTCAATAACTGTATAATATTATCTGATATTATATTTCTACCATATATATCTGCCTTTAAAATGTAAAACTGTTAATTGTGCAAATATTAGCTATAAATACAGGTATGAAGCCTACATTATTTTAAATACGATTGCCGATGCAGTATACAGTATACACTATACAGTGTACGTATAACAAAAACAAAACAAAACAAAATAGAAAACAAATGAGCAACAAACAAAAAACAGAAACATAAACTAAGCAAAAACTAAACAAAAAATAGAAGAGATACATTTTAAATACTGGTAAAATGATTATTCAGGTTTTCTATTGATCTTTTGGAAGGTATCAGGCCTATTCATGTAAATGCATACAACAACAACAACAACAGGTCTATATTATTTGGTTGTGTCTTTTATCAGGCTATTTGTCATATTTTCTCTCTCCTCACAGTGTCTCCGACAGAGTCATGGATAGTGTATAGAGAGTGAAAACGTAGTTAACTACATGTATAACCAAACATTAAAATGTTAATAGATAGAAATGAAGAAAACTGTTGAAAAGTATCTGGTCATTAACATACATGTACATGTTCGTGCAGAAGTCAGATAGGAACAACTCATGCAGATAAATCATGGTTGACAAATTACATGTATAAACTTCTTTAAAAAAAGGCAAGCTTAGCAAGGCTAGATGACTTTTAAGTGATATAATGGGAATTGAACTTCTCCTGAACCGTGTTACCTCCGACCTCCTAGCCTTGAGTCTAATCCTAATGGCATGTCAAGGGAAGGCTGACTAGTGTTGATTCCAGACTCTGATTTGTGTGCCGAAAGATTTTCATCCGTAAGATGAGGAGTATTGCATTGAAGTGTTCAGTCAAACAGACACAGTGAAATAATCCTAGTCAAAACAAAATAGCTTGTACAAAATAGTGAAAAAATAGCATACAAAATATGTATTTTTTTAATACAATTTCAACTATTATTATTGATAATATTTTAATTATTAATATGATTAATATGATTATTATTATTGTTATTATTATTTGTTGTAGTAGTAATAGTAGTAGTAGGAGCAGCAGTAGTAGTAGTAGTAGTAGTGGTAGTAGTGGTAGTAGCAGTATCGGTAGCAGTAGCAGTAGTAGTAGTATATATTGTTCCCATTTTTATTCCCCATCGAGAGTACAGTTCATAGAATCTGTTCATAGAATAGGTACAGTAGGAAGCCATCTTTGTAATTGCATCCTTGAATTTGATCTTCAGCAGAACATTTAAAAAAATAGACTTGTTATCAAAATATGTTTTGATGGATTGTTTTCGTTTTCAATCTCTCAACAAAACAATTGTGGGTGTTTAGTTATATACTTGAGATAGCAATCTAGGAGACTATCCGATGTATGCTCTACTTTAGAAAGTACAACGCCATCTTGTAGTCTGTTCAGACTAGCCCTGCGCTCAGAATCGATGAATCATGTTGAATCATGAAACGTTGTAGAATGAAATGCATGTCTGAGCATTTTTTGAACAAAGTCTTGATGGTTTGATGGTATGAAAATCGTATAACTGGGCGGGGCTTATCATGACCACGCACTGCTGATTGGCCAGCTTACTTGTCAACTGAATTCTTCAAAACTAGTGCCTTTGAACAATGTTGTTTAATATCCAGTCTGTATGCACCCCTTTCTCTATGACTCTTCATAACCAACATCACCATCACCATCACTATCATCATCACCATCACCATCAGCACCATCACCATCAGCACCATCATCACCACCACCACCATCAGCACCACCACCACCTACACCCCACCACCACTACCACCACTACCAACTTCACCACCATCATGAGAATGATTATTATCAATAAATAATGTTTGTTTTTTCATTATATTTCTTTCTCACCAGGTGATGCTGCAAGAGAAGGTAATCTAGTCATCCTGAGAGCTGAGCTTAGTGATGATGCTGAATATCGATGTCATGTGACAGCTACCGATGCCACACATCAGAATCTACGATCAGATCCTGCAGCTGTTATTGTGCTCTGTAAGAACACCCTTTCCTTTTTTCAACTCAGATATGATGATGATGTGATTTAAAACACAAACAGATACATTTTAAAAAAACATGCAGACCAAAAAAAATCTGGTATGTGTACACATATTGCAAATATGGGTGTACAAAAATGAAGCCACCTGAAAGGAAGATCCATTCATATACTTACTGATCTGTATTAAGATGATATATATTTATTTGCACACTACACCTATCTCATTTTCATTTGGCCACATTTTATAGGTAAAGCAAAACTTAATTGCCTCATATATGTTCATTAAGAATTAATTACCTTGTTGACAAAAAAAGGGGATAAAACAAGCTGATTCTTATCATATCCCTTTGCTAGAAAATGATATTAATTTTTTGTCTCTGTTCATGATTCACTTTGTTGAGGATTTTTTATTTTGACAGTACCCCCTGACCCTCCGGTCATCGATGGCTACTCCAACGGCTCGGTCATCACCATCCAGCCCCCTGCAACGGTCACTCTCCCCTGCAGGGCGAACAGTGGCAAACCAGCACCGGTCATCACATGGCACAAGGATGGGGATGATCTGGCGTATGGGAACCCTGAGGTGGTTTCAACACCTGCAGGAGATCCCTCTGGTCAGTACTGTAGACTTGGGCTACCAGGGGGCCGTTCCTCAAAACCGTCATAAGTTTAACTTCATGGACATCCCATTGAAACGTGTGTTATAGAATTAACACGCGTATCTATGAGATATCTACAAACTTACACTTATGACGGTTTTGTGAAACTGGCCCCAGAATGACACCTAGTACTGTTGTTCAATTTAAGCATTAGTACAATTATGTATTTCTGTATGGAACTATTTATTAATTTTTGTAAGGCACATCTGGAGTCACATTTTCTTTCTGTTCTTCATTAAAAGACAACTGAGTAGGCAAGTGTGTGGACACACTTATTAAATAAAACAGGATTATATTTATTGTATCCCCTGGCAGTAATGCCGGAGGATACTAGCGTCGAGCCGTCGGGTCATATTCTGTGTGCGCTCTGACTGCCACATTCCTCGACAGATTCCTTTCAAATTTTATATGAAGGGGTATCTTGGTATAATCTACACACCTAACATTTTTGGTGATGCTGCCCCCAATGTTTCGTCTTCTATAGGGTAAAAGGCCATATTGTTGTGGATGGTTTGTGTGCGCACTATAGACCACATTTCTCAAGGGATTTTGTTCATATTTTGAACGAAGGTGTATGTTGGTATCTACAAGCCTATATATTTAGGTGATGCTGCCACCAGTGTCCCTTGTTTTATAGGGTCAAATGTCATATTTTGCAGGATGGCATGAGTGCTCTCTGCAGACCAAATGTCTTGTTGGATTTCTTTTAAATTTTGTATAAAGATGTCATTATCATTAGTAGTATTGTTATTATTATTATTATTATCATTATTATTATTATTATCGTTATTCCTGATTACATGTAGGGAAGAGAGTAAACGCAGTCAGCACCCTGACCCTGAACCCAGAGAAAGAGGATAACGGTATTACCTTTGGATGTCAGGTGACTCATGGAGCTCTCTCATCTGCTCTCTCAACCTACATCACTCTCAATGTCCTCTGTAAGTACAATCATCTTTTCTCCTGAGATGGGAATGGGGAGGGGGGGGGGGTGAAAATTATGTATATGCACACAAGCTATTACAAGATGCAATATAAGAAGACACCTTAAAGCCTCCCTGCGTGGTCACTGACAAGTGGCTATCTCATCAACTCAGCTTTTAATTAACATAAGAAAAAGAGGATCATGGGGAACCAATGGTCACAAATTAGGCATTGTTTCTATATAGAGGGCGCAAGTAGCTACAAATAGTGCAGTCCAGCTTAAAGAAATTCTATGATATTATGTGAGTTATGTTATTTTCTAGTGCTTTATACTGATATTTCTATTGAAGCTCTTTGAAGTATGTGCAAAGTTACTGATAAGATAAGTACCACAGAAATAAGTGTCATGAAACACTGGTGTTTTTATGGAATTTGTATGGAATTCCATTAGCTGTTGTGATATCAAGTGAAAGATCTTTAAGTTAATCATAATCAGCTCTCACTATCTATGTCTCTCCATTTCTGACTCTCATTCTCTCTCTTTACTCCTCTCTGTCTCTCTTTTCCTCTCTGTCTCTTTCTCTTCCTCTCTCTGTCTCTTTCTTTTCCCTCCTCTCCTGCTTTTTCCCTGTCTCTGTCATCTCTCTGTCTCTCTGATTCTCCTTCTGTTCCCTTCTCCTCCTCTTTTCTGACTCTCCTCTCCCTCTCTCTTTCTCTCTCTCTCTCTCTATCTCTTTCTTCTCCTTCCTTTCACCATTTTCCCCTCCCTCTCTCTCTCTCTATCTTTCTTCTCCCCTTCTTCCTCTTTTCCCTGTCTCTGTCATCCCTCCCTTTCTCTATTTCTCTATTTTCTGTCTGTGTCTTCTTTGACTACGCTCAAACAGTTGCCCCAGGAGCGCCCCTCATCACCGGCTATTCGGCAGGTACCATTGTGAAAACGGGGGACCCGCTGCACCTCCGCTGTACGTCTCTCGGAGGGAACCCCCTGGCAGAGGTAAAACAAACCCAAAGAAAGGTCTTCACCCATTGCCACCATGATGAACTGGAAAATACATATGAGTTTATTTTATCCAGTTAAAATATATAAATATCAATAGCTCAACAATGAAATTTTGGTACATATTCACAGTTCATGTTTATTAAGTATGGCATACAAATCATCATATGATGTATTTCCTGTTGCACTTTCTACTAAATAATTTCTGTAATGATATTTATTACTAATATATTCTCATTCTTTTTATTTATTTTCTGTCAATTTTGTTATTCTATCAATCTGTTTAATAAGGTATACTGGTATAAGAATGATGAGGGAGTGGAATGTTCCTTTAGGATAGATGGTGTTGGTGCTTTTAAAACTCTACCGCATAAACTACAATAATAATATCTCTTTCTCATCTCCTTTCATACAGTGATAATAATGATTTCTTCTTTTCTTTCTGTCTCTCTTCTTTCTTTCCTGCTTCTTTATCTATTATTCCTCCTTTCTCTTGATATCTGTTCTTCTGTCTATCAAGGTATACTGGTATAAGAACGATGAAAGAATGGATTATTCCTTCATGACGGACGGTGTTAGTGCTTTCAACACTCTCCCGCTTGAAGTTGATTACAGTGATAATAACGCTATCTACAAGTGTGTTGCTACCAGCGTGGTCCTACCTCAACCTATGAGCACACAGATTCAACTCACGGTCAACTGTAAGCATTACAATAATAGCAATGATGATGATTATTATTATTATTATTTGTATACTGCGCTTTTCCCAGAGCAGCCCAAAGCACTTACAACAAGAAGAATCCTACAAAAAAATGAAAGTGAAAACTTACAGGAACCTAAAAATCTTGATTACAAAAAAGAAATGTTTTAAGTCTCTTTTTGAATGAAGAGACAGATGGTAATTGCCTGAGTATTAAAGTAGCCTATTCCAATACTTGACAATATGATGACAATGATGACAATAATAACTGGTATTATAACAATAATGATAATAATTAAAGATGTTTAGTAGTGGGCTTCTTTTGGGGAATTTGACACAAGTTGTTTGTATACCCAATAACAGGTGTTGTTAATCACCAGGATTAGCCTTCAGTTTTGTGACCAACGGGCCTCATGTAATGCTCTGCATTTTTCACCCATTCCCCTTAAGTGGTAAAGTCATTATCTTACACTTTACCTCATCCGAATTAATTCTACTTCTTCTTTTTTTATTAGTACTACTACCTGTATATTTATATTTATGTAAATATATGTATATATTTTTTCTTTATTGTCTTCATTTTATTTTGCATTGATTGCAGTTGCTCCAGCATATGTGAATATCACCGGCCATGAGGCAATGGTTCAATCGGATGCCACGCTCACACTCAAATGCACATCAGGTAAGGAATAGAATTACTACGGATTGATGCTATGATAGTTATCAATATATCACTTTTTAAAATACTGTTATCAGGACCCCGTCTTATAAAGAATTGCGATTGATCAAAATCAATCGCAAGTCCTCCAATCAATTGTAAGTTTGCAGTCCCGTATCTCTTATAGGCATAGCTGCGATTGATATTAATCGCAAATAGGGTTAACATTATCTGAATTTCTCCATGTCACAATTTGAAAGTTTTTGCAAGTTTAAACTTTCCCAGCCAACAGAAACACAACCCTCTTCTATGTACTGTTTCTCAGTTAAAAGGAATCTATTTATAAAAATCACCTTCCTAGAAACGCTAGAATGACAACCTCTATTGCTTCCCATAAGTGTTTTTAAATTGAATGTATGAAATATGCCCTGGAAACAGTTTCTAACTCCAAACCTGGACAAAACAGTTTCTCCAACTCTGAACCTAACTCTAACCCTAAACCTAGTGTCAAACCCAATTGCAACAATTTAAAGCCGAAAGCAATAGGCTCTAGAGCAAATGCCAAATCACTTTTTTTATATACAGGGGGGTGTTTCATAAAGCTGTTCATAAAGTTGTGCATGACTTTACGAACGACTTGTATATGAAGTGCAAGATAGGATGCCCAAAGATTTTCCTGATATTTCCAATAAACTCAATTAAATTATGGCAAAAAATATACTTTGCATTAAAAATGTTTGTTATAAAAAGAATGTTAATCTACATCTGCAGAGTTCAACTTTCGTTAATGCAGTTAATAATGATTGAGCATCCCATTTGGCTTTTCATATACAAGTCGTTCGTAAAGTCATGCGTAACTTTACAAACAGCTTTATGAAACACCCCCCTGGTTTCACTGTACTACAACTGTCATGATGATTTAACTTAAATTTCCTGCCTTCTCTTCTTCTCCAAACTTCCTAGCCAACAGCAACCCGGCGTCTTCGATCTCCTGGTTCACCGGTGGTCGTCAGGCCCACACCCACGATGACGTGGTGGTCGAAGCACCCAACGGAGGTTTCATCACTTCGCAGGAGCTGACCATCACGATGACGGCCGATACGGACAGCGTAGATTACATGTGCCAAGCAACTAATCGGGAGCTGTACGAAACCACTTCGGATACTGTGACTGTCAACGTCATGTGTAAGAGTTAAAGATGCTTTAAAGCAGGCCTTCTCAACTGGCGGCGCGCGCGCCACTCGTGGCGCTTGCGGTCAGTCAGAGGGGCGCGCGGCTGTTCCAAACAATTAATAAAAATTAAAAATTAAAGAAAGAACAACATTAAAAAATTATATTTTAAAATAAAAAAAACTCAGAAAAATCAAAAAGTCGCAGTCGAAATTGAGCCCAAAAGCAAGCCATTTTGTTTGTTTGATTTTCACTTCATTTTGACATTTTCCGTGTTTATTGCACCAAAATAACTACATATAAATTAAATTCCAGTGTAGATTTTAGCCAGGAATTGTAGCCTACTAATTATTTCACATCAATATGAAATTATGATTGATGTTTTATGGAACAAAAAGGTGTTAAAAAAATGCCACATCTGGGCCTCAAAAAAGCCCTAAGATCGGCTCGGTCTCTACGCTCCCTCGTAACACAGTCACCAAACATACAGGTTGGCACTTCAACCTCAATTCATTTTTGTTTTGCCGCTTCTAATCAACTAGTTGAGAAGGCCTGCTTTAAAGGGATCCGATAACTTTGTCTCAGATTCTGAAACAAGATCCTGGATTTAGCTCATGCTGCAATGATAATTATAAACCTTTAGGTCAATGTTTTTTATAACACTACAGTCTATTGGGGAAAATGAGTATGGTAAAAACCGGTCACTCGTTACATTTTTGAGGAACTTCATGATCATTTTGAAGCCCATTTTTTTAGGGCTTCAATATTATAGTATTAATGACTGCTTTGAGAGAAATAGTTGTTTTTATACGCTCAAGGGAAGGTTAGAATTGTGCTATTGCCCGAGGTGTGCCGAGGGCAATAGCCCAATTGTAACCTTCCCGAGAGCGTATAAAAACATCTATTTCTCGAATATTAAAGCAGTCATTAATACTTTTATATGCCGAAAACAAAAGAGTCAACTAATGACACCACCTTGGCCTTTCTCTAGTTTAGAGAGTAGACTAGATCTAGTCTGATTCTAGTCTAAGCAAGATATTTTTACAATTTTGGGGTGGGCCGGCCCTGTGGGTAATATCGCTCAAACCATTTTTTAACATGTAAAACTATGGGTAACCTTGGTTACTGGGATTTTAGAACTATTTTCCGGTAACCATGGTAACTGGGATTTTAGAACTCTTTTTTTGAATTTTAAAGGAATAGTTAAAGTTTATGAATGCAATTTCGACCAATCAGATGGCTGGATTTCTTAAGTGAGGTATATAATACACCATATCTTAGACACTGATAACACGTAATGGTATTTCCTCCAAGTCTTATGTCAGAATTATGGCCTACTGCACATGGAAACTGAGGACCATCTCCCTTTAAATACTATTTTAGGGTTAGATTTTGAATCCAGTTTTGTGGTCAAGTAGTGATGGACCTTGGATCCAGGATTTTGTAACAAGGGGTTCAAAAACACAATTGGGGATGGAACAAGGTCAAACTAAGTTTTGTGAGTTTTGGGTGTGATATATTTATTTTTTAGAAGGGGGTATGAGCCAGTTGTGCCACTCCCCCTTTAAATCAACTTCCTGGTCAAGGCTGAAGTTACTAATATTAAACGTGCTGCAAGTTGCCTGGGAAGGAATTGTCTCTTGAGTATGTTTTGTACAATCTTTACTCCCTAATCAACTTGAAAGTCATAAATCATACCTATCCTGTTTCTTACTCTTTCTCTACAAAGAAGAGTCCCAGAATCACACTGGACAAGGTCATCTAGTAGGTCATGGCTGATAATTTCTTTTGATTTGTGTGCTTTTCTATTGCTGGCAATCCCCTATTTAAGCAACACTCATCACGCATCCCTAAATCAATCATTCAGAAACATTGAAATCAATAAAAATACAATCCTTCTTCTTTTCCTCCTGAAAGATCCGCCAGAGCATCCCGGAATCACCGGGTACGAGGACGGCACGGAAGTCAAGGCCGAAAATCTCCTGCGTCTTGTATGCTTTGCCATGGGCGGCAACCCCCTCGCCACGCTGGTCTGGTACAAGAACGGAGAAGTCCAGGAAGCAGAGACCGGGACGCAAGGCATCCTCTCCACCAGTACCTTGAGGCTCATCTTGGATCAGACAGATAACGGGGCGGAGTACTCCTGTAATGCCTCCAACGAGGCCACGCCCGTTCCTCTGGAGGCCAGTGTCACCCTTAACGTCCTATGTAAGTTAGAGATTGAAACCCCATGGTGTGTGTGTGTGTGTTGGGTTTTTACAGACGTACATCAATCCGATATGATTATTTACGTCTGGGGACCAACCTTTAAAGGTAAAACAAAGTTTTGGGAAATTTTGAAAATTGGGTGGATAGTGATTCTTTACAATTTTGATATATTTGGATGCCCTGTGGATGTATTATAAGCACTAGAAAATTTAGCCCCTAATCTACTTCTGCTTTCGAGAAAAATTGAAATTTAAAATTTACCGGTGCTCCTGGTAAATTTTGATAAATTTCAAATAGCGCCTACGGCCGTACAATGGTAGCTGCGACCATGAAAATCTCAGAATATGTAGTTGTGATATATAATTTCTGAACGGGAATTGGTAGATTTTAGTCAAGAAACATTGTTTTATAGCTTAATTTATATCTTGACCTTGAGAGGGAGCTATACAACATAAAGAGTTTATTATTTACAATTTCATAACTTTAGACTGGATTTCAACCGCGACAACGATCACTGAATATTGTAGGACCGCATATTCGTCCAATATATGTTCATTTGAACCAAATTCATGACCCCATACCAAAACTTTGTATTACCTTTAAACGTCACCATCTGAAAGTTTCAGTTTTCGAACCTGCGTCCTCGGCTGAATCAGTTTGTAACTTTGATTTTTAGCTGGATTACAGGTGCACGCCACAATGCCCAGTTGCATGGCTTTATAAACTTCATATCCAAACTATTCATAAACATCACCTTCCTAGAAACTGAGATCCTTAGAACCTTAGAATCCTTAGAAACTTGTAAACGTATAAACTTATAAACATGTAAATGCGCACATTTCCTTGAGAAGAATTGCCCTTTAACCCTATTTAGCCCGGGCTATTTTGAAACTGCATAGCCCGGGGGGGGGGGGGGGGGGGGGCTTCTAAGGCCCCCCCCCCCTATGATCTCGGCCGTGAAACGCCCGATCGCTGCGAAAATTTGCATACATGTCAAGTGAAGTGTATAGAATACTATGGTAATTTCAATTTTTTGAAAAATTCACTCATTTGCATATTTATGGTAATTTATGCAAATAACGTCATCAAACTCACATTTTTGCCCATAAATCAGACATTATTCATATTTAAGCATTCTTTCTCACTATATATATTTGTTAGACCATTTGGAATAATAATACAACACAAAAAATTGAAAAAACAGGGTTATTCCTTATGTTATCTATTGTTTTGATAATTTCTTATGTATTTCTTTGTTTTTTTAACTTATTTATTTTATTGTTTTTGTTGTTTTATTTCATTCCCAACTATAATTCAACTATTTTGACCCCAAAATAAACACCTAAACTATAAACAAGACCAAATAACCAATGTTTTATCTCTTTATTTGAAAAATGAGATTTCCATATGTTTTGTACACAAATCACAAAAATGAGCGATTTTCGGGCTGACATGCAAAGACAAAAGGACACGTGACTTTGTAATGGTAGGTCCGATTTTCGAAAAAATTCTTTCAAAAGATGCGCAAGACTCGAAAGAAAAATGTCACAAAATTTCAGTGCAAGATTTTCTTGCGTTAAAAAATTATCGCGAAAAATGTCGAGGGGGGGGGCTTCTAAAGCCCCCCCCCCCCCCCCCCGGGGTAAATAGGGTTAAGCCCTCATCCTAAACTCTGAATCTGAAAGAGAACAGAAAGTTCTAATTGGGACGCTGAATTTGGCCGCGGCTGTGTGTGAGTTATGGGCCGTCAACATATACCATTTCCTTTGTAATATTACTAATCTGGTGTACATATGTAATGATGCAAAGTATATGGATACGGACAAGTGTACGTCTTCTTAAACTGAATTCAATTGTACATTCATCTGCCAGGTACACAACAACTCGATTTTTCCTTTTTTTAGTACAGTTGGTAAAAACAGAAACGCTCCAACTATTTTTTTTTTCTTTTTTCTGCTCAGTCCCGCCCAGTGCAGTTACTGTGAGTGTAGACCCACCGGAAGCCAAGGAGGGTGACAGTGTAACGGTGACGTGTGAGACGGCAAGCAGCAATCCAGAGTCTGAGATCTCCTGGTGGAGAGATGGGGTGCCTATAGAAGGTAAGTCCTCATACCTCACTCAGCCACACCGACACCAAGCTGACACCTAGCCGAGACCAAACCGACTCCAAGCCAAAACCAAACAGGTACCAAAACTGGCACCAAACCAAAAGATTCTTGGCCAGATGACTGGGTTAATAATATATCTGTAATGCGTTGAGAGAAATTTTAGATGTACCGGTATAGGGAGGTGCATTGGCTCAGTTGGTAAAACTTTTAAATGACGTTTAAATGTGAGATGCGCTATACAAGAACCAAATATTATTATTATTATTATTAGGCTAGCATACAGTGGAAAACACTCCATCCCTTGGATAGGATGTTAAGTGGAGGCCCCGTGTAGAGGAGAGTCACCACCTTTGCACCACTGCACTACTGTACTTTTGGTGTACAAGTATAGGGGTAACCCCACTAATCAGTTATATCTGGAGGAGAGACCTGAGGGTCACAGACACAGTGATTCAGTACACTTTTCCCCACCCTCAGGCACAGGAGACACCACATAGTTAATGATATTGGTAATAATTACCCACTATACAAATCCATGACATTATTATATGACTTTTTCCTTTTTCTTTCTAGGCAATAACAACATAAGCGTTGAGGTGGTAGATGCAGAAAACGGGGGCAAAACGACCCGCAGTCGTCTCGTGCTTGATTCTGTTACCTCGGCCAACAACGGGGGCGTTTACCTCTGCCGTGCGATGAGCGATCTCGTCGTTGAAAGCGTCAATGATGGTGTGACTCTGGATATCAAATGTGAGTAGAGTTTCAGACAAATGCCTTTATGAAAAGAAAAAAAATTCAAAGTCAAATGATTTAGTCAAATACAATCCTGACATAATAATTTTTGGAGCCGATGAACTGTTCTGCAGAACTAAAGCCTTCAGACATCATTTTAAAATTTCACAAGAATAACGTCAAGGTCAACATAGCTGAGGCAACTGTTTCCAAATGTTTGAAATGCTTTGAAATGCTGTGATTAGTTTTGAAATGATGTGAATAGTTTTGAAATGATGTGAAAAGTTTTGAAATGCTGTGAATAGTTTTAAAATGATGTGAATAGTTTTGAAATGCTGTGAATTGTTTTGAAATGCTGTGAATTGTTTTGAAATGCTGTGAATAGTTTTGAAATGCTTTGAATAGTTTTGAAATGTTGTGAATTGTTTTGAAATGCTGTGAATTGTTCTGAAATGCTGTGAATTGTTTTGAAATGCTGTGAATTGTTCTGAAATGCTGTGAATTGTTTTGAAATGTTTTGAATGCTGTGAATAGTTTTGAAATGCTTTGAATAGTTTTGAAATGCTGTGAATAGTTTTAACATGCTGTGGATAGTTTTGGAATGCTGTGAATTGTTCTGAAATGCTGTGAATTGTTTTGAAATGCTTTGAAATGTTTTGAAATCCTGTGAATTGTTTTGGAATGGTGTGAATTGTTTTGAAATGCTGTGAATAGTTTTGAAATGCTGTGAATAGTTTTAAAATGCTGTGAATAGTTTTGAAAGGCTGTGAATTGTTTTGAAATGCTGTAAATAGTTTTGAATTGCTGTGAATAGTTTTGAAATGCTGTGAATTGTTTTGAAATTGCTGTGTATAGTTTTGAAATGCTGTGAATAGTTTTAAAATGTTGTGAATAGTTTTGATATACTTTAAATAGTTTTGAATTGCTGTGAATAGTTTTAAAATGCTGTGAATTGTTTTGAAATCCAAAATTAACCTGTCTCAAATCTCATTCCAACCCTCCAGTCAGACCAAAGATAACCACCCCTACCGGCATTTCTCTGAGTAGCCATGAAGTACCTGGTGACCTAATCCTCAACTGCTCTGCAGAGGCCAACCCCGCCGAAATCACTTTCACGTGGCACAAGAACGCAGCCGCGATAGCCGTCGCCGAGACGGAGCGGTACACGCTGGACGAGGAAGGATCGTTGCGCATTCACAATGTGTCGCGGGAGGAGGCTGGAACGTACATGTGCATCGCGAGTAACTCGGAGGGAGCCAACAATATAACGCTGACCCTAGATGTGATGTGTAAGTTTGAAGGGAACTATTCTGTTAGGAAGAAAAGTAATTTAGACAAGTTTTGTTGCACTACTTGTCTTCCTTGAACAGTCTGTATACATGTTTCTTTGTAGCAACATGGTGATGGTCTGGGGTGGTACTCTGAAAGTTTGTTTTAAATTATTGCTTGCTTAATTGTTTGCTAGGTGCCTTGTCTGTTCCAGACATTGGCTATCAAGGCTTTCCATCTACTTCTATCTCTGGTTCTTTGTAATGTGACGTTACTCCTGTGACCAGCCAACTTATCCATGTATTTAATGCACTGCCTCCCTCCGCTTCTCTTTCCCTCTATTTTACCTGCCAGTATCGTGTTTTCTATACCTTCTCTTCTCATAATATACCCAACATATTGAAGTTATCTTTTCATTAAAATGTTAAGGAGGGAATCCATCAACACAAGCCTTATTGAGCACTTTAATAATTAGTACTTTACTTTTATGAGTGTCTATCCAGTATTCAAATTTGGTCTTACAAATTTTTGATAAATGATAAATGATGTGTATATTGTTCAATATTATTTCCTTCACTTTCATTTTGTAGAAATTTGCTGTGCTCGCAGTTCACATACAACTTTACAAAGCGTACATTTGTAGATGACTATCATAGCAAATGTTTTTTTTGTATATATCTATGAAGTGGCTTATGTTTTGTTTGGACTTCTTTCACCACCACAGACTCTGCCAAAGTGACCACCGGGGAGGCCATCACCATCACCCTCAACACCCCCGGGGAGCTGGTCTGCGAGGCGGATGCAAACCCCAAGCCAGCCGGCTACATCACCTGGACCAGACCGGGCTTTGACCTGACTGGTAACGCCCATGAGTACGTGGATGGGCGTGGCATCATGAGAGTGGATAACGTCACCAAGGCGGTCAGCGGGATGTACCTCTGCCATGCGGACAACGGCATCCCGCCCACCGACACCAAGAATATACAAGTTATCATACAGTGTGAGTAATAAAATGTGAAAAGATTTGAAGAATGGTTCATTAACACTATAATAATTTGGCTTACAGGTCACCTTCCTAACACCCAGTCGGGATTCCTACGGTAATATATTTTTCCACAATATCTCCCACTTTGACACCCCTAACTTTTAACCCTATTTTAAACGGGCTATTACAGGCCGATTGTCTGATTCATGTGAAATTTTGCATGGAGGTAAGTATTAGCGACGCGTTCATGTTTTCGTTTTAACGATCCAATGTTAAATATGAAAATTATGCGCATATTAATACAAGAATATACAAGTTATCATACAGTGTGAGTAATAAAATTCGATAAAATTTAAAGAAGGTTCATTAACACTTCTGTTGCTTTTTTCCCCTTTCTGCATTGTCGCTTGTTTGCGTCACATGCATTTTTGCACAAAACAAAAGGCACCGATTGAGGGCAGTATTACTTTCTGCAACACGAAGGCTTTGCAAAATTACCCATTTCCGGTCTTTGATTAGCTACATGACAACCCTTTCAACACCAGTACAAACTTTCAAAAGTTATGAAATCAAATTAATCTCATTAATTTTTCATGTGGTTAGGCTTCATGTGTATTAGTATAGGAAGATTGCAATATTTATGTGTGAAGTCCTTCTTCTGCAAATAATTTTATAATGTTTGATGAAATTCAGTATTTATGACAGTTTATCATTTGGTTTTTGAAAATAACAATTGTTTTATATATTTGCTTATTTATGATTCACTGTCAGAAAATAGTCATTGTATTCTATTGTTATCGAAAAGAAATTCAAATGAAATCAAATCGAGTGCAAAGTTTTTAGATGCTGTGCTGCAATCTATCGCCTGAACTTGGTGTAAACAAATTTATTAGACTTGGGGCTTAAAAGTCGTGAAAGCTTGAGGTTAGGAAGAAAAAAGGTTTGTCTTAGGAATAAAAAAGGGGGAATTTTTATCAATTTTGTTATATTGCTTTTTATGTTGCTGCAAGAAATATACCAAACTGAAGATATTTAAACCTCTAAAATGACCGTTCTTGTTCCTATTCACAGACCCCCCTGAAGTGGATCACGCCATGCCCAACAAAGTAGCCAAGAGCACTGGTCAGACAGGCCTCCTCCGCTGCAAGGCAGAGGGTGCTCCTCTCGTCCAGTTCAACTGGTTCAAGGGGTCAGCGGAGGTCAACTTGACCAGTGACCATTACACGCTGGACATCAGACAGGATTTGACCTATGCTAACCGCTATGAGAGTCGGTTGATCATCAGCCAGATCGACGAGATCGATGATTACGGGACCTACGTCTGCAAGGCTTATAATGACCTGGGAGAGGCACGGTTTGAGATACAGCTCGAGAAGACAAGTAGGTCTTGCAGCCGTTTACTTTTAGGAGGGTTTTATTTTCCTGAAATTCGAGAATTTCGCATATTGTTGGAATGAGAGACCCGAGTGTCACAGTGATTCAGTTGTTTTTCCCCACCTTCAGGCACCGGTGACACCACATAGTATAGATATAACGCATATTCGCAAAAATAAACAGACATTGCATGTGTGAAAAGGTGTTTGAAGGTACAGTATTTATTACTCATGAAAACAAAAACTTGTAAAAATAAATGTATGTCCCAGTCATCTGTGGTAATACCTGTATGCAAAAATTTCAGCTCATATGTTAATGTTGTATGCCTTTACCTAGTATCCATATCTCTCTTTTTTGAGGGTTTTTTTTTGGAGATTTTTTCTCTGTCACTTTTTCTTTCTAGAGCCATAAGTGACATGAAGGACCTAAGTGCTCTATAAGAAGTCACTATTATATAAAGTTTTTTTCTATCTCACCTTTTCTCTCTCTCTATACATCCATCTCCCTCCTCTTTTTCTGTCCCTCATTACATATCTCTCACTCAAACTTCTCTCACTCTTCTCATTGCGCAGGTCCTCCGGAGGCCCCATCTAATCTTCAAGTCGTCAATATTGGTTATGATTCAGTTACTCTCAATTGGACCAAAGGTAAGACCCCCTCCCTGAATAAAGAGATATGTCAAATAAGAACTATTAATTAACAAACATCACTTAATATAATGCAATTTGCTGTCCAGGGCCCCGTCTTACAAAGAGTTGTGATCTATCCAAATCAATTACAAGTCCTCCAATCAATCTCTTATGTACATAGTTGCGATAAGTTGTGATTGATATCAACTCTTTATAAAACAGGGGGGTGTTTCACAAAAATTTTAAGTTGGACTTAAATATTATGGAGAGCCATTTGTAGCCTTAAAATGAAATACATTCAAAAGCGAAATTCAAGTATTTTAGACTTTTGATAAATTCCACATCAAGAACATGAAATCTCCCTAGATAATAGAAAATATGAATGATTTGAATTAACATGTTATGCCTTTTAAAATAATGATGCTACTAACGGCTTTCCATAACTGTTAAGTCCAACTTAGAGATAAGTTTAACTTAGGATCTTTGTGAAACACCCCCCCTGATGCGTCTTTTCAAGCCACTACATTTTGCTAAGCTGCCTTACTCACTATTCTATTTCTTGGTCTATCCCTCTTTTTCATCCTGCTAGGTTTCGACGGCGGTTTGGACCAGACTTTCCAGGTGCGCTTCAACCAGAAAGGCGGCAAGCAGTATCAGTACGTGGACGTGGTACCTCCCGTTGCGACAGCCTTCACGGTGACCAACCTCAACCCTAACTCAGAGTACGAGTTCACCGTCAGAGGGCGCAATGCGCAGGGAGACGGGCCGTATTACCTCGGCATCGTGTCGGCCAAGACAACCAGTGAGTTGAGTTTGATACAGGCATTAAAATTGCAGCCATTTAAAAAATATTTATTTGAAGTACCTGTCTTGAGAGAACCTTGTTGTTTTACGGTAATCATTTCTATATATATTAATTATGTCATTTCAAATGTATCTATGTATGGAATTGCCTTTTTTTTTAGTATGCATGTGAATAACCCCTAAAAGGGCCTAAAAACCCTCCATCCCACAGGCAGAGGGCGTTGACTTGTCCAAATATATAAAAAAATAAAAAACAGGTCTAATTGTAAAGAATCACTATCCATCACTATCCATCAAGTTTTTTTAGTAAATGTATTTTACAAATGTTTTTATTCACAGAGGGAATAGGCCATTTTCGTAATGTGATCAAATTAAATGCACAAATCTACGTGAAGTGCCTCGTTACAAATTATTTCATTCACCTGTTATGAATACGGTAATCGTATTTCAATAGACAGAAAGCGAATTGCATATATTATGTGGTCTTAGGTAGGACAAGATATAATGTTTGTCCTACCTAGCAACAATTACCGTATGCAATTCGCATTCTGACATTGACATACAATTATTGATAACAGGTGAATGTAATAATTTGTAACAAGATTTATGTATTAAATTTGATTCCATTTCTGTGCCTGTTAGTAATTGTAATTGTAAAAGTAATTCTCGCTACCCTAAATAGGTACGAAAATCTCGAAATTCGCGAGACGAGGTAATTTTCACTCTCTCGGGTCGTCACTACAACTTCCGGTATAGAGTCCCATCCCGCTGGCGCTAGCGCCTGTGTTCGCTGTGCAGAGTTTTCACGCACGCTAAAAGACCAAAATTATTCCAGAAAAAGTATTTGGGATAGCCTTTGGCATAACCATCTGGATCAATCTGCTCCTTATCGAAATGTCTCGAACAAAGCCGCGATTTTTTGGTCGCGCCTAGTAATATAGCGCCTGCACAGGAAGCTGTAATGTCGAAAAGCTATCCCATAATGCAATGCGCGTTTTCAGGATTTTCCCCGGATCTCGGCAGAATCGCTATTTGGGGTAGCGAGAATTGATTTGACATGGTCTCTCTTCTTCCTCATTTCAGTCAAGCCCACAGAGCCTCCAGTGGTGATTCCATCACGTAAGTAACTCTATATTATTTCTGTGCAGAGTGAAAGGTGTGGAATATAGTTGCAAGTTCTAATCAAACTGGATATTGTAATATGCTACATGTATATTGTCCAATTTCTTGCATGCCTTCATCTTTATCTCTAAACATTTCTTTATAGCGTAAAGGAATAAAGACATATTCTATTCAGATAAAAAAAAAAAAAACTTTTTTTTTTCTTCGCATTTTAGGTTTGTGTTTTTTACTGTCATCTTTGTTATTAGCTGAATTTGCATAGTACATGATTCTACTGTTCTCTTCCATGTGTATTTTCTTAGCTGTTTCATCATTAATTCCATCGTCTTTCAGTTTTCAATTCAATTCAGTTTATAATTAAAATATATACCGGTATGCACATACATGTACAAATCATAAATACAGAATACAAAATAGGAGTCTATAGCCCATGACCCCTAAGAAGCAACCTGTGCTTGTAAATGGGGCCGCTCACAAGTTAAATACCGTACAAAATTAAATTTGAATTCTTTGATAACATTTCTCTCTTGTATTATTGTGTCTTTTCTTCTCAGGGTTGTTGGTTGGTAACATCCCTCTTTACATGGTTCTCCTGTTCTCATTCCTGTGTATACTGAGCTGTGTCTTCATTAATATCTTCTTGTGCTGCTGTCTGGTTAAAAGAAGGGAGTCCAGGAAAAGGGTCGCTGGTAAGTGTCTTTCTTCAAAAATTACAGTGAAACCTGTATATAAAGACCACTCAAAGGAGAGGTCTTTATATACACAAGGGTAAAAAATTAAAAAAAAAACATTGATGAAAACTTTCATAAAAGTATGGTGCAAAATATTCATTATTAGCAAAATTAAAGTCATTTTCTTTTCAAATTTGAATTTTGCAACTGGCTGTTTTTCCTTAACCTTTCAGGCTTCAAGTTAATGACTAAATACTACACATGGTTTAAAGCCCCACTGTCTTACTTGTAGCTACTTGCTCCCTCTATATAGAAAACTTCCCCAATCGGTGTCTGTTGGTCCCCCATGGTCCTCTATTTCTTATGTTATTTGAGAGCTGAGTTGATGAGATAGCCACCTGTCAGTGACCTCGCTGTGTGGTCTAATCCCTCTTAGCCACACTAGTGTTGATAAGCTTTAATATAGAGGTCAGTGTATCTCAAAACCAGCACTTGTTGTCATGTACTTGGTACTCTACTCTTAAAGAATCAGGGGTAATATCATATATGTACTGTATGTATTGTAGTATTATGCACAACAATATTCCCCTGCATTTAGGCCAGAACACTGTTTGATAGTGCATCTAACAGATTTCTACCTCTCTTCTCTTTGCAGCAAAATCTTCATCGATCAAGAAAACTAATGATGAAATCGAGTTAGTAAAACCAATGTAAGTAATTCTAGCGTGACATCCTTTTTCTTTATTACTCTGTGAATATTCGACTAATGATATCTGCTGCGAATCAAGCAGAGAAACAAAGGTTTTGTTGATTTGTGCATGCTGCCTATGAAGGGTACCGCCTTCTCACTATAAATACACACAAAAATATTATAAAACGGGTTCTAGAATGCAGGCAATTCATTGGTCGAATGACATCATGTGACTGGGCATCATTCTTCCTACCATGCCTACCAAGCATAAAAGTTCCCATCAAAAAAGTGATAATCCACTGCTAAAAGTGATAATGCACGGCTAAGATGCACATTACGCATTGTCTCTGGTGCAATACAAATCTCATGTCATTATCATTATCTGTTCCATATTCACCTTTGATGTATTTTTGAATGAATACTTAAAGATAACTTGAGTTCTGGTTAAAAAAGAAAATGAATTTCCACAGAATCAAATGAAACTTCCACTGAATGTTCAAGATTACAAATAAATGTCATGTGCCAAACAATTTTTTAAGAAAATGTATACTGGCTGAGTAGTGAGCATAGAAAGATAAGGAAATCAAGGTACATGTATAGTAGCCCGACACCATTTGTGTAGTCCCATATACATCTTTCTGTGTACAGTGCTTATTACTTTACCAAGACTGGGCCAAATTTATTATGATTTTGATGACACCAGAACCTTGCGAAACACACCAATACTTACATGCTACATGATCAACTTTTCTAATCCATTCCACACCTTTTCTTTCACAATGCGATCGCATTACCAGAACTGGTCTTTATCTTTAAGTGCTATATAAAAATTAAATATTATTATTATTATTATTAACGCATAGTTCTTTATCTTTAAATTTCTACTTCTGTCATGTAATGAAGGGAACGCCCAGAGAGCCCAGCTTACAGCGACTCCAACACCGACAACATGTCGCACCGATCTGAGCACGATGATCGATATTCTTACGACAACGTCAGCTATGATAGACGGCGCTACGACGACTACAGCGACGGACGGTCAGAGAATTATGACCATTATGATGACCAGCAGCCGCCGGTCTCACCTCGTGTGGTCACCAGCCGAGGAGGGCCTGGGTATTATAATAATTCCGCTTACAGACCACCTTCTTACGCACCCAGCTGGGATTCTTACGGTAATATATTTTTCCACGATATTTCCCACTTTGACACCCTTACTTTTAACTGATTTTACAATAATAGTATTAATAATAATAATAATAATAATAATAATAATAATAATGATAATGATAATGATAAAAATGATAATGATAATGATAATGATAATAATGATGATGATGATGATAATAATAATAATGATAGTGATAATGATAATAATAATGACAATAATGACAATAATAATGATGATAATGATAATGAACAAAAATAATGATAAGGATGATAGTAATAATAATAATGATTATAATGATTATAATAAATTAATGCCCTTTTGGCTCTAAACGGATGATATGTCAGTCTGTTATTACATTTAAATGCTGTGCTTGTCATCTCCATAACTTTACTTTTACCACACCATCCCAAACCCAATAAATGAATCAATGCTGTTCTGGCTCTAAACTGATTATATATCAGTCTGTAATAACATTTTAACGCTATCCTTGTCATCTGCATAACTTTACTTTTACCTGAACATCCCAAACCCAACAGAAAACCCACCAAGCACAGGCCTCTCCGAATCCCAAATCGATGACAATGAGGAACGAGAGTACGCCGACATGCTACGCCGTCAGCAGAAGGCACAGTACATGGGCGGGGCCTCGCACCCCCCAACTGCCCCCAGCCCCGTTCCTAGTAGCCTGGGCAACTTTGTTCCGCTACCTAAAGGGGGCTCTGGTGCCCCTAGCCAAGTAGGTAGCGAAGAAGGCTACTTGGTGTAGTCCCCCAAGGATCAGTTTTTGTCACGATCATCTTCTTTGGTAGATAATGAGACTGTTTGACATCTTTTACCCTGTGGCTTGAGTATATTTCAACCTCATCTTGCCAAAATGGCTGATTTACCTTCATAGAGGGCGCTGCACTGCGGCTACTTATGGTATTTTTTATCTATATACCATTTATGCCTTCAGTTCAGATCAGTACAAGAGAAATATAAGTGTCATTAAAATTGACATGATTGCAAGTAGGTAGCGGAGAAGGAGGGTACTTGGTGTAATCCCTCAAGGATCTTTTTTGGTCACGATCATCTTTCGTGGTAGATTATGAGACACTGTTTGAATTTTTTTTCCCATGTGGCTCAAGTATATTTCAACCTCATCTTGCGAAAAGAGCTGATTTAGCATGCATGCCTTCAATTTAGATCGGTACAAGAGAAATACAATTATCATTAGTATCATTAAATTTTGACAGGATTGCAAGTAGGAAGTGAAGAAGGGTACTTGGTGTAGTCCCCCAAGGATCTATTTTTGGCACGATCATCTTTTGTGGTAGATAATGAGACTGTTTAGCATCTTGTCCCCTTTGGCTTGAGTATATTTTAACCTCATCTTGCCAAAATGGCTGATTTACCTTCATAGAGGGCGCTGCACTCCGGTGATCTATAAGAATGGTATTTTTATCCCTAAACCATGTAAATACCACAAATTGTCCATCGCTGAATGGACAATGAAGATATTCCTTATGAACATTATAGTCCGAATTCGTTCAAACTTTCACCAGTCTCAAAGAATGATGAGTTTTCTTCATTGCCTTAAAATGTACTATAAAATGTATTCAAGTATTATCAACTCCATAAATTGCTTTTCTATGAAGTCCACATTCCTATGAATATGTTACTATCAAAGATGTTTCTACAAAACCAAAGATATGTACACATTACAGCAGTATGCAGTACTTGACCAAGGTCATTGTTTATATTCTAAAGTCAGCCTCTTGGACTGATTCATTCATTCATTCTTTGTTTAAGTCATGAGAAGAAAGCCTCAAAACTCCTTCAGATATGACAAGGAGAAACCACAGCGTCTCAATGTAATATATGTCACATTTCTGTATCTTATGACACAGAAGTCGGTGATTACGTTCAGGAACTTTCTTGCGCGCAGTTGCCATTCATTTGCATGTTTAAAAAAACGTTGTAATTTACTGCGTAATATCTGAATAAGCCTGTGAAATAGTTTAGTTCATAATTATTTAAACTATACATCATATCGAGGGGTCGGTGACACAAAGACGTAACTCTATTTTGGGAAAAAGTGGTTTATGCGTCACTGAGCACTTTGGCCTTAAAGAGTTAATTCTGTGTTTCACTAGCCATTGACTTCAATGGGTGGAGTACAGTCTTTGTGTTTCCTGGAAAGCCCACATTTTTCTGCACATTTTGATATCAAATACTCATGATGGCAAAATATGGAGTTGAATCTTGGTGTCACTGAACCCTTGATATGAATACCGTTCACTACCCAGCATGTATGTATACTATTGTTCTTCCTCTCTTTGTCTTTCTTCCCACCCTGTACGCTTGTGTGGTGCATTTCTTTTCTTATCATAAGTTCATTTATCTAGATTGTAATTTAATGTGGAGTTAAGTTCTGCTGCTTTAATCATCTTTACATTTCTGTTTATTAGCGTAACAAACATGTGTCTCCCATTTGTGTCTTTGATCAGCGTGTATTTCCGGTTTATATAATGATCCAATCTCATCTATTTTAAAAGTGAAATTGATTTGTGTGTCAAAGTATGATTATGCCATTTTTGTAATGTAATCAAATTTAATGCATAATGTTATTGTGTTTTGAGTGTCCCATTACAAATTATTCATGCACTAGTTGTGAATTATTTGAATAATTGTACGCTGTATTACAATATTAAGTGCAAATTGTATCCATTTGGTACTGGGCAGGACAATCCATAGTATGTTTGACCTAGCAACAGCTAAAGAATGCAATTTGCATTCTGACTATTGAGAAACAATGAAATATAACGGGTGAATGTTATAGCATGTTGCTAGCTGAACCTGTGTTATGAATTTGAAAACACTTTGAATATGATCTATTTGATATAAATAGACTAATGTACTATCTTTAAAGCATTTCAGATACTTTTCTCCTCGATGGTAATGATTATCATTATCTCATTCAATGAACTGTACTAATCCAATGAAATGAAACATTCTTCTGAATTATGACAAAGAGTAGGTTTTGCAAAATTGGTTGTGTCATATTTGTTGTTCAGCTGGAATTTATCTTGCCAAACGTGAAGTGATGTATATGTACATATATAATGTATCTGTAGTTTGCCATATATATTGTCTTTATTTGTTCCTTATATCAACTGTAGCCTTTAAAGGTACTATGTCCCATTTGCAGGCCAAAAAAATGAAAAAGTTAAATTCCAACTGCATTTGAAAGATAATACTCATTTAGAACTTCCCTAAAAAAGGTGGGGCTTGAAAATGTCTTCAAGTGGGAAAATAATGACTATTAGTTGTCAAATCGACTTTAGGGCTATAGAGCCCAAAAGTAATAGTCTTGATTTTCAGACAATTGTATTGAATGGTCATACGTTTTATGCTGCGCAAAGATTCAATCAGTTTAATCTTGGCCATCACAAGAAGTGGGTTATTGATGTAGACAAAATGCTCATGTACCATTTACAACTCTTTTCATGTATGTTATTACCAAAGAAGAAAAAAAGCCAGTCAGTCACTCAATAGTGTCTGACAGTGAAGTCTAGCAAGTAAACATGTTTCCTTGCATAATTTGAATATGAGGACACTGCTAACGTTTAAATTTCACAGATAGGATATACATGACATATTCATAATTCCTGCAAAGTTCTACAGAATTTGAGGTTGGCTGCAAAAGGGACATAGTACCTTTAATAGCTGTTTGAAGAGTTTTAATCGAAAAGGAAAATTGAACAGATTTACTCCGAAAAAGAAAGCTGTAGACAAATTTATTTTACATACATCTAGTTTCTTCCACTAAAGAGAGGAAAAAATGTTTTTAAAACTAGAGGAAAAAAGTAAGAAAGAGAGGGGAAAAGAAAAAAAATCATACAAGAATTTCCAAACAAATGGCGTATTCTTGCATTTCTCAGCCAGTACATGGACTTCATGTAGTTGTTTCTGTTTTTAGTCTTTAAAAAAACAAACGTATATATTTTCAGATATTTGTTTTTTCTTGCTATATAGTACATGTATCTTGCCAACATTTATCAGTATTTTATTCCTATTTTCATGTAGAACAGTGACTTTAAAAGCAACAGATTTTTAGTTAATGTTTATATTATATCTACATGTAATTCCATTCCTTCTCTCCGTAACTCTTGTATCAGACCTAGCAAATGTTTACTGTGATGAATTGTTTTTATACTTTGAATTAAAAAAAAAGTATGTAAAAGGTATATAAGATGTGCTTTGGTCTTGTGTGTTTATGATGGTGACCTTTTTTCGAAGGGTCAGGTTTCACTCCGTAATACATGTACCGGTATATATGGACTATTTAAAGCGATACTGAGCAGATGAACTTTTTGCCCTAACATACTGTTATTGCACAGTGCCATCTCGTGGTCAACTTGCCAACAGTGCGTAACCCAATACCTAATTTCCACTTCACAGACAGAGGACTTGATGTGAGAACCAACAGCGCAGCTAGGGAAGCAGCGAGTTACGAGACCATACTGCTACAGCTGACCCGAGATGGCACCAGAGGGGGATTTTGCTGTAGTGTTTCTAGTACAGTATGGCTTTAAAGTGTGAAAAGTCTGCATGATTGAAGAAGAAAAAAATGATTTACCTCTATGAATCTTACTTTTGTGCTAGAAATATTTTTTCATCACAAAAAGTAGAATGAACTTCATTGGCTGAACAACTCTAAAAATGTATTTTTTCTAAGTTTGAAATGCACTAAATATGCAAAATCCTCCCCCAAAAATGTAGTTTCCCTATTATAATAGATAACCCCAAAGTCTTTGCATGAAACTATTCAAGCAGTCAAAAAGATTTACACAAAATGGAAGTATTTAGAATAGTATCAACAACAAAATAGGAATAATTTTCCTGAGACTGTGACATATTAAACCTTGCATCTAAAAGCATTCAACAAAGGCTCTAATTCAACCATTCCACCTGTCGTTCTTGAGTTACAAAAAAAAAACAAAAAAAACAAGGGCTATGAATAATTTAGTTAATTTTATGTATACACATATGCGCAATATCAGGAACTCCAGGCATTCTGCATGGTGAATACGTAACCAGCTGGCCCTGCACAGCTAAGGTGGGCACGAACATTACTGCAGAACTTCCCTAAAACATACCATACGCCAAAAATACTGAAGAGCACTAAAACCAACAATAAACAAGGGCTTCAAGATTTTGAGAAAGTGTAAGTGAATTTAATGTTGACCAACGTGCATATATATAAGAATTTAATCCAAATACATACATGTACTAACACATTGAGAAAAAAAAACAGAATCAGCAAAAAACAATGAATAGCTTAGAAACAAGTAGCTAAATAAAAGAATGGAATAAGGGAATTAGTTCAACATATCAATTTCAATAAGTAGCCATGTACTTGTTAACAATAAACTACACTGCAAGTGCAGATATGAGTGTATTTGATACAATGTGTATATGTACTATATATCCCACAAGAAAGCTCTAAAATATAATTATGATACAAAGTGTGAAATAACAATTAGTGAGATAAAAAGCTGGTTGAAAAGGAACACACATAAAATATATTGTGCAAAGTAGTGCAAAGTATTTTTTAACAAATGCTAATATTGTAATGGTACTAGCCAAGAAGACCCAATGCAGAGAGATAGACAGAGAGAGCGACGGAAAGATAGTCAATAGACCTGCCTGGAAGGGGGTGAATAAAGAACCTTGGAATAGATATTTCTACTGAAAAATCTTTAAGACTTTGGTTAAGAACTACATTTTTACCCAAAACATGAAGACACTGACAATTTTCTATTTTTGAAAATTGTAATAATAATAATCCGATTTTTTTTATATAGCGCTCAATACACCGATCCACTATGTACCTAAGCGCTTTACAGATATATTATTACCCCGGTCATCGGATTCAGGCTTACCCGCACACAATGTGTGCACATTTTCCACTCCCTGGGGAGCATTCCAGCCAGTCGCCATTTTACAGGCGCACACTTGCTCGTTCAACCACATGAACGTTCGCATCCTACCGGGTACCCATTTAACACCTGGGTGGAGAGTAGCAAGTGCAGGTAAATATCTTGCCAAAGGATATTAGTGCCGTGTCGGGATGTTTGAGCTACATCTGATCATTGAGTTAACTGAATTATTCCTACCCTTAAAAAAAAAAAAGTTTGAATTTTTTGAGTACCGGTATGTGAGACTTGATTTGTCCCCTTTATGTTTCTTCAAAACGTGACACGTATTCAACAAAGGCCAACCAGTGCACCTTTTCATTCTTGAGTTATGAAAAGCACAAAAACATCAAATTTACAAGGGGTATGAATAATTTAGTTGTAAATTGTACATGTAGTATTGAAGTTTTACCCTGATATGTGATGACAAGATTGTTTGCAAGACTCTAAGATACATGTACTGTACCTACATGTACTAGCTATGCTATATCATACATGTATTAACATTAACCATAATTGCAATTTCAGTAATATTTTGTCTGTAAAACAGGTAGAATCAACATTTCAGTCACTAAACAATGATTTTTAAATGATTTTACTATACCGCACTACAAAACAAAATGTTATTTCGTTTCTAACTATTTCTTTTCATGGATGACACAAGACCATAGTCAAAAGATTAGCAGCTTTTTTTAGACACTTTTAATGACAAGGAGATAAGTACAAGGAGATAAGTACACTTATAGTGAGCTCCAAGTACCGGTAAATGAGAGCTGTACAACCGGCAACTTTCGCAAGCATGACGCTTTCATGAACTTTGCAAAAGTTCTGCCACATAATGTTTCACTAGCAACACAACATTCCACGTTTGCCTTGAGTGAGAGTCTTGTGGCAAAAAAGGCAGTCCTCAAAGGTTAATCCAACCCTTGTAATAATTTCATTTGTATGAAAGTAGAAAAATTTGAGAAACGGAATGGTCTAGGTTTGAAATTAATTGGGCCAATAATAATAAAGTTACTAGAAAGTCAAGTAAGAATGCACTTCATATAATAGTTAAAAATAAGTGAATTTCACATTAAACAAAAAATTATAATAAATAGGATAATAATATAACACCTAAAACGGCCACAATATTCGTAGATATAGAAAAACATGTACCCATGTAATACATTTCATGTACATGATCTTTTTCAGCATATATTGCAAATTCCTATAGTAAAACTACTGAATACAAACTAAAACAAAGAAACATAACAGATGTTCAAGGGTTGTCTGACATAGCAACGTCTGCAAGGTGTGTTCCATACACAGACATGACTATGAATTGTACATTAATCACCCCAAAGTCACAGCGAACTCAAAGAGTAAAATCTATCTATCTCTGTTAAGGCTCTTCAGATATGGCACAGTAAATCGCTGCAGTTCTTTTAAAGTGTAAATTAATGGCAACAAAGGACTAGCGCGTATCCACTGAGCTCTGCTATGTTATAAGATACAGAAAAGTGATGCGTTTACACTTTACGTCATTAAAAAAAATACTGCATTCCGCTCCAAATCTGAACGAGCCTTATAGATTTCTTAGAGATATTGAAGATGAGCATGAACACGTATTAGGCACTATATACATGTAAATCCAGAAAATTACCATTATCATTATCAAATTTATGTTTTCTGCAAACTAGTCTCGATTCCCGAAACATTACTTTTGACAGACAGACAGTAAGTCATAACTTACGCACACTGAAATAAATAAAATCTGAACCTATGACTTTCTATCTATCTTTCAATGTACCATAGCTTGAAGGTCATTGGGGTGACAACGAAATGGACCTTGAGACACAGGTTATCCATAACTTTCTGTCTTCAGCTGTTCTAGTTAGGTGCTCAAACAACATTCCCATCCACTGCTTGATGTTATTAGGCCATGTCCTAGTTACTTTTAGTAGTCTGCCCCTCTTTCTTCTCACAATTCCTTCCTCCTATGACTGTACAAATATTGTAATAATAAACTGTGTTACTTTTACAGCCTAAATACATTGTATTCTTTCCAGTCAAATACCTGAAAGGTTAAGACACCTTTTATAATACTAGGCTAACATCCATGTACATGTACATGCAAAATTTCAGACATATTTCAAAGTACCCTTTTATGCAAGGGTGTAATATATTTCAATCATTTTGAATTGGTTTTGAAAACTTGTGCTTATATGTAAAGCAATACATTTATATAAATCTATACAAAGGGGGGGGGGGGATGAATGAAAATAAACGTATTAATGACAAAATCCCATGGAATATACATGAACTGTACAAGTTGGAAAAAAGAAGTATTTTCAGGTGACTGTTTTCATACATTAGTCAATAATATAATAACCAAGGAATGTGCTAATTTCAAGTGACTTTAAACACGGGATTAGATAAAAAATAATAATATTTAATTTTTATATAGCGCTTAATACAAATGTCTCCAATCCTAAATAAATAACACTACATTTAGAGAACTTTGTATTGCGTATCGCACTCGGCCTACACGACAGGTACATAATATACAAGTTGAGCACATCAGACAAGATGAAAATCACAACTTTCCTGTAAATTTAGGTCACAATGCGTTCCAAAATACTTTTCTTGCTTCTTTTCATTTCCGTCTGCAAAATATTGCAACTGCATCTTATAAATGTATAAATACTCCATTACTCCTGGATGCACGAGCACATACTTCTTATATATCTCTATATTTTTGTAGAAATATAAAATGACTGGTTTTAATCAAATGTCTACATATGTAATGCATTACACCGTCAAAGTGCATGGCAAAAGTAGATGTTGTGATCAGATGTACAATACCCCAATATTTTGTAAACTACACTGCAGTAAAGACTAACAACGCTTCGACAAGAATATTGAAGAAAAAAATATATTGTTAATGAATGAACCACAAAAAAAACTGTAAAATGGACAGAAGAGTTGTATATCTCTTTAGATCCATTATACACATACGTACATGCGCCAAATTGAAGCTGCCTCTTTTACACGTAAATATTTTGACTGCAGTGCCGTAGGTTACTCTGTACATTCTAGCTAGCTGCTGGTGAGAGAGTATAATCAGGTCTGTAAAAGGTGGAACCTGAAGAAGCTGCTATACTTATATCTGTCTCACATAGACAAATATAATCATCACAATAAACTTAACAATTTGCACAATACATAAATGCACAATAGGATAGAATAGAGTCACTATATCACTACATAACATATCAAGCAGAGTTTATACATAAAAGTTAGTAGCTTAGTTCTACTTGTTACAGCTGCAATCCTACTTTAAATGATTGCCTTCCAATTCGCCTTCAAACATATCGTCCCTATATGACGGTAGTGAGGAAAATCGCACACAATTTGCGTGACGATTGTCCTCGCTACTGTCATTTCATGAAAATAGGGACGATATTTAGATTGCCTCTTTTACATTTAGATTGTTATGCAACAAAAAATGTATCTTCATTTTTCTCTCGAGGTAATGCCTTTATTAAAATAATTTTAAAACAACTGATTTTCCTATCCTCATTCCACATCAAGCCTTGTTTTACAATAGCAATAAATGTACCTGTTTTAGAGACAATATTCAATGTCTGAAGTGCTTTTTAAATCCAATTTAAAATTATTATTATTCCATAGTGAGCAAATTCTAATACCCTGTACCAATTTCCCGAAATAGACAACAGAGCCAAAATATTCATCCTATTCATTCATTCTGTATACATGTATATGTAAACCATGATTCTGCTATATACTTATCTACATAACACACTTTGACCATACTTTCTACAAATGCTGAAATGTATTTAGACAAATACATGTACTTTTTGATGGATTTCTATTTTCTTTGAGGGTAAATGTTGTATAGCATGATACTAGAAAATGGTAGGCTGCTGTGAGGTCTTTTTCCTACTCGAGTGAAATATTAACCAAATGAGAGGCAAAAATAATTTTATATACCTCGTACGCCTTCATAAACGGCACATATATTCAAACCAACGCCAATGTGTACTATACACAAGAGGACTGTAACAAACACACTATCATTATCTTCAAGCACAGCAGCTAGATTGTTGTGCCAGGAGCCGTCAGGGCGGAAAGTTTGTTGCCCAGGGCAGTCTACAGGCCGTGATTTAGCACTCCTTTTACATATTTATGCTAAAATTCACCAGAATCATGGATGGAATATTAAATGATCTTGTATATATACATCTTTTGATACATGGAGAATGCAAGACTATAGAGTATTTTTAGAAATTCTCAATTTGAACTTCATTTTCCGAAAGAGTAATAACAAACCAGAGCAAAATAACAGTGATTTCCCACTGAAAATCTATTTACCGGTATTGGGATGGTCATATCTCAGCCAATACTTAACATATTCAATCGGTTTTCGACATTTGGACATTATTTTTGATGCTCTTTGGGAAAATGAACTTCAAATTTGGAAACTCTAAAAATTGTTTTTTTGTATGAAGTCACACTTGACCACTCTATAGTAAACACACTTAATTCCCATTTCCTTTTTGCTACCAATACTGTACACAAGTTTTAAACAGATTCAATCAACACTTAAAAAACATGATCACTAACACGAGGCTAAAAAGTAAGTTCGTTTCAAGCTACTTACAAGGGAATTGTTCAAACTATGATTAACCTTCGTAACCTTTCCGATAATTTCAATAATAAATAAATCAAGAAAATGGAAAAACAGTTAAACCTGTTTATA